>JAODKL010000034.1:5662825-5681042 GCA_026780765.1 Petrocephalus schoutedeni
GGGGGGGGGGGGGGGGGGTGGGGCGGACGGTGCCAGTACTGGCCCCATTTCTGCCACCTTCACAGTTTCGGGAGAGACGTAAATGCCACGGGGAGGGGAAGTTCACACTTTCTCATTACACTGGCGCCAGCCCCGTTGGGGGGCTGGGGGGCCAAATGAGGGAAAGGTGGCAGAGGCGGGAGACCAGGGGAGAGGTCCTCTGCATTAGTGCTGAGGCTGGGAGAGTGAGGGGCTCGGTCATAGCCTGACAGCCGGACCCCTGCGGTCAGCAGGATTTAGCCGTGCTTTTCAGATCCGGGCCAAAAGTGCTGAACCAGACAACTCGGGCTCTCTGGCGCTCGGAACACAGATTCTTGTCTGGAGTAATTAACCCAAGTAAATGGAGGTTGTCAGACGAGAGTAGCAGGCAGGGTTCGGTCTCTTTAATTACTGGCCGTGTCACTGTTCTAAGGGCAGCAGCTCCGCGCCGAAGTGTCCCGCTAACCTGATACAAAGAGCTTGTTTTACTGCTCCAGTTAAGGTAGCAGCTTGTGAGAAACGACTAAGAGGCAAAGGAAATTAGGTCGGGGCCTTGCCGTGAGTATGCGAGCGAAAGCTATTTGGGTGCATATCAACCGAAGCAGTATATAAATTATACAGATCACATTTAAATTAATGCTCCATCAGCAGTTCAGGTTTTTTTTTTTTTTCCTTTTTCTTTTTTTTTTTTGAGTATTTCAAATGATTTCATCATGCAGTGTTTTTATTTCTTAAGTCCGCATAATTCATAAACGCGGCAGCGACCCGCGTGTAACGGATGTCTTTTCTCGGGCGGAATCCCAGCCAAGACGGCTCCCTTTAACGTTTCTTTATCGCTGGAAAACACGGAGACAGAGAGAGAGAGGCTCTGTCATGGTGCGGAGAGCAGCAAACTGGAGCGGCGGCCCCGGGGCCCTCTGCCCGCGTGCTGGCACGCGCGACGTCACTCGGCGGGGCCCGTGGCCGGTGGGGGCCGGGAGGAGCAGGTGGCCGATGGGGGGGGTGCCGTGGGATGGGCATGCCAGACTGACCCCCTCCCAAACTAGCGGGAGACCTAGGGGGAATGGCTGACTGGTGAAACACGATTTTCGTTTTTGGCTAACAGGTAGCCAGTCTAAGCTGTAAACATCCATCCATTTTCCATAAGAGCCTATCCAGCACAAAGCCTGGAGTTTGTCCCAGGAAGCCCAGGGAATACCCGACACAAGATTCTAGTTAAGCTGTAAACACTTGTGCTCAATAACTAGCACTATAGTGCCTCTACAGCACTCTTTGTCCTGTGTTATTACCTCCAAAGTGCTATTATTTCCTGACATTAGATACAGTGTAAGCAGCTAATACTTTTTAAAGCAAGTGATGTGAAATCACAAGCTTCACACTAACTAAAAATACACTTAACACCTGAAATGTGCAGGCTCCTTATCATACCTACACCGAAACAGACCTGATTGCAGTAAAGTAACCCAGCAACTGTGCTGTTCAGCTGGCTAAACTTGTACTATAGATAATTATCTCTTACTTATTTAATGATTTATTTATTTTTTTTCCTCCGGAACCTCAGGTCTCTAGCGCCGAGTGGGAAATACGTGTAATTAGATTTACCGTGACTTCCATTACGCACAATTTAAAGGCTTTGTGCCCGTGTTTGATTAACCCCGACGATAAGGTTTTGGCGTGTGCCGGCGTGTGTGTTTTTTTTCTTGTGGGCCTGTGCTTGTGATCACTCCCACGGGTCCACAGGGAATGGGGGGGGGGGGGGGGGGGGGGGGGTGAGTGAGTATATGAACCATGACCCCAAGAGTGTGACGGAACGTCTTCGAGGTCACAACCCCAGGCGACCCATCACCTGCCATAGCTAGAGGGCAGGACTGCAGTATGGAGTATACAAGGCGGATCAATACGTCAATCCTGCCAAAGCCTTTTCTTTCTTCAGGCAAGACTGGGCACCTGCAGAGATTTAGTAAGATCAAGGTTTATTAAAGAGTTCAAATGTTGCAGGGAAATTGATTAAGCTAATGAAAGGCTACCTGCTGTTTGGAAAATAAAATCAAACATACAGTGTAATTAAAACCACTGCGGAATGCTCCTAAGGGTGGCATTATGTTCTGAACAGACAGATGGATAATTTTAACAAACAGCCCGGGTAATAAAGGCAAAGGATCTCTCTCTTAACCGGTGTTTGTGGTCTTACGGAGAGTGTGGCACTTCGCGAGTCCGTGAGAGCTTCTAATTCTAATGGCTTCACGAGAACATCGATGGGATCCGGTCTGCGGGATTCTGACGGAGATCACGTTCCGAGCCTTGTCCCCCGGGGGCTTCAGTCCGCTGATTCCGAGAAGGGTCCGAGGGGGCGGAGTCAAGGTGGACGGCAGGATCATGGGAGTCACG
Source organism: Petrocephalus schoutedeni (assembly GCA_026780765.1). Taxonomy (NCBI): domain Eukaryota; kingdom Metazoa; phylum Chordata; class Actinopteri; order Osteoglossiformes; family Mormyridae; genus Petrocephalus; species Petrocephalus schoutedeni. Next base: position 5,665,232 of record JAODKL010000034.1, read on the forward strand.
TCGGGCGGCGGCTGCGTGGGCGGGGGGACAGCTGACGCACCTGAAGGCCGGTCTGTGCCCAGGAGTGCCGCGCTAGCTACGCGCTGCGAAGGGCGCGACACCCCCTCTGCAAAGATACACATCTGCCTCTTTAGCAGCAGCGTGGAGGGCTGGTGATCTCTGTGAGGTTATCACAGCCTAACTAGCTGGCGAGTTTGAGGAGGGGCCCTCAGAGACATAGATTTCTGCGCTTTTAATAGATGAGTAAAACCCCCGGCTTTGTGTTTAAGCATAATCATGCCGCCTGAGTGGAGAACCGGAGTATGGACGTAAAGTTGGTTAGTTTCGACCAGGTAGTTAAACGCAGTTTGTAAGATGCGTACAGGGCTGACCTCTCTGCAACCTGGAAGACTGAGAGAATGTTTACTGCTGGCTACTAAGTGTTGACTAATATTTCTGACGTGGTAGTGTAAAGGGAACAGCTTGCAGACGTCTTCAATCAGGAAGCCTTCTGTGGATTTTATAGGTGTTTATTTGTAATACCTGCTTTTTAAAACACAAACGCTCTTAGACTTTTGAAATTCACTTTGAGACCCTTTTTACTGGTCATGTGACGGGGCAGTGGGACTAACGGGCAAACAGGTCGGCTACTGAAACGAGGCCATTGGGCCCAGTCTGGCACCATCCTTGGCCTGGTCTGGGCTGGGGCTGGTCATCTGTGCTGTCCTGTGTCTTCCCCCATCTCTCCTGAATGTAATGATACCCGTGGTGGCTTCGGAGCTGACGGCCTTGAGCGATGGTCTTGCGGTATGAAGCCACCGTACATTTTCCCGGTTCGTCTCCCCCGTCTCCTGCTCCTGTCTGTCTCCCGATTTGCCGTTGTCTTCACTCCTTCCAGAAAGGCTCAGTTTAGCTGAGCAGAGCGCCCCCCCCCCCGGTCCTGGGGAGTCTGCAGAGCAGGTCCAACACGGCGTGCTGGAGACGTCCCTAAAGCACGCACGGGGAGGCCCGACGGCGGGCGGCGTCCCACACACGCGTCCGGCGTCGCCAGGCGGTTGGGGGACGCCACTCTTCAACCCTCTGACTCTGTTCTGTCTTACAGGCTGTGCGTTCCTTACCTACTGCGCACGCGAGTCTGCCATTAAGGCCCAGAACGCCCTCCACGAGCAGAAGACACTGCCAGGGGTAAGTCTGCACCCAGCGCCGCCTCCCGGGCCGGCCGGCACCCGCCGTGCCGCGCTCCCCCTAATGCCGCCCATGAAACATTTGGAAAACGATGGGGTCGATAATCTAGCCTTTTTCCGCGCCTGAGTTTGGAGTGGCCGTGGCCCCCCCAGGGAAGGCCACATGCAATGAAGCATTGATTACACACACTCTGCGAGCTTAGGAGACGGCAGCCTCAAATGCCACTCCAATTATTCTTTGCATTATTATTAAAACCAGCTTTTCCTTTGAAAAGGCTAGTCGATGTTGTCCGGTCTGGAGCTATTTAACGTTGGGGGTGGAGGGTGACTGATAAGCACAGCCACTAGGGCGGAGTCGTCAGCCAATTCCACCCCCCTCCCGCCCCCAGGATAGGGGGCTAGCAGACAGGAACAAAGCTGCGAGGCAGGGGAGTCAACTCGGGTTCTGATGAGGCCCGCTTTTGAAAAATAAACAGGCGGGTGGATTTTTCTTTGGGGTGGGGGGGGTGGTGGATTTTTTTTCCTGCTCCGCCAAAAGGCACACGGTTCCCTTTAAACACACAAGGAGTCACTCCTTTTATGCTTTGAATTTGCCAAGCTTCAGGCTTTGGGGCCTTTTGCCATAAAGACGGTTTGAAATTGGGAGGGGGGGTGGGATTTAAGACAGGTCTTTGAAAGAATGCCAGTAGATATATACTCATGGTTGGCCGGGGGAGAGAGGCGGATCTCACGGCTCACAGTCAGCCCAAGGACCAGTCGTGCGCCCCAGCTGACCTCTGGGGGGAGCGTGGGTTTAACCTCCTTCCAGGACTAAAGGAGGCCCATCAGCAGGTTCGGAAGTGGAGGGTGAGGGGTCATGGGCCGTCAGCGGACCCTGGAGGACAGCGGGCGGCGTTTGGCGGTTAGGTGGCGTCACACGGTGCCGAGGAGCGCCAGGCACGTTCCCCGGCATATCGCCTGCCAAGTGTGCGCACACACACCCACACGTGCAGAGCAGTGCACTCAAGCCGGAATCATCCGGCTGCAGACTTGAGTGAGAATCTGCTCCCTTGTCACTGCTTGGGGGGGGGGGGAGGGGGGGGGAGAATTACACCGTAGCCGCCCCCACCCTCGGCAGCGATCTCGCAGGCCACCACTTCCTAACTAGGCCAGGAGGGTTTCTGAGAGTGGGTGGCGGCGTGCGTACGATCCTGGTGCGCGGAGCTGTCTCCGTGCCGTCATCACCGGGCCAGCATCTCACAGCCCTCGGAATACCTGGATCGGTCTGGCTCCACTCATTTCCCTGTCCCGGTCATCCTGGCATAATGACCAATGACCAGGTGGCACTGGCCAATGACTACGAGGCACTGACCAATAGCAATGCAGCACTGACCAATGAGCACGTGGCACTGGCAATCGACCACCACAAATTTGCCTTTTGCCGCGGTGAATGGCTAACGAATTGCCGCTTGATGAATGCGATATGTAAAAAGTCTTTTACGAGCGCTCCCAAAAGATGTAGATTTAATGGTACAATTACAATCGTGCTGTTTATTGATTTATGCTTATTTGTCGAGCTGTACAATGAATCAGTTGCCTGGTTTGCCGCGTTTTTTTTTTTTTTTTTTTGGAAAAGCTGCTGTATCTTTTACACGAAGGGCTACCGGTGCAGGTGGATTTATAGCTGGCCGGAGTGCAGTCTTTGTTCTTTGAAGCTCAGAGACTTGAACACTGTGTGGCGGCCTTTGCGTCTCGGCGTATGTGTCCATATGTGTGTGTCTGGGATCCCTAGGGTTTGCCCCTGTGACCTGTGATGTCACCTGGGTGTGTCTGTGTCATTGTGTGTGTGTGTGTGTGTGTAGTGGTGGTGAGATCGCAGTAGCTCACCACTCACTCTGCTCTGTGTAGAAGCTAGACCCACCATGGCACGAAAGCCTCACGTCCGCCAGTGGCCCCTAAATCTCACGCAAAGGCCCCCTCCCCCCTGTCGCTCGGTGCTAACTGTAGGTAGCTATGCCAGTTGTTTGTTTGTGAAATACCGCTTGATATGCAGTTTGCCAGAGGCTAAGATGTAATTAATGTAAACCAGGGTTCCCCGGGAGAGGAGTTATGAGTTATTAACGGGTGAGTTTTTTGTCATTAACACTTTCCCTGCTGACCCTCAGCCCCCGAGGTGTGGGGCCTCTGCTTACTCCGGGTTTAACTCCAATGGGACTACCTCCGCCCTGCGCGTGGCCGGGACTGGGTGCTCAGAGCGATCGCGCTACGTTCTGGAGCAGGTGCGGCGAGGTGGCGAGCCTCACGCCGGGCCCGCCCACACGCACAGGCGCGCCCACAGAACTGGATGCGGCGACGACGGCGACGACGATGCCAGGTGTTTATTCGTCGCTGTGCCAGAGCCAGCGGACATTTATAAAATGCTTAGCATCGTTTTCTGTGGTGTGTGTGTGTGTGTGTATTAGCACCTGATTTCCATAACTGCTTATTGAGTACCGGGCCTACCTAGTACCGGGCCTACTTAGTACCAGGCCCACCTAGTACTAGTTATTCTGCAGCCTATCTCAGGAAAAGCAAGGCATGTGACTTCCTGCCTGGGATTCTGGTGTATCACAGAACACACATACACCTAAAAGACTGGCAACCCGGGGACACTGATCTATGTGTTTTTGGATTGCAGGAAGAAAACCTGCCCTGTTCTGGGTTATTCCTTGGCTTGTGCCCGTAGCTTCCAGGATAGGCTCTAGCCCCCCCCCCCCCCAGCTCTGCCCAGGGCTGGGAATAGAAAATTGATTGATGGATGAATGGATGGATGAATGGATGGATGGATGGTTGGATGGATGAATGGATGGATGGATGGGTGAATGGATGGATTCACCCATCTGTCCATGTGAAGCCCCCATTTCTCTCCCTGTCTCCCTCACATACCCACACACACACACACAAACACACACGATGGGGAAAGCTGCATCTGCATCATGCCGAGGCCCCCTTGTGGTCACATGTGACGGCGCCTGGGGCCGGCCAGTCGTGATCAGGTGCCTCGCGTGCGGCTCTTCTGTAGGCGGTGGGCGATTGTGATTACAGCCCGTTCTGTCGTCAGCCTGTTATCTGTGTGCCGCGCTCCGCCTTTGATTCCGCAGCTGTGAGCCGCCCGAACAGGCCCAAGCCGCACTGATTTTGGGCTAATAACACAGAGGCGCGCCGCTATGACGCAGCGCTATGCCCGCGAGGCCCGCGTCTCGCTGCTGACGGGAGGTAGGAAGAGGGTGTTTAATAAACGGGGGTCACTAAATTATCGTCCGTGGCGCGTGATCGACACCTCCTTGGCACTAAGTGCTGCCCCCTCCTGGCCTCTGGCGTCACGCGTTGCCAGGACACCTTCCCAACAATCGCCGTGTCCTCCGGCCCGCCCCTCGTTCTTTCCCAAGCATGAAATAAATCCCCTTTAAAAAATGCATAAGCACTTGGTTGTATAAACAACAGCCTCCTTTTCTCTTTACAGGATGCAGAAATGAATCTCCGGAATAAATCGGCGATGGCCTTTTTCCCGGCTCTGATTTATACGATTCGCTTAAGGCGCGGCAGTGGCCCCAGATCCGCGGCGGCGGGATGCGGGCTGATGAAATGATGGAGCTGGGAATGGGCCTGGGAATGAGATGCTTTTCCGTGTGTGCTTAAAGTGTGTGTTTACCTCTCTGCAGGTCACGCACACACACACACACACACACACATACATGCATGGCTGCCCCCCACCCTCCCCACACAACAATCTCTCAGGGTTGACCTTGTAGTGAGGAGGTCCTGCCACAGAACCGCACTGTCCGTGGGGGGGGTTTGCAATCCCAGAGCCATCTTGTAAGAGGGCAGGCTGGCACAAAGCCTGAATAATTTAAGCTTGTTGGTTATAGGGGGGGAGGTAGCGGTGGGGTTTGGGTCAGGCAGAAGGAAACCAATCAGTGGCTGGCAAAATGAAGGCCTTGCTGCCGGGCGGGGGGGGGGGGGGGGGGGGGGAGTTCTGTTAGAATTTTGCCCTGGAGGGAGTTGGTGGGTTGGAGAGTGGGCGGAGACTAAAAGGTAGAGAAGGTCAGGGGTGCGAAAGGAGCCAGTTTTGCCCCTTTAGTGAGGTGAATAAATATGAATACATCTGATGGGTTCCTCGCAAATAAAGCCGTTTCACGTGGAATCTTGCGGGCCGAGCGGAGGCCGGCTGAAGTGACAGCGGTACATTGTTTGTTAAGCAAGAAGGAAGTGCTGAATTCGTAAGTGCGCACGTCAGTGGTGTGCCAAGTGCAGCTCAGCTTAAGGGGGAAAAAAAGAATCGCGTAATTTTACCCACCAGTATTCATGAGATAGCAGTTTCCGTAAGAGCATCTAGTCTTATGCTGTTGAAGCGTGTGTGATAGTCACCCATAAATTGCCCTTAGTGTGTGTGTGTGTCTGCAGTGGACTGGCTTGCTGTCCACACTGCCCTACCCTGCTCTGGAACCTCCCACCTTCACAGCCCTGTGCTTCATAAGCACTAGGAGGATGGATGGATGGATGGATGGGTGGATGGATGGATGGGTGGATGGATGGATGGATGGATGGGTGGATGGATGGATGGATGGGTAGATGAGTGGATATTACAGCGCTGTGCCAGTGGTTTTCTTTAAGGGGAATCACGCTGACATCTGTCTCCCCCCTGGCCCCCAAACAGCTCGACATTGCAGATGCCTAGGATTTCACAGCACAAAGCAGGAATCTGAGCGCGGTTAATCGCCAACAATCGAGAATTTGGGCAGGCGTGTGGGGGGGTGCGTCTGAGTAGAGGAGTGCTGGGGGTTTATGGGCAACATGACATTTGCTCCCTGATAGACATCAGCGCAGAATAGTGTCCTGCCGTATCAGGGGTGGAGGGATCCCTGTTTCACGACGCGTTTGACACGCAAACAAACGCAAAAACGTTTCTGCGCCCGTGCTCCCTCGAAGGCCGATCAGCGGATTAATGCCGTGCATTCAGTGGCCGCGGGGCTGTAATGGGTTTGTGTTGGCGGCCCGGATCGACAGAACCCCTCCGTCACCCCCGCGGAATCTCACTCTGGGCTATTAATTACACTAGTGTACCGCAGCCTCTACTTCTGAAGATGAAACAGAGATCTACGTATAACAACAATTATTCAATTCAAATTCAATTCAAATTTATTTATATAGCGCATTTTCACAAGATCACTTCTCACAGCGCTTCACAGTGTTCCTGTCCAATTCTCCTCAGTGAGCAAGCCAGAGGCAAACTCCCTGGTAGGAAGAAACCTTGGGAGGAACCAGATTCAAAGGGGGAGCCAACCTCCTAGGGCGGGCAAAACAAGTCCAAAACAGCAATAATTATGGGTTAGCTCATACAAAATGACCCAGATTGGTAGCGGAACTCTGAATGTACGTGCAGTATACGTATATATATATATATATATATATATATATATATATATATACACATACATACATACATACATACATACATACACGTTCTTAGATTATATAGAAAACTTAGATTTACAATAGGCCTAACAAATCGAATCTTTATGTATCACTATACTAATTAATATGAATTCATTTTAGAGTCGTTTAATTTGGATAGGATTTAGGCCTATTGTCAACTTTCAATAAAAATATTTAAAATATGTGAAAGGTACCAAAGCTTGTTGGTTGTTTCGCAATGACACCAACTGAAATGTTGTATTATTCTCTCTTACTGATGTTGTAACGTATCACAGCACAATCGTGTATATATATATATATATATATATATATATGTCTATATAAAAATAAAGTCTATTGAATTGATTGACACGCATCAGATGCGTCAATGTGGCTGTCATTTGTAACCTACAGCGGTGAATGATAATCGTGTGCCTTAGTGGACAGATGGGAACGAGGGAAGACGAAAAGTCTGACGTCATAGACAAACACACGCTTACTCTCATCTGTTTTATTGATAGCCAATTAAGACTTGATATTGTGAAAAAAGCGAATCCTTAAAAAACGTTTTTACAAATGTTTTGTAAAATAAAATCTGCAATCGTCTTCATTTAGTATACAGCAAATACTGGGACGTGAGACCACGGCTATATTTACACCCAGGCGCGATTTGGTATGTACGAGGATACGAAGGAATATCGTCAAACCAAACAAACATCCCTTAAATTATGCATTCCCGGGACACATTTAGTGTCATACAAGTAGTAAATAGATGCTAACCCCAAAGAATTATTGATTTTATGAGTACCCATCGATGTTTACACGCACATTTTTATACAAACCCTATCATTTGTGACCTTAAGAGAGCCATAGAAGGAGTGAAAGGAGAAAACGGGAAATTCATAGGGCTGGAAAATCCAAGCAGGGAAGCGGACAGGGGCGCAACGCTAAGTCCGGTAGGCGCTGCGCTCTCATGGTAGAGAACGGGAACCCCGAAAGTCCTCTGGGCGGAGTGGGAAAGGCTGGTGGCCTCCATGTCCGTGGCCAGCTGCCGTTTCCACTTATTCCGTCTGTTCTGGAACCAGATCTTGACCTGCGTTTCTGTAAGGCGAAGGGACGCGGCCAGCCCCGCCCGCTCGGAGCTGCTCAGGTAGCGCTTCATGTCGAAGGTGGACTCCAGCTGGAACACCTGACTCCGGCTGAACACGGTCCGCGTCTTCTTCTTGCGAGCGGATCTCTGATCCGCAGTTTGCTGCCCGTCACGCTCGTAAAAGGGTCTGCGAGGACTGTAAGCCGGCTCATCCAGCGGAGCTTGCCGTCTGTTTAAGTCCATTTCCTCAGTACCTTCCTCTGCTTCAGATATAAATGGTGAATCACGATCATTGGCTGAGAGTAGAGAAGCAGGGAGTCCGTCCGAACTGGTTAGGTACTGGTTCAGACCTGAAAGTGCGTAGTGTTCAAATCACTCATCAAACATGAATGCCTTTTACACTATATTTTTTCAAGCGATTGTTCAACAGTCTGGTAATTATAATGAATGCCTGATTTTAGTATTAGTAAAAAGTCAACCAGACTTCAACCGGACATGTTTAATTAGACCATAATCGCTGTTGATGCATAGCAATCATGCATACAAACAGTAATGTTTTGCGCACACTTTGAAAAAGAATATCAGTTCACTGCACAGAATCTTAGCCTGTGGTTGACAGAAGCATTTACATAGATTACTTTCCGTCAGCAGTATTAGCGAAGAAGCTATTATCAGATCTGTCTAATTTTAAAAGGCTTAACCCTTCTAATATTAAATATACATAACGATTATCTTAACAGTTAAATAATGACGTCTGAGTTATGTAATAGCCTTGAGATTCTACGATGCTGAGAAAAGAACTATAGAACTAGAGAAATATATAGTCACATATTGTTTATTCGCTAATCGATGCTATTATTAATAACAATAATACCGATGACAATATGCCCAATAATATCGCATGTGATGGGAATACACTGTAAAATGCTTATTTGCAGTCTCACGATGCCTTGTTGTGACTGCAATACCTTAGCATAGTAAAAGCGCTTTCCCCCGAATGGTAAAAATGCAATTCGTCTAATGAATAGTTTGTAAGCTTTTCGTTTGGCGCAGAAGTCCAGCTGGGAGATGCCCTACTTTTGGAGCGGGGTGATGACTTACTTGTGAGATTTCCACTTGCGTTGTCGGGCGAAGGTTCCCTTCGACAAGAGCAATTACGGTCAGCACGATCCACCAGCCCCGGACAGCGTGCCCGGCCGCACTGGCTGCTGGCTGCTGCCCTGCGGAGCGCATTTTCCCTGCCGCCCGCCTCCGAGGTACGGCGTGGACTGGACTGCGAGCCTTCACCCCAGCTGGATCCAAGCAAATTTTCGATAAGAAACGACGAGACCCTCGATGGCATTGAATTGTGAGCCTCTGCTACTTTAGCAAGCATTGCTTATGTATTTAAATCCAGACGGTTAAGGTATCCGGCCCTTCTTGCTTTACAATATTCGCGTGCCGTGGCAAAGTCCTCTGCCTCTGTGCCGACCTCTCCGATCAATCATCGCTATTGTTCCTCGCAGTTAGCGACCTTGAAACAAATACGAGATGCCGGGCGAAGGGACAAGGGTGGAATCAGCGACGGCGAGGCGAAGTGCACAGCGAAAGGAAACTATTCCCAAGAAAGCAGTATTCTGCGATTGGTCGATCACAATAGCAAATGGGATTTCTCACAAAAAATAAGCGATTTTAGCTGCACCACATTTACCAACTTCTTTGATACCGCGCCCCTGGCTGTAGGGACCCTTGTCAGTCAGATGCATTATTCAAGTCAATTAAAGAAAAAAATCAGCTAGCGGTTTCAGAGCCACTGACTTAGAAAACCCTGCACTCCCACCCATTGGCTATTCGTGACTTGGCGTACTGTCATCAGGGAGAGCAGAACCCGAGCTCATCAGCCCCGGTAGAATTCAGGCCAAAGCGCCGAACAACTGGCTCAGTTCTCCTTCGTCGACCCTTGAATATTTCTTTGTCGGTATTTCTTGTATCATAACGCCAAATTGAATATTATTTATAACCGATTTCCGTCATCTCCTGACTGACGTTATTATGTCGCTTATTGTTTCTTATAATAACTAGTAATAGTATTTGTAATAACTGAATCATGACGACTGGGTTGTTATGGCAGTTTCTCTGAAGCTATAAATTGGTGGAAATTATCGTAAATTTGAATCATTTACCTTCGGACATAATCACAGCTTTTTTATTTTAGTATTTATGTTACCTAAGCTTCGATCGTGGTCTCAACTTGTTGTAACCGCAGCCTATTGATTTTATTGTAAAAAGCCTTTATATGCATATAATACTCTCTTGGGAATCATACATCTAACGTTTAAGTATTTAATATCTAAATATCATTACCATCATCCTGCAGAACAACAACAACAAAAATGATAACAAATACATCGTACCAGGACAGAAAAATCACATTACCGAAATTAAGAAAAAAATATATATGTTGTCAATTAAATTGAAATCATTCCTACATAGTAGACCTATTTAATAACTTACGCAAAAAAGGACTGAAACGTCAACAGTTTTATTCAAAACATAAGCTTGTCTATATTGTTAAAATAAAATATTGGAAAACAATACCACCACGAGCATCACTTAATGTTAATATAAGGCAAAAACATTTATATATTCTTTAATTCGTATATTTAAACAACGTTTCGCCTTCTGTGAAAAGAGTTATTAAAGGCACCCATAACAAAACGTGATTAAAATGAATATAACAAGGTGTTTCGGTAGAAAAGGATGTTTAGAAATATATTCAGGTAGATAGATCTTTTTTATTTACGAATTTTTCCAAGATTCTTGCAAATCGGAGCGGAGTAAAGCAGACTGACGAGAAATATGTGCAGTTTGACGGAGGCCCGATTTTGCATCGTAACTTAAACAAAACTTTAAACTTAAAATCAGGTACGAAAACGGAATTTGTCACGATAAACAGATGGTTGGCCTAAATGCGGTTTCATTAAAATATTTATATATAAGGCGCCTTCACGCCAAAGGGTCTAGAAAATGCATGGAAGGGTAAATGAACAGGCTATATTTGAAACAACAACAATAATAATCATAATTATAATAGTGAAAAGTGAAGAAATGCTATTTCAGCCTTCAAATTAGAGGAGTGCGTTGAGTAAATATTGCTCGTTTGAATATTTAATATCTCAGTGTTGGGCAGCATGAGAGACTTAGTAGTTCTAAACGCGTTTCAACTCACTTTGTTTATAACTGAGGTCTAACTAATGCCTTTTGGAGGATCAGCTTGGCTAAACGTGGGCATACTTTTCCGTGTCGAATTTTGTTTGTTGGCTACCCACTGGAAAATATGAGTTATCTTACTTTATTTTTCTGCACATAAGTGACAGCTATGTTATCTTGCTGTCTAATGTAAAGAACAATCTCTGTAACAGATAGTATTGTGATATTCCCGACTGAATAGACATTGCTTAGCTAAATAAATCATTTTTCCTTCTGACATTTTGTGAAATTTGACTTGACTGCCCTCCAATGGCCAACATGCCAAAGTGCACGTACTTATTGCTCAAGTGGGTATTTTCATCACTTGAGTGTTTTAAAAAACGCATATCCAGCCTCGGCGCCAGAACCATTTCACCAGACGTCGTACGTTTAATTTTCTAATGTCCATTTCACCACACTTAAGATTCGTTCTCAATAGTACACAAATTTATGCTAGACAGTCTGGAAATTGAATATCCGCCCACCTCCAAGTTAACGTAAATTTTTAGCAGTTAAGTATTTCGCCTGTTTTGGTTTACTGATCAATATTAAACTACTTTTAATATCAACATGTTGTGACTTAATCTCAGTCCTCATTTATGTACTTTTACAATGCATGTATACACTATTCATGTACTTTTCGATACGTGTCTTACCTCTTACCATCTGACAGGCCAGGATCAGTGTGTATGTGTGTGTGTGTATGTGTGGCAGGGGGGCTACTTTTAGGTAGAGGAGGTAATCTCGGGGCGTCATGTCCCATTTTGACTCGGGGACTGCAGGCTTACCCGCCTTTATAATACAATATCAAAGGCCTAATTAAACACATATTTTATGTTGGGTTGATACATAAGGGACAATGCATGTAATGTCTAACCAGGAAAAACCTAATCAAAGCACAAAATAATACTACACCCGACACACTTACATTTATATTTTAATTCGATGTAACCACACAAGAAACAAGAATCCAAGTTTCCAACACATCGATGTCATGTTAGTGTTTCAACAGCTTCTTCGGCAGACCTTATGTTACTTATGTAATGTTAGAGAAATTATTCTCGTATTAGCTAAGTCCTTGCCTTCCAAGTGATTAAATACAACGGTTCGTAATAACAAAAGCAGTACAGTGCAGTATCGTATGTAGTTACTTTAAATATTACTGTATTATATTTATTTTTGTTCAATTTTTTCTTTTTATTGTTATTATGGACTATATTATTATCGTTGTTCCGACTTACCTGCAAATTGCACTTAAAAACAGACTTAGGGAGCGGCCCTCGTTCGTATCACAAGTGCGTGCTCTCATTCCGCATGGAGATGTTGGGCTGGCGGCAGGTTTTCTGTGTAGTAACACGTACAGCCCAATCGTTCGCCATCCGAAAATACCAAGGTAACATAATCACCGTAATACACATTCGTTTCTTGGTATCGCATAACGTTTCTCACATTTCTCTTTGTTATGCACAGCAGATGATAGAAAAAAAAACGCCGAAAACCACAAAGTAAAGCAGGCAAGCCCGTGGTCTCGATGGTTAGTGAGGTTCGGGAAAGGGCGACCCGTCAGTGGCGCGCAGGCCAAGTCGGCGCTGCGGGCAGCCGCCGCACTATAGCCGCATAATGGCAGTAATGTAGAAGGTCTTACTTACATACCAACTTAGGAACCAGTTCGATTATCTTGCTTAAGCTATTTTTACTGAGCCCTTTCTCTAAATCGGGGCTAACCGTAAACGGTGTCCGATTAGCTGTGTACAAGGGAATTAGAGTACTCTAAGGTCCTGAAATGTTTCCGCCCCCCAACCAGAGACGCTACGCATAATAGGCACCTCTGCGATCGCTCGCATCTTACGCTGTTAATTCTGAAGATGTTTGCATTGACCGCATAATAAATATTACAGGACAGACAGACGGACGGACAGGCAGTAACATTTTTTTAATCCCGAAGGACATTGCAGATGCATATGAAATTATAATAAATACATATAACACTAACAATCATTGTTAATGACATATGAACACACAGCAAAACATTAATAACGGTAATAAAAACATTTGTTTGACCGGCCCTGACCATAGGTAACTCTGTTCCAGAGTTTCGCAGAAACGAAATACGAGTGACGGTTTATCTAACCCCTTAACGGCAGGTTAACCCCTGTCAGCTCGGGCTCGTCAAATGCACACAAAAGAGTGACTTCTAAACATTAAGACATCCCCGGAGTAAGACTGGTGTGCGTTCTCACAGAGTTTTCGTAGCGCGGAATACGGAGATCGCGACAACGGTAGGTACCCAACTAATCCAAGGCTTCAACGTATGATTTCCTGTTGTGCATTGTAATATTTGTTGCCGATACTTTCGTATACCTTTTCCCTCCTGTAAATTAAAAATAACTAGCAGTGACATATTACTAAGACGTCGTTAATAGCAACAACAGCAACAACAATAACAATAATAATCATATGGAGTTTTACGTATAACCTAAACGTTTATCAGAGCAAGGGGCAGGCTGAAGGTATTATTTACATTATAATATTTGCCTGGAGATTTTGTCGGATTGGCTCCGCACACTTGACCCGAACTTAAGCGATCGCGTGACAAAGAAAAGAGGCCAGCGAAGTTTTACCGAAGGGACGGAGGAGCCGTAAGTGCCCGGGCCCCCAGGTTAACAAGGTTCTGCCAAGCGTGATTATTACGCAAGACCCATTTCCTTCAATAAATTATGATTCTTAAAGTGCCCATGGGTGCGTCCTTGGTTACCTTTTTCTGCTCGGCTTCTATTGACAGATTTTAAAGTACTTTATTGCATCGGTATGTGGGATTCTACTTAAAGTTTGCCGCATCGATACTGTTGTTGCGTCGTAGGCCAACTTGCATAATTGGAATTGTAATGTGAATAATAATGTGAATTGTTGTTGGATTAAACCAAATAAGCCCGTAATCGTACAAATCGGTAACTTAATCATATAGTAAAGGGGGTTTATTGGGACGTTATCTGTATTTGTAAAAATACTACACATTTGAAACCATATAAATTCACCGGTGGTATGCCATCCTAGTCAAAGAAAGAATACAATTAATTTAAAAGGGAGGTTGTTGCATATTGTTGCATGATATTTGTGCACGTAACTTTAATTAAAAATTAACTAAAACAATTTAACGAAAACGAAAATATATTTTGTAATTAAATTGATTAATTTATAGTGGCGTTATGATTAGCGTTGTTGCCTCACACCTGTGAAAGCGGGGTCCAAATCTCCTTAATGGCGCTGTCTGTCTGTGGAGTTTGCATGTTCTCCCAGTGACGTCGTGGGGTTTCCTCCGGGTACTTCGGGTTCCACCTCACAGTCCAACAACATACTGAGGTGACTTTAAGTTCCCAAATTGCCCGTAGGTGTGAATTGTTTGCGTGCTCTGCGATGGGTCGGCGCCCCATCCTGGGTTGTTCCATGTGTTGCGTCTGTAGTTTCCGGACCACCACGACCCAACATAGGACAAGCGGGTAGTCTTAGATGGGTAATTAATTAAAACGAAGCATCGGTATTGCTATAATGCTAAATCGATTTTAACGAGAGAGGATGACCACTTCTCGAAATGGCGTGTTATATTCTATATATTCTTTGTCGATGTGTGTTGGTATGTTTTGTGGCGAGCTACATTAACCGTTCAAGGTCGTTTTAGGCAAGGCAAATAGAATTAAATTTCTGGCTACAAATAATGTATATATTTCGTTACATTACTAACTGGTCAAATGTTTAAAGGATAATTCCTATACGCATTAACCTGTATTAAACTACAAAGAGAAAATCTATCATTACACATCATTTAGTTAAATTTTCATAAACGTTACTTTTGTCAATTTTAATTGAATTAACAAAACATTAATCTGCAATTGTATCTAACACGCACATAATACAATAATTAGATTGAACTAAATCTGTTTTACATTACAACAAAAACACATTATTATAAGACTTAAGGTTACCTTCCATTAAAATGGGAAAAAGCGAAATAATTGGCTGGCAATATTCTTGTTTATTCTTTATTTAAAGACATAAAAGTATATGTTTATGTTTTGTTACATTTCTGTTTAAAATGTCCACATTTCATGTGAAAGACGCTCAATTCAAGCATGAAAAGCTTTCATTGGTAGTATTTTAATGTTTGCACGGTGCAATTACTACTACTACTACTACTACTACTACTACTACTACTACTACTAATAATAATAATAATAATAATAATAACAATAATAATAATAATAATTATTATACGTATAAATGAGAAGAAATAATTAGCAAAATGTCGCTATCGAAATGAAAAAATGAATGCTATCGAATAATTCTTTTTTAAGCTTTATAAATGCTTTGTCCAAGTGAAGTTTGTTGTGTAATAATTATAAATGCTTCTCATTTATTTCCGGTCAAACAGAACAGAATTAATGGATTATGCAATTATCCCGTGTTAAGTTTGAAATGCAGTTGGTCAGTTTAAAGTCAGGTCTAATGCCTTGCAAAGTATAATGGGTATATGTGATGTGAAACGTATGTGGGTAAAACCAGAGTAAGTCACCCTCTCGCTTAACTTCAGTTTCCGCCTTCGACGCGGCCGGCTGCTCTTGTCTCTTCATTCCCCGACTCTTATCACGCAACTTCCCTGCTCTTTCGCTTCTGCGCCGAGGAGCGTCTTTTTTTCTGTAACCTATTTCATCGGTTACGATAATATTGCCCCCCTCCCCATCTATGTTAGAAATGTGGCTTCGTCTTAAGCGCTTCTCAGTTAACCTGTTTATCATGTTGGCCTCGCTTTCAGCTTCCCGTCAATTAGCAGCTTAAGACACACTTCACATGTGGGTAGTCGTGGCCGAGTGGTTAAGGCGATGGACTAGAAATCCATTGGGGT
>JAODKL010000034.1:5684107-5694795 GCA_026780765.1 Petrocephalus schoutedeni
CCCCCTCCCTCGATCACGGCACCGCTAACAAGCCACGTTTGCCAAGTCAATGAGCCCTAGCGCTGGCCTCCCGGCCTTCCCCGTCGCCGCGCGGCTGACAGATTTAACTAACTTTACACCAGGACAAATGAGAAGCCATCAACAAGGCAATAAAGGTCCTTCACATCCTCAGACACATCTAAAAGCACTTTGCCTGCGCCGAATGAATGGCCAGCGGCGGGTGGTGTCAGATTTATCACGGGGGATCTGCAGTTAAAGCCCCCGGGGCTCAGCCTTCCTTTGGGGTTATTCCCGGCTGCACCTGAGTGCCGCACACAAAAGCCTGTGCCTTTCAGACGGTAGCCTGTCGTCCTCACTGCTGCTTTTCTGCATTTAGTGCTTTATAAATAAATGTAGTCAAATGTTTACGCTTGGCTGGCTGAAGGGGGTGCATCCCACTGTCTTAATGAGTTTACTTGTTTAGCATACGGTGGTTTTGAAAAGTATATCCATCCCTCCATCCTTCCATCCGTCCGTCCATCCATCCATCCATCCATCCATCAATCCATCCATCCAACCATCCATCCATCTTCCAACCACTTATCCAGCACAAGGTTGTTGAGAGCTTGGAGCCTATCCCAGGTGGCACAGGGGACAATTGGGCCTCATGGTGGATACAACAACCTTCCCAGAGCTGAAAACTTTGTATACACAGTGACGCGGCATGTGAGGGATCGGGCCAGCCGTTTGCGTGTAAGAGTAACAGACAGCAAGGCCGCGCCGTCTTCGCGGGTTGGAGGACAGAGGCTGGAAGGCAGACCTGCTGCTGACACACGCAGGGCGGGGTCCGGCCACAAAATGACATTTTGGCATCCGACTGGGCGGCTTTTGTAAGAAAAACACCTTCTAATGGCAGCGTGTGCCACAGCCGGGACGGGGGCTCTTTGATGATGTGCTGTGCGCACGTCTCTAAATAAAGAGGCGGGCGAGGTGTTGGGGGGTTGGGCCGTGCTCGGCTACTGTTCGGGTCCTCCGTGTCGAGCCGAGACGAGCTGCCGTTTGATGTGACGGCGACCACATTATGTCACATTAAGGATGATGATAAAACACTCCCCAGGCTCCGGGCCGCGTCCAGGGGGGCTGCTGCCTGCTATCTAAGCTACCGAAGACGGCCAATTTAAAACGGCACCCGAAACGGACGGGAAGGACTCCCTCTCTCCATTTATGTGAGAGCCGCTTTCAAGAAACATTTCAAAATCTTCTCCTCGTCGAGAAGTAAAATAAATAAAAACAGCATGACTATGCGAATCGTGTTCTTTTGTCACGCCATGCGATTTAAGATGAATAAACTTGAGGATATATGGTGTTATTTAGAAAAAAATAACACCAAAGCCAAACAGTACATATTAATCACCATATTGCACAAAACAGCGGAGGTCTGTATCCCCAGTGTCGAGATGGATGGGCAACACGGATCAGCAGACCCCAAAGATGTTAAACTGTGATTTAGATATAAAGCCGCCCTCCCCCGATTCCCATGATGCACTGGGGGCGCGGTAATGTTCTGTTGCCCAAAGCCGCTTCGTTCCCGCAAAACAGATTACGCACAATCTCAGTATCCAGCGCTCTGGACATCACAAGCTGGCCAGACTAGAAACGCTTTGAGTGCCCCCCCCCCCCGCCTCACACAGCATATTGTCTCAGCACCACCCGATCGCTCTGGGTCTGGCAGCCTGCGAGAGGGAGGTGGCACCGCCGAGAGACGGAGCAGCTAGGTGGGCAGTCCACGGGCATCTCCCTGCATGTCTAATTAGCGGCACCTAAACCCCATCCGGCCAACAGGGTGTGTTTAATTAAGCTCAGGTGTACCGAATTAAGATCATAGAACAGATTTAAGTGGCTTAATTTGGCCCGAGAACAGAGGCTGATGTCGAGGTCTCCGCGGGCCAGACGGCGGTGAGGTAGTGGAGGTGGCTCAGTGGTGGGGGCTAACTGTGGCGGAGGGGGGATGGGGATGCATCGTAGCAGGCGAGCTGGGGCCTAGCTTTCTGTCTGTCGTACAGCACTGCTCTCATTCGACACAGCAAATTAACCCCCCCCATTATAAATCTTATAAATAAAGCAATTAATGCTGAAAAATGCCACTGAACGATAGCATCTACTGGATTTTAGTACGAGCCATTCTGGAAAATGTATCTGAGAAATTTATTTTTAAAGGGAAACAGGTTGGAAAATGAATAATCTCTCTGTGTTTGCTCTGGAGATGGACTAAGTAGCTTCTCTCTTTCTGGAATTCTGGGTGGCAGAGCTTGATTCGGAAGTGAACTTGGGGCACTGGTAGCTGTACTTTGGGTCGTTTGGGACCTGCTCCAGAGGTCACACTGTAGAAGGGAAATAAAGGGGCCTATTGAAAGGACAAGCTGTAGTCTTTCACGGATCTTGGACACCCATGTCAGGCCTGTGCATTTAGGCAGGAAAATGAGGCTTTTATTTCCCATGCACTATGGTAAGAGCGTAATACAGGAGCTCTGAAGTATCTGTCTTTATTCTTCATCTGTGTGTCTGCGTGTGTTCATGTGCTTGTGTGTGTGTGTGTGTGTGCGCGCGCGCAGGCATTTACAGTTTCAAAAACCACCTTGGGATTTAATTTTAAACAGATGGCTGCTTAAGTGTTCATCTCCAGATCCCCCCCTTTTTTTTACACATGGTATTTGTTTATTAATTTAATTCTATTTTTACCCGCACACATTCCCAGCTGACTGTATGTTTGGTAAAACTTCAGCTTTTAATTCCCCACTGTATCCTCAAGTAGATCCATCTGACTTCCCTGTCTGGATCGACCCGCTTCCCTTAAACGGGACCATTTCTGTAAATGCAGATGGTGTGGCTCTGTACAGTTCAGTGTGGCTCCTATTCCCTGGGAAGTACTTCCTAGTGCAGCCGCTCGCCAGCAGCATGACGTTACTCAAGTAACATATCAATGAGAGCCCCGGCACCAGAGGATGGAGTTGCAAAAAAGAAAAAAAAAACATTTGACGAGACCCAATGAGTCAAATTGACGTCTTAAAAGCTAAAATCGGACACAGAGGCCGGCGAGGTCGCTGTCCGTGGTCCTGAAGCAAACAGACACAGACTACTACAGGGCTGAAACCAAGCGTGAAGAGCTGTTTAAGGGGAACTTTAAGCGACCTACTTACTCTCGGCGTGGGACACGGTTTAAGGGAACAGAGACATTTTGTTTTAGGGATTACTCTGAGTCAGCAGTATCCAAGTCGTAACCCCAGACACGAAGTGAAACCCGCTGACAGCGGGAAGCCGCATTGAAACGTATTAAAATAAACATTGAGCGCGTGCGCCATCGTGCATTTAATTTACGACGCATCCCCTGCATCCGCGGGCCTCCGTTCTATTTTAACCACTGCGCTCCCGTACCTCCGTCGCCTCCCTCGCCCGCTCCCCTGTTTACCGCTCTCCCGCTCGCCCCGCTCCCGGTTCCCCTCATCACTTCAGTCGGCACCGCCCCCCCTCGGGAGTACGAGCGCGGAGAAGCCGCCAGGCTTCCCTCAAGCGCAGCCTACAAACGCGGGGTGCCGCGCGGGAGCCGCTTTATGTTACCGCCCGTTAAATATAGATCATCTGCCAGTATCTGGGTTCTATAGCGACTGGCGCGGGGAGGGGGGGGGGGCATCGGCTTTGTCTGTTTTTTTCCCCCTTTGCCTCGTACCTACTGGCCGGGAAATGACAGGCAGACTGAGAGCGCGGCACAGCTGCAATTTGTTCATGTTGCTACACGTCAGCAGCCGGGCGGACGCCTGATTAATATGCTAATCCCGCTTTTTCAGATTGTGAAATGTATCTCAGTAGCTTTGCGTGCCGGAACGCTCGGTAAAGCATCGCTGGGGTAACGGCCTCGTGGATGCTGACTAGAAGCCATAAACGCCTGATATCTTTCTGATGATTAGCCTAATCTCCAGGCCAGGCGCCCCCTCTAGCTCACAGTGGAGGATAATGGCTTTGTTTAGCGGTTGGGGGGTGTTTCGGTGGCTTCAGGTGCGAGTTCTCCTCCTCTCATGAGATACCGGGCCACAGATGCGCTCTGGAGCCCCACTGGGCTTTAGTCCCCATGCCGCTGTGGACGCGTCTTCAGTGGAGTAACGGGCCTTTGAACACTGGTCTCAAAGGTGGGGTCTGTGCCAAAGTAAATAATCAAACCAAAATGACTGAATTCCTTTGGCAGATGCCAAAAACATGACTGTGCTTACACCCCCCCCAGCCTCCCCATATGCCGCAGATTCTTTCATTTGCTACTTTAAGGAGCCTCTTTAATCAACACTGTACATGTGGGGGGTAAAAGGGGGGAAGCCGAAGCAGCTACGTACAAAAGGCAGTCTGGCGTTATGATTGGCCGAAAGTGTTTAGCATCTCCATGGCAACTCTGCCCTGGAGAAGCATTTGGGTGATGGATGGATGCATGTTTAGTATCCCACTTCAGCTAGAGCCTTGCACCTATGTGGAAGTCTCTGCATGGGCTAGCCCAGTGTTTCCCAGTCCAGTCCTCAGGGACGCGCAGTCAGACCACATTTTAGCTGCCTTTGAGCGCTCTGCCTGACAGTCCACATTTTTGCTCCCTTCGAGCGCTCTGCCTGACAGTCCACATTTTTGCTCCCTTCGAGCGCTCTGCCTGACAGTCCACATTTTTGCTCCCTTCGAGCCTACAGACTGTCTGTAGGTCCCTGCATAGTCCTCTTTAAGGGAAGGCTCATGCAAGTATCGACACAGGGAGAACATGCAAACACAGGCGAGATTTGAACCCATAACCTTGGATGTGTGAGACAACCTAACAACCCACTACACCACTGTATAACATTGTAGAGCATAAACCCTTATGATAAATTATTTCAGGTGATTTTGTTAACAATTTCTATTTAAGTAGATAACATGCTGTTGAAGTATGTTGAAGAAAACACATAACAATAGTTTGTGCAGCACTAATCCACAGTACTGTAATTTGACACATCGGATACCACAGATCAGTTTTATTGATATGTAATTTATATAATAGTTCAGGCCCATTTTCATTCCAAATCTGTCTAAATAAACTGCAGGATCCCACATGACCTGCAGTGAAAGGAGGACCATGTTCGGGGAGCTGGAGAAGCACTGAGCATGAGCCAGTTAGCGTCTCGGCCGCGCTCCCGCTCCTGCCTCGCTAGCGACACAGCGCCTCGGCCGCGCTCCCGCTCCGGCCTCGCTAGCGACACAGCGCCTCGGCCGCGCTCCCGCTCCTGCCTCGCTAGCGACACAGCGCCTCGGCCGCGCTCCCGCTCCTGCCTCGCTAGCGACACAGCGCCTCTCCCTTTTTTCACTCAGCTCCTCATTTATTATTATAATTTTCTTTTTCATCTGGCTCACCCTGTGCAAAATGACTGACAGCTTAATCAGAATTAATAGGCCAGCTGAACCATCCAGCCTCTCCCCTTCACCCGTAATGTTTTATTCATCTGTAATGTTGTAATGCAAAATTAATATTATTTAATAATGCATTGATGCTGTATATGTTAGATGGATTCACATTTAATTGGTGGGTATTTAGTGTGTGATTGCCTTGTAATTTATGGAACAACTGAAGAAAAGAGCTTGAGAACGAGGATGGATAACGGGTAACCGGCGTGATGGATAACGAGTAACTGGCGGGATGGATAACGAGTAACCAGCGTGATGGATAACGAGTAACCGGCAGGATGGATAACGGGTAACTGGCGTGATGGATAACGGGTAAATGGTGTGATGGATAATGAGTAACCGGCGGGATGGATAACGGGTAACCGGCGTGATGGATAACGGGTAACCGGCGTGATGGATAACGGGTAACCGGCGTGATGGATAACAGGTAACCGGTGTGATGGAGAACGGGTAACTGGCGTGATGGATAACGGGTAACCGGCGTGATGGATAACGAGTAACCGGCGTGATGGATAACGAGTAACCGGCGTAATGGGTAACAGGTAACCGGTGTGATGGAGAATGGGTAACCGGCGGGATGGATAACGGGTAACCGGCGTGATGGATAATGAGTAACCGGCGGGATGGATAACGGGTAACTGGCGTGATGGATAACGGGTAACCGGCGTGATGGATAACGAGTAACCGGCGTGATGGGTAACAGGTAACCGGTGTGATGGAGAACGGGTAACTGGCGTGATGGATAACAGGTAACCGGTGTGATGGACATGATTCTCATTCATAGTACATTTTTCCATGGAGCACCTGTATTGTTTATTCTATGAAAGTCCTTACATACCTTCCATCCATCCATCCACCCATCCATCCATCCATCCATCCATCCATCCATCACCTGTTTATCCACTCTGGGTCTGAGGCCTATTCTAGCATTAAGCACAACGCAGGAAATTGGATGCAAGGGAAGGCTACACACTCACAAACAATCACTCAGTTAATATGGGCAGGTTATAGAAGCCAGCTCACTAGCTGCATGTCTTTGGGCCGTGGGAGGCAGCTGGAGCACGAGGAGGACATGGAGTCTCCTCACATTGGGGCTGTTTGTGACACTGACAGCCTCTACGTCCCACAGCAGGCTCTCTGCTATCACTGGTGACCCGTGATGGCGCCAAGGGGACATTCCCGTCTGACTGACTCTGCATAGTATCACCATGCGAGTGGAATTACTGTTTAATGAAAGTTAATGTTGTAATATAGCATCAGATGAGGTCCTTTGTACGTATAACCGGCTGAGCTCTTAGAGAGTTCAAACACCATGAAATGTTTTTGTTGGTCACACGTGAATAGGCAGGCCACATGTTCTGGATCAGTCCGGCTCTCAAGCATAAAGTGACAGTCTTATTTTCCCGTGCTGCTAATTCGCAAATATCAAATTAACATACCGTTTTAAGCTACAGAGAGAAATCATTTGGGAAAGGACAACACTTACAATGTAAGGACCAGCATCCAGAGTTTCCAGGGATAGATGACACCAGCCTCACTGCCACCCTGTACTGGGCAAGTCCTTATGAAAGATGGATGGATGGATGCACTGGCTGTGCCTGCTGTGAATGTGCCAGCTGTGCCCCCAGTGGTTCTGCTGATTGTTCCTAGGGTGATTGTACCAGCTGTGCCCAGGGTGGATGTGTTGGCTCTTCCCACTGTGAATGTTCCACCTGTGCCCACTGTGGATGTGTCGGCTGTGCCTCCTGTAATTTGCAGACTGTGCCCGCTGTGGAGTTGCAGGCTGTGCCCCACATGGCTGTGTTGGCTATTTCAGCTCTGAATGTGCCGGCTGTGCCCCCTGTGGCGGTGCCGGCTGTACCAACTGTGGAGGTGCTGGCTGTGCCAACTGTGGAGGTGCCAGCTATACCCCTGTGGAGGTGCTGACTGTGCCCGCTGTGAATGTGCTGTCTGTACTGGCTGTGGATGTGCCAGCTGTGCCCCCTGTAGATGTGCCAGCTTTGCCTGCTGTGGAGGTAACAGCTGTGCCTGCTGTGGGTATACCAGCTCTACCCAGGGTAGACGTCCCCACTGTGGAGGTGCTGGCTGTGCTCATGGTGGTTGTGCCCACTGTGCCCCCTGTAGATGTGCCGGCTGTGCCCGCTGTGGAGGTAACAGCTGTGCCTGCTGTGGGTGCCAGCTGTACCCAAGGTAGATGTCCCCACTGTGGAGGTGCCGGCTGTGCCCGCTGTGGAGGTGCTGGCTGTACCTGCTTTGTTGGTATATTCCTCACTAAAATCATGTCACTTCAGCTGCTGTGGACTCCCTCTCTTGTTTGGCAGCCATAAGACGTTGTCTATCAGACTATGTGGAAATAATAATTATTTGTTGTATCATGTATCTGTTTTTTAATCATCAAATGAAAATGAACCATCCAACATGTATTTGACATGAATTCCCAGTTGTCTGTTACTGAGTTATCATACGCTTTTAGGCTGAAATACTTTCCTGCAAATATTGAGTTTGGGAATGAGATATCGAATCACAAACACATATCGTATTAGTTTTATCATTTATTGGAGGTACATATATTTTCAATTTCACTCTTTGCTGATTTCCAGAGCCTGGTCTTTCGCCGCATAAAAATGGGGTGTACTCTACCTTACTAAGTACACCAGCTTGCAGCCCTTCCTGGGATTAAAACATACAACCTTCAGCAAAAAGTCCATTTTGATAACCGCTGTGCTCGAATGCCTGCCATCCCATTCAGTGTGTTCCTCCCCTGTGCTCTGTGCTTCCTGACAGGGGCTTTGGCTTTACTGTGACCTTGTACTGGAAAAATGGCTTATGGAAGATGCATTGATGGTTAAAAGTATGCACAGACGGATGGATGGATGGATGGGTGGGTGGATGGATGGATGGATGGATGGGTGGATGCGTGGGTGGATGGATGGATGGATGGATGGGTGGATGGATGGGTGGATAGATGGATGGATGGGTGGATGCGTGGGTGGATGGATGGATGGATGGATGGGTGGATGGATGGATGGATGGATGGATGGGTGGATGCGTGGAAGGATGGATGGATGGATGGAAGGATGGATGGATGGATGGAAGGATGGATGGATGGATGGAAGGATGGATGGATGGATGGATGGTGTCCCAAACAGTTCCTCTCCATACACCAGCATCTGGCCATTGTCTTGTGCGTAATATGAAACAGACAAAAACATATTGCAACGGACTGGAGTGGCCCATTGAAAGGAAGCTCTCCGGTGAAAGCAGCACCAGAATTTTAATTTGCATGCTCCGAATGAGTAAAGGAAGCTGCAGTAGGAAAACGGAACCTTTCCTGCACACACATCCAACTGCAGTCTTTACAGTTTAAACAGCGTAACCACCAAGGGGTTTGTAGAGAGGAAGTTTCTGAGGCGAGAAAACCCCGCCCTCCCCCAGGCCCCGGACTCTGGCCACCCACCCCCATGGCTCCCGGCCCCCCACCCTCCATCCCCCAGTCTGCTTTTTATATCCCTGGTGGAAATATTGACCTGTCAGAGGCAGATCAATGGCCAGTATGAGGGGCCCTTCACGCTCCCTTTCATTATAATCGGGTAAAGCCGTGGCCCCGAGTCGCTGCATGCTGGCCAGCAGGCATCAGCTGGCGACGGACGGCCAGGGGTGTGAGCCAGGGCCCCGCAGCCGCTGCCTGTGACTCGCCACCCCGGCCTGTCTGGCTCTGGTCCCGGTGGGTAAGCTGGGCTAGCTCTCGCGGGATGAGCTTGCTCTGATTTCAGGTGAATGCGGGTGGTCGGTCAGAGGTGGAGGATCAGCGCCTAGGGACGGGAATCCGGCGCTCCAGCCCTGGCAGAAGTGACGCGGCGTGATTTCTGCAGCGGTTACTTATCACTGCTATGCTAACGAGGAGGGCGGTACGCCGGCCAGCGCGCTGCCGAGCGGCACCGCCCTCTTCTACCTCGGCTCTGCGTCTGTGGCCTTTGTCTGCTCCCCCTACCTCTGTAGCTTTCCCCTTGCTTTCCTCCCGCAGCCCAAAGACGCGGGGTCTTTCTCAGTACACATACTGGACTGTACTCGTGTTCTCGTGTGCACGTTTTACGTCGTCTTCCGTTACCGAAGACCAGACGGGGAGAGCAGGGGAATCTGCAAACTGTGTTGGATTCTGACCCTCCAGGACTGGAGCTGAGCTCCCCTGATTTAGACTAATCAGGGTCTTCAAATTCCCTGATGTGTGCCCCTGTCCTGCAATGGCCAGGCATCCAGGATAGCGCCCCCTAATAATACCAATAATACTAATACTGATGTATGGCCAAAAGGATGTGAATACCAGCTTGTCCAACATCTCACTGCGAAACAAAAGGTATTAAAAGGTCACTTTGCTTTCACTTTAATAGCTTAATTTTCTGTGCTGGATCTGCTGCCATTCAGCTTGGCTGTTGGTGCTGGGTGATCAGGTCCCTTGGCTGTGCGGCTCGCCACTTCAGAACTTGACTTGACTTTGCTAATTTGTGGGAAAGATCAGCATCCTGCGATGGTGCCAAGTGTAAAGTGTCCAACGTCTCTTGTACAACAACCAGCCATTCTGCTATTACAGGAGATTGCATGACTTTATGCTTAATTAGACATCTGTGTCAGCAGTGGGTGTGGGTCAGATAGGAAATTCCTCTGATTAATTGGAGCATCCGCATACTTTTGGCCATATAGTATGTATAATAATTAAGATTGTCCCCAGGGGCAGGTGAGGAGGCCCGAGCTCATCCACTTGTGTACAGTCTGGATTGCATGTGCTGTATCAGTGGGTCTGGGCACACGTGCCGCGTGGTGTGTGGACACTGTACTCTAATTGGCCACGGAAGGTCCCTCAGTTATAGAGCACGGAGGCAGCCTCTGCAGATGGGTGACGTCGGGCCGGCCTGGTGTCCGTGGTGCCCTGTGCGTGTGACTTCACCGAGCGGGGTTTTGCGATTTCCTTATTCCGACTTTCTGAGCTCATACCCCACCCCTCTGATACTACTGAACACAGACAGAACGAAGTCAGGCAGAGAGAGAAGAGAGGGAGAAGGCGAGCGAGCAAGCTGACAGTTTAGGCATACATACTTCAAGCTAACAGAGTTATATAAGCCGCAACTGTGCTCTGGGCCTCGG
Source organism: Petrocephalus schoutedeni (assembly GCA_026780765.1). NCBI lineage: Eukaryota > Metazoa > Chordata > Actinopteri > Osteoglossiformes > Mormyridae > Petrocephalus > Petrocephalus schoutedeni. The sequence goes on from JAODKL010000034.1 coordinate 5,694,689, forward strand.
CTGGCAATGAGTAAGGGCTTCCGTCATTGTAGTGAAGGAGGGAGTGTGCCTGGGGCCCTGCATCTCTTCTGGCGGATTTCTTCACCCGCTCTTTCTAACAGCTGCCA
>JAODKL010000034.1:5703171-5720714 GCA_026780765.1 Petrocephalus schoutedeni
GCCGGGGGCCCTCTGCCCCCCCCCCCCCACCCCGGCCTGCCAGTCTTTGCTGGGTGTTCAGTTTTTCAACAATCCCCGTGCGCAATTTTGCACAAACTGTAGCCGCATGTTTCTGTTGGGGGGTTGCCCCCCCCACCCCGATTTCTCAGGTGGTGGGGTAGGAACATCGGAGCAGTCAGGCAGGGGCCTTTGAGTCGCTGGACGGGAGACATGCTCCATGTATGAATTTACTTAACTGAAGAAACCTTCTGACTAGAGAGATTATTGCCCTGGCCGTCCTGCCCTCCACACGCATTCCGACGAGGCCCCACTGGGGGCCGATAGGGGCCGGGTGGGAGCCTTCGTGCGCCGAGGGGCCACGTGGGAGGGCAACCGGCAGAGGGGAGCAAACATTGACGTTATAAAAAGCTCCGCGTGCTTCATCTTTATTAAAAACTCCGCCACAGGCTGAAATTATCCATGACTGGCTTCCTCCAAAAGGCTCTGGAGCCTGATTGGTGGCTGAGGTCTAAGATATATTTAATTGCTTCCTGAGGGACTCAACTTGAGACCTGGCTGTAAATAAGGTCATGCTGAAGGTCACATGGGCCCTCTCCGCCTGGCACGGCGGCTGTTGGCAGGGATCGTGACGGCAGCAGGCCGCGCGTGAGGGACGAGGGCGGGGCCCGGCGGCCCCCCAGCGGCGAGGAGTCGGCCTCCGGCCTTAATGAAAAGCCCGTCGCCGCTGATCGACGCTCTCGTGTGCCATTACGCGCTCTCCTCGCCACCCCCACCCCAGGGTGTCCATTTCATCCCTTTCTAAACAACATAATTTGTAATGGGCAAAATGATAGCAAAACAGAGCAGCTAAGTAACTGGGGGAAGCAATTCAGTGCAGCTCTTTTTATTAAAGCCGATCTATAACATGTGAGGGGGGTGGGGGGGGCTTCTTATTGTCATTCTGTGTCTCTGTGATATTCCCTCCCCGCGGTAATAAGAGGACAAATCAGGCGGCGTTCCTCTGTCAGCGGCTGGATCGCGCGGCTGGGCGTCGCCATGGCAACCGGGATTTAATTACGGGCACACGCCCGCACCCCTTTGATGCGGCGGCGGCGGCGGTGGCTTGGGGGCCAGATCTGGTGCGATGAGCTACCGAGGGGCGAGATTGTGGACCCCCCCCCCCACACACACACACTCTTTCACGAGATTCTGTAATTATGGAAAATCACTGTAATTACCCACAGCTCGGATGCACGCGCTGGCAACAGGTGTTGTTTGGGACGTGACCCCCCCCCCCCCTTGGGTGCCTGTGTTCCCGGCCCGGCTTCTCGCTCTGAGTTGGCTGCTTTTACACCATGTGCCATCAAGACCCCCCCACCCCACCCCACGTTCCAAAACCATCTCACCGTGTTGCTGATTAAATCTGTGCCTCTCAGTGGGGGGAGGGGGTGTTTGCCAATTGTGCTGTCCCTGATGGGTGTGACCTGATGTCTGTGACACTCTGACATGCAGGTGTGAAAGAAGACTGTCCACTGACATCAGGTGCTACTTCAAGTGCTACTAAAATAATCAGATCTATATAACCAGGCTGACAAACGTGCCATCAAGAAGCCTTAGCCTCCAGACAGATGGTGGAAATGCCATCAATACGGTCTCCAGGAGTTACCATCAACTAATGGATAAATAACCTGACAAGGATGTGACTGGACACCATAAGGCGATCTGATTATCAGGTGAATCGCTGAAGAAATCAGTGAGGGCTTTCTGGAAGCTTCCGGGCACAGAGAACGCAGCCAACATCAGCGGAGCGAAGCGTGTCCCAGTATGTACCGTCTAATATGCAGTGATCTGTGTGAGTCCCACTGATGTCCTAGTGTGAGACAGAATCCGAGAACCTGGGTCTGCAGACCATCTGTCCAAGGTTGGGCCGACATTTTCAACTCCCGTGTGCCGTGACTCGAATTCACCTAAGAGCGGAGACAATTGGCGGCCATTACAGGAATAGATCAAAGACTGGGCAGCGGCTTGCCGAGAGCCGCAGCTTTTTGTCAAGGGAGATCAGTACACGGAGTTAACACATAACCCTGTCATCCAGTACAGGGCCGAGGGCTACCAGGTATATATATATATATTCAGTTTAGATGGATGGGTCAGGAATGGGAGCAGAAGCGTGCTAGTGCTAATTAGTGGGCGCTAACACGCTAACGCGGCTCATAGCATTAGCGGTGCATCTGGTCGCCAGGATTTAGCTCATGGGGCCGGCAGCCCCGGGAGCGAAGGAGCGGAGTTGGCATCGCGGAGACCCGCTGGCTCGAACCCGCACAGCTGGCGGTGACAGCGTCGTGCTCCCGCGAGCTGCTGGTCGAGAGCGGGCCGACAGGTGTGAGAAAAGCTGGTGGATTTTTTTTTTTTTCTGCCAAGATCTTCTTCCTTCTCTTCCCCCCCCCCCCCCCCCCCCCCCCCCCCCCCGGGGAAGCACTCATTTGACATGGGTGCCAGGTTCAATTTTAATGCTGTTTGTTTTATATTCCTGCGTCATTTCGCTGTATAAAAATTTATGATGACATTTCCTACCTTCCATAAAATATTCATAAATGTCATTATTAATATATTTCATAGATCATCTAAATTGATCCTTCTGTCTGCTTTTATCATGGTGGCCCCACACGGGGCTGAGCGCGGGCGGTTGGGGTGCTGGAGCGCAGGTGTGCTTGAGATTGTGGGAATCTGTCAGCTGGCCCCCGCGCTCCAGCGGCCCCCATTGGCTACCCGCGGATCCGCTGTATTCCCCGCCGGCGGGTCAGTTTCCTCCCTGCCATGCATCAAAGTTGGGATTCTTTTTGCCCCCCCCGGCCTATATTCCCCCCCACCGCCACTGCCGCCACTTCCTTGCATCTTCATTCCCGCCGTCGCCGCATTTCGCTGTCACTCGCTGATTCATTTTCTCATTTTCATGTGGAATTGGATATACCCGGCCCCAGCCTCAGTCCTGTCCCGCTGCCTCGTCCTGATCTTTAATATATAATAAATGCCTCCCACCACTGGCCTGTGTTCCTATGAAAATTTTAACTGCCCATGAATCATTGAGGGCCTAATTCCGCTTACATGACACATGCATTACCGCACACGCAAAACATCCATACTTCTAATTATGCCGCGCGTAAACTCAGGCTTTCAGGAGAAATCATAAATTACAGTCGCACCGCCCTACACACTGAGTGTACATACCGGTATTAATAATGGTATTAATAGGATTAATAACTGGCCTTAACTGACTGACGATGGTGCTCAGGCAGTCAGCCTTATGTCATTTCCATCACGGCTAAGGAGTCATATTGCCTTTCTATGCTACATCATGTTAATAACGTTGGTCTGTTTTTAACGTGTTATTAATGTACTGTTGCTGATGATGACACTCATAAATGTAATCTGTGTAACACTCAGGACAACTACGTTTTACTTACCAAATCTAATATCTAAGGGTTTGCATTCAGGCATATTTAAAGACAGCTCTGAAAGGTCCTTTCAGGGCAGTCCTTGAATGTGCCTTATTAAAATGATGCATACATTAAAACTGCCCTGCAGTTGTCTCCCCTTTACTATTTCAGTTTTCTTTATTATTGAGCAAAAGTGCAGTCCTAGGGCCACAAGACTCTCCCTCCCATATCCGGTATTGTCCAAGAGATAAAAAAAAAATTGAAACGGAGATTGTGACCGATGCAATTAAACTGGAGCTGATTGAAGTAGAGGTCAAATTATCACTAGAGCGATAATGCTTTGTGTGAAGTGGGGTCGAGTTGTTTTTGATTGAAGTGCAGGAGGAGGGGTGTGTGCACAAACCACACCCCCAGGCAGGCACCCACAAAAAGCGGGTGAAATTGTTGCGTAGCGAACCCGGCCATCCTTAGCATTCCGCAATAAGCCGCGATGACGCTCCTCTCAGACGTGCCCGTGGATTTTTGGTTTTGTGAACAAGGCATTTTCAAAGGCCGCTGTTTCCGAGCCAGAACTGCTTATTTTCTGTAGGCGGGGGTGGCGGGGGTGGCAAGAGTGCATGTTCCGTTACGACCCTCGTAGCCGCTAGATAAACCCTCTGCTGTGTGTGCGCACATAGCTGCTGTTGTCAGCTTCTGGATGAAAGCCCCCATGGGGGGGGGGGCAGCTGTGGGCAGAGAGCTTTGTCCCGACCAGATCTGCGTTTTGCCTGCTGTCACCTCCATGTCCCCCCTCCCCCTCCTTCGTTTGGGCCATTCTGGAGGCCCGTAGGCGGTAGAACGTGACGGTAGACGCTCTGTACATACGACACGCGGGCGGCAGGTAGCCCGCTGGGAAGGAGACGATAGCGCCGTCAGTTAATCTCCCACCCCCCCTCCCCCCACTGGGGCCCCCGTGCCGTCACGGACAGAGGCTCGTGCGCCGCGATTCTCCCGTTAGCACACCACCCCCGCCACTCCCCGGGGCCCCCACGTGAGCCGGCTGCCGTGGCAGGTAGCACAGAAACCGCTCCACATAAAATACCTCATTTTACCAGATTCCCCAGATTGGGCCTACATTAAAGGAGTTTCTTACAAAAGAGCCACCCCCAAATATTCTTCCCTCTCTCTCTTGACGCAATGCAAGGCCGTAGAAAGAAAATGCCCTCTGACCTTCTCCCCGGGAAGGAGGCTTTGGACCACCCCATCGCCAAGAGCCCCGGAAAAGGAGCTCTGAGGAGCATGTACTGGGGCCACCGAATGTTTCAGTACACTAGAAGGCTCAGTTAGTGGCTCAGGGACTGACTGGGTAGTCAATAAATGACTTGGCCCTGTAGGGGGTGTGAGCGGGGTGGATTATGTCATAGATACACGCCCCTTTTAAGTGAGGTGCAGCTATTTGCCGTCTCGATTTGTCTGTCACGAGGGCTAGACCAGGACACGAGTGCGTGAAAGAGGCAGACATTAGGCTGGCTGGTGTCAGCGCATCTGTACAGCGCCTCTGGCCACGCCCTCCTGCGGAGCCACTGAGGAGGATCTGTCCTCCTTTTCCTGGCTGGCTGGTGCCTTCTGGGACGGACGTGGGCGCTCTTGGATGGGGCGTGCCGTCTTGACGGGGAGATGTTTTGTGGAGAGGGACTGTCTCTGCAAGAGCTTACCGGGGAGTCCGTCGGCGCGGAACTCGGTCCCGTGGTGGCTCCCGGAGTGAGCGAGTGGCACTGGTGCGACGTCTCTGAACAGAGGCATCATGGGAGCCTGCCCCTGGGCATGGCCGGAGGAGGGGGAGGAGGAGGAGGAGGAGGAAGCCAAGGCCTGCGGGTGGCGCCGGGGGGCCTCTCTTTCCACACTGTAGGACGGGGAGCGGGCTGTGTGATTTTACAGATAAAATATAAAGTAACGAGGCTCTATGTTACTGTTCGCCCGCGACTGCCCTCTTTGCCAGTGACTAATGGGGATTTGTCTCTACCGGGTCTAAGATAATCACAAGATAAACGCCAGCCTTCTGTGGGTCCGCGGGTGAGCACTCAACATTTAAATGTCAGTAATGTTTGCTTTACTGTGCTGTAAATGTCTGTGCACTGTTTATGCTCTAATAAAAGGTCTGTTCAACCCCTCGCCCCCCCGAAATTGCTGTTGTTGTCACAGCATTGTTTCCGACTCAGGTGAGGCAGTGTCCCGTCATTGAGGGGTCGCGCTCCGCGGCGGCGCCATCCGCCGGCCCTCGTTCGGCACCCCGGCGCCGCCCGGATCGAGCGTCCGCGAACCTTCGCGCTCAGAACTCCCTCTGAGAGGCGGCTTGACCCGGAGCCGGCTCTGCAGAGCCGATGTAGCTTTGCAGCCTGAGCCAACTTCCTGGAACGTTCCGGACTCTCCATCCGGACTCTGGAGCCTTATCCCCATGCGCTATGAGAATCCCCTGACCCGAAAGCCACGTCCCTAGCTACTCCCCCCCCCACCCCTCCCCCGCTGGGGGAAGGAAGCGAGGGCCTGCAGTAACGACCTTCCATAACATCCTTAATTCCACCTTAATCACCACCTCTAGCCAATCAAAACATTTTTATTGCCATCAGGGGAGCCCCTTTCGCCCGGCTCCTCGCCTCTATTCTGACAGTCGATAGTCAGGCCGCTTGTTCTCTGCTCGCCGTGTTCTGCCCGTGCCCCTTAATAAAGCACTCTCGCAGGACCCCGGCCCAAACTGCACGCCGTGTCTTTCTATTAATAAACGGCATTAACCACCTGGCCCTGGAGGGACTATTCATTTTAAAGATGAACTACCCTAAAGTACAACACAATGCCCGTCTCATTTTTACTGCTGCCTCATTACCGCTCAGGCATCTCCGGGCTGATCTCCCCCATGCCCCCCACCCGACCCACCCCACCCCCACAGATCCCATCTTATGCTTACTCACTAAACTACATTCTGCAAATCCAGGAAGTAACAGCTCTGCCGCCTATCACCAGGAAAACAAGACAAACAATTATAATTATGACAAGGAAAAGTACTCTCAAGGACATTTTTTCCCCTACAACAGCAAAGCAAGCAACTACCTGCAAATGGTCTAAATCCCAGCTTTGACCTCTAAAACTGCAGAGTAATTGCCCTCATAAATCTAAATGATTGCATTAACTGTTATAATGCTGTAATTACCATGTATGATTGTACTTTATTGTACAGTAGCACTGTACTTGTAGGCCTGGTTTATAGTCCTCTTCCACTATGAGCTCATTTGCAGTGATTTATGACAGAACACTTTGTTGTCGAGTTTTTTTTTTATTATTCATTAGCTCCCTTTTAGACTAAAGTACAGGTACGCCGATGGGGACACTGATGTGATCAGAATCTCGGAGGTTTGGAGGTAGTTAAAGGTAAAGTGATCATTACCTTAATGTTTGAGGAATAGCTCTTATTTGCTGTACTTTTTTCCGGGTAGATATTTTTTGTCTGAGGACAGTAAATCACAGGGCCGACCCAGAACCAGGCTGTGAGGGTGTGTGTGTGTGTGTGTGTATCCCTTGTGTCTGACTGCGAGTTGCCTTTTAGAGTTCCACCGATCCTGGTTTGGTCTGGGTCTGGAGATCTGGAGCCAAAGGCCTCATTATTCTTGAACTGGCTATTATTCCATGTCAAATGGAGATAAAAGGAGGAGAAGAAGGGGGTGGGAGTGGTGGGGTGCATGAGCAGAAATCTAGAAAAGAGAAGTATAGGAGGGGCATGATGTTTGTGTCTGAAATGTGAGGATGGGATGCGAGACTGGGATGTGATGTCGGCATGTTGAGGCCGGGATGTGAAGCTGGGATGTGAGGCTGGGATGTGAAGCCAGGATGTGAGACCGGGATGTGATGACGGGATGTGAGGCCGGGATGTGAAGCCGGGATGTGAGGCCCATGGTTATTTAAAGGAATCCTCAGGGAATATTAATTAGTGCTGGCCTGCAATGCTTCTGTCTGAAGGCCACATTCCCCTCCCTGTTTTCACGTTGATGTCTTCAGCCTTCCTCCCTTTCTCATTTTTTCCCCCTCACTTTCATTCTGTCTCGATTCAAGCACCCGTGTGAGAGATGAGCAGCTGGGGCCACAGGCTCAGAGGGTGTGGAGGAGGGAGGTGGGGAGCCCTGGGTAATCTGGCTGTGGCCGGCCTGGTGAATCGCAGCCTTTGGCCCCTGAGCAATGAGTTTTTTTCCGGGCCCGACAGCAGCGTCCGTGCGGGTTTGCCGGCAGGGATATTTTAATCCATCAGGCACGTGGGATGCCCGGCTGAAGGGATAGGCGGCCGCGGTTACTGAGGCATCGGCCCTCACCATGTGGCTTCTCGGGAGCAAGGTCAGGTGCGGGGGGGGGGGGTCACGAGCTTTCTACACATGCGTACGAATCACGCCCACACGCGGCAAGTGGGCCTGGCTGACCTCAAGGGGCCTGAAACGAAAGCCGTGTGTGAAAACAGTCCCGCTTATAGTGGAATGCTGTCGTCTACCTCAGTGGTGGAGATCTGATGTGCAGCGTCAGGCTCATTGAGGATGCCTCCTAACAGATGTGCAGTGGGGACAGTCTGATTCCTGTCGAATTCAAAGTGTTACTCGACAATTCAACTCGCTGGGGAAGTGCCTTTACGAGTTTATTCAGCTGTTTCTGGTAGAGGAATTATGAGCGGGGCCTCGTAACGACGCCTCTCTGTTCAGCCGTGGAAATGGGATCTTCCACTGAAACATAATGCTCATGCAGCATTTAAAAGCTTAAGTCCGGGATTAATTATGAATCACAGAGACAAACTTTATTAGAGTAACTAGATCTATAAGGCGTAATGGTGCTCCGCGGCCTAGGTCGGCAGGCGCTGGCGGGAGACTGCGGAATCGGGGAAGGAGGGACGCGCGTGGGACGCACTTTGAAGATCTGGGAGGGATCGGATCTCCTTTGCTAGCTCGCCCCTTCGTTTAGGCAATTAAAAAAAAAAAAAGGAAAAACCTCTGAGCCGTAAATGAGAATCCCCCACTCTCAGGGAGCGCGGCCCTGCTTTCTGTGACAAAAGCCGGTTTAATTTCCCAGAATGAAGTGACCGCCAAGCCCCATCATGTCGGCCTGTCAGCAGACTTCATAACAATGTGCGCCAAGAAACACCAGCGTGGTTAATAATGAGCCTCTCGCCTGCTTTTGGAGTTTCCCTTATAGGCTGTATAGGTATTTCTTTCTTTTGCAAATTCAGAATGTGCCAGCAGTGGATACTGGTTGTGCTTTGCAGATAAACTGTTGTTTAGCATACAGAGTGTATGATAGGAATTGCGTAACACCTAGAAATAAAAAAAGCAGCAGACTATCTCCCACTCCACTGTGGCTTGGGCCCCTCTGGTGTCCTTGACAGCTTTAAATTAATCCTGTTCCATGTTCCTATCACCCTTTGGAGCTGTGAAATATTATACTGGCATACGAGGGGCCACCAACACTATATTCCAGTCTTAAAATATTAAAAAGATGGAGATATCCGCGATACGATTCGGAAGGTATCTGTCCGTAGGGCCAGGCTTTTGGGGGCAAGGCTGCGCCGTTTTGACGTTAGGGCTGTCACGGTGATGGATTTTATTTCGAGGGGGGTATCTCCATGATTTGGACAGGCGAATGTCCCAGAGGGGGCCACGCTCACACTGGCGGAGGCCGGCTGTCGATGTCAGGGACGACGCCTTTAAATCACCGCGACGGACGTGAGAGGAGTGGTCGCGTTCGTGCGGCTAATTAAGCAAAGTAGACGCGCAAGGCAGTCGGGGCTTGCCTTGGAATAAGGCGGGGCGGGCCGGCAACCCCGGGGGGACGCGCAGTGACATTTCTGGATTAAACCGTGACTGATCTACAACCCGATCAAGGTTATTGGGCCGAGCTGGGGGCGGCGTCACTATGCTTTATGGGCCGCTGACCCAGCTGACGGGCGGGTTAGATATCTGCGGCATCGACGCGGGGGTGTCCCTGAGGTGTGGGCGCTCCTTGCCGCCAGGAAGGGGGCCACACAGGCGCAGTGATAGCACCTTTGACCCAAATAATAATAAAAAAGCAGACTGGGCTGTCACCACGAACCTGTCCCAGTCAGGCTCAGGCCAGGAGCGCCAGAGATGAGGGGCGGCCATGAGGGCAAGGACACTAACCCCACCCCACCCCCCCAGCCTGGACGGGACCACAAACGTTCTTTAAATGCTGTAGCCGAATCTGACTTTCACGCACAGAAGCTCGAGCCTGGCGTGACTTCCATGCCAGCTAATTCTATTTCACACACTGTGGGAGGGGGCGTGGGCGGGTCACGTGATGGCGTCTCGGACCTGAGTCGCTGGTGGTCAGCGGGTGGCGAAGTTCACGGCAGAGGGATGAAGCCGCCAGCGGCCGGGACGCCGCGTTTCACGACCATGCAGTGGGTCAGCGCGGTTCAGAACCGGCGCCTGTCTGTAGGGCTAAGACTCCGCTTAGCGGGAACGCGGCCCGGCCGTAGCGTAAAGAAACATAAACAAAGGGAAGAACAAGGGAGGGTGGTGAGTGTAATTTGGAGAGCCACCTGGTGGCAGACGATGGTAAGGACTCCCCCCCCCCCCCAGCATCTATTGACAGAAAAGCCAACGATTTACATACTAACCAGGCAATTTGGATCAAGGTCGCATCCACTAGCAAAATTATTGGGAAGAAAAGACTAGTATCAAAGCTTATGATCACTGTATTTACAGGGGATTTTTTATATACCAGAGTATATGGGGGATTATAAAAAGAATGAGGTCAAGGATTGTAGGAAGCACTGGCTACGCACAGGGAGCTCGATGAGTGTGAACCGAGGGAGCAGCGTGCTGGCTGTATTTTTGGGCCGCTGGGTCCCGTGCGGCGGGGGTGTCCGACACCCGCCACCCTCCCAGGTCGGCGTCCCGCAGCTTCCTGAAGATACGTCTTAATTAGCACCTGGCCGGCACCCGAAACTCCAGGTCAGGTGACTCGCTGTCCACATAGTGACCTCGGGAAAGCAGTTAAGTGCAGGAGTGGGCACCGGCGCCCCCTGTAGGCCCCTCGTGATGGTTGCCATCTCAGTCAAAGGATCTCGCGGGATCCTGGCTAAGGGTCCCAGACTCGGAACCATTCCGAAATAGATTAAATCCCCCCCCCCCCCCCGTAAATGGAGTTCTGCTCCGCCGGCACCCGTGTGGCAGAAAGGCAGAAAGGGCTCTGCGTTTATGAATCACCGACGCTACAAGGGGGTGACAGGAAGAAGCCTGTGTGTAAAGAGAGGATGATTATACATCGATTAGAGGTAAAAATGGGCTAATGGGGTCGCCCGACTCCACACATAGCATGGTGGTAAATGAGACCCTAAAAGGGAGTAATGATCCCCGCGCAGTGACTTATTGCGGCTCCAGCACACGGCCTGCAGCCCTCTTTACTACTGGTCTTCCAGTAAAAGTGCAGTTTACTGGTTCCCATTGTGGCAGACACTGCTGTTTAATGAAAGCATTAATATGCACCCGCACTATTTTTTCAACCTCTTTAGCACCTAATTACTGACTTTATTCAGATTTGCCCAGCTGTAGCTCATGTATTATTCAGCATTAATTGCTACTTCAATAGTCATTAATAAAGCCTGGTTTTCCTACCGAAAATAGATTTTGCGGGGAGCTGTTTGACGACACTCGACCCCTCCCACCTGCTCTGTGGCCCCGGCAACGGTCGGCGCGGAAACGGTGGTGAGGACACTGTAGCGACGGGTCTGAGTAGCTGACCGCCGGCCGCAACCACCTGGAAGGGAGGCCCTCTGTATATTTTTCCTAAAAGGCGTATTTAAATGTTTGTTTTCTGCTTCCCCTATGAACTGTGGGGGGGGGGGGGGGGGGGGGCTCTCGTCGCCCATCGCCTCACGCTCGCCTGACGAATCCGGTCGCGGCTGCCTTAAAGGGCAGGATGGGGGAGGAGGGCAACACCGGTGCTAAAATAGACCGCTGGAGTCGTGCCTGCGATTCCATCAGCAAGGGAAGCTCAAGAAGCAAACGCTAAAAATACCCGGGCGGGCGGCGCCCTCGGGAGAGTGGGGTCCTCACCACCACTACCACCAGAGTCGCCATCCCCACCACCACCACCCATCACCGCCACCGGCATCCCTGTATCTCTATGGATCCTCTCTCCCCTACAGGCCTGGTAAATTTACATCCCGGCATGGGGCCCCCCCGGTTACGTCCTGTCACTTAAGAAGGAGAAAGGGCCACCCTCCGTGTGCGATTACGCGCCCCATAATGCGGGACACCTTCCCTTGTCGGTTTTCCGGCCGAGGCGAGGTCTGAATGTGTCCGGTGTGCTCCAGAAACAAGCGTGACTGAATGAAAAGGGGCAGCTTTGATAAGCTTTGCTAGCGATGCATCTACCAGTAAGGAGATTATCTTCGGGGGAGATGAATTAATGGCAGCAAGGACCCAGCCTGCCCCATGTCCTCTAAAGGCCCCCTGGTTGTGGGGAGGGGGGGCGGGCTGCCCGGCTCAGGCCGTCAGGCCTTCACTGAGCAGGGCTGCTGTCCGAGGTTCTGAAGTCTCTCTTGACTGCCTGTGTCACTGTGCTTTCTGCCGGCCCATACGCCTCCCCATCTCGCACAGATTCCGAGCGGTATAATTATGCATCTTAAGGTCGGACAGTCAAGCAGAGGAAACGAGTGCAAACTCAGATGCTTTTATGCCTTCCTAAAGATTATACACCTTTTTTAAAAAACTATTTTTACAATTCGAATGCCTGGCGTAATAGCCCGGTGGCCCGTGTCCCCACAGCTGAAAGCAGTGTGCCACCTTATTGTTTAAGCTGGTTAATCTGGTTAACGTCGACAGAAGAGGCCTGTGCTCAGGGCGAGTGCTGAGACCTTCTCCCGGGGTTCGTTCGGGCAGAAAGCAGATCGCGCTCAGTTTCCATCCTTCCAATTAAACACCCTGTGCATTCAGTGCTATGATAAGGAAGCCCTGATGATGATGACCTATACAGCAGTTTAACATTTTGCACGTTTAAAATAATCTGTAACTGAACGATTGCATCTTACTCGTAACATACACTTAATTATCACCACATCTACCTACAATTTTCTTTGGTCAGTTGCCTTGTTTACTGTTCAATAACATGTTTAAGTTTTTACAGTAATAAGTTTTCGCTGGAAATGTGCCTTGATAATCTGATTTGATATTACCAGATTACTCGATCACTAAGATGACTCCATTTCCTCCTTTGTACTGCTTGACTTCCTCCTTTAGTGTCCCTAGGCTTCCTCCTTGGTGACTGCTTCACATTCTCCTTAGTGACCCTTGCCTTCCTCCTTGGTGACTGCTTCACATTCTCCTTAGTGACCCTTGCCTTCCTCCTTGGTGACTGCTTCATGTTCTCCTTAGTGACCCTTGCCTTCCTCTTTAATGTCCCTAGGCTTCCTCCTTGGTGACCGTTTCACATTCTCCTTAGTGAGCCTTGGCATCCTCCTTAGTGTCCCTTGGCTTCCTCCTTGGTGACCGTTTCACATTCTCCTTAGTGTCCCTTGCCTTCCTCCTTAGTGTCCCTTGGCTTCCTCCTTGGTGACCGTTTCACATTCTCCTTAGTGACCCTTGGCATCCTCCTTAATGCCCCTAGGCTTCCTCCTTGGTGACCGTTTCACATTCTCCTTAGTGTCCCTTGCCTTCCACCTTAGTGTCCCTAGGCTTCCTCCTTGGTGACCGTTTCACATTCTCCTCAGTGAGCCTTGCCTTCCTCCTTAGTGTCCCTTGGCTTGCTCCTTGGTGACCGCTTCACGTTCTCCTTAGTGACCCTTGGCATCCTCCTTAGTGTCCCTAGGCTTCCTCCTTGGTGACCCCTTCACGTTCTCCTTAGTGACCCTTGGCATCCTCCTTAGTGTCCCTAGGCTTCCTCCTTGGTGACCCCTTCACGTTCTCCTTAGTGAGCCTTGGCATCCTCCTTAGTGTCCCTAGGCTTCCTCCTTGGTGACCCCTTCATGTTCTCCTTATTGACCCTTGCCTTCCTCCTTAGTGTCCCTAGGCTTCCTCCTTGGTGACCCCTTCATGTTCTCCTTAGTGACCCTTGGCATCCTCCTTAATGTCCCTAGGCTTCCTCCTTGGTGACCGCTTCACATTCTCCTTAGTGACCCTTGCCTTCCTCCTTAGTGTCCCTAGGCTTCCTCTTTAGTACCCCTTAATTTACCTTTTACAGTAATTTCTTTTGGCTGGGAACGTGTCTTGATAATTCCAATGGATTAGGTATTACCAGATTACCCAATCACTAAACTAAGACTTAATTTCCTCATTGATGCCCCTCGACTTCCTCATTGATATCCTTTGACTTCCTCCCAGATGGCCCTTGACTTCCTCATTGATGCCCCTGGACTCCTTGGTAATCTTTGATTCCCTTTTCAATACTCCTTGACTTTCTCCCTAGTCTCACTTGATTTCCGCTTTTGTATCACTTGACGTCCTCCTTTAGTGTCCCTTGACATCCTCCTTGGTGTCCCTTGTTTTCCTCTTTAGTACCCCTTGACTTCCTCCTTTAGTGTCCCTTGACTTCCTCCTTGGTGGCTCTTGACGTCCTCCTTGGTGGCCCTGGGCTTCCTCCTTCAGGCTCCTTGACTTCCTCCTGACTGTCCCAGTTTCCCAGCAATGCACCCGGTTAATATAATTGTTCTTAAGTGCCAACATGTTACACAGTAACTTATTTCCTAAATAAAACTCGACTCGAAGCACTGCCCCCCCCCCCCATCCCCCATCCTTCATCCGGAGGGTTTCCCCAGTTTGTTGTTTTTGGTTAGAGGGTAAAACGGTTACATCTCTATGTTTGCTTGACTCACCAACCCGTCTGTATACCGAGGGAGTCGGTAAAATCTCCCTCCCATCTGCCAGTCCCCGCCTCCCGGGGATCTGTGTTTCACATCCGATAATTAAATTCCTTTACATTTTTATGGTAATAAAATACGGGCTTACTTGCTTTCCGTGTCGGTGCTATACTTAAGTGCGGCTTAATCGAGTATCGGACCTGCCACAAAGCGTGTGAATCCAGAGCAGATGTACAAACGTGCAAAAGAATATTGAGGCTCCGCACGACTAAGTGATCAAATTGAAATTTGACGCTGTGCCGTAACTATAACGCATTGTGACAAGGCCCAGAGTACCTGGGAATATGTATTCCCCGATAGTGCCAAGGGTGTCAGTGCCTGGGAATCTGTATTCCCCGATAGTGCAAAGGGCGGGAATATCTGGGAATCTGTATTCCTTAACTGTGCCAAGGGTGGGAGCACCAGGGGAATCTGTATTCCCTGATAGTGACAAGGGCCGGAGTACCTGGGATTCCTTATTCCGTAATCGTGCCAAGGACTGGAGTACCAGGGAATCTGCATTCCTTAATCCTGCCGAGGGCCGGAGAACCAGGGAATCTGCATTCCTTAATCCTGCCGAGGTCCGGAGTACCTGGGAAGCTGCATTCCTTAATCCTGCCGAGGTCCGGAGTACCTGGGAATCTGCATTCCTTAATCCTGCCGAGGGCCGGAGTACCAGGGAATCTGCATTCCTTAATCCTGCCGAGGGCCGGAGAACCAGGGAATCTGCATTCCTTAATCCTGCCGAGGGCCGGAGTACCTGGGAAGCTGCATTCCTTAATCTTGCTAAGGGCTGGAGTACCTGGGAATCTCACTTCCCTAATAGTGCCCTTTCATGTTCAGTTACTGGATTGACATGGTTCTGCCGCCATGTATTTTGTATTCCTGGCTTTATCTCTGTTTGGAGCACGATGCCGGGAAGACTTGGCCGGGGCATGGGTGACGGGGGGGCAATCCCCTGGCCTGCTGGGGTGGTCACGTGACAGCTGTGACCTTCTCTGTCATGGTTCCTGGAGGGAAATGCACAGGCATGCAGACGGAGGCATGCGACCACAAGCATGCTCACACACACACACACACACACACATACTCCCACTCGCCTCCGTCTCAGTCCGCGGCCCGGCGCGTGTGTACAGTGAGTCAGCTATATCCCGCAGGACGGTGATTCACTGCCATCTGGATGAAGCTTCGGGCCGGACCAGAGAGCCCGTCCCCTGGCCCGTCCGCTTGCAACAACACCCCCCCCCGCCGGCATCCGCTCCCCCCTTTCAAGGTTGCCGAGTGGCGGTGATCACCGGAGGGACCGGTCAGCACACGCTCCAGCATGTCACGCCCCCTTCAGGATTATGAGAAATAGCACCACCCTTTTCCTGTTACATCCCATGGGTGGGGGTAAACTGCAATGACATGTTGTGTAAGATAATGGCCAAGATCCCCTCGTCCTCCTGTCTTGGAGAGATAGCTGCAAGATGGTGGCGATCCAATCAGGGTGAGTGGCTAATGTCATACCGAGCCCAGACAGTAGAGGGCGCACGGGAGTGCACTGCGGTGACTGCATGGGTGTGCGTTCAGCCTCCCTGGCTGTGCGACGCCGCTAGGTCGCCGCTCACTCTGATTTACACGGCCTGTCATGGGGCGTTCGGTCCAGCCTTTTCCCGGAATAACCCGGCGCCTCTCGGAAAAAAACGGAGAACATCAGAACGGTGGAGGGGGGAGGGTGGGGTGAGTGTGCGTATGGGTGCCATTACAGCACGATCTCACAAATCCAGAATTAAAAAAGCAGGGGGAAGTAACCACCCCCCCCCCCACCCCAGATTCTGGAGCAGAGCCCGTTGCATGGATTGCTGTGGATTCAGCTTTCTGTAGAGACGGACACATTGAACTTTTCGCCCACCCTCGGTGAGGCCATGCAGGTCCCCGAGGGAGCGGGTCAGGGGTAGGAGGGACAGTCCCCCCCTCCCTCCCACCCCGCCGTCGCTCTCCAGCCTGCACTAAAAGTGACGGATGCCCCCCCGCCAGCACGCCGTTCCTTCCGCATTCATTCTCCCCCACTAAATGCAATGAGCTGGGATACTGCATTATATGCAGTGCAAACATGCTGTCCCTACA
The DNA here is from genome assembly GCA_026780765.1 of Petrocephalus schoutedeni. Taxonomy (NCBI): domain Eukaryota; kingdom Metazoa; phylum Chordata; class Actinopteri; order Osteoglossiformes; family Mormyridae; genus Petrocephalus; species Petrocephalus schoutedeni. The sequence goes on from JAODKL010000034.1 coordinate 5,719,558, forward strand.
GTGCCAATTACTCGCTAAATAGATGGTTCTTTATAGAAACTTAAGATGGCTGGCTGGCTTTTCTCATCCCCGTATTAATGTGCCGTCTCGCTGCAAGGCCTGCTCACGGACTGCGCAATAGATTGGTAGGAGCCTCAGTTGGCTTTCTGTTAAAATGGGGGGGTTGTTTATCTCGGCCTGGGAGATGCTTTACCTCGCGCCTTGAGTGTTTTTTTTTCTCTCACTGTTTCTTATTTTCTTTCTGCTTATTTGACTCAGGCGATGCCTGACCTTTGACCCTCTGCCCCTGGTTGGGTGACCACCCCTCCCTGCCGCCCGGGCCTCTCCTGCTGGCGGTGTGAGGGATCGCGCAGGAAATGGAGAGCGTCGCTCATTAGCTTCCGCTTCACGGGGCCCCAATTTCCATGGATTAATCAATGCTAGCCTACTTTATCAAAGCCACTTATTGGCCGGATGTGGGGATCCGCACGCCTCTCACCGGGGCCTCCCACCCAGGGAATATTTTGCATGTCCGTCCCTTTGGAGCTCGCATACCCTGCACGTACCCGCCTTAAACATTTCTGGCGGAGGGACCCAATGCTGATGGTGGTGGGGGCCCATTCCTGCATTTGAATGTTTGATTAACGGCCCCAGCCCTGGCAGATCCGCATTCGCACAGAACCTTAAATCACAAGCTGCCCAGAGTCTCAACCCTCCCCCCCCACCTCCCCCCGGCCAAGGTAGATATCCTACTATCTTGGTGCTCTAGGCGTCTTTTCTCCTCCCGGCCAGCAGGGGTGCAGACACGACGAAAATAATGACTTCTTTTGGGGAACCTTGGGAGGGGCACGGCCTGCCCCCGCGCCTGCCTGCCCTAATCCCCGTCCCCCTCACCAGTGCCGCTGGTCTGTCAGTCGTAGGATGCGGGGTGGCGGGGGGGGGGGATTGGGGAGACAGGCACGCCTGTCTCTTGTGACCTGGGTCTATCTGCAGAGTGTGCTGCTTGTTTACACGCCTGTTTACGTGTTTATTGGACATGCCGGCACTTCTGTTACTCCCCGGGGGGGCCAAGACGAGCCACAGACGGGAGCCTGACAAGTTATTTGTTTTCGAGGTGGTCTTAATGGCTTAAATGCTCAAGAACTTAACGACCCCCCCCCCCCCCCCCCCCCCCCCCC
>JAODKL010000034.1:5720814-5743473 GCA_026780765.1 Petrocephalus schoutedeni
TGTAAAGGGGGGGGGCGGGGGGGGGGGGGGGGGGAGTAAATAAGCGTATGTAATGACGAGCCGGAACAGGGTGGCACTCTCTCCCGGGAACCCCCCCACCTCTACCGTACTGCGGGAGCAAGCCAGCAACAGTCTGCCTGTGAGAAGTGGCCAGTAGGTACCGAGTGGCAACGGGGGGCAGTACGCCCTATGGCAGGCCGAGGTGCGGCCCATCCGAGTCCTCCTTCTTCCCACGGGAGACACGAGGGCTGGCGGCTCACTCCCCAAAGGCTCTGGCCCAGCTCTTCCCGAAGACTCCTGTACACCGTCCCTCTCCGTTTGGGCAAAGGGCTCCCCCGCTGGCGGCCGACGGACACAGCACGGACCCGCCGACGATATTTTTCGGCGCGGTATCGATAGGGAGGCGGCGATACGATGCATCCTACGCACCCTGAGAGATGACACTGTGGCCTTATGCTGTGTCCCCCTTCAACTATGACGTGATGCTTTGTGACAGTGCTAAGAGAGTGCGTCAGGCATGCCCCCCCCCCATCTCCCTGTTTGATTAGCGGGGGGGGGGGGCGCTATTTTCATATTAATCCAAAACCTTTGGCTCCTATGATGTTACTCACACTCTGTGTTAGTTCATCCATCCATCTAAATGAACACTGGCGATGCCCGTCACTGTGCCATAGGAGGGCTCAGACGGTGGTCACATGGGGGAGAGGTTTACGGAGGCGAAACCGCCAATCAGCCAAGGGGACATCCAGCGGGGGGGGGCATCAGGGTCTGGGACTCCCCGGGAGCGGGAGAGGGCCGGGGGGGCTGAATCATTTATAACCCCGGGGATGGGGATCCTTTACAGCAGCGAGTCCTAGTAATGCACAGGTGCTGAGGGAGGGGGGTCGCTCCACCTAGGAGACTGGGAGGGGGTGGGCATGGGGGGCTGGGGGCAGACAGGGTCGCGGTCCTCCGAGGTCCGGAGCTCTTCGCACTATTGATATTCTAACCCTGGCGGTGAAGTTTCGGCCCGGGGGTGGGCTTGAAAGACATCAGGTGAGGTTTTTTTTTTTTTTTTAATCGATACCCCCTTGGGTTTGTGGGGCTGGCCATCTCGGAACATTCAGCAACCTGAGATCTGCAGAGGGATACAAACAGATCTATAAATAAACCTGTGCGCTCACTAACTATGCGTGCGCATTAATCGGCTGCAGTACGTAGCCTGGGCCACATTGTAGCCCATTTAGATCTTGGGTGGCCTCTCCGGCCGGGGGGGCCGTCCCCAACCCAGGACAGGGGCTCCAGCCTGACCTCAGTGTCAGGATGCCGATAATGCGGGCTCCTTTTTCAAGTTGTGGCCAGTGTTTATTTGGTGTTTGTTACCCTCTTTTGACCTGTGGGGACTATTAAATGTCACTCCCCTTTAAATGAAGAAGAAAGACAACTTTCCCCAACTGTGGTTCACCTTTAAAGGTCAGGCATTGCCATGGCAACAGTCACTTCCCCCTCTCTTTGTCAGTTCCTCAGGTACCTCTTGCCCATCCTGAAGGATGGGACAACGTCTTTCTTAAAGGTTCTGCCTGTGATATTGGGGTGGACGTTTTTATTAAAGGCGCTGGCCGCGGCTGCGGACGCCACATGCTGGACGCACGTGACGCCCGGTCGCATGCTCTCCCACTCCGCCGCTGATGAGAATTAATGCGGGCCTCGGATATGTGGCCCGCTCACATTTTCTCTTCACTGCAGCCGTGTGCCAATATATTAGAATTTGTTTGCCCAGCCCTGAAGACTTTATTATACAGGCCTGACATGCTCTGTGCCCCCCCCCCACGGCGAAGGTCAGCGAATGACAGTGCAGACGAAAGGCAGCCGGCCGGACAGCTTGGGGTGGGACACGCTCAGAGACCCAGGGATGAACAGCTCCTCTCACCTTGCTTATAACTTGATGGGGGGTTCTGATTTCCTTCTCTTCTAGTTTAACTAACAAGCAGACCACAATTTTTTGGCGGGTGGGGGGGGGGGGTTCTGCCTCGACAGTTTTAGTCAACTTCATGGGTCTGTTCTGCGTAGAAACAGTGGTTCATAGGTGGAACAGTGTCCAGCATGGCGTTTGGAGATGCAGGTGCTCGCACAATGACAGGGGTCCCTCAAAGATGGCGTCTCACTTCTGGCATGGCCTGCCATAGTACCCCCCAGCCCCCCCCACACTGCTCATCTGGGCACTTCACCGTGGTTTTTCATACTAGTTTTACAAAGAAAACACGTGGCAGCCTGGGTGGGGGATCTGAGCCACGGGTGGGATCCAGTGCTGTCTCCCTATGGCTCCCAGCACAGGGGAGTCGCATTTTTAAGATGCCTTTTACAGCCACATGTCGCGGCTGTTATTGTTTTTATTTTTCTGTTCCGTAAATCTTTTATGTCGAGGCAGATGTCAGGGGGAAAGAAATAATAATAATAAAAAAAAAAAAAAGACGAGTCGTTTTCTGCCTGAGCCAGTCCATTGATTATTCTGTGCGAGGTTCTGTTTGCGGGGATTTATGGAGCTGAGGATGGGGGGGCGGGGCCTTTATGGGGGGAGGGGGCACTTATGGGGGCGTGTTCCCGGCCAAGGTCGGCAGGGTCATGGATGTTTGTGGCAGGAAAGGCGAAGGCGGAGCCCGCGGCTGCCGGACAGCCTGGTGGCTGCCGGACTTCAGACGGCGGACGCGGAAACGTTTATAAATCATGTCTGTTAGCTTCGCTTATGACTGGCATTTGTGGCTTCTGCTGCGTGGGTAGTGGCAGTGGGGGGGTGCACTTGGGGGGTGAGGATGGAGCCAGCGCAGAGCAGGGCTGTGAGAACGTCTGTCAGTGTGCATCTCACTGTGGCAGTGGATGTGTGGTCGGGATGGATGGGTGGATGGGTCAACCAATCGATCAATGGATCAATCAATTGATCGATGGAGGACATGCAATGGGGACTTTACCGGTCATAAACAATTTCCCTTTCCCAACTTGTGGTGTGGCCCACAAGTACAGTAGGGTTATGTATTTTGTTGTGTCAGTTATTAACTGAATCATAAATATGATAGATGTAAACTGCTGAATTTAGTGTTATTAATATTCATAAGTGGCTGAATGTGAGTTAATGTAACGCGTCTGTGAAAATAGTTTAAAGATTTATTATTGAGAGCGATGCTTGTATCAAAGCCCTGCATTTATAAATAAGTCATTATGGATAAGTGTCATGTCTCCACTGACGCGGAGCCTCGAGCCCTCTAACACGGAGACAGTCCTCTATCACAGTGCATTTTGTGCACTTAAACATCAAGTCAGGTCAGGTTGGGGAGCATGCACTGGTACAGCACATTGCCGTACCCACCACATGACGAAACACCTCAGGATCCCGCTTGGCGACCGCCCCCAGGTCGGCACACGGTCTGATCCCACCCTCCGGAAATGGCTGTCTGTCTGCCCCTGCCAGGTGTTATGTGGGCATTCCCGTGGCCCAGTCCAGCAGCTCAGGTCCTCAGCAAGGAGGATCCTGCGAGCCAGATCACCCCCAGGGGAATCACGCCACATGGCCATAGTGCCGTAACTGACACTCCCTCACAATGCAGGTAATGTGCCTCATTCGGGACTCCCTGAGCAACGTCTCCTTTGACACAAAGTCAAACCAGTGGCACCTAAGAATCCTCCAAAGAGATACAGTACCAAAGGAGTCCAGTCTTTGTCCTAGGTTACTGGAAAGCATCCATATCTCGCTGCCATACAGGAGAACAGGGAGCACCAGGACTCTAAAGACCTGGACCTTCATCTTCTTACAAAGATATGCCCCACACCTATTTCCAGTGACCCAATCAGAGCCTCCACTGATACCGCGAAGATCACATCGTCGGCAAGGTCAAGATCAGTGAATCTCTCTTTACCATAAGATGTCCTACTGCCGCCGGACCCCACGACCCTGTCCAACACCCAGTCCATGCAGGCAGTGAACAGAGTAGGAACAAAAACACACCCCTGACGAACCCCAGAATCAACTGGGAAGAACGTTTAGATCAGCTGGAGTTTCTGCCTCCACTCCGCACAGCACTCACAGTACCGGCATGCAGGCCGGCCATGACATCCAGCAACTTTGGGGGGATCCTGCAGAGTCTCAGGATGTCCCACGAGGCGGCTTGATCAACTGAGTGCAATGTTTTACAAGAATCGAAAAAGGCTGCAAATGAACTCTGCCTATATTCGTGTTTGCACTTGAGAACCCTCAATGCCATGACCCTAGCAAGGACCTTACCCGGCACTGAGAGGGGTGCTGTCCCCCTGCTGTGGCCGCAATCCAGGCGATCACCCTTCCCTTTCCAGAGTGGGACAACACATCCCGTTTTCCAGTCATTTGGGATGATGCCCAATTCCCAAACGGTAGCAAAGATCGCTTACAATGCCAGGAGGACAGCATTACCACCAGCCTGGAGAAGTTCACCCTGGATACCACAGATCTCTGCAGCCTTGCCTACGCTCAGCTGGTTCACCACCTCTGCAATCTCAGTGAGATCGGGAGGAGCCACATGGACCCCGAGATGTCCAGGGTCTTAGCCGGATGATCAGCTTTAAGCAGCTGCTCAAAGTAGCTGTAGTGTCATCTGCAAAGGCTGTTCCATCGCCTGCCCCGACTACGACTCTCACAACTGATTCGCAACTGATTCGCATGTGCATGATGCTTCAACCCCTCTGTAAGCAGGACGTGGCTCACTAGACCATAGACAGTGTGTCACTTGCTAACAAACGTCTCCGTGTCTGGCCTCAGAGCCCTTGCAGCCGTCTTTTTTAGTTCCCGGTACAGACTGGAGTTGCCACCGAGCCGTGCACTACAACCACTCTCCATAATATCCAGGGTGCCCTGTGAGATGAAACACCTCCTTCTGGGAACACCGGCAACAACAACACAACCCAGGGTCGGCCCGAGCCTTTATGGGGCCCTAAGCAGAATTTGATTTGGGGGCCCCCCACCACCTACTGTACATCAGGATATCTTGATATTTAAAGTGCTCGTGGGGGCCCCCTGGTGGTGTGGGGGCCCCAAGCTGCCGCTTAGTTCGCTTATGCCTTGGGCCGGCTCTGACACAACCCTCAGCAACCTTCGGGGTCTTGTCTTGGAAGGTCTCGCACATCATATTAGAATCAGGAGTCGCTTCGAAGTCTGCAAGTTCCTCACATAAACTGCATGAAAACTCATTTGAAACTGCTTGATCTTGGAGTCTGGCCAGGTCCAGCCTCATTCTCCTAGTAGGTAGTAGTCTATTGGGCCTAAGCTGAATCTTTAGTGCAGTAACAACAAGTCTGTGGTCGGAATTCACAAGCTGGGCACTTCTGCAGACCCGGCAGTTCTGTAGGAGCCTCCAGCATCTGCCCTCGAGTATGTGACCGGATTCCTTTGCCGCAACCACCATGACTGGAGAACCCCAAGTCCAACAATGCAGCTCAGGGTGCTGGAACCAGGATCCAGGAACCACTTTCACCATGGTCACCAGACCCGTCAGTGCCAATAGTCACACTGAAGTCACCCATGACCAGGGAAGTGTCACCTTGAGGGCACCCAGCAACCACCGAGCGAATTTGCAAATAAAATGTCTCCCTCATCGAGACGTCACTCACCGCGATCGGAGCATGCACTAAGACAACACGACAACACCCAGAGAGTGCCTTAGCCTGAGACTCATCATACACTTGTTGAAAGAACATCGGATACCCCCTGACAACAGCTATTTCCTGAGTATGGTATGTTCCCACCCAGAGAGAGACCTTGCAACACTGTGTAGTGCTGCCACTGAAGCGCGGATTTTACGAAGCTCCTGAGGAAGATGGTCATCATGCTGGAGAGACAGAACGTCCCACGCACCTACCCGAATGGGCTGACTAGGACCCGAGTGCTGCCATGCAGTGGTTGACACCTCAGCACCAGACTAATTCTGATCCCCAACAGGCCTGACCCCACTGGCTCTCAGTGGATTCAGTTCTTCCTGGGATGAGGCTCCCAAGGACTTTCCCCCATGATGCGTGCAGCCTTCCTGCGGTAGAGCTACTCCCATAGAGAGCAGAAAAGAGTTCTTTCTGCCGCCTCGGAGCTGTGTGAAGTGCTTTACGGTGGCTGGAGTGACCCTAAATTTTCCCCTACAAGCTGGAGGACCACTTGCAGGGCCGGATGTAGGTTAATGTCATACCCAGGACCACTTAAACATAATAAAGAGAAATTAAACTTAGTGGTAATGTCAGAATTTTTGTCAGTCTCTTTTAAGTGGAGAGCGATGCATTATTTATTGCACTATAGTAACCCCACAATAGTAACCCAGCTCCTGAATTTGCAATCTCGTTGCAAAGTGTGGTGGGAGGCAATTAAACAAGTGTCATAGTGTTTTTTAATCTACACCATGCTACTCTGACTACTGCGCAAAGGTGTTGGAATTGTATTAGACAAGGAACCTGTCATCCCCGAATTTACAGTTACAGCCTATCACAATTCAGTTTACAAGTGATGGACTGAGCTTCTCAACCTATTGCATTTTTAGAACTGGACCACTCAACCAATCACAGTTCAGCTTACATCTGCTAGACTGAACTTTTCATCATGCCTAGATTCAGATGTAGCTTTCTAACTGAGCTACTTGACCAGTCATATTTCATTTCCACATAGTCCACATGAGTGGACTTCTGAACACAGCTGAGTTCAGGCTAGGGCTTGCTGCACTGCACACTGAGCACAGAGCACCCCGGCACAGTAAAACTATTATACAAGGGCATTGCAAGAGACGGGGGGAGGGAGGGAGGGAGAGTCTGGCCGGGTGATTGGCTGCCTTTCAGGCCCGGCGCAGCCCACGCCAGCACGGCCACAGTACCGGTGGGGTCATTTACATATAAATGAAAGTTGCCGATCACACGGCGCTGACCCCATTTATTTCAGCGGACAGACAGGCGGGTGAGGAAGGCGCCAGCGAGTTGCCGAATTACTCCAAATTACCGCATTTCCATCTCCACACCGGGCCTGTCAGCCCGGCACTCATTGCCGTCGCATTTCTCAGTGCCGGGAGTGACTCTAATTGGCAGTCGTGAATGTAAAGGACCTGTCATTGCCTGTGCCTGTCAGTGGCGCCGCATCAAGCAGGCGGATTAAAAAATACACTAAGAGCGTGTTTGTATATACAGGCGTGTGCGGCGCGGTGAGACAGCACTAATGCGATGTCGCATGTGAGCAGCCGACACGGCGGTACACAGTGGCATTATTCGGGTGCGCGCGCCCTCACGCAGTGCGCTTTGAGTGTTTGCACATGCGTCCGGTGCGTATTAAATCCCTGGGGCTGCATTAATCTGCCAAGGATTAGAGTGGGATTGCGCGTCTGTCCTCTGCAGCTTCCTGCTGCCAGTTTAATGCAGTCGCATCAGGTATTGTGTGTTTTTTTTTCTTAATTTGCGCGCAGGTGAGGAACCCGCCCCCTTAAATAGCCAAGCCATGTTGTCGCCTGCCTCGGCTGGGCGAACAGCTCAACTGGTTTCCGGGGGTGACGGCGGATGCCATGCGTCTGACCCGCAGTCACTCCTGATTGGTCAGATAATTTCCCTTATGATATATATCAGGATACGTTGCTCCGAGAACAAGTAAATCAAAAACGGAAGCCGAAGTGCAGATGATTTAACCGCCCGTCGGCCGTCTTGGTAATTAGTGTTTTAAGAATTTGGTCATTTGTTTAATGAACCCGTAGGGATCACAAAATGACCTCCTGATCGTTTATTCAATAATGCGTTATTTGTTCGTTATTACTCTCTAACGATGCTCTGCTGATGCCGGTGCAGGGTGGCGTCTTATTCACGCAGCTTAAGCATCAACACCAAGGCCGTCTGTCAGGACACGCTTCCCCACGACCTTCCGGATCAACTAGGTGATTGGATTTCGGTTCCTAAATGAAGTATGAGTACAGGGAGAGGTAAATTCACAGTCGGTGCAATGGGATCACGGAGAATCTTTACAAAATCACAAACGAGTGTCGCCGCGCCGACCCCGCGCGGCAGGGGCTTAACGTCCCTCTTAGATGCAGATGAGGGTGCTTTCATTTTCCGCTAATCGCTGCCCTCGTCGGACACTAAGGACCCTGGACGACAAATGTGCCACATAAACGCCAGTCATCACTCAGAGAGAGTGTGTGTGTGTGGGGGGGGGCACACACAGATGGGAGTGTTTGCACAGAGGGGGCCCCTGCAGCTTGATTTATAGAGGGTATTACCTTACTCTGTCTTTATATATCCACATATATAGTATAGCTAGAGTAAGGCAGCAATGCCCATGTACAAGGGCAGTAGGTATGTTAAGTACAGAAATGTAATACCACTTTATATATATACAGTATATATATATGTATACTTTGAATACGACGTAACATTATATAACAGAGCAATGACTTCCCGAAATAGCTGGTCTTCATCCGAGGTTCAAACACCTTTGTATCACGCGATATAGCACCCCCCACCCCCCACCGTGGCCGGAACCACCGGGATTGTGGCTCGTTGCTTTCCCCCCCTTCTGTGAGGTAGCGTTCGGAATTACCTCCCTCATATATCATCGGCCCGGAAACTCCTGCCTGGAAGCTGCCGGACGTGGCTGAGGCATAGCCGAGTCTTACGGGGGGTCTCTGCCAGCAGGGAAAGCGACTTCGTTTTGGTCAGCAGATCCTAGTGCCAGCTTGGGGGGGGGGGGGGTGCATGTCGGTATTTATACAAACCCTATCAGAGGACGAGTGGAAGGACCGACCTATTGGTCTCTGATAATGATCAATCACACAGACCATCAGACAGACTTACGCACCTCCCCCCTCCTGGGATATAGACTGTATACATATATATCACCCATGGTGTGTGACTGTGTGTGTGTGTATCCCACAATGCATTGGTGCCTAGTCCAGGGTACCCACTGCTTTAGTCTCCGTATGTCCTGAGAGAGGCTCCAAGCTGACTGTCTTGAGATGGTGGGAGATGGATATCTTCTCCATGGGTCTGGACCATCAGTCGCAGACTGAAAAGGGAGCTGCTTGATGCCCCGTGAGAAAACCCTAATTGCTTAAGCATTGAAGATGTCCTTCATCGGGGTTCTCATCCACATCTCCCAGCAGGCCCGACTCCTGACTCTAACTCAAAGTGCGATGGCTGAGGGGGGAGGGGAAGGTCAGCGGTGCCGGCGGGCCTGAGCCAGATGGGCGGAGGTGGCGAATAGTCGCCTTAATTGCGTGAACGGCACAGTTATTTGTTATTGAATTCCAATGAGAGAGATCAATGTGGGTGCTCGTTGCTCGCGGGGTGGGGGGCAGAGGGTCTCCCTCGGTGTTCATGGGGTTGCCGGGGGCGACTTGGCGGCTAAGTGGGCCCTTGCCACCACCCGTTGTTCCACTTTTCAAATGTGACATGACCCGCTGCTGCACAATGTGCTTAAATAAAGGTGGATGTGATGACTCTGGGAAGGAGAGGTGTTTCCTTTGTCGGGCGACGTGGTTAGGTGACGGGTGATTGATAGCGCCCCCTTCTGGGATTAGCCAAGGAAGCCTCCGTGATTTACTCACACTCGTGCGTCGTGTTTCGTTGTGGTGTTGACTGCCTCTGCGAACCAATTAATTTTTAAAAATACTTATTCGCACAATTTATTCATTTATTTCAGCTGATGCTTCTGTAAAATTCTTAGTGTAAAGAACACATTTATAAGTATTCCTCTGTGATTTGTACAGTGGGGATCTGCAATCAGGAAATCTTTTTGTAGTGAATTACCAGTGAATGTTTGCTGGTGTAGACAATGCAGAAAATGGAAATATCACCCCCAAGGGCATGTTTCAAACTGCTATTACTACATTGTCCATCTGTCCATCCATCCATCCATCTTCTAATCGCTTATCCTGGTTGGGGTCCAAGGGGTCCTGGAGCTTCTCCCTAGTAGTAAAGCACTGGAATACACCCTGGATGGGCTACCTAATGATCGCCAGATACATATACGTACTATATTCAGAAATGCCTAGTTTAACTGCATGTCTCTGGACTAAAAAGGGGAGTAACTCAGATAGAAGGACAGAGTGAACATGTAAACTGTATGCACACGGAGTGGAAGGGGGATTCAGACCCAAAACCCAGCAGGTGATTGGCTACAGTGCTGCCCATGGAGTCACTGAAGCATTCAGGTGCTTCACACTGGAATGTATACATACTCCTACCGTGCACAAATACAAGGTACTTATGAGATCAGCACACCGCCATGCTTGGTGTGGACATGAGAACAGGAAACTGAGTGAGTGGGCAAAATCAGAGCAGAGTTAACGGAAAAAAGATTTTAACCACGGTGTGTGGCAGTGTGAGGACCTTGGCCGGAGCTCAGGTTCACTTCTTCCGTGAAATATGGGCCATCAGTGTCAGGCGGGCCCTGCTTAAAAATCTATTTCATGTCCATCTCTGCTCTGTGTTCCCTAAATGAACCGCAGCCGCCGAACGCTTCTCATTTTACGTCACTCTGCAGCCCCTGCTTTAAAATGATTCCCCGCTTAGTTCAATCTGGGCTGTGCGCAGAATAATCGATTCCCCCATTAATTCTACTTAGCGGCCCTTCACGGTACAAGCCTGGGGTTTCGTGCCGCACAAAGGCCACCTAGGCCAGCCGGGTGACCTTTACAGCCTTGGGCTGGCATCGATTTTCACCAGGACTTATTTCATGAACTAGATTTCAGGACGGGACACAGATGAAGATGAACTATGAGGCTAAATCACCCCCACGCAACCCTCCCGCCCCCCACGCATACCTTTACCCCCCTCCTCCGCCCAATCTCCTTTGCTGTTACGTGGGCATCTAGCCCCAAGCGCTTCCTGATTAATAACCACGAGAACACCGAGTCGGGCATCACGGGCCCGGCGGGCGCGCGATGCGCACAAGATGCTTGGAAGATGCTCGCGGACTGAGCCGACAGCGGTTACAAATAGGGACGGCCGCCGCGCCATCCGCGGCAACAATGCCGAAGAGCTCCCCGGGCAGCACTGAGGCATTGAAAGAAATCAGTGAGCGTAGTTATGGAAACCAATTACGACGCATTGCGAAGGAGGGCAGCGGTGAGCCTGTTATGGCTCCGGAGCGTCTGAGGCTGCGGCCGCAGAAATAGCTTGCAGAACTGGAGCGTCGTTATCGCAGATGAATCATGGGGAGTCAGTAAGGAACGAAGGAGCTGATGGCCACCTAGGCATGGCGCCCGCTGCGATTCAGCATCCGTGTCGCATGTGTGTATGCCAGTGCGTCCGGATGAACACCCGTGCTGTGGGGGTGGCGGTCGGTCATGTGGTTAAGGAGCCCTGTCAGGGGTGTGTTGTGGTGGGGGTGAAACTGGCCTCCTTGGGTCTGGGGAGGGGGAGGCAGACCCACGGAGGAACCCTCGGCCATGTCCGGCTCGGCGCAGCGCCGGCCGTGCTCTCGGGCGATTATCTTTGTTTAGCTCGTCGCGCGCAAAAGGAACCTCTTGAGCTTTCCGGAACAATCTCGAGCCGCGCTGACAGAAATAGCAGCAGAATTGATTCGCCTTCCTGTTGGAGTTTCTTCAGTTAAAAAAAAAGAAAAACAGGAAACCTTCAGCAAAATAATTTCTTCGAAGTGAGGTATTATTATTATTTTTTTTTTTCCCTTTTTCTGCGACCAAGGGTCAGCCGTCAGAATGGCCTCCGCCTCCGTCACGGCTCTCTCCGTCCCGGTCGTCTGCTAACAAAACAAATAGTGAGCGGGCGAAATGGGACAGAGGGATTTTTCGTTCCAGAGGTTTCCGAGGTGATTGCCAGTTAATTGCAAATTAGCCAGGTGGTCGGCCTTTAGAATGCTATAATGGAGGAGGAGAGGGTGACCTGGAGGCCCTGAGAGGGGCCTGGTGGCACAGCGGCTATGCCGCAGGAGCGCCGGCAGCAGGTGACGGGTCGCCAAAGGCCGGCCGGCTGCGCCAATACTCCGGGAAGGCAGCTCTTAGCAGATGGACAGACTGAGCTGGCTGGGCACTGCTCCTCTACGCCCTGGCCCCAGCCCGCCCCCCGCCCCCACCCCCTCCCCCGTCACGGGGGGGGGAGGGGAGGGTCTTCCATCACGCCATTCAGCGGCGCTCTCCCCGCTCCATCCACATTTGCTTCACACAAGATCAATTAGCCCCATGACATTATCGTTACCGTCTCGCTATAGACCATTTAAGGCGATTCCTGCGGTGAATGGGAGCAGCCGTCTGCGGGTGTCGGGGGAGCCTGTCTCCCTGACTGATCCCGGGACGGTCGTAAAACGGGAGGCAGTTATGGGAGAGCGGAGCGTGGCGCCCAGCCCCCCCTCCCCGCGCCCGCCACTGCTGACGTGTGAGGGAGGACACGGTGCTGACGGAGATGGCCAGCCGCATTATTATTCTGGGAGCACGTCCCTGGCCAGATGGACGGGCGCTCCTGGCTCTGTCCCGCTCTCAGCCTTAGCTCTCTCTCTTCCTCCCTTCCTGCCCCTCCCCCTCTCTCTTCTTCAGTCTTTCCCTTTCTTGTTTTTTCTTCTCTCTTTTGCCTTCTCTCACTTTTCCTCTCCCTCACCCTTTCCCCCTCCTTCTCTCCTTCCCCCTCTCTTCCCCCTCTCCCTCCCCCCTCTCTCCTTCTTTCCGTCTCCCTTTCTTTCTCCCTCTCTCCATCCCTTCCCACTTTACCCTCGTTCCTTCACCCTCTTCTTTTCCCTTTCCCCTCTCCACTTCTCTCCCTTTCTTTCTCCCTCTGTCTTCCCCCTTTCCCCTCCCTCTCTCTTTCTCCCTCTTTCCTTCTCTTCTTCTTTCTCTTTCCCCCTTTCTGTCTCCCCTTCTCCCCCTATCTTCCTCCTGTTCCTCTCCATCTCCCTCTCTCCTGCTCTCCCTTTCTTCCATCCCTCTTTCGCTCTGGCCTGGCCTTGTTTGCACTCCTTCCTTCCAGCACCCCATGCCTAGCTCCCTCAGCCTTTTGTCCTGCTACCCCCACCCCACACGTTTCTCCTTCCGATGCCGTGATCCTCTCATGGCCCTGCCACGCTCACGGCCAAGATGCTACCGTCGATGGCTGATTGCGAGTAGGGGGGAGGGGGGCAGTAGTGGGTGTTAAAAAATATGTGAAAGCTGTGGTGAATTGCTAATAGACTATCATGCCCCCCCTGGGGCAGGATTGCTGCAGCTGTGTGAAACATTAAAGGAACACCAGCTCTGCATAGGTACTCCAGGAATTATGGGTCGGGAGCCAGCAAACATCACCGGCTGCTGATTGGCCAAAGCGGTGTCATGTGATCTGTCACAATCCGGCACTTGCAGTGACAGCATTGGGAACAGCAACAACTCATCATGACGCAGGGGCAAAGGACACGCAGGGCCTGCGCGTGTGTGCGGGTGTTTCACTGTCACATCCACCGGTGCATCTTTAAAGGCAGACGCTCGGCTTCTGTCTGAGCAGAGCGGAATTGGCCTGCTGAGATACCTGTAAATGCGCGCAGTCCCACTCCACCGCAGTAACATCTGGCTGTCAGGCTGCAGGACAGGCTGGCATGCGTTCAGCCTGTGCCACACGTGTGCGCATGGACAGAGGAGCCGTAAGTCCAGTCGGAGTCTCAAGCATGCATGTTCTCTAACATCTACGGGATCGATGAGAAAATCGAGCGAAAAGTGTGACAGTGAAGAAGGCGTGGCTTCTGCAATTACTGAGCAGCGTATGTATCGGGGTGACGTGTCAAAGTGTCCTTTGCACTGTGTGGGCTCTGAGTGAGGCACGTCCCCTATCAGGCGGGCTTTGCCCATGTCCCCTATCAGGCGGGCTTTGCCCATGTCCCCTCTCAGGCGGGCGGCTTTGCCCATGTCCCCTCTCAGGCGGGCGGCTTTGCCCATGTCCCCTCTCAGGCGGACGGCTTGGCCCCGTCCCCTCTCAGGCGGACGGCTTTGCTCACATCCCCTCTCAGACGGGCGGCTTTGCCCCCTCTGCCCACGTCCCCTCTCAGGCGGGCGGCTTTGCCTCCGTCCCCTCTCAGGCGAGCGGCTTTGCCCACATCCCCTCTCAGACGGGCGGCTTTGCCCTCTTTGCCCACGTCCCCTCTCAGGCGGGCGGCTTTGTCCCCTTTGCCCACGTCCCCTCTCAGGCGGGCGGCTTTGCCCCCTTTGCCCCCGTCCCCTCTCAGGCGGGCGGCTTTGCCCCTGTCCCCTCTCAGGCGGGCGGCTTTTCCCATGTCCCCTCTCAGGCGGGCGGGTGGCGTCCCAGCAGCTGCCACTTGCTCTCTCACTCTGCAGCCGCCACATGCCTCGTTACCTGGAGAGCTCGGTGAGCGCTGTGCCCCATCGCTTGTTATTGTCCTGCCTGGCTTGTGTTCCGTGCCAGTGAAGTCGTCGGGAAGCATTTCAGCCAGAGGTGGGGCCACAGGGGGACTGGCCCCAGCTGAAAGCTGATTGGCCCTCTTCCCTGTCACCTACCAATTCAAAACATACCATTGGCTAATGATAAGATTGATCCCTCTGTATGTTTAGTGCCTGCTTTCACTAACAACTGACAGTGCCGGCTCAGGGAGACGGCCGCCCTGCTGTAAATGGTCAGGTTTGTCCGTCCGCGGCTCGGTGACGCCCTGGCACAGCCCAGAGAGATGTGTCGGGGAGGGATGATGCAAAGCAGATGAAAAGAGCAGCAGGTGGTGGGGGGGAGGGTGCGGGGAGCCGCATCCACGCCAGCAGACAAAGTGTCGGGACGCCGGTCACCGGTCCACATGCCATGACGGCTCGTGGAGCAAGATCATTACTGTGATGTCGCCCCGGAGACGCATGGCGGCCCTGTGAGCCCTTGGCCTCGTCCGCATGGCCCCCACCAAAGGCTCTTCCTTTTGTTATATGGTTAGTGGGCGTGGCCAAAAACCCCTTCACATATTCACATGCCACAAATGCACCGCGCTTCCTTAACACAGCCCTGAGGCTCTTTTAGCCTTCCCGTCTACCTCATCTTTACTTTCATTGTCCTGCTTCGGCCTCTCTCTCTCTCTCTCTCTCTCTCGCTCTCTCCCTGCTTTAGCACTGCTAGATTTATTAGCAGAACCGGCACCCTGGGCTGTGACCACCCAGCACACTTTCAGATCAATAATTGGAAATATTAATTATCACAGCTGGGGACGATCCAGTCAAAAGGTGTTTATTCCCCTATTAGGAGAGAGAGAGAGTCTGGGTTCAATGGTCTCGTAATGCGTATTAATGATCCGGGAGCGGATCCATCTTAAAGCGGGACGGAACCGGTCCTCCACTGGCTCTCTGCCTCGGTCTCCGTGGGATACCGTGGTATCCTGGCAGCTTGCTTGTCTCGAAATCCTTTAAAAGGCAAATTAAAGTACACATATATTTAAGCGCCCGATAAGTCCCGGGTCTCTGCTGTTAAATCCCTTAAAATTCGATCACGCAGTTCAGTGTAGTTTTAGGCGCCGGCAAGCCCCACTGCAGCGGTAAATGCGCACGGTGCCGCGGGCTGAGCCGCAGAGCGTGGGGGCGGTCTTTGAGGACATGGCGGGACGGCGGGATGGCGGGACGCGGGCCCGCTGCCTGGGAGCGTCGCGGGACAAATAGGCGGTTACGTAAATGTGCACGACTCCCCTCGACAGGGGCTGGATCTGATTGGCTGCCCCCCTCCCTTCTCAGGCTGTGTGTCACATACCTGCCTTGTGTTCCTGAGAGAGCAGTGAGGGGTGTTAAACCACCCTCCCTCACATCGTCCTCGGAAACCCGGCACTCGCGGTACTGTAGCTTTTCGAGTGTCTAAGCAAAGCACCGCCCAGGCTTAACCCCCAGTACACCAAAAACACACAGGCATCTTCCAACGACTTGTCCTGATCTGGGGGGAGGCAGGACAGGGCAACTGCAAAGACCCAGAGAGGAGGTAGAACTTCTACAATTACATTTGTCTCAGCGTCTCTATGGCAGTGGTATTCAGCCTTTTTCTGTCAAGGCCTCTCCTGAACTTGCCTCTACACCCACGCACACACTGACCCCAAATAAACTCTAGTTTTAGGTAGCATTCAGTTTTAATTTGTTAGTCATATAATGTTCCCATGAAAATTTCCGATGGTTGCAGTTTTTATCCTCAACCCCCCCCCCCACCGAGGTCTCTGTTTTGTTTTCATTCCTCAACCTGCACCCCCCGCCTGCAATTCCTTCGTGCCCCACCAGGGGGGTGCGCTCCACATTTTGAATACCTATGTGATATCAAAATGAAGCATCATCTGCAAACCCTGTTTTTAGCCCCCTCCCCTTCTCACCTGTCAGCAGCATGATAGGGTGGACGTTAGTGTGCTGATGTCACGGGAAGGTTAATGACTCCAGCCCCAGGGGATGAGGAGAGCGACGTGGTGAAAATGATGTCAGGAAGTCGTGGCTGGTTTGTGATGTCGGGCCAGAGAGGACTCGATGGCTCGCGCGGCTTCGCGGCCCACGGCGGCGGCGGCGCGGACAGGTGTATCCCTGTTACAAGGCGCGCGGATCCATTTTGCTCGCGGAAGCGGCGAGAGGGAGCGCGAGAGCAGCATCGGAGGCTTAAGCGAGGCATTCTGCTGAATCGCTGAATACGAGGCGCACACGGCCCGGTGACCGCATTCACGCCTAAAACTGTCAGCGCACGTATGGATGCGAGCAGCGGACACGCCGTGTGGGGGGGGGGGGCTTGAGCCTTTGGAAACTCCACTTAACTCTGCTGAAATCTTATCTGCCACTGGCAGGCTGTGGCTCCCTCTCCCTCTCTCACTCCATCTCCCCTGCCGAATCGTGGGGGGGTGGGGGCACCCTGAAAACATACCAATTAGAGCCAAATTAACCCCTTCCTGTATGGGCCGGAAGAGAGCTGGAGCTGAAACAAGCGTGAATGTGGGGAATAAAGGGAAATCAGCAGCGTTGTCATGGCAGGGGTGTAAACAGAACGCTCGCCCGGACGACGGCGACGGGCTCCTTTGTCTCTGCTGCACGAATGACGTGTGCATTAGTTACAGAAGAAAAGGGGGGTGGCATTCTGAATTGTAAGGCATGCACAGAGAATGGGCTGGGATTGGGATAGAAATAATATTCAACCAGCTTCCTTTGGTTTTAAGCATACTTTTTATTCACCGCAGTGCTGGAAGCAGGAAAGAGCGTAATGCAGTTTCGGCTGTGCAACCTAAATTATAAATTTGATCAGAATTTCTGCATACACAAGTGGGAACTGTGTGTTGCACTGTATTGCAAAGGTCCCTTCTGTGCTTTTCGAAATATGTCTTTTTCTTTCGCAAAATATGTGGCAATAGCGTGGTGTTTCTTATTTATGATGCGAAGGAATTCAGATGTGAACTTCTGCAAAACTTATTTTTTATAGAATTCACCCCCACCACCTCTTGCCAGTAGCTGCCATCTTTATTGGCAAGACAGCATCTTGAAGATGTAGCCACCTCGCTCTGACTTGCAAAAGCCAGGCTACGCACTGCCCCTTCCCCAAACTACGTCCACCACAAGGTGTATGAACTTCAGGTCAAAGAGAAAGCAAGGTGGGACACAGAGGTCTGAACCTTAACCTTCAAATGCACAACATCTCCCCTCTCCTTCACGAGACTTATCCCTGGCTAGTTATTATTTACGACGAGCAAATTTATGGAATAATTCCAGAGAGGAAGGTTATTTAGTTCCTCAAGGTGAAAATGGATACGTTTAGCACTTAATGAATCTGGCCTGGTCCGCTCCCCCATATATCAGCATGTTATTAAGACGTTTTAAAATCCCATTATGGTGTGTCTCCTTGAACAAGTCATGCTTTTATGGGGCTGCCCTGTCTTTAAATCTGACCTTTTTAGCTCTCCTCTGGAATTGAACAATAAAAAAAATACATAGGAAAAAAATTGTGAGTAAGGGGGAAAAATGTTAGTCTTGGATTCTTTCAAACATTTTTCAGAGGTTGCCTTGGAAAGCGTGAGGGACCCATGCTTTGCAGCTATAAAGTGTGCTTATTTCCTGGTTACAGATGGCTAACGGGGCCTTGAAGGATACGAAATTACTTTGCATATTTCGGTAATCTCGTCACAAATCGGCACAGATCTGGGCTTTTTTGCATTAGGAAACTGCCTGCTGTGTTGTTATTAAAGCAATTTGTTTTGGATAGGTGCAAGGTTCCTGCCCGGGGAGGGGGCATGGAAAAATAAAAATATTCATGGTTAGCCTCCCCTTAATGTTTTGTTCCTCTTTGTTTGGAAAATATAATTAAACCAAATCTCATCTGAAACTTTTAAAAGCCACCCTGGTTAATCCTTTAAAGAGCCATTTTAAGGCCTCCTTCCACAGGACTGGTTTCTTCCAGAATCAACTTATTTAAGGGGGGCACTTTAACTCCTGCAAAGACGATCCTTAATACATAGGATGTAATATTGGGGAAAGAAGCTTTGTGGGACAGAAAACACAGACTGGCGCCCACTCAGGCCGAACGGCAGTAGCGCGTAGCGGTATGAAAACTGCAGAACACGACACAGGCCCACAGTGAGCAGAAGCTCTAATCCAGGGGCCTCCATCCTTATCGGAGGCCAGTGGATTACCATGAGCTGCATGACCGCAGAATCCCTCCTAGGCCGCGCCCTCCGCCGCCAAAAGGCCGGGATCAATGGGGCCGTGCTGATTCCCCGACTGCCTTGGCCGGATTGAGTTTGCTATTGTGATGTTCCATTCTTCCGGTCACAGAGACCGTCATGCAGAGGGCAGAAGCATAAATGTCCCATCTGACAGCAGCCACTTCCATCATTTCAGTTCAAACCATGAGCCAATCATTCCTAATATTTTTGTGTAGTTGGGAAATAACCGGCGAGGCGGTTCGCGCCCACTGGTGTGTGCGGTGCTGCTGGCCGTGTGTTTGCCAGGGAGGCGCTCGGCACCCCCAGCTTGTTTGCCTTGCCACGTCAGCGGCTGTTTCCCCACACCAGCACTAACCTCTCGCTCTCTTCCTTGTTCCCCCAGATGACTCGTCCCATCCAGGTGAAGCCGGCTGACAGCGAGAGCCGTGGAGGTAGTTGTCTTCTTTTCTCCATGCCCCCCCACCACCTCCTCCCTCAGCCCTGGGCCGCCCCTCCCCATGCCATCCGCCCTTTGTTTTTGCCGACCCCCCCAGCGGCCTTGTCTAGTGGACGCTCTGAGGGTCCGTTTTAATTAAGGAGACAATGTGGGCCGGGCCTGGAGTGGCAAATCCCGCGGCCCGTTCTGCGATGCCAGTACTGCCAAGCACATTATCATCGTGCAGTAATCAAAAAGCAATTACCCCTCACCCCCCACCCCCATCCCCCAAGCTGCATTCCTCAAAAACTGGCCGCGTTTTCTACGCAGGAGCGTGACTGCCGGGAGAGAGTGGTCCGTGTCTCCTGCCAAACGATCGATATATTTGCGGGATTCCTGCCAGCATCTTAATTCCGCCTTCTTTGCTTGTTCGCTTGTACATCCATTTGTGCATGTTAACGACATGCGGCGAGATCCGCGTGCACATATGGCGCACAGCTCTGTCAGGCTCCCGCCATTCCGCGGGTCCCCGCCCCGATTTCTCACTCTTTCATTCGCGACGCCACCGACGTGCTTCCTCCATGCTCCGACCAAAGCGAATAAGCAGAAAGGGCCTCGTGGTTTTTATTGGTCCTGTACCACGTAAGGCCTCTGGGGCTGAAGGAGGCTTGAGACGGGCAGGTCATCGCGTGGCCAAGATTGATGCTCCATAAAGAGCCATTGATTTTGCCATTGCGCCGGTGTGTGTTCACATTCATAGTGATGCTCACGTGTCCTTTTACTGGCCTGCGAGCGATAGGACTCCCAGGACTACTCTCACGGGGCCCCACGGCCCTTATAGGCTGGGCCTGACTGCCGCTGGCCATGTCCTCCTCTGGGCCCCCGAGTCACATCGCCCTAAATTAATAGTCCTCATGCCCGCCACAGGAGCAATCAAACACCTATATGACTTGGACGGTCTGAGGTCCTTTGATCCACCCTAGTGTCTTGTCCTGATTTAGAGGCGATGCCCCCACTTGGCGCAGAGGTGCCGGATCCGTCTTGTTCCTTTATCGACACCTACCCGTCAGCCGGGCTCTCCCTCTGTGCCTAGGGGTCCAGCGGTGAGAACTTAATTATATTTCATGTGCTGGTGAGACGGCACCAGGGATGGACGTCTCCTGTCCTACAAGGCCGCAGAGGCTCTGGCTTTCCCTCCGCCTCCGGTCCTAATTACCCGATTAATCTCATTACGGGGATAAGAGATCGCTGCACCTTTCTGAGGAGTCAATTAGAAGGTACCTGCGGAAGTGGCAGGACGCAGCCATTGAGCAGTGCAGGCTCTGCGGTGGTTTTTTTTTTTTCTTTTCTTTTTTTTTAAATCTTATTCATGCCGTTTTCTGTACACAGGGGGGAAAAAATCACTGGGATTGAGCGTCAAATTCATTTCACGTCTTGCGTAATTAGAATCCTGGTGGTATTACACATCTGCTTTGATTGCAGTGACGTAAAGCGAGGCCGCCCATCCCTGCTCCTGGAGATCTACCACCCTGCAGAGCTTAGGTGCAGCTATAATGTACCACACCTGATACAGATAATCAGCATCTCGGTATTAGAGCAAACTTAGCCTCAACATAGCTGGCTCTAATCCTGAGATGCTACTGAAGGCCCTGATTATCTGTATCAGGTGTGTTAAATTACAGCTGGACCAAAGCTCTGCTGGGTGGTAGATCTCCAGGAGCTAGGTTGGGCAGCCCTGATATAAAGGGTTCAGTCTGATGACTGTCTGAAGATTGGGTATTACAAAGCGCCCCCTGGAGGTTATGAAGAGAGGCACGCCATTATTATTTATACTCTATTCATACTTGGAATTATTTAAGAAAAAAATTGAACCAAGGCATGTAACAAGAAGAAGGAGAGCTGATGATGTAAGAAAATGCTGATGATGTTTGTTCTGCCTTGATATTTTGGTTGTTTGCTGGGTGAAGGTAGTCAGAGGACCATGAAAAAGGCAAAATATAAAACCAGATGGTCCAATCTAAACCACAAAGACACATCAATTAATACAGATATAGCGCTAACCAGTCAGAAAGTGGCTCCCCTGCACTTCACCTCCAGCCCTGTCTCTCAGTCATCCAGCCCAGCTGGTTCTAATTGGCGATCAGGAGCTCTGCTATTAGCCCTCCATGGACCCCGAGAAGCTGCACAAGCCAAAAATGACTCAATCTGAGAACCAACGGGGAAGAATCCAGCACCATGCTCATGGACACCTCCTGTAGGCTTGCCTAAAATGTTTCCTTTGAGTAACTTTACTGTTTATTTTGAAAAATGTTATAAATTAAGAAAAAAAAATGGGACATATGCTATTTGTAATTTGTTTCTAATTTTCATATCCATGCAAAGTTCACAGTGAATAACAACCCACTTAACTTGGTCTGAGTTGTGGGGACAGCTAATAACAGTGAAATTAATAACAGACAGGTGACATATACGGAGTCTTTATATTATTAAACGATCAATATTAATTCATATTAATGTTTAGAATTTCATTTATAGCTCTTCCAGCCGCTATACCTCAATTCCACCCCATCTTCGCAAATAATTGCTGGCCTCTAATTTGGCCTGTTTTAGCTTGCCTGCGGTGTCCCGATAATTTCTCACTCTGGTTGGGTCAGCAAATCTGTAGTATTAACAAGCGGAACCTCTCATATAGAGACCGGCTGGGTCAGGTACAGTGGTCATATTTCAAGCAATTTAGGTAACATCTGTCTGCATAGCTGGTCCGAATGCAGCGTGCCTTTTCATCCAGGAGCGATCATAGACATCACAGATGTGGCTCTGTGGCGGAATGTGCCGGCCGTTCCTTTGGCGTCTGCGTCCACTCGCCCTCCGAAGGTGGGCCCAGCTGACCCGGTCATGCGTGACCATAACTGGATTCCCAGGCATTTAGAAGCCATGCCTCTTCTCATTACGGCACGTTTCCCAATGGAGGCCTGCGGGTGGAGGGGGCGGGTGGCCCACACCCACACAGCGCCCCCCTCCCCTCCCCGTATGAAATGCATTGATTTTATTTCATGCACATGGCTGATGACTGGCACTGACTGCACATAAAGGCAGTTGGTATTTCTTTCTGAACGGTCCCAATGAGGGCTGCCAGGTCCTGGATAAATCAAATTTAACTGGTCTCCTTCCCTCCACTTCCTTCTCCACTCTACACTCTTATTTTTTTGTGATTGTTTCCCCCCTGAGGTCTGTACTATAGCTTTTTTTCAAGTTCACACCTCTTATTCCTGGCCATAACCCTAGTGGTGGAACAGGGGATTGCACGGTGCTGCCATGTAATTCCCCATGGCTCCCCCTAGGGGGCCCCCCAGCCCAAAATGCCAGCGTGTGTTAGGGTTCGACCCTAACCCACGTAGAAGGCAGACAAAGTCTAACCCTAGCCCACAACAGTGTTTAAGCCCTGGGGGCCCCCTTCAGGGGCTACAGCCTGTGAATATGTGGCTAGACCCGGGGCCCGCATTGAGCTCCGATTCTCCCAGCTCCCGGCAAGGCCGAGCCCCGTATCATTCCATGTGTGTATTTTCCCTGGAGCAAAGCAGGAACAAAGGAGGAAATAAGATAAAAATAAAAAACCACACTGGCCATCAGGGGGGGGGGGGGGCGTGCAGAGCAGGTCTCCGTGGGCACA
>JAODKL010000034.1:5743703-5760886 GCA_026780765.1 Petrocephalus schoutedeni
GGGGGGGGGGGGGGGGGGGGGGGGGGGGGGGGGGAGGGGGGGTGTATCTTTTTCCTTCAGAGAAAAGAAAACTATAGATTACAGAGACAATGTGCTTGGCTGGGCACAAATGGACAGAGCCTGAAACAGACAGGGCCCGTGCACTCTGGGGATAATAGCCCGCTAATCTGGCAGTTAGGCCCGCACGCGGTTCAGCATTTTAACACCACCCCCCGCGGGTCGCCCGTGCGCACCGTACACATGCACGTGTCCTCTCTGTCAGCCCCCCCCCCGACCCCCACAGACCCAAAGCTGCCTGACCCATTAATACCTTAATCCCTTAAACACGCGACGATTCCTGACACCCCGGCATCCCTCTGAAACCGACGCGGAGGTAATGGAACGTCGGCGAGCGCCGGCCCTGATGTATTAATGCCGTTGCCGGGGGATGCCAAGGAGGCAGAGGCCCGCCAGAGAATTACGCCAACAGGCGGCGGATGTAGATCAGGACGTCTGTTAATACCGCGGCGCAAATTCACTCCATTTAAAGAAACTTTGCCAACCACCGAATTCCCGGCGTGCTGATGAGACAAGAACAATCGGGTGCGATCTCACAATCACTTTATATCAAATGCTGCTGGTTCCTCAGGGGATCCACCCAAACCGACTGCTAAGGGCGCCCGTCGGACCCAAAAGGCAGAGTTTCGAAATCCCGCCAGGTTTCCCTCTGGCCGCGGTGCGGTTCGGAAGAGCCGGCTGTATCCTACGTGAAGAAAGCCTACGTGAGGTTGATCCTTCAGCCCAGTCTCCTCATTGCTGAGCAGCACACTGTTCCCACCCCTTCTTTTAGCCCCCCCCCGCCCAAGATTATTATAATAACGATGAGAAACCAAGACGCCTGTCTTCATGGGAGAGAGCCCCATGCGCAGGCTGCCTCTCCCTTTATTGACAGCGACAGAGACCTAGGCGGACGTAGCGGCCTCGTACTCCGGCACAAATGCGCCAGCGCTCCAGCAAGTTAACTTCAAGCCTGTGCGTGTACGGCGCCTGCGAAGGACACGCTGAACACTTAGCACAGCGCTAACATCCAAGGTTCTGGAACATAAATGATGCAGGAAAGATCCAGAGAAGAGACCCTGGAAAATGTTACTGCGTGGGATCGTTCTGCTGAACCTCAGTGATGCACTTGAGTGAACCTTAATGTAAACAGGAGCTTAATCCGCTTTAAATAAACAGCCAATTCACTAGTTTACTCCATACGGTACAGCAAGATGTATTTCTTGCCAACTTTGGACAATTGTTTAATTTAAAAATGTATTTCCCCTTTTCTATCCATCCATTCATCTTCTATCCATTGATTTTGGTCGGGGTCTGAAGGAGCTCCACTTTTTGTCAGTTTAAGCCTGACCAAACTGATAGAAAGCACATACGGGTCAGGTAAACCGGACAGTGCCCGCTGTAAAATAGCAGATCCAATCAGCGGGATCTTGTGGGAAGATCTAAGACGGAGAGAGACAACAGTGTCTTACTGTATTTAAAGAACGCAAAGTGAAAGTGGCACAAATCAACAACAATTTCACACTCTGGTCTTTTGGCTTTTTACATAACTGTGACATGACACCAGTGAAAAACGTTTGTTGTAAAAAAAATGGTTTTTAGGCCACTGCTGATTTTCTAAAGCCAGTTGATGAATGCAGTTTAATGCCATTTAGACGTGTGTCAAAGGGTGACCTTGATGAAGAGCCGTGCTGAGATTGATGCAACAATGTGAAACTACAGTATTCTGTCCCACTTTCCTTATGCAAATTTCTTTGGCAGAACCTAGATTTACAAAAAAAAAAAAAAACTTGGTGAAGCTGAGGAATTTTGCAGCATTTGCCACAAAGGTTTTTTTTTTCGTTTTACGTATTCAAATCTTTTATTATATCGCCGCTTTTGATTAAGCCATCCTGACAGCACCAACGTAGCGATATATTGAAACGCTTATCACCGCCAACGGTAGGCATAATGTCTCACATTTACCACGGCACATGTCTCTGTGCAATATGTGTTACGCCCATTCCTAGCGGGAGATGATTATCAGCCTGCCACGTGTCCTTACAGCATGCCACCCACGTGGGCCCTGGGGAGTGACAGTGCCCTCTGTGATCGCAGCGGCCAGCTGATTGGCTGATTGATTCATCGTGTGCCATGCCACCCAATCAGCCTGCGCCCCCTCGTCCCTTCCCCATCCTTCCCACTCTAATGACAGTCCTCTGAAATGAGTGCCAAGTCTGCCATTCACCCTGCCCTCACCCAATCCCCACGCCTGAGTTTTAGGCTTGAGCTCAGCAGGGATGCCGTGGGTGGGCACTCTGGATCAGGTGGGCGGGGGCAGACAAAGAAAAAAAGGAATATGCAGTGGTGTCTACAGAAAATTTTGATGAGTGGCCATCAGGGGGCAGTTATATTTACAGGGGTAGCTGCTCTCCACCCTGTCTCTGCATTTCATATCTATATTTTGTTTTTATTATTTTGATGTGGTGTGGCACCAGGGGTGGCCACATATTTAGAATGATATTAGTACAGTGTTTATTAGTATTTCCCACCCCATGCCACCCCTTAGATCCATCCCTGCAAATATGCAGAATGTATTCTTCAGAAATACCTCCACTGGTTATTCTCGCAAACTTTCGGTGGAGGGACAAGTGTGGCAGATTGGATTAGGCAGCAGCCGGAGGTGAGCAGGTCTGTGAGGGAGCTTAATGGAGCTTTATGACAATCTGTGCATGGAATCCTGATGCTTATTACAGTGAAAATATGGGCCCAGTGAATGATGTTAGCATTCTCAGACGCGGAGAACGTCGACCATAGATTTTGTCCTTTCTTCAGCAGCTGGCCCCTACCCAGCAATGAATTTTATGCCCCAGTTTTAGTGAGGCTCTGCACTCTGGTTCTCTCATTGAATTAAAGTGTCCTGTTTTCCAGGAATGTCAGAGTCTATTAAGAATTACAGACACACACACAACCATACCCGCACAGAAGCTTGCGCTGGCAAAACAAGCAAACACACACACTGGGCATACTCAGCCATCTCAGGACAGGAGATTTCACCACGCACATCACCTAAAAACACACAAAAATATCGATGCACACACATGCTGTAAAGGACATACATATTTTATACTGCAGTCGCCATGGTTACTTTTAAAATCTCACTCTCTGACTGAAGACAGAATATCTTTGGAAGACCCCGTTTATTTTCAAATTTCCCCTTTGTTCGCTTCATATAAGCGAGACAGATTTCTTCATCCAAGATCGTATCGCAGTTTAGACTGTCTCTCTTGGATCTGGCGTCTGCCATGTAATTAAAAAGACAGAAAATGACCTTGAAGTGTTCCTGGTCTCAGGCAGTTCGAGGGAGAGAGAGAGAGAGAGAGAGAATGCACAAGAGCATGCAAGCATAAGGGCCCTTCGGCCCTCTGAGCTTTCCGGAAAGGGTCCCGAGGCAGCACAGGGTTTCCATGGATGCAGGAGTGAAAGATCAGCATGACAGATATTTATGATATAGTGCGGGAGCACCTTGTCGTACAAGATCAGGAGGAACCTTGCAGCAGGTTACGAGCAGTTGGGTGCAGAATTATAATGTCATATTTTAGAGAATGCAATCCACCCTTCCATCTGTCTCTCCGTTCATTTGACCATCCATCCATTCATCCATCCATTCATCCATCCATCCATTCAGTCACTAGTAGAGGAGAGGAATAGAGTCACACTGACACTGAAATCCAAGCCAGGGAGTGCCAGACAGGGACACCCAGCCTGGCATGTTTACCATAAAAAATGTAAAGCACAGCACTGCGAGACTGGTGGCCCCTTTGTGTTTCTCCCACCTTACAGCTACCACATGTATTGTTGGGCTGCATCCTGTTTTCCAATTTCCCTTTTACACCCTCCGGTGTGGCGCTGTAATGACTGTGACTCAGTCAATAATATTCTGTTTGTATTTTGCATGACTGGAGATCAAAGAGCGATCCACAAAGCAGTCTGTCGAGGAACGCCGGCGTGGCCCGCTGTCACGACAACGCGCGACGCGCTC
The DNA here is from genome assembly GCA_026780765.1 of Petrocephalus schoutedeni. NCBI lineage: Eukaryota > Metazoa > Chordata > Actinopteri > Osteoglossiformes > Mormyridae > Petrocephalus > Petrocephalus schoutedeni. The sequence continues at coordinate 5,747,761 of JAODKL010000034.1, forward strand.
GCGGAAGGACACGTGGCAGGCGGGTTGCCCGCCACCCGGATACGGGCAAGGCAGCCCATGAGGATGGCTTTGTAGGGGCACAGAGGACCTAAAGGATCAAACAGTTCGGTTCCCATATAAAGATGACAAAGTCATGGAGTCCTGTACTCATTTTTGGGTGATTATTCAAGAATTTTGAGGCTTTATCCTGTCCTTTAAATCTCAGTGTAGTAGCTGTTCACTTATGCCATTCAAACAAAACATATATTAGGGTTAATAAATAGGTTAAACATATATTTCTGCCCTGCAGTGATACAGTTTATAGCTCCATAAGATGGGCAGGTTGAAGACCCGAAAAGCTGTCTGAAGCCCATGGATAGCTGCAGGATTGTTATGTTGACATCATTAATTCTACTTATAATTCTGGTCACCCTGTTTTTAACAGCCCCCAGGGGATTTATAATGGAGTTTCTGGAGCCTAATAATAATGCACAGCAATTGTCCATAAGTGACAGAAATGCACAACAATTTCACATCATTTTTAAGGCACACTATGTATTTTAAACAAGGAAAAAAAAATCAGTTTGGGGAATATTTTCTGAGAGTTATTACCATACTTATTAGTCAAACTTAATTTTCCGACAACTTATTTTGTATCTGTATTGCAAGCATAAAAGTCCACCAAGTGCCTTTATTTCTTAGCTATTTCAGAAAAGCTAAAAGCCCAGTATTGAGGGAAAAACAATCCCTGTTGAACCATTTCAAATAAACATAAACAAAATAAGTGTTTAAAAATCCATTATTGTATTATACAGTTTCAGGTTATTCAGGCACAAATTACATCCCAAATGTCATCATTTGAAATTTAAAAAATTTCCTTTTGAACTCAACGCTAATTCAAATTAATCAAATCCATAACAAAACATAAAGACAACGGATCTTGATATTTCTCGCACTATATTACTTGCATTAAATATTTGCCTGACTAAAATTTCAGCCCTCCCCCATGGATAGCTGGACTGGATCGGTCCACCAGTAACTGAGCGGGGGCGAAATCCGTATTGCTACTTATAGCAGCCAACCCCCTGTAACAACCGCCATGGTATCCTCCAAGCATGTGACTGACAAAATGAAATACAATAAAAAATCAAAAAACAAACAAGTCCTCAAAACTGCAGAGGATGAAATAGGAAGAAGAAGAAGAGGCATGTTTAGAAACAGACTTTTTTTTTTTACAATTAATCCTGCTAGTAAATTAAGGTTTAAATATCTATGCCTAATTTATAATAAAACAAAGAGAGAAACATGTTCTTTTATTTGTTCGTTTAAAAGTATTGTTTATCGTATATGTTTGACATTAGCGTCGACAAATTTGCACCTTAATGAACAACAGTAGTTATTATTCAGTCATTAGTCATTATTAAAAGTCCAAAAGGAAGTGCATCCATGGTGAACATAATGGGCCTGGCAGAAACCCCGCAATGCGATGGCCTTTGATTTGCTTTTGAATGCCGAATGCCGCTGATGTCCTGAAAGGTGGAAAAAGGCTGGACAGGAGCTCAAAGCATAAACAGCGAAAAAACCACTTATTACATTAACAAGGTCTTCTTCAGCGCCGTGAACGGCAAGAAAGACAGATTGAGATATTTTGTGAATGTTAATTGGGCTGAAAAAATTCAGTTTTTGAGCCACATTTTTCCCCAAGAATCTTTCAGGAAAATTACAAATGAAAGGGGTCTGTAATTAATGACATTTGGTCTGTGTTGGCCCTTTAAAATAAGGCCGTAATAACTGATGGATTAAAGTTGTCAGGAACACATCCTGTTGCCAAACAGGAGTTAATTAAGAGGCCAGGCAGAGCTCCTCTTTTTACACCATGGTTATTGTTTGCTAGGGTGCCAGACACCAAAGGTGGTGAAATGCTACTTTTTCTCAAAGCTTTCCCACATTTGGCAGACTCAGAGCCTCCGCCATAACATAAAAGGTCAAGTTCATCCAAAAATGTATTCACATTATAGGCCTTTCAACAATAACCCAGTGTATCCTAAGCTTAAAGGATATAGCTGTCAGACTATTAACTTTTAAATCAGTTAGATTTAAATTAGATTTTATAGTCTGTGTAGAAATTTATTTATTACAAACAGAAGTCAGAATAAATACAAAAATGAATTATTCCCATATTAGTGTCACATGGGTCAAATAAAACAGCTAGGACATAAAAGTGTCCCACTTCACTATGTCCACCAATAGAGTTTTTTCCCAGTTTATAACACTGCTCTCAAAACAGAATGTGAATATTCAGGGGCAAAAAAATCTACATCTAAAACATTTTGGCAAATGGCTCTAAAAACAAACCGGCAGGCATTGAAAGTGCATTTAATAACTGGCAAGGTCCTCATTTTAAGATATTAGCCTTCAATAAAATAATACAAAATGAAATGAAGCAAGTTACAATGTTTCCATCCATTCCCTTCCTTCAGCTTCCACCGGGAGACGGTAAATGAATGTTTTGTTTTTAGCTGTGAATTCTGGCATTCTGTGCAGCATCAGGACTGAAGCTCTCGCACTATTTACAACCTCGTAGGAATAAAGTAGGTCTCTATTAAAAAAAATTCACTCATACTATTTTCCCATTGGGGTGCAAAAATGAACACATCCAGTAACGCAATCAAAGAAATAATAATGTGCTATGATTTACAAATTGACGGTAACACGTTACATTAACATATTTTGCAGACAATTCTATCCAAAGTGAGATACAGGCGAGGCAAACAGCACATTGCAAACATTCGTGCTGTAAGGAGTCAACTAGGCACGAGTGCAGCTAGGCTGAGCTTCCAGTGAATGTCCAGGTACGAGTGTAAGCAGTACCGGAGCAGGAGCTATCGGTCCAGAGGAACCTTTTGATGCTGATGGGTGCCTGTCCATTGATGGACTTGTAAGCTAGCACCAAGGACTCGAACTAGATGTGAGTGCCGACAGGGAGCCAGAGAAGAGAGGCAAGCCACATCAATGTGGTAACTTTGACAGCCCATACACATATGTGTCTGTGTATATGTACAGTACCAGTCAAGAGTCTGGACACTCCTATTGAAAATCATTCGTACTTCAACAAGATAACGGCCTTAAGCATATCTTGAGGTTGTGTAAGTATTATTATTATGCATGTTCTATTATCTTATAAACAAGGAAAGAGGTGGAGTGCTGTGACAGATGACCTGGCTCCCACAATCCCCAACCCAAACTCTATAGTGAGTTGTATTGAAAAGTAAGAGCAAGGTAGCCAACTTGTGCCCAGAACTTGTGGAAACTCCGTCAGGACTGTTGGAGGAGCGTTCCAGGTGGGTACCTATGGAAGCTGGCTGAAAGACTGCCAGGAGTCTGTGATGCTGCCATCGAAGCGAAAGGGAGCTATTTTGAAGAATCTAAAATTTGAGAAAGTGTTGAGCAGTCCTCTTGGTCGTTGCAGTATTTGATGTGCATTACTTCATTGCCTGGGGGCTTTTTACAATAAGGTGAATAACATAACTAAAATAGAGGGAAATGTATTAAAAATCAGTGTGTCCAGACTTTTGACTGGAACCATATATATATATTCTTGATGTACACTGAGACAGTTTACCAGCTAAGCAGTGTAGAAGATGTAACTGTTCATGGAATCCATAGTGTATGGGCACAGTACATTACCAATTATGCTAAAAAAATGGCTTATTGAATTATTTTACTACTTTTTTCATTGTTTTTCTTATAAAAAGTATAAATTTTGGTCAGTGAAAAGTCTTTGAGGCAAAGTTTTCAAATTATCAGTAATAGGGCAAAAGACTTCTCCAGCTGTCTCTGGAGTTCCAGCTAATGAACGACCTGACACATCGATAATAAAACATGGGCTAGCAGCCTGTGACGTGGGCTTTGGACATATTGTGATCAATGCCGCGCTTTATAAAAATCACCTGAGAGTTTAAGAAAAAAGACTCTCTGAGAAGCAGTAATGCGAGCATAAAACCTGGACGAGCTCACAGACATCTGCCTCCCGTTAATGTTGCGGGGGAATAAGGGAGTAACAGAATGTGCTTAGGGGAGGGGTAAATTTAGGAGCGGCAAGCATCTCCGCTAGTGGTAATATCTCAGGATCTGGGATGCCATTGATTCAGAATTTTAAGTAGGGGCCACGTGCAGTGCAGGAGCCCCAGACCGCTAGAGAATTGTCCAGCCTGGTGTAGTGTCAGTGCTCTGGCTGTATGGCCTCACTGTCAGGTGCTGATGGAGCGTAGCAGGGAGTACTATTGGACCTGGGAGTGGTTAGTGGCGGTACTCGGGAAAGCCCTGTACCTCGATCCCGCATAACCTGGAACGTGCTTCGCTTTGAAGCCCACGCTGCCGTTTTCCCACGTGTCCCGTGCTGTTCCCGCTCTCCGCGAGCTTCCATGGTGCATAATTTAAATAATTCATCTGACGGGGTGGATTGCATTGGAAGGAAATTACATTTCCTGTGTGTAGAAAAATGCGAGTAAACAAAGAAGTGTCCGGCTCCCTGGGAACGCGGGCGCGTTCGCAGTTAAACGCTCCGCTGTGTCTCTCGGGTGGTTTCATCCATTTTCGGCCCTCTCGCGTCACAAGCTCGCATGCTCTTAGAGACGCGCTTCCCACCTGCTAACTGCGGCATTTAATGTTCACCCAGCGCTCTACGAAATTAACTGCAAATCCCTGTTTACGGGCGAACTACGCTATGGCAACAAAATACGCACTCCCCCCATATTTCCCAGACATTTAGCAGACCCGGCGCTGTGGTGATTTTTATTACCCAAGGGGAGAATGAGCTTCGTCGCATACAGCTTCGTCGTAGTATGCGTGTTGCTCGAACGCCAGAGTAGCATAAACACGCTAGGGTTAGCGTTAGCCTGACTTTAGCACCGTGTTTCCCTCTCTAGCAGACTGTTTTACGCTCCACTGCTGTGAAAGGGTAAATGTAGCTGTGGGGAAGAGCTGTGCCATCACCGTAAGACCACTTCCATCTGTATGACCTGCCTCTTACCCATTTATACATCATCAGCCCTCCCGATGACCTTTTTAAGTTTACCCAGCGCACATTAGGCAGTTACATAACAAGCACGCCGGGATGATGTCCCACATGTGCCTCATGCTTATGAATCGGAAAGAGAGCTGATGATGGCGCGGACATATTTATTTCCATATACTGCACATTAATCATAACCCAGGACCGTGGTGAGTGCTTAGCTATTTTGAATATCATGAAATATCACCGTCTGGCTGGTTTATGCAGGTTTCCGAATGCATGGCTTGTTTATCGGGTGAGACCGAATCAGTGAAAACGAAAGGCAGCAGAATGTAAGGATCCGAGCCCCTCCCCAGGCAGAAAGGCTGGCCAGAGCGAGGCTGAGCGGTACCACACGGAGGGCAGATGTGCTGTGCGGTCTGGAGTGACTCTACCAGCCTGCTGACGTGTTTTTTAAGCAGGAGGTCCCAGCAGGTTCGAGTGTGACCAACTGGATCAGGGTGCCAGTCTCATAACTGGCCAATTCTCCGTTGTGAACTGGCGCCAAGCTGGCACGCGCGCGGGCCTTGTGTCGAGCTGGGGCGTGCCAGCCTCACAGTGCTGCGCCATGATTTGAAATAAACAGCAATGCTTATGAGAGACCATAGCGTTACACAAAGCAGTATTACTAAAATAAGCCTTTTTAGGGGATGCTCAGAGAGAAGGACAGTTTGAAAGATAGGTATTCAACAGAAAATTGTAAATAATGTGTCTGCGGGTCCAAATGAAATTCTGAAATTCCAAATGTAATACAGGTGCCTAATCAATGGAACCACATAATACAATAGATCCTGTCTATTTCTAAATTCAATATATTGCTGTTTTTTCTGCTTTTATTGGTTAAACATCTTTTATTGGCTAAACATCACTTCCGTACAAAAGCTTCTCGACTGCAGTTTAATCAAATATCATCGAGCATGAGGTTCAACTGTTGTGCAAATTGTCCTTTATATGTATGGCATATAATGGATATTTTATATGTATGTTTCTTCTTACAGACAACATTTAAGAGCTTCCAGACTAATATTAGATATTGTGCGATATTACTGCATAGTATGATACCGTCTAGAAATCACTTGATAAACTTAAGGTGTTCTGTTCACGTTAAGTTTCAATCAGACAGCACAATCAGTAGAAAAACTCAAGCAGAGACCCAAACAGCACTGTAAAGGTGAATCGATGCACAGTGTAATGACTGATAAAAGCCATAAATATGGGTTTAGAATGAATGGACACCAGTGCCACAGAACCTACCTTGGCCTGGGCCAATAAAAAACAAATATTTAATTGTATTTATTATGGGATTTATTCATTCATAATATTAAAAACATGCACACCACATATTTCTGTGGGTAGGAATATCCCACCCTGTCGAAGCCTGACTTCAGCATTTCCCATGGGCCCGCTTAGGTCTCGCGTCCGTAAGCTAGCCAGCGATTCCATTTTAAAGCCTTGATTCATTCTATCCTCAATTATTACCGTTTAAACATTTGAAAATTAGGAAACCATCCTCTGCATCCTCTGCTTAATTTATGTCAACAGATGACATAGATATGCCATTCTTAGCCTTTGAAAAACAAGCGAAACTGGTATAGTAACAACGGCTGGCCAATTTTAAATGATTGTCAACTGAGCGAAAGCGTTATGCATTATGCAGAAAGGTCCTCTGTTCCCCGTCTGAGCTCAGCACACGAGTGCTTTGGTGCCCAGTGATCAGAGACGGACATGTCGCCGTCTCCGTGCCCATTCCCGTACATCCAAGCCGGGCTGAAACGGCGCCGCGCCCTCCCCGCTATCGCGGCCCCCGTCGCCTCTCCTCTCGCGTCTCCGCTCGCTCGGAAATTGCCCCCACGTGAATACGACAGCTGTGCAGATGCCGGCGGCCCCCCTCGGGCCCGCTGCTCCCCTCTTCCCTCCTTTCACCATATTCACGGAATTAACAATAATCACCCCGCTGACATCGCCGCGCAGTAAATTTTGTGCCGCGCGTAAAATATGACGAAAGGGGCCGCAAATCATACAGAATACGGCGGAGACAAGACGACGTCGATGCGGGGGGGGGGGTCCCCGGCACCCGGCGCTCCCGCTAAGGGGCCACGCCGCTCCCATTCTGCCTCCGATAGCCTGAATCGCATCCCAGCATGCTTCCGGTGCAGCCTCCAATGGCCGCAGTCAGAATATGGGCTACATTATTAGCGCTAATATTGATTTAGCACCATGCTTTCTGTGACTGTTGATGAGGAGATAAGTCAAGAGTGGGTGGTGGGAGAATCAGGAAAAAATAAATGAATTCCACTGTCAGCCCACGTTTGATGGAGACAGTAAATATGCAAAGTAAATATGAGAATAAGAGACTTCGGCAAACTCCTGCCATAAACATGCAGCTGTGTGAAGGTGCAGTGTAAACATATTAATCAGCGTCGAGGCGCTATGGGAGGGGCGTCTTGTGAGGAAGGCTTGTGTTGTGTGTTTAAGGACGCGTCAGATGGCAGCTGGTCACACGCGTTTAAATAATGGCGTTAAGTGAAGGTTTGCCACTGCTGGCCGTTTTTAAAGTGGGGACACGGCAGGCTGAAGCTTTATTCCGGGCGCTCTAGTTATCAGGGGACGTGGCGGGAATTATTAACCGCGGCCACAATGGAAATTCAGCACGCTGCCTGGCAATCTGCAGCCCCCCCACCCCCCGTGCACATTGTTGTGACTGCATATCACATTGTAAAGGGTAAGCCTTACCAGGGGCTATGTGTTAGTCTGTGAGGGAAATATCACGGAGGCTTTTTGTCATTTGACAAAATTGGTTTGAAGAGAATCAAACCAACTCTTTTTTTCCCCTCTACAGAAATGACACATACGGAGTTGGCCGTCTCGTCCTTCCTATATCGCCCCCTGTCTTTGAGAGGACCTCACAGCAGGCCTTCCCCTGTGTCTCTATTAGGGGCAGCTTGGCATGCGGGATGAGTAAATTGGCTGGATGGGGGTTTCAGTGGGCTTAGCCACCATGCTGGCGCAACATGCCTGCGCTTCTGCTGGGTAGGAGCACCGCCAGCACCGCACGGCGACCCTTCAAAGCCGCGCGAGATGCTGCCCGCGGCAACAGCTGTTTCCCCGCGGGAGTGAGGGAATTCAGATCTCGCGGTCATTAGTGAGAGGCGCTGTTCTGGGCCGGGCGTCAGCGCCTGACAGCCGCTGGTCCCCTTACCGTCCCCGGTGTCTTTCCACCGGACTTAACCCCAGGAAGAGCCTTTCTTAGGCATCGTGCCACCAGGCACCATACTGCTGGGTGGCTTCCTGTGTGGAGGTGCTGCTTCCTGGTTTTGCCATTTGATGGGAGATTATGAATTATAGATATATTTATATGTAATGGGGAAGTATCTTGTGGAAGATTTAGTAGCCGGAATTTTTTTTTCAGTTTCAGTTGGGCAGTTTATAATTCACTTCTTTTTTTTTTTTCTTTTACCAATTCCAGTAACCCTGTACTAGATAAGCTGTTGGAAGGTGGATGAATGGAGGGATGGTTGGATGGAGGGATGGACAGATGGATGGATGGAGGGGATGAACAATGACCTCATACAGAGAAAGTCAGATAATGAGCAGTGCATCAGTGTCGTCAGCGCAAAGCTGGAATGGAAAGCAAGTTAGTATTTTTTACAGAAAAAGAAAAATGAAACCGTGGTGTGCTGCATCTGGCACGGCACCCGGGATGTACCCGCTTCGTGCCCCGTGCTTCCGGGGATAAGCGCTTACGGAGGAGCCATGGATGGATGGAATAATCGCAGTAGCACCACTCTGCCTGAACTTTTTAATAACCCGGCGGTGCTGGCGTTCGGATACTCTGTTTATTTCCTTGGCAAACACCGGGCGCAGAGCAGGATGTAAAGCGCATTAGCGAGCGGACGGGTTATATTTCTGGAGCACAGTTTAAATAACGCGGGGTGACGCGGACGGCTGTGGGCGCGTCGGGAGCCCGGCCTTCGGTGGCAGCAGGCAGCGGCGGCCCGCGCCTCCCTCCTCGCCCACATCGTTAAGCGGGCCCGACGCCGGCTGCCCGGCCATTACTCGCCGCGTCGCCTGGCTAATTTGTGTGCTCTTACAAGTACAAAGATGTCACGCCGGAGCAGTGGGCTTACCTTGGCCTCCCCCGGGATCATTAATCCTTTGGCTGGTGTCGGCTCCGCACAGCTTCCTCTGGCACGTCGCCGTGCCAGGAAACTGCTGCTCGGCCTTGCTCTTTTTTCCCGTGCCTTCGCTTTGTGCTCCGGCCTGCACTCATCGGCAGGGAAACATACCTGTGCCCTAATAAAACACGGCTCTGCTGCAGTGAATGATGAGGGGAACTGAACAAAGCAGATTCATTATAGTACTATCCACATGAATGACAAATAATACGTCTCCTAAACTTTATGTAAAGTGTCCAATCCCAGCCCCCAATACTAAAGGCAGATGCCAGCTGCTCTGACCACATTACTCAAAGCAAGCCTACTCTAGAGTATTCTCTATAATACTCCACAATACTCACTGTAATGCTCTACCATATTCCCAATAATATTCCACAGTACTCTCTGCAACACTTTTACAGTATTCCCAATAATATTCCATAGTACTCTCTGCAATATTCTACAGCTTTACCCATAATACTCCGGTACTTTCGGTAATACTCTGTACAATATTACTCAGCCACTGGCGGTTACTGGGAGCCTTTTCACAGAGCATAAGGAGGGCTACCACCTGGGTAGGACACTTTTCCATTGCTGGGCATTCCTACACACAGGCCAGAGGGAAGTCCCAGGTTATCACAGCTAGTGAAGACTCCTCAAGGTCAGTGCAGGGGGCACACTGAAACCTACTCTGGAGCTCTAAAGAGACAACATCAGCAAGCAGACCACCCCTATGTAGAGTCTGGGTAATGATAATGCAAGACCTTGTAGGCCATTGTAGGTTTCTTCAACATTTCCATTCCTAACCCTAACCCCTATATAGAGTTTCTGTAATAATAACAATAATGCAAGGACTTGAGGTCATGAACAGGTATTGTTCATGGAGGCTGGACCGCGTCTCGACATTTCCACCAGAAGATAATAGGCTGCTTACATTCAGCCCAGAACGGTACAGGAGGACACTGTACTTGGAGTCTCAGGAATACATTCTATCCATCCTGCTCAGGGTTGTGGGGGTGCCTGGATCCTCTTCCAGGCAGCATAGTGTACACACTGAACGGAAAGGCAGCCCGTCACAGGGCACGCGCACGCACTCACACACCGGGGGCGATTCATAGGCACCAATTAGCCAAAACTTCATGCCTTTGGGCTGCGGGAAGAAACCGTAGTAGCCGGCGGAAACACGTGCGACGCGGGGAGAGCGTACAGACTGCAGACACCGAGTGGGGGTGGGCTTCAAGCTCGCCAGCCCCAGGAGACGCGAGGCACGAGTGCTGCCCACTGAGCCACAGTGCCGCCCCCTGGCAGAGATACAGTCTAGAAAATGCTAAACACACTGTTTTGTCAGGAATATGATTCCACTACTTCTCAGGAAGCAGAAATCACAGCAGGTTAAAGCTGAGATTATTCCGGGAGGCACCGCCTTGTAATGGCCAGAGAACAAGTGGCGAAATCACCGCTAAAGGTCACCTGCGAGAAGTAATAACACCTGCTGGTTCCTCTTTTGTTCTTTGGATTCCGGGGGCCAGAAAGATGATAAATAATCTTCTCTTCCATTTTATTTATACAAGGGCTGACTTGCCCAAAGAAAGAGGCTTCGTAATTAAGACACGGATTGTGTCCAACAGCCAGAATGGTGATGCTGCTTATTGTCAAAACGGCATCCATCCAAAAGTCAATTATGATATTGATCATGGGGTTGAAAGTTATGGAAGATGATTGTAAAGAAGTACAGGAATCATGCATATTTGTGTGACACAAGCATAAAACACTGGAATTCATTCAATACTAAATTTATTATCATGCATTAACCCTCGAATTATTTTCCCTTAAAGAGCGCTATTCTGCACTGAATCTGTGGCCAAGACATCGCATAATCTTTATAAGCAAATGACTCTTAGCACTACCCAGTAAGACGCCGATTCCTTACACCTCAGTTGCTATATAGAGAAAAAAAATCATTAAGGTTTTTTTTTTGCACAGAATAATGGAAGACGATAAACGGCAAAAGCCGAAAGTCAGAACGCCCACAGCTCCCCGACGGCCGCCGGCTTTGTTCCGCTGTGCGCGCCGCCAGCCTGCGAGCGATCGACACTCACCTCCCGGCGTTTCCTCGGGTGGAGGAAGTTGTGAGCAATTAAGTGCGGCGTGGAGCTTCTCACCTCCGCTGCGCCGCGCCGCGCTCCGCGCTCCGGCCCGGCTCCCGGCTCCGTGCGGCCGCCGCAGCGACGCGCTCCTGCCGCGCCCAGAAATCGCGCAAGTTATTGTACTAGCGATCTGCCATGAACGGGGGCCGGCTGATCTCTTTCGGGAAAAAACCTGCTGTATCATTTAAAACGCAGATTATGTGTTTTCTCAGACTGAGGAACTGCCACTGTTACCCGATGTCCCATTAACGTGAAAGAAACTGGCAATATTAAGCATTAAGTTTCACCCGTCTTAATTTCTCTTCTTAATATCACCCCTGTCTAACAGTCATGATTTCATATATTGCATTTTTTTTTACAAAGCCGACATTTGCGTCGCCGTTTTAATAAAAATCCAACATTGATACATTGCTATCTGTTGTTTATTGTGCTTATATTACGCTACAATTTGTTTCGTTTGGGTAAAGCAGGATCTGTTCGCTATTATTAGTACTTATGAAACTGATTAGATTCAGTCCTTGTCTTCCCTGATCGTTACCACACCGGGTGTTAAGTGACATTTTCACTTTGCCCATCATTTTCAGCCATTATCTTACGTGACAAGGCAGAAAAGCTCTAGAAGTGGGCCCAGTAAAAGAACCTCGCACCTCATGTAAAGCCAGCCCTTGATAGCAACAGTAAAAGTTATTGATGTCATGTATCTAAAAGAAAGCAGCTTCACTTTAGTCATCCAGTGGAAAACTGATCCCTGACTCCCTCCCAGCAGGAAAAACGTGAACTTGGACGCACCCCCAGTAAACTATGTAGCTGCCTAAACGCATCAGTTATGCACTGTGCTTTTACAGCAAAGATGCCTTAACGTGCAAAGAAATGCTTTCCAGTCAGATAACCTGTCCCCGGGTTTTCGCTTTTAAAAAAGCTCCCCCCCCTTTATCGATCATACCTGTCAGTGGAAAGCGGCCCTTAGGCCCGACACTGAATCCAAGCGTGCAGCACTCTGCACTTTGACCCTGCTCCTGCCGCTGGGGCTATACATTTAAGGTAAACCGTCACTGAAAACCTTTGCAAACGACTTTAACGCCTGCTAGGTTAGGCTCCTCTCCGTCTACACGTACCATCGGTCATCTCTGAGGGTGATTTGATTAACCTTTTGATTAACACAAAGCAATTATTAGTGTTCCGGGCTCCGGGCCCCCTCTGTAACCCGGTTAGAAGACAGATGGATGGATGGATGGATGGATTATTAGGGTTCCACAGCCTCCTATTTAGGGAGAGCCTTCTGCTTTCCAATCCCCTAGCCGCCGCAAGCTTTTTATTACTATTATTATTATTATTTTAACAGCATCTCTCGGCTATTTTGATGCACGCAAAGTCATTATAAGGGGATTCACATGAGTTAATATACAGTTAGTGCAGGATAAATGTACAATTTTACACTCATAAATTTAATGCGGCGAATATACTGTCCAGGCGTCTTATCTGTTTTTCTTTTTTAACATAAGATTTGCAAAAGAAATGCAGCCCTCGGGCGGACAGTGGTTGAGGTCGGATGGAAGGATAAGCACTAATATTCTGATAAACTGTTTACACTGTTTTTCACGATTTCCATGCGTTTTTTTTAATACAGAGACCCCACAACATGCGGATCTTTAAAGCAATCAAAGTTTTCTTTCCGTGTATGAGTTCCTCCTTCTAGCGCTCGAAGCGAAAGAGAACCTTGAGCATGCGGGAGAGAGAGGGGGCTCCGGGGAGCCTTTACCTCACACAGCTGCAAGATATAGTAAGGGCTAGAG
>JAODKL010000034.1:5762123-5772348 GCA_026780765.1 Petrocephalus schoutedeni
CCCCCCCCCCCCCCCCCCCCCAGGCTGGGTGACAGCGGCAGTCAGATAGCGTTTATCCCCCTGAAGGACGCTTCACCTTAGGAGGCCGGATAACAAACAAGGAGCTTTTTTTTTTTTTTTCTTTTTAAAAAAACCCCAGCAGTGGTTAATCAGACCGTAGCACGTCGTTTAATTATTTGTCGTGTGGGAGCACTGTTCTGCTCATCTCTGGCACCGGGACAGTGGCTCCAAAGGAAGTAGCAGGCGAGCCATATGCAAGCCGGAGCTACAGTCATACATCAGCGTGTCGAGAACCTTAATGGAGCACCAAACTATAGATGCCAGCAGGTCATTTACCTGTCAGTAGAATTCTGAGGCCCAGTGCCCCCCCCCCTCCCCCAACACCACCACCAGTCTGATTACCGGGCATCTCAACACGTCTAGGCTCGTGGGGGGGATTTTACAGACGTGACTGGTGTGTGTGTCCCAGCCAGGCTTCCGTCCTTCCACTTTACTGGAACGGATTTAGCCAAATACCTGCTGTAAATCGTGGGACTGTCTGCCAGTTCGGCTGCGGACGAGGGCCCATGCGAGAGATCTTTGTGAGGGATATAATTTCTGATAAGATCAGTTCCAGTTTATTGTTGCTTTTTCAAGGATAATCTCTGGCGTGGAGACAAATTCCATTTTTTTTTTCTTTCTGATGTTACTTGTCACGGTGTGAAATATCCCTCAGCCTCCCTTATATTGTCCAATTAATTAAAGGTGTAATATTAATTCCTTCCCTGAATTATTTAAAAATGTCCAGGTAATAGGCTTAACCATACCTACTATTGAAGATTTCCCAATTTCCTGGAAGTCATGTTTAGATGCCACTAAAACATCACTGCAAAAAGAAATAACTCAATAACTATACATATTTTTGCCTAGTTTGTAATTCTAAAAAAGCATTTGTTAATTGTAATTTTAAAGCAGTGACGATTTAAAAAAAAAAAATTATACTGCAGTGGCTCATTCGTGAAGCTTTCTCTGAAATGTCCACTTTTAAGTGTTCTTTAAAGCTGAAGTTCCCCTTCTGCCATATAGACCTCCCAGCATTATCATTGTAGTCTGTTTTGCAAACCTACCTTTTGTGATTTTAAAACCTTCCCTCAAGACCCATTCAAATGACAGTGAAGAATAACTCTGTTTTATCTAAGTATTGGAGATCTTTGGTAAGTATTTTGTTGAGCAAAGATCATTGCATCAATATAGTCGTGTTTAAGTTGGTATTTATATTGAATGAAAAGGCTCAAACTCTAGCTTAGATAGTGTCATGGCTTCGTGTTAGCAGATGGCAGGAACAGTTAGGGATCTCATTAGATCAACCATGCGTTGTCAGTTCCTTCTACAATCTTTTATTAACGCTGCATCCCCGTAATGGCGTGACACCTCGGGAGAGGGGAGAGGGGTGCACCCACGGGGGAGGGGGTGCGCCTTTTGCGTTTGGGCAGCGCTCGGGTCCTACTGGGAAGGCACCAGTGCCACTCCTGTCACAATTAGTCGAGATGCACTCTGCACTACGCGGGAACGGAATAAATCTCCATCCGGGGGACGTACATGTATATTGATGAGGCGGGGAGTGGGCTTGGAGTGGGCTGGGGGGGGGCAGATTTCGTGTTAGCTATTTCTTTTTATTAGTATTATCTTTAATGGCACAAAAGTTAAATGGACCATACTCTTAGTGGATGAGAGGTGAACTCCCGCCTGGCAGCCCTGAGTCAATATTAATGCTTTATGGGTTTTTAAAAGAGGCTCTAAATGAAATTTTATTTATGGTTAAAAGCAAGAGGGTGATAATAACAAGCTGTGTTATTATAAATAACGATATGTGCCCCTCTCCAAGATAGCTGGCACTGTAGGGCGAAGGCATGGCGACGTCCCCTGGGTTTGGCACCGCGTGCGGATTTGGGGTGGGGGTCGGGGGGGGGGTTGGGTCCAGGGAGGCGCCTTCGGGCTCCGTTCTCACCTCACCACCGGCAGCGTGTCCTGCCCTCTGCAGTCTCGTCCAGCTGCTCGCCGTTAATTCGCCGTAAATCTCCGTCTCCTGCCCGGGCTCTGCCGGCTCCTTCCCACTTCACGCGCCCCTCGTTCCCTGCCTTCATAATCGCTATTTATAACCGGCACCGGGTGCGTTCCTGCAGCTCTCTCCTCTGCTCTGGCCGCTCTGTGCCATCTGATTGGGTTAGCGTTTTATTGTAGGTGAGGCCCTTAACGTGTCACACGCTTCTTCACTGTGTGCAGTTTTTCAGGGTTATCTTGGTTGCCACAGTGTTTTTTTTGTGTTTGTATGTGTATGTGTGTGTGTGTGTATATATATATATATATCCACATCCTTTCACATACTTAAGATTAATCCAGCAGTCTAAAGCAGTATTTTTCAGTCCGGTCCTCAGGGACCTGTGGCCAGTCCACGTTTTTGCTCCAACCCAGCTCCCCAAAAAATGTGGACTTTCTGGCAGGGGGCTGGGAAGGAGCAAAAATGTGGATCGTCTGTGGGTTCCCGAGGACCCGGGTTGGTAAACACTGATCTAAAGGAAGGGTGCGTCTTTTGAAAGATCAGGAAGTAAATTGTAATGTTGGATTTCACTAGACTAACGCCTCATTTAGTGGTGATATAGTGTTTGAGTTTTTAGTGTTGTATGAAATGCTGTTTCCCCAGATTACTGTTTTGGTGATGCCTGCGTGATGATCACTTTCGGTCTTAATGCACAGAAAATAGTTAAAGCATTCCACGCTCATTAAGACGCGAGCGTAGGAGTGTTTATGGACCTAAATGAGAAACTGAAGCGATTGATAGCACCACGCTCTGATTTGTCAAAGGACGAGGGCTAAGTGAAACACAGGCCCTGTTTTCCGTAGCGCAAATAGCCTCCGTGGCGATGGGGGGCTGGGGCACATGCAGTCTGCCTGCAAGTGCTGCTGGCCAGCATCTATCTTCAGTTACGCCCCTGTTATTTCTCACCTGCGTTTCGTTCCACCAATAGAGAGGATGGAGACAACTGTGGGGCCAAGAGGGATGACTTTTAGCGGCGCCTAAGCCGATAAACTCTGGGTCTTTAAGGGTGATGAGAGCCTCGAAGCTATGCTTCAGGATGCGGAACAATTTAAAATAAGTTCCTGGTCCCTTTGAAGTTTACTTTAAATCTAAATGTGGAAGTATTGCAACTTTTGACCCAAGGACAACAGGAAATGACCGCATACATCCTCTGGAGGAGGTAGCAGTGGGGAATAAGTGAAAGCAGAAAAAAACATTAAGAATTTAAAGCATCTTCTCTAATATATTCAGCATGATCCAACTAATGAGAGGACCCTGCTGTTACTGCTGGGATGGCTGTCCAACTGAAGATTTCAGAAATCATTTTTCAATTGTTTGTGTTCCCGTTACTTGTTAGATCAGTCTTTGCGTACTTTCTTATCTGGCGCCAGTTTAACGTAAAACAACTGGACAGTGTGTTAGGATGAGTGAAGCTAAAACCCAGACAGTCGGTGTATTTCACCTGAGACGTGAGCATACAGATCCCTAAGGGAAGAATTAGTTTATTTAGTCATCATTGCACAATGAACTGGTGCCATTTCAAACCAAATATGATAAAGAGAAGCACTTTTAATTTCTGAACAGTTTTAAAGGACGGTTTCCTGCGTCTCCAGCATTTTAGGCTGTTTCATGCTTACGAGATTCATGCAGTGAGGGATGTGTTCTGCATAACAGTTTCCTGTCAATCAAACGCTACTGTTGGTCAATTAAAATGATGCTATTTATAGCGCGTCACACGCCGTGAGGTGTGAAAGCAATCTTGTCCAAAAAAATTTTAACCGATCCCCTAATAATGCTCCAAACATTCATTAATTGTGTCACTTTCACGCCAATTTATTTGTACTTATTGCCGGCAGGACGATACGTTTATTTCCACTCCAATATTAAAAGCAAAATTCTGTCTCATTCTGCTTGGATCTGTTTATATTCATTCCTGTAAATATGTACATTTTTGTGTGTGTGTGTATAAGTGAGCATCCTCCACGTCAAATCTCTAGTATGTGCAAACCTGCTTGGTCAGCAGGAAATGCAAAGCAAGACCCTTTTGAGATGTTGTAGAGCTCAGTATAACAGATTTACGGGAGATTTTTTTTTTTTTTTTTGCCGTTTTCATCATTTTTTTTTTTTTCCGGAGATTTTGCATCAGCCGTGACTGGAAGGAGGAGGGGAAGGGCTCAGAGTCACATAAAAGTCCAAAAGACCACCCCTTTTCAAAAGTAATGGATACTAAACTGGTGTAACCATGCTTTTAAAGACTCCGAGTGCTTTGGAAAGTGCTCAGAATGGAAATAGAAATCACTTTTCTCAATCCCAGGACCTTGAACTGTTTTCTGAAAGAGAGGAAAATGGAATCCTCAGTCTTTCATGCTTGAGAATTCCTGGGCCCGCGGCGGGCTCCCGGCCCTCTCGGAGCGCTTTGCCTACGCCCGGCCACTCTTCTCGAGCCGGGGTCGCTCGACTTTGACCGCGGCGCAGAAACAGATTGCTGAAAGCCCGGTCCGAAGATAAAAGCGCAGCAATGCTCGGATCCGTACTCCGACTGTACCCACACGCCGAGCAGCTACGTGACCGAGCGAGACAAGCACTCTTGACTCCGCCAGTCGCCTATATGAAAGCATATCTTTGTCATCGCCTCCATATCCCTTGTTCGGTTATACCTGCGCCTCGCCCCTACGCCTGCTACGATTCAGCCTGTGCCTTTCAACACCCACCCTCCCCGACTCAGAAGCAAAATATCAGACTGGGAGTGTCATTATTTTTATATTAGTCCTTATCAATTTTAAATCATGAGCATGAACTCGCCTTGCCGTCTCCTGTAGTACAAAATGAAAAACGTTATCGGATGGTGAACTTTATTTATCGTAGATGAAGAACGTGGCTTTACACAGTGCCGCGCCGCGTGAGGAGCAGACAAAAATGACCTTTCCTGATGATTCTGGTTTATCTGCCCTTTCCGAATTCTGCGGCATCTCCTGCGTAGGCACGGATTTTCACCTCCTCCCTGCCTTTTAGCTTCCGCGTCTCGTCAGACTCCGCTCCAAAGGCGCCCGGACATATCTGTGTCTCATAAACAGGATGGAAGACTTTGTAAGAGTTTGGTGGGGTGGGGGGGGTAGTTTGGATTCACAAGCAGCAGCAGTGACGTACTTAGCTGCTGTCTCTAACAGCCCCCCACCCCACACCAACCCCATACGAGGCCACCGTGCATGCACTGCAAGGACTTTTTCCCCGGCCATATTAATTAATGTTTTTGTTTTCCAGTGCACAGAGAGCAGCCCTTTGTGTGCTTTGCAATTATGGAAGACAAATAAAACTCAACGTGCGTGACGCTGTAGTGTACATTCACAGAGGCGCGGCGTTTAAATGTACCACATAATGTCATATCCAGCCTCATTATCATCTGGCACTAATCTGTAAATAAATAAAATGTAAAGTAGGTGTACAATATATTCCTGATAGGCTAATAATTAATGTCATCATTGCTTTCATATTTCAGACACATTTTGTAATAAAATACATAGATATAACCAGTATAATTAAATCAACAATGCATATTCATAACTGCCTACTAGCTGTTCCCTTTCTTTACTTGATAACTGTAATTTAAAGGTATTTACAATTGAACAGACGACCTACGTATTGACAAATGAAAGTAACTAGTTAGTTAGTAAAGAGGTGGGCGTATGTACTGATTGTATAATAAATGAACGGGACGTAATTTGCATCATGAGGCAAGTGATCTCAAGACACTGGAGAGCCAGTGTTAAGCTTATAAATCTCCTCTGATAAATGGATCATCCAAATAGTCTTCCTGATTGTGTATTATTGTTGTGGAATTGCATATATAGCAGTAGGCATTTATTAATGGGATGTCTTTATATGCAGTTACAGAATACAGTTTTCTTTGTCATTTCAGGTTTAGTTTTCAAAATCAGAATGATCCAGTTTCAACAAAGACATCCGTGGGTGCAATTTTTTGATTATTGTACTTGACCGAGTCCAAATAAGCGTGATTTGCCCTCGCTGTCAGCACTGCAGCATTTTCCCAGTTGGAGCCCGCGGCAGACTGGAAGCACCTACAGTTTGTGTGTGTGTGTTTTTTTGTTTTTTTTTGATGGTACATAATGGCACCATTAGCTGCAGGCAGGTCCTCCATGGCCACCTGCACTCCTGTCTCCACCATTGTGGGAGCCCACAGAGCCGCCTCTCTGGCCGCTGCTGGCCCTGATGCCCGAGCGGGCCCTCCGCTACCCCTGCGGCTTGCGCTAGGACCGCCAGCAAAGTCACGCGCCATAAAAAAAATAACATCAGCTCCGGGAAGCTTTCCGATAGCCGGCTGCGCCGTTTCGGCAGACCCAGCGCGCAGCCAGGCGGCCGTGCTCAGCCAGCCGTTGCCCCCCCCACGCAGGTACGCGCCAGCTCGCAGCAAACTGCGTTCGGAGGCTGAAGGCTGCCTGCACCCTGTCTCAGCGAGGCGGCGCCTCTGCCTCTTTTCAGCAGTAATTAAAACACGTGAAGGCGTTCCATTGTGGTCACACCATCGCCGGGAAGATGTAACATATAATATGTGTGCGTGTCATAACGGGTGGTGGTTAACTGCGATACAACACTATTGTTCCATTGTTAGCGGGTATCTCGTCGTTCCCTTGCATACAAATGAGGAGTTATCATCCCAAGGCTAAATATCATCGCTTAAAGGGAATATTGTCACAGTTCTTTTGTCAAAAGTGGGTGCAGCTATTAATAGGACTGTTGTGTGTCATCTATTCCCATTAATTTTGTGTGTCTGCTAGTGCAAGGTTTCAGCATCCTCTTGACAATTTGAATCACATGACTTAGGCTTCGGAAGCTTAGTTGGGGTACGAGAAAGGTATTCGGCACAAAATTAGGATGACTGCACATAATGAAAAGCATAGTGGTGTGTCAGAACCATCTGACTCCCGACCGCAGAGACTTAGGGGCTATGCAAACGTGTGACCATCCAGCAGGATCGGAAAGTAGAGTGGTTCTGATCCAGACCCCAAGTGTCCTGCTAAAAGGTGCACCTGTGAGAGGGGCTATATTAATCACAGGTAGCTCCACGGATCAAAGGTTTAATTTATGCTGAACGGGGCCCGTGTGTCGGGATCAGACATTAGAGATCGTTTCGTTGACATTATGAGTAATGGCTGGAGCTTCACTTGCGTAAGTCTGTCATCCGAGGATCGCGGATAGCTTGCTAGTAACTATAGGTCATCAGTAGAAAATTGAATCGGAAATGATAGGCAACAGGCTTCTTTGTCTGGTGGTATTTAGTTTTTTTTTTTTTTTGGTTCCCCTTCACATTTTAAAAGACAGCTCGATAACTAATGGGAATAGCAGTTACGGTCAGCTAACCCTTAAATGACTGGCTTTCTTAATAACATCGTCTTCCTGTGCGAAAGGTTACATCCACCCCTGTGGTTTTGCCGCACATCAGTATGCATTTACGAAGTCCGCCCCCTCGGCGGAGCTCTCGGGGGAGGAGCTTCTAATAATATATAAATAAAAATGCGATGAGTGGAATGCCGGTCTGCGGGTTGCTATTCTGGGAGCGGGAGACGATAGGATTCTCGTTTTCTTTACCACTTCAGGGGCCAAATGGTCGGAGTGGATGAATGTTGGCATATAATTGCAAGTATGTGTTTAATTATGCATAATTATGAGCATAAGCATTGCCCATATTGTGCCATAAAATATTAAATAAAATATCGAATTCTTGCGAGGCCCTGAAGCACATATTCCTGTGTATTTCTATACTTACTGGCTAAAACATGCTGTTAATCAAATAACTACACCATAAGCAGGCAATAAAAAGCGCCTTCTCTCCCACTGGTACATGGCACATCTGTGCTATATATGGATATATTATTCAAAGAATTAGAAAAGTTTATCTGGATTTTGAAGCATCTGTCCCAAAGGAGTTTATCCTCAGTGTCTGGAGGCTTTGAGCTTTACATCACAGTAGCTTATTCATCTGATAGAATAATCACACGTATTAATGTATTAAATATGCATTAAATATTGATAATGAGTTAGTGTATGGTGTAAAGACCAAGGCAGGCTAATTTCGAGTTTCTTTTACTGAGACGATGACTTGAATCTTCCCTGTATTTGTGGATCTAAGGTGGCCGGTCTGGGCAATAGGTTAAAGAGGGTGTAACACTCGTGTTTTGGAGCAGGTGGGAATAACCTGTCTTATCAGGAGAATCTCTCCCCCTCACTGCCACTCTCAGGGTATATACTCACGCTCCATTAGGCACCCGGGGCAGATCCGTCGATTTCTGCTCTCTCTTCCCAAACCCTATGTCTCTTCGATATGTGTGTTTCGCTGTGACAGCTGGCCGAGCCCTTTCGATGTCCCTCAAAGCCTCTCGCTAACCCGTCACAGGCTTATTTCTCTATAGATGAGATGTATCATATCTAATTGACGACGTGATCGCGTGTTTCGAGCGATCAGAACACGTGCGGAGTCCGCTGGCTTAGTTGAGCGGCTTGACTTCCAAGGCATGCCGAAGGCGCCTGCATCCTGCGGATCTGGAGATATGGGAAAATGAACACCTCAGTGGGCTTGAATTGCGGCCAGAGCAGAGTGGGATCCCGGGGTGCTTGGCAGCACCCCCGCACCACACCCCCACAAACCACACCTTTTCTTGGGGCAGGCTCGGGGGAGGGTGGGGGAGGTTTATATTCCACCAGGCACTTTCCATGGCAGATACTGGAAGCAGGAGCGGAGTGACATCAGTCCTGCCAGCAGGTCTGTCTCGGCTGGTTCATTATCTTAAAGTATACTTATTCATACTTATTTCGCCGTCCGCTCCCGCGGAATCTTGGGACGGGCCGAAGTCCAGTTGTCAGACAGCCTCTGCGGCATTCTTCTGGCTCACATGGGACACACAAAGACATGGCGACCCATGTACTCTACTCCAAAAGCATAACGTTACTGACACCCCGCCCCGTCTCTCTCTCTCTCCATCTCTCGTTACTCTAGCTCGCTCTCCCCTGTTTTATAATGGGCCAGAGGAGTCTCCAGGACTCTCCGGTAGCCTTAATTGACCAGTGTGTACAATAACTAATCAGCGCCAGGCCAACTGCCCTTTGAGATGATGAATTGACTAAACTAATTTCAGATAATCCTTCACATTACCGAGGTGCCCCGACGCCACCAATTTATACTTGAAATACAGCCGGCCTTCCTCTTGGAGTCCGCCGGTCGCTCCAGGACGGCGCAGGCTTATAAAATGCTGACAGGGCTGTGTGAGGATCAAAATATAACTGGCACGTTTTACGTAGGCTAAGGAATTGATGGATTTATCGGAAAAGTTCATACGTGTAAAAGAAGTGTACCATTTCAAATCGCATTTTACTCCTGATTTGTAACCTTTAAGTCAGAAAGATTTTTTTTTTTGCCAGTTTCTGGGATGGTAATGCTATCGGAAACCTTTCCACTTGTCTGCTTTTTTATTCCGCTCTCTGTCTCGGGGATATTCTCACAGGGGGCATTTTGTCAGAGGGGCAACTCTCATGTTTTCCTGAAACGGCGACGTGCAGACCCAGATCCGTCAGCATGCGGCCGTCAGACGGGGCCGAGCCAGGCGTGGATTTGCCCCTCGGGGAGACGAGAGTGGCAGATAGACACTGGGACCGGCAGGAACATCTGTATAGAAGTGCCTGGAAACCAGT
The DNA here is from genome assembly GCA_026780765.1 of Petrocephalus schoutedeni. Taxonomy (NCBI): domain Eukaryota; kingdom Metazoa; phylum Chordata; class Actinopteri; order Osteoglossiformes; family Mormyridae; genus Petrocephalus; species Petrocephalus schoutedeni. Next base: position 5,771,881 of record JAODKL010000034.1, read on the forward strand.
TTGGGGTTTGCAGGTTAGAACCGTGTGTAATTACCAGAATTTCCTAATCATTACATGGCAGGATGTTGCCACAACTGGTTCCCTAAGGCTTGATTAGATGATTGTTCTATAATTAAGGAGCTCATAGCATTTACGCGAGAAAGGACAAGATTATCAGCCTTTTGATGAGGTGCAAATAGACTGCCTAAGAGCCTTCAACTTTTCATCTGCCCAAACAATATTTATGCTTGGTGTCACCGTGTAGAAGCTTCTGAGCTTGGCAGACTCTCTCATGTTTAGAATATTAGAGGCCGGGAGCTTGGGGGAGAAAGGAAGGAGCCAGGGAAAGTGTTGGTCAGCAAAGGAGGGCCTACGGGAGCTTCCGGAAGGAACGCTGTGTGCCAGGGGATGTGGCTATGCTGTCCTGTATACATTTTTCTTTTGCCCCCCCCCCCCCCCCCCCCCCCCCCCCCCCCCCCCCCCCCCCCC
>JAODKL010000034.1:5772448-5787561 GCA_026780765.1 Petrocephalus schoutedeni
AACCCTTCCTTCAAAAGTTGCCGGCGTGTGCTGACAAGACACTTCCTCAGTGCTCACAAAGCAGCCCTTCATCACACCTCTGAATCAAACATGTGACTGAGGGCTCTCCCAGTGGTGGTGCTGGAGATGGTGCGGGGCTTACTGACTCCACCTGACCCCCCAGATGATGGTTTATTCATGTGGAAAGAGGCTTAAGTCTGTAATTCCTAAAAAGAAACTGAAATCACAAACATAGCGCGTCGGTGCTCGACTTTGTGGTTTCGAACACTGGCTCAAACAGGAATACTCTGAAAAAAAGTTACTGTGTAGCAGTGAGGCTGCTGCAGTTTATGATGTAAGACGCTCATCTACTCCCATAACGGTATAACCATCTCAATACTACGACTTCAAAAAGACCGTGAGATCAAAGTTGTATATAACATTTAAATGCAGCAATGCAAACTGTAGCTGTTTCAAATAGCACCTCTCCAGATTATTGGCAAAGTACTTTGGTCCTCCCTGTGACTTTATGATTTTTGTGAGTTGGAGTCATGATTTTTAAAGCACAGTGAAACCAGTCCTGATTTCTTTTTCATCCAACCTTAAACTAACTAAAGGAAGCTGACTTATTTAACGACACTAAAAACTAAGCTAAAATAATAGTAATGCTTAAGCACTTGCTAATTCATCCAGTGACACACTATAGACCTATAGACTGGCTGTGGATGCCAGACTGTGAATTAGAGAGCTGTCTGATCTGGCATTTTAACCCACAAATTTGCACAACGAGAGCAAAACAAAGCCAGGTCCCACATTAGCAAAAATCGATCCTGGTCACCTTTTGGACTTCAGCTCCATGGCGCTTCATGGAACGCCCTCTGATTGGCCACACCTATGTATCCTAGGAACGAGCAAAGAGTTTGGCATGTTTCTGTGTCTTACCTCGCACAGGAAGTTAAAGTAATGACCACATTCTACACGGAAATATAATGACTTTTGTTTATGCGCGGGTTTCTCTCTTGTATCTTCCAAGCTATTTATTTTAGCTATTGATAGCTACCTTAAAATAAGTAAATAAATAAACAGGCCAAAGGGGCAGACAAACAATATATATTAACCGGGAGGGTATACAGTACCGGTGGCGATAAAAATCATTACAGGCCGTGACAGAATGTAAAATATCATGATGACAAAATTGTAATGGAATCCAGATAGACACAGACTGGCAGATCTGTAAGTGACAGTCAGACAATTCCGCCCCTTGCTCTTCATGTTTTGCTCGATACGTAGATAGTTATTTCATTAGATATCGAGCGAAACATCCTGAAAATGAAAACAAATGGGGCTGTCAACAGAGCCGGCCCGGGGAGGCGGGGTGGGAGGGAGTGAGCGGTGGCCATCTCGCGCCTTCTCCCTCTAATCCATTTTTAATAAGCCGTCAGGGTGCAGGCTGGGCCGTGGCGATGGGGCTCCCAGACTCTCCTCCCGCTTGTTAAAAACCCCGGGATGAAGGCAATAGATAGCGCCCTTCGCCGCAGACCGGCCCGCCGTGGGTGGGCTTTAATAAAGCGCGGAAAAAGCACGCTGTCTGCTCCTGGAGCTTCCTCCCAGGGCCGCCGCTCCAAGGCGTGCCGGTGCTCGCCGGTGCATCTGTCCGATTAGTCAGTGTTTCGAGTGCGGGAGGCGGGGCTTCCGCCACACTGCCCCCCCCCACCCCATGTGCACAGGCATTAAAGGGGGCTGCTTTGGTGTGTGCCTGCCTGAGACACGGCACCACTATCCCTGAGAGGGGCTTCGTGGAGTAAGGCGTGCCTTTCATAAGCCCGGCGCCGATCTGGCAGGCTGATGATGAGAATGAAAGATGCACCCAGAGATCTTCCCCCGAGGGCGGCTGGGAACATCTTAATCCCTCCAGCGTGTCCCTATGTCTGCCCAGGCCTCCACCCGATGGGACGTGCCCAGAACAGCTCCTCTGGGAGCCAACCAGGTGGCACCCTAATAAAGTGCCCGAATCATCTTGGCTGGCTCCTCTCCAACCGAAGGAGCTGCGGCTCTATTTCCATGCTCGTCAGGATCTCTGAACTCCTCACCCCGTCGCGGAGGGTGCACCCGGAGGCCCTGTGGGCAGAACCTCGTTTCGGCCGCTCGTCCTGGCGACCTCGTTCTTTTGATCGTTACCTACAGCTCATGACCGCAGGTGAGTGCGGATACGGATGCCGACTGATTGGTCAGCCATGAGCCTCGTCTGACAGTTTAGCTCCTGCCTCGCCACTTAGGACCTGCCCGGGGCCTCAAGCCTGCAGCCAAGGATCAGTTCTGCCCATCAGCCTCACGGTCCCTCTCACAAAGATCCCGAACTCCTTAACCTCCCCCACTAAGAGTAGACCCCCCCCCCCCCCCCCCAGAACAGAGCGATCCGCTCTTCTCCGGGAGAGTGCCATAGCCTCAGGTACGGCGGTGCTTTGCTTCTCATGCCTGCTTCACACTCGGCTTCCAGCCACTCAGGTGTGTGCTGGAGGTCCCGGCTGTATGAGAGCATGGGCATAACAAAAGCCGAGCAGCGGGGATATCGCCTTGAAGCGCCCCTCTCCCACAGGACAGCCTTCCAGTCAGGGCCGCACCTCAATATCCTGAAAATGACAAATCGGAGTGGAGACGAGATGCACCTCTGCTGGAGGCTAGCACCTTCCTGGAACGGCCACCATAGTAACTTCTGCTACAGCGATGCATTCTAATCGACAAGAAGTTTCCCCCACTAGCTCAAGATGAGAGGGCGTATCTATCCGGGCAAGGACTTCTTCTAAGTGTTCCTCCACCACTCGGCAATATCCCAAGGTTTGGTCAGCACTCTTCCACTCCTGCTGAACACAGGATAAACAATGTCGAGCTCCTCCTCCTAATGCTTTGAATGTTTGCCAGAACATCCTTGGGTTCCTGCGTCCATGGTCTTTCCAAACTCCTCGGATGCACAAGCCTTTGGTACCTTCCAGCTGTCTCAGCAAACTCCCACGGCCCGCTGAAGGCCTCCCGTGTCAGTGTTGTGGCTTCCCTTATCGCTGGTGTCCACCAGCAGATTCGAGGGTTACTGCCATGACAGCCATCAAGTGCCTTTTGGCACAGGAATTAATGGCAGATTTTGCAGTGATGTCCATTGCGTTACTGCAACTCAGCTTCTCCCCTTGGTAGTTTTCTGTCATGCATTTATGACTTAGGAAGCCAAACAAAGAAACAGTAAACCACAAATTACACGTTGAGCTAGGACAGGAATTGCAAACTACCATTTCAATCAAAAGGACCTGGATGTTAATGCGAACCGGCTGGATGAGTCTTTCAATCAAGGAAACAAACCAGTCAGAGCGCAAGAAGAACTGAGCTATTTACCGAGCACGGGAGCCTTTCGGGTATAAAGTAGTTTGTAACACCTGAAGTAGCTAAAGCGTCCGGGATAACAGGGATTATTTGGTCACACTAGTATAACACAGGATTTGTGTAAAGTGCATGCAATTGGTGATAAGAATTAATAGTTGCACCATTCCATCAGTTGTCATCTTGCTGTTTGACTCAACTACAATAACCCAGAAATTAATTAAATTAATTTTAAATAGAGAACAAAAACAGTTAATACGAATAAGGAAATACATCAATTACGTATACTCGTAACTTAACTTTTGCATATGAAAACCATTATAGCATTGTACATAAACTGCCTTGTCATTATAGGCACAAAGGTACCCTAAACTGTTTGGCAAGACTATGGATGATGCCTGATTATTGATTTAGTACATATTTGATTTTTTTGACTTGATGTTGTTGCAGTATTATATCAAGGTTACAACTTTAGTCTATGAATTTTACTCTTGTAAAATTCTCTTGGTCCAAAGCCTATCCTACGCTACGGGCGTATGGCAGGGAACAACTCAGGATAAGGCGCCAACCCATTGCAGGCCACACTCACACATGCACACCTATGGGCACAATTTAGTAACTACAATTCACCTTAGCATGTTTTTGGACTGTCAGGGGAACCAGAGTACTTGGAGGAAACCCCACGATGACACTGGGAGAACATGCAAAGTCCTCTCACAAGGAGCAAACGCTAGCCACTTCACCACAGTACCATCCCCAGTTACCACTTCAAAAGTGATAGTACAAGAGGAGGAGATGAGTTTGCATTTTTTTTTGTTTAATGAGAGGTACATTTGTAAATTTAAGTTTGAGGTATTACTGATAGGGAGAAATATCTTGCCAGATCTGACCCTGAGTGGTCCTCAGTGCTAGGAACTGATCTTCCATAATGAACACACGGAGGCTCATAGATGGACCTGGTATGAGAGCTATTTGTGGTTTAGGTCGATGTTCGACTATGCGGTTGTGTCATGTGTTCAAGGGCCGTTTGTTCAAGAGGTGAAAGGAGGAACAGAGCTGTCAGCTGACTTAGTAGTGAGTTGGATTTGGTGTGATGACAAGACAGACCTAGAGCTAGAGACATTGACACCGAGGGTTTCTTGGGAATGACTGCCGGAGCTGGAGTTCACCTTCTGCCTTCGGAAGAAATTCTCGCGTGTCCAGAGTGAAGTCGAGGACATCGGGTCTGAAAGGACTTTGTTCAACAGCTTAGCTGTGGAGCGGGCTGCTGAAAACTGTGGTCCAAGCGCAGTCAGGACTTTAATCCTAGGGCCCGCTGGCGGACACCAGCGTCGAGAGAGGCTGTCAAGTGGAAGAAGGTGGCCTTCTGAGCAATGCAGGGATATCCTGAGAGGCACTGTCAAGTTAAAAATACCACTGCCAGAGCAGTTGCTAAAACTAAAGATGGAGCATGGCAGGAGTTCGCAAAGGCTACAAAGAATAATTTTCTGGTGACATCAAAGTACACGCCCTTGCCTAAGCTGGGGAGGATGTTGAGCGGTTGAAGGAGTTCTTTGAGGAATTTGTCAACCTCGTGGACATGTCTCCCTATGGTTACTATGGTGATGAACCTGCAGGGGTGTAAAAGACTAAATTAGGGATTCCGAAGACAGTGGACAGTGTTGGGGTAGCGTGGCTGATGCATCTTAGTGTTACGTGAAAAGTGAACTAAAGAGCCTCTGGATTGTCAAATTGGAAGGTTCTTTACAAGTAAGGATGGGGCACAGAGGTCATTCCACCTTTTGGGGTCACGCTCATCGGCCTTCATGGAGAAGCCTATACAAGGATGCTCCTTAGGATGGTTTCACTTGCAGTCTTTTGTGGACTTAAAGAAGGTATATGGCTATAGATTTTAGCAAGTGCTGAGGTACTGCTGGGATATGGGACATCGAGGTCGTTGTTGGATTCATTCCAGCTCCTCAATAAGTGCCGTGACAGCCGTGTCCACATTCTCTGCTGTGCCTTCTCACCATTCCTGTTTGCGATTTTCACGGACAGGATATTAAACTGCAGTCAAGGATGGAGGGATGTCCAGTGATGTCATTCTCTGGGACTCATCCAGCCGTGACCCAAACCAGCCTGCACTTGAGGGTGAAGTGGCTGGGATGAGAATTGCCAGCTCTGGATGTCCTCTATAAATCAGTTGGGTGCTCTCTTCAGATAGGGGAATGACTACTTTTGGTGGAGGAGTTTAAGGATCTCGTGGCCAGTTGCAGAAAATGGGACTGTGAGGGTGTTAAGAGGTTTGGGTGTGTACCAGGCTATGGTGATGATGAGGGAAGTTGAGAGTTTGAGCACGACACTCTCGATTTGCCATCCTCAACTGTCATCATGAGCTGTGGGGGGGGGGCAGGAGGCAAAGGTGCAAGTTGCAAATTTAAGGTTTCTCCACAAATCCCTCTCTGTGTTGGCTGAGGAGTTTAGCAATCTGAAAGACGCTTAGGGTAGAGATACTTGGGGATGTTCCTTGGTCAGCATCCATTCAAGTTGATCTAGACATATCCCACTTGGCATGGACTCTGGGAAGGAGGGAGGTAACACATCTCAGGTGGATACTGTTGCTAGGGAAACAGAGTCTGGGTGATCCTGCCCTGCCAGCTGCTACCATGACCTTTACCGGACAAGAGGAATACACTTGGCCATTAATGTTTCCTTTACCTAGAGTGTTGTATATATATATGGTATGTGAGACATAGTCGGTGAGGTTAATTATAGCTCATAACTGACAGCAGATGTAAGCAGTAGACTTTAGAAGCTGCACCGCTCAGCACCTATATTTATCGATTTTGCTGCTGTAACTTAAAGATAAATCTTTTGTACCAATTTGTAACTATACTGTTGTTCTTATTGTTAAAGGCACAGTAAAGAGCAGCAGGCTTATGCAGCCTGGATGCAGAATGAATATGCATTAACGAGCCATGCATCGCGTTGACATGAGAGTGCGGTGAAGACCGTCCCTGAGGTCTCAGCCAGGGCAAAAGGTTACAGTAGTGGTGAAGTGTGCTCGCCCACCCTATGAGGGCTGGTTCAGTTCAAACGCCATGGGACTTGCCCAGCTCCTTTTATCCACTGCCAGCCAGACCTGCTACTGGCCGCAGCTCTGATTTCTCCCACACGAAGATGTCCTCTCAAACTCTCGTACTTTCTCACTTTCTGACACGCTCTTCACAGTGTCACGACTCCACACCTTCTTCGATCTCGCTCGCGTGTCTATCCGTCCCTCTCCGTCGTTTCTTAACACCTACCCTCTCAGTCCCCCCCCCCCCCCACACACACTTGCAAGTCGCTAGAGCACATTCTTATCTTCCCCTTTAAGAGGAACATAAAAGGGATGCACATTAGACATGCATCCTGTTTGGGCTGGCTGTTTAATGAAGTTTGCTGTTTCTTGCTGTAGCCAATTTTGTCCCTTGGAAAGGGTGGGGGGGGGGGGGTGGAGAAAAAGTTAATTACTTGAGAGGAACCGCTGCATGAAGGTAACTCATTATCCTTCCAAGATCATCGCAAGGTAAAAGCATGGAAGTGAGGGGGGCAGACAGAGACTCCGAAACAAAGGGGACGAGGTGGAGGGTGGACCCAACGCTACTCTCATGCATCAGTGTCAGTTGGCGGATGAGAAAGTGATTAAGGAATGGGGCAGAATGGCGCCAGCTACCCGCGGAAGGTAAACCCCTGTACTGTGCCGAGGAACAGGGTTCAGGAGGAACACGAGGAAACGCGAAAGGGAAAAAACCTCTTCATAACTGATGCCAAAAAACGAAGAAAATGACATTACGAACGGGCACAATATAAATAGCACTGCAGTACTCTGAATGTTTATATACAGTTTGTATAGATGTTGAGCAGCAGTTTTAGGATTTATGAGGACCACAGTAATATGTTGAAGCCAATACAAGGCACTGAGTAATATTTCACGTTTGTTATCATATTGAGTGTAAATTTTCCAAGACATATATAGTGCAGATAAAATATTTAAGCCATTTCGAGTTTTATTCTCCCCTCGCTGCAATCTTTGGCAGGCACGTGGACCGGCAGCCAGCTTGCCACGCTGACGCCCCTGAGAGGGTCCACACAAGTTATAACCTGTCTCTGTGTAGTAATTGTGTGCTCAAGGCTTCCAGCCGGTCTTCTGTGCTGGGATCCATAAGCTGCACATTAAAAGCAGTCCCTGCAGTTCATAAATAACATCAGCAGAGAGCTGAAGAGACGGGCTTATATATCAGGGCTTATCATCAAAGGCCGTCCCGGAAGAATATCTGATTCCAATATTTGTAATCCGGCTGCAACATTCGGCAAGGTTGAGCCAGACCCACCCACCCGCCGGTGCAGTCGCCGCCGTGCCATTTCTGTGTCTTTCCTGATATTTGCCTCCGCGGCGCTAAAGCGGTTAGCGTAGCCTCCCGATTTGTTTGGCGAGAGTGCAGCCCGTTCGCCTCCGCGAGTGTGTGTGTGCGCCTCGCTGGAAATGGGTCAGCATTAAAGTGTCGGAGAAGCGCGGCGCTTTATTCCGCGGAGCTGAAGACTGAGTGTCAGAGCGCTGAGGCCTAATACGTCCCAGTGGAGTATTTACGGGCGCCGGCGGGAGGGGGGAGGGGCCTGCATCAAGGCCTCGCTGGTGCCATTCCGCGGCATTTATACCAATGACACACGCGGAGTCCCGCCGCCTGGGTGACGAGGCGGCTCGACAGCGAGATGATGACACCGCGACACAACGTCAGGCGGCGGGCACCCCTCCTGCTACCGGGCCGCATCGCCATGCTCGCCGCAATCCCGCCTCTCCGCCGTGATGGATGGCCCAGCCCCCTCGTCTACTCCGTTTTATTTTTTATGATTTCGGACCTTTCTGTCCCCGGAAGGATATAAAACAGATTTTTAAAGGAAAACAGGACTCTTAACCACCATTTCCTCTCTCAGATTTTATTTGCTGTAAGTGCTGATGTATTAGGCCGGCAGACATCATTTTGAAGGCCTGTCACTGCCGGGGAAATAAAGTGGGCTGGCCGGGCTGTTATTGGGCCCCGTATTGCCGCAGGAAGCCGCGGACTGTGCCCCGTGGAGGGGTCCTCGGCCTGGTGACACTAATGTGGTCCTATCAGTCACTCAGCAGTGAGCAAAGCGCACGCAATAGTGCGATTACTCAGGGGTTGCCCCAGCGCCTCGCCATCGCTCGGTGTCACCCACCCGTGGATGTGAAACCCCCCCCCCCTCAGACGGGAGCCTGACAGCCCTCTAATGTGTAACGGGCTTCATTTTTTTTTTAATGGTTTGAGATTCAGCAACCGGCCGTGTTCCTTTGGACAATTTTTATTAAAAAAATAAATAAAATAAAAAAAACAGCGAGCTGCGGTCTCTGCAGATTCGCCCCCACCGGAGAGAACCTGAGAAGCACGTCTAATTCGGAAAGCTGAGCAAATAAGGAATTAGGGCGCTGGGCATTCCAAACAAAACCATGATTGGCCTTGACAGTCATGGGTGATAAAATGGACAGAAGATCCTGGCTTAACCTCCTCCCACCCCCCCGGTTCGTCTCCTCTCAAATGAGATGAACGGCGTGCTTTATCACCGGCCAGCTCCTGAATACCACCTAATTAATTTTATATGTTTATTCATTCTTTATTATTGCTTTATCAGCCCCCTAATATTGTTAATAATTTGTTCTTATCTCTGTGGCTGACAGCAGAACTTTTAACTTGGCAAACAGATAGTGGCCCCCCCCAGCCCCCCGCGACCCCCTCTCCTCACACACACGCACACTGCGCGCCTTCTGAAACTCCGCTGAAACATAACTGATAGCCTGCTGTATAAGTAGTCATAGCAACCCATCTCTCATAGAGGAGCAGTCTCTCTCCGCCTCACCCGCACGCACGAGGCACCACGCGGGGCCGCGCGCCCATTCCTCCTTCACACACGCTCCCTCCCGCCCTCTCTCTCTCTCTCTCTCTCTCTCAGTGTGCCAAAGAGAGACAATGATTTACAGACTACAATGGCACTCCCCTTTCATCCGTCTTGCCTTATCGAAGGGGGCAGGGACCTATGTAAGCCAAGACATAGACTAAGTTTTTAGCATTTCTATCTTTAAGCATTTCCCCAGGAGCTGACATCTCCCAAGTCCTCAAACGTATCCGGGTGCTATTCAAAGGTAGCCCCGTGAAAAGCTTATCCCTTTTATAGAGCGGCTGTCATTTAACAAAGGCACACACATTAATAAGATTTTTTTTAATATGCTTTACTTCATTGACAATACAGGATTTATACAGGAGACCATTCTTTTCTCGGGCTTTGACATAATATAAAACGGAAATACATCTAATAATGAAATAAAATGAGAATATTGCTGCCAGAATACCGTATCAATATCAAAGGCAATATCATAAGCGAAGCTGCTTTTCCCAGTTTATCATTCAGTGCTCCTACTTGCATAGAGGCAGGAATTCACTGGAAACGGATAAGTAACGGATAAGTATGAAAGAGGCAGCTGTACGGAACAGGTTAAACCAGGGGTGAAGTGACACACGGCAAAAAATAATAATAAAATAGCAACACTTTGTTTTAGACAAACGGGGCGGTGCATCACAAACATTCCCTTCAAGGGATCAGAGCCCGCTGCAAAGGAGGCGGTAACGTGCGGGTTTATTCGCAGCCCGTCTGTTTGTGAGGACAGCGCGGGCCGGCGGTTTGCGGGACGCGGCTTCGCGTCCGGCCTCTGCCGCCGGAAGCCGGCACGGAGCCGCAGCGGCGGAAACAGCAGGAAAAAAAAATAAGATAAATGAAAATTACGATGGCTGGAATGCAGCGTGGAATGCAAAAGAGCTCGCCTGTCAGAGCTATGAATGTGATCCGAAGGACAACTTGTTTACTCCTATAAAGGGGGCTTTTATGGCCTGATCGCTGCCCGCAGTTGTATATTCGATGCTCCCCGCTGAGTGTCTCTTGTAAAATTCCCAAACTGCATGTTTCAAAGCCGGTCAATATTTCCGATAAACAAACCCGAATCTCGTGCAGTTTGACATGTTTCTCTTTACATGTTTTTTTTTTCTTTCTTGCAAGCCTTAAATAGCTACACTTGCTCCCCCCCCCCCTAATGAATTAGTAACATGGCTTCAGAAAAAAAAAACATCATTTGGGGCTTCCCCTAAAAGCGTTTATTTATTTATAAGGGGGAGAGTGTTCATCTCCAAATGGGATTATGTTGCATTTGGATGAGTCAACGCTGATATCCCAGTGAGGTCATTTATCCAAGGGCCCCAGCGGAAGCCCAAGATAGCAACACACCGAAATTACATCTTGGCCGTGTTTCCATGCATTTTGAGATCTCTGAGTCGGTTTTGCTTGGTGAGCTGACATGGGGGGGGGTAGGGTGGCTGAGGCAGCGGGGAGTAAGGTCAGCGGGTCCAGCTCTGGTCGGCCTGCACTAGCTCAGACACACTCATGCACGGACAGCTACAAAATGGACCCACGGCCATCCACAGCGATTGGTCGGGATGTGCAAAGTCAGGCTGGATGGCGTTGAAATAAACCCGGCCGAAATGCCCAGGCTGCTCGCAATTTTCGATTTTCTCCTCTTCATATTCCACCCAAAAAACTGCAAGTTTGAGATTTTAATAACCGCTATTTCATTACAGTCATTGTAAAAAGAGGCTGGTGTGTTTAGCAGGCTACACTGCGCGGTGGGGGGGGGTGGGGGTGGGAGGCTCTTGGGGCCTCGTTCTTGATGTTCATAGTGTCTCACTTAAGCTGACAGTTTAAATGGACAGTCCAACTAACGCTTGACAGTCAGGTTTGAGACACAACATCCATAAATGACATAACTGTGGATATGCACCCTGTACAGTCCCATATTTCCTACAGAATATATGTTACTTAATTTAATACCGACATTATAATAATTGGACCAGGGTTTGGAGAGATACGGCTAACCCTGCAGACTGTGGGAGACTCATTCTCCATCCAGAATATTCTGCTGTACAATACTGTTGTCAAAAGTGCAGCCATACAGTGCACAGAGTTTAATTCTGGTGTTCTCATATCCAATACAGATCGATCGGGGCTTTTCTTTCCCGCTGCACGCCTAGAGGGTTATCCAGTTAATATCTTTGTGATTTATCCGAGAGTAATTATTTACAAGACAGCTGCAGCATAGCATTATAGAGAGCGGTACGGCCGGTGAGCTTGTGGCATAATTATTATGCTCCATATTATGTATTCGGTTTATGGGCAGAGACTGTAGATCTGGCCAGCGCTCTAAGATATTTATATAAAGAAAGATGCTATTTAGGAGGAACACAGGGGGAGGGGAGGGCTACCAAGGAAGGTGCTCCTTGTGGGGCAGTGAGGGAATGGGTGGCTTTGTGGATAAGCACTCAGCCCCCACCCCCAAATTCAAACCCACCCACCCCCCACCCCCACGAGAGGAAGGGCCATCTCGCCCCTTTTATTTTCCAGCTCAGCGCTTTCCGTTTGCAGATAAATGCTCTCCAATGTGCCGTGACAGATGCCACACCGAATCGCTTCTCTTTCGATACGTACCCTCTGATCCTGCCACCGCCGATAAAGCGTGCTCTCGGGGGCAGCCCCCCCCCCAGGCGGCGGTCTGACGCGGCCGATTCTTTCGGAGGTACATCACGTGTGGGGGGCGGTGGGTGATGGGGACGGCGTGGGCTGTATTTCGGCAGACTTTCTGGGATGATAAGGACGCTGCTAGACTCGGGTCAGCTTGGTGGGACACGAGGCGGGAAGGCGGAGCCGCTGATTATTGGTAGGGGTACTGGAGGTGGGTGGGTGGGTGTGTGGGGGGGGGAGGGGGCAGCTTGGAGGTGGGTGGGTGTGTGTGTGTGGGGGTGAGGGGGCAGCTTGGAGCAGGCATGCGGTGCTACACATACTCCATGAGGGGATGTCAGCCACATACAGAGATGCACAAACGCACATCCACTGACCACCAATGAGAAGAGAAACTCACACTGCACAAAAATGTGAGAGGGTGAGAGGAAGCTTTGCGAAAGGCCTCTGCCTTGATTTGAGAGGTATGAATGAATGTTTATTTTCAAATAAACGGTTTGTAACACACATCTAGAAAGGGCTTTGCAGGACCTTTCTAACATCACAACCTTGAAGACAGATGGATGGATGGATGGATGGATGGATGAATGGATGGATGAGTGTATGGACGGATGGCCTCCAGTTAAGCCCTCGGTGCTTCAGCACGGTAGATCCTTCATCGCACCTCAGCCCCATCCAGGCCTCAAAGCAGTGCAGAAACCCAATTATCTTTTAAAACAGCTGCCCCTCTGCCTCCAACAGACAGGCCAGTAAGGTCGCCATCACGCCATGCAGCCCCCGAGCAGACCCCCAGGAGTGGGGACGGCAGTGGGCCAGGTTAACCCCCTCCTGCTTTTTGTTCCAGAAGACAGGAAGCTGTTTGTGGGAATGCTGAACAAACAACAGACGGAGGAGGACGTGTACCGCCTCTTTGAGCCCTACGGCGTCATTGAGGAGTGCACGGTGCTGCGGGGTCCCGACGGAAATAGCAAAGGTGAGCCTGAGGCCGCTGGGGGGAGGCCGGTCCACAAAAGCCTCTCGGTTAGCACACCGTTTGTAATCCATTCTTAAAGAATGCATCCATGTAAATACACCAACGTACATCCGGGATCAAAGCCGGCTGCCTCGAGTTCACAAGGAGTCAGACATTCAAGGTGCAGCTGAAATTGCATACTTGTTTGCTAAATAGTATGTGAAATATAGTATGCAAAGCTACAATATATGTCCAAATTCTCAGCATAGATGAGACAGTAGGCAAACGAGACCCGGATGACATACAGCATTCTGTGATATTTCATAGTGTGCACCCGACGGACGCTACGCTATACCACAAGGCTGCTGGAGCCGCAGCCACAGACGGAGAACGCCGCTTTCTCAGAAATATGTGTCAGGATGCCTGAGCAAACGCCGTCTGTGTACAGATTTAAGCAGAAAAACAACCATTTACATAAGTTAACTCAAACGTATTTTTTTGCGTTGATAGTTTTCAACAGTTCATAAGTTTTGTGGGGTTCAAGCAACATCACTGGTAAACATCCACGCCAAGGCCCATGCAAGATGGTGACTGCCATATGTCTGCATGCATGCATACTGTTCTCATGCACACGTACAGTATGCACTACATTAATGGTTGATTAGTATGCTTCTAACGATACCCAGTATGGACTAGGGAAATCTGTGATTTCGGATATACCCTTAGTTACGGAAGATCCGAAGTCCTCAGTCCCTGGAAGCGAGGGTGCCGTGCCTTTACACGTCCTGCGCCAGACGGGGCCCTGCACACAGCGCTCACGGAAATCACTGAGCAATTTTCCCAGAGCCCGAAATAATACCGCTGCAGCTAGGTGGTCACATTCGGGTCAAGACGAAGCGATGAAAGTCAGGGCGATCCGGGACGCTCCTTAATGAAAGCGGAGCAGTACAATCAAACTGCATTTTACTTCATTTGTTCTTTATTTGCATTCCTGCTCTGAGCCTCTCGGAATCCATTTGTCGTTTTAAGGAGATTTTAGGCCCACATGTATTAAGAAGCAAATTCAATACTGTGATGTCATTAATAGCGAAAAGAATCTTAGGCAGGTATTTTTTTCCCGTCTCTATTCTGTCTTGAACTATCTTGAACACGTTAAGATCCTCGAAGAACATCGCTGTCTTTATCTGGGCCTGATTCAGTGGCCATCTTGGTCTCATTGGAAGTGGCTGGACCGGTGAGCCACAGTGATGCGAGTGAGATGTCTTTGGTGTGTGACATGCATAGGCAGGCGCATGGAGCTAAATCGCATGCTTTTCTGCGCCGCTGCTGCAATATGTATTGGAACCTGCAGCCCCAGGCTCCTGGAGCCGGGACACCCACTGGGCCGCGACACTCTTCCTGTCTGTCTCTCTCTCTCTTTTCTTCTTTCTTTTCTGTACTGCCTTGACACACTTCCCTTCTCGCCGTCTACCTTCCAGGCTGCGCCTTCGTGAAGTTCTCCACGCACGCTGAGGCGCAGTCCGCCATCGGCGCCCTGCACGGCAGCCAGACCATGCCGGTGAGTACGTCCACCCGGCCCGGGCCTCGCCTACTGCCGGCGCGTCCGACGCAGCGTGCGACTCCGGCGCCGAGACCAGCCAGTGCAAAGGGGAGACGGTTGGGCCGCATTAAGCAATAATGAGTCAAGGAAACGTGCAAACAGGACCTCCCCCTGCCCTTGCTGGTCCGGGTCATGCATTTTTAACCGCTTCTGTTAGCGCGGGCAGGACGGCTGCCGCCGACATGTTCGGGGCCAGTTATATAACAAAACACGTGTGGGACGGGGGCCTCTGTTAAGGAAGCACATTAGTATCGATCAGCCGGCAGATAAGGCTTCTGGGTGTCGCCACCCCCCCCAGGCTTGCAGACAGCTCTCCCTGGGCTCGGCAAACCCGAGTCGCCCATTAGATCTTTATGGCCTTTACATCTCATTACGTCAGCTATGAAGTATGTCGCCCCCCCCCCCGTCCCACTGCACCGGGACACGCGGGGTCACGCCGTGCGGTTTTATTATCCCCCGCATGGCCCGCGCATGCATAAGGAACGCAGCCCCCCCGCCTCGCTGTGCCATCAGCTCTGGCGCATGCCTGGGGTCAATATAAGTGCAAATGACTCTTGACGGATCCACCCGGGGGCGATGGCACGGCGCTCTGCCCCTGCCTCCCCCCCCCCCCCCCCCCCC
>JAODKL010000034.1:5816675-5833728 GCA_026780765.1 Petrocephalus schoutedeni
GTGGGGGGGGGGGGGGGGGGTTCAGCCCACAGGAGAAATCCTGCTGGATTAAATACTAACAGGTGGAATAGGATTCATTAGAGGCATGTAGTCAGTTAGTAAAATTACGAACGTGAACCCCCACACACACACCCCACCCACCCGCAATTTGTTCCCGGTACCAGCTTGACAAAGCATACCAACAGGGACACCCCCACCCCCTGCAAAATCTACCAAGAGGGACCTATCGATTTAATGACAGTTTAGTATTAATACTATGTACGTTAGCTTAAAAGCAGAGAATCAATGGATACACCATTTTCAAGGATGCGATAAATTGTCGTGATAGCAGAAAGCCCCAGAAAAGAGGGACTGTGTCCTTTACGATGTGGCCTTAACTCCAGTGTCACTGAAAACAAAGCTATCAGAACACAGGCATATGGTGTAAACGGAAATTTCTGTCAGCTCTTAAGAAAGAGTGACCACACAAACACTCAGTACTGATTCAAGTGATCACACCTTGTTTGCAAGTCATGGTCCTTGCGGCTGTGTTTGAAATGCCTGCAGCCGGACAGCCATGCCACAATGTGCTAATTACTGCATCCGTAACTAACCTGAAATTACATTTAATCTTGCTGGGTTTTGTTTTGTCCTCCTGCAGACCAGGAGAAGGTATGTGCAAATATCTAAATGTTTAAACATGATGCAGTAATATGCTAAATAACTCTGTCAGCTGTGTTTATAGAATCCACATTTATAAGTTTGTTACTTTGCTTAAATCTAACTCGGTCGATTGATTGACAGTTTACCACATCTCATTACCGTACGGCCAATTCTGAGACTAACAATGCATTTAGTTTCCGTAAATTGTATTAACATAAAACAGTACAGCAAAAGCTATTTGCAAGTCATTACCCAAAGGGCATTGTGTATATAGTTGCATTTTGGATTGCATTTGGGCTTGGGAAGTTAATTTACAGCATCGGGCATGAAGGAAGTGTTTAAAACCCCACAGTCTTCCGTACTTATAAATAAGAGGGGTCGCTCCCTGACTCGGTGCCAGCTGTCCACTGCCTCCCTCCACCTCCGTCACCTCCCAACTGGGCCCCAGTTCGGTCAGGCCCATCGAGTCGGAAATACGTACAACCGGGCGCGACAAAAGTTTAAAAACTTCCAAATGATTTGCATCTTCAAAAGCTGACCCGGATTATGTAACGTGACACGAAATAAACAGATAAACAGATGAAAGAATTTATCTCTGCGGTTAGGCCGCTCGCTCGCCATCTGCGTCGGTAGCTTGAATATGCCAATAGCGCGCATTAGCGTGCCCGGCTGTAAGTAAGCGCGGCTCCGCGTCGGGACTTGCGCGCGGCCGCGGGGAAGCGGCGGAGTCCGCGCGCGCGGTGGGGCGCGCCGATCGGCGGCGCGCACGCCTTCGCTTTTGCGGTTTATTTATAGTCGAGCCGCCGATCCCCCAGCGGAGATGGCCGCGGTGGTGTTTGTGGAGCTCAAATCCGTTTATAAAATAATTAAGACTGAGACAGGCGCGCAATGAAGGAAAGACACGCCGCGAGATCCCTTTCTATCATTATCTGCTCCGTCTTCATCAGGTTCATTGCAAACACTGCGAGAACCATTTAGTCTGGCATGTTTGCGCCAGTGAGATAAAAGTTACTCCTGTTTATCAGGCATTATAAGGATATTATTACAAACACCGTGACTAGATGCGGCGGTTCTGCTAAAAGCAGTTGCAGATTTTGCAGTTAACAGGATACAAATTACGAACCATTATATTATTGGTGAGACTTTTGACTTTATCCAGCTAGAATCAGAATTATGTATTCTTTAATGTATACCAAACCAGCTGAAATAGAGCGACGTCCTAAAATGTTAAAAGCCATTAAGAAGCCATTGAATAAGAAGAACATAAATTAAAGTCTAAAAACTTTTCTTATACTTATTTGATTGTCTTAGGCAATCATCCCAGTAGCGTTTAGACCTAATGTATGTATTAAACAGAGGCTACTTATCATTTACGTTGGTCGGGAACTTGGTGTTTTATCGACAAAGGGGAACATCAAGAGAATACGGTTTTATTGTGTCGAATTAAAGTTACCAGCCTAAATGCCAAGCGCCATAAAGCCGGTAAAGGCGAAGAAAGGGAGTATAACGAAGCGACGCCCAGCTCCGGTCCAGGTGATAAGCGGATTCGGCCCGGCCCGCACCCCCGAACGGGGCGGCGTGGGGAGGCATTTACCACCAGAGCACATTACCGTCTCCCTCTTCCCCGCAGCGATATAAAACAATCAGAATTAAGGGCGAGCAAGCAGTCTTCTCCCAAGAACAGGAGATTTAGGGCCACTGGCATACGCTAAGCACGCCGTGATAGATGCGAATGAAAGTGCCCTCCGTGCAAAGGCGATACAGGGGGGGGGGGGAAGCCTTGCTGGGCAAGAATAAAGAGAACCCGGCCATGCCAAGTCACTGAAGCTTTCCCGCAAACGACGCTTATGAATTGTGCATCTCCCGGTGCCCTGCGCTGTCCCGCTTTTATTTATTGGTAGTTTAAAAATATTGTTAAAGCGCCGGGCGCATCTCATTGGAGGAGGTACGCGCTGGCGGGGACGCGCACGCTGGCCGGCTTTGCTCAGCAGACAGCCGGAGCTAACATTTACACAGATGGGCCCCGCTGTCCCGGGGGCCACTATACTGGCTGCTGTGCACCGCGGGCAGCAAGCGGGACCCAATGCAAGCTCCTCCGTTGCAGGATTTGTTAGACATGGAGAAGCTGGAAGTGTAATAGGGAAGCAGCTGCAAGTATTTGTACTAAAAGTAATTATTACATCAGTATGTAGGGTATATAACACTGAAGACAAACAAACAGCTGCTCTCTGAAATATTTCACAGTCGTTTTTAAGAAAAGGATCACTAGAACCTTGAGTAATTGAGCACAAACCTCATTTAAGAGCTGCGGATAGCACCTTACATGCTGTTAGGCTACATAGCAAGACGGCCTTCGTGACGTCGTTAGAAGCTAAATTTGTTTGTGAGGAAGAATATTTCCAGGACACATCCATGATGGTATTTAAAGTTATTTAATTTACACGTCGCAAACAGAGGCAGCATAGCCTGTTGGTTTCTGTAGAATATTGTTTGACATTACAAATAACTAAAAATGATAAACCAGTTATTGGTATATGAATCCATTATAAGCTGTCAGCATGTGAACTCCTCCTAGAAGAACAAGCATGAGATTGTATGCACAAAGCTATCAATATGTCATTGCCTGTCAATTTGCAGAACTGTGTTCCCAGCTGGGCACAAATTTTGTATAATAGTTGTGTCGCATAAATCCCTGCGGTTTGTTCCATTACGCCGGACGGATCGATACTCCTTATCGTTCGATGCACCCTAATTATTTCCATTTCACTCTATTCTGGAAATTCAGAAAGTTGAATTATGCACAAAGACAAGCACCGAATTACTTAAACCTTGAAAGGATGCCGCTGCTTAATCTGAACTTTATACTAACGCATTTTTTCCCAAATGTCGCCTTTTTTTTTTTTTTCGAACTATGAACAAATATTTTCATTAGTTTCGTGTGCGGCCGTTAATGGTCTGTAAATAAAACACACCAGAACCCAGACAGCCTTTGAAGACAGTGGTTAGCTGAAGGGAAAATGCCACAGCAATTAGGCCGTGTGGCGCCATTGTTTAAATGCATATGCTTCCTGTCCGCCTTCAGTTTAAATGTCACTTTGTCCCCAAATAAGCTGTGAGCAACAGCAAACTAACAAGTGCTAGAATACAAGTTCACTTCCACAAGGTACACAGCGGCTGTCAAGTGACCAAGGCGGGGCCATTGCCTGATGTTGCATCATTTCCCATCCTGTGAGTCTGAAGGATAGAAGCAATTAATACCCATCCCAGAGGATCAGAAAATGAATCGGAAAGTTCTTCAATACGGCACGAAAGGAATTTTGAGGAATGCGTTTTTCTGAGATAACTCAATACAAACTCAGACCCTGGGCCGGAGACTGTTTATTCAGCTAAAGCCAGTAATTGCCCAAGTCATTTTTCAAGAGGTGTAAAACTCAAATTTAATTGGATTCCAATGCCATTCCTGCAAGTACAAGGTCCAGGTCCAATTACCACCTCGCTAATGAGAGACTTGCCGAAAGAAAACTCGACGTCTGAGCAAAATAAATAACAGAATATATGCAAGACACCATTTTTTAATATTGAAAACAACAGATTAAATGGCTACACGTTATTTCACTTGCTCTTACAAATAGGCAAAAAAAATATCTAACTATCCCCAGACACAGGGGGGTACATCAATTTATAATTAAAACAACTATATACAGGCAAATGTACACAAAAAAATGTATATACAATCTTTTAATATATTAACTATTATTATATAAACGATTTATCTTAAACCTGGCAAAATAATACTGGAAGCCAAACTTCTTGAGGGAGGAGTGTCAAACGAACGGATCGGTATGGATCAGGTCAGGTAGTACAGACATGAAAACATCTAATGAAAATACAAATAGGTAGTATTTCCGTAAAGTTGTTGGATCCCATTTTAGCAACACACACATTCACAGAAACGTTTTAATTACATATGACCTTCATGTCAGCCTGTTCGCGGCGGAATAGCGTGGACAAAAGCCATGAATTTCGGCTACATCCCGGTTATCATTTGGCCCGTAGTTACACGGCATAGCACATACAGCACGGCTCGCTTGTCGTGTTGTGGAGGAGCGTTATTTTCCAAATAAAGAGAATATTTACAAAAGAGTAAAGTCTGTTAGCTGCCTTTATGTTCCAGCCAAAAAAAGTCACAGAATTTCAAGCCGTGTCATGCCTAACTGGCATCTGCGGGGGATGGAGGCAATAATAATTAGCTGAGACGTTAATGTGGGACATAAGAGAGCATTTATCTCTGCACATGCAGCGGACGTGGGCAACGGAGAGCCAGAAATCCTACGGAAAATAACCGGGACAAGAGATCCGACCTCAAAAATCTATTCGAAATCCCCCCGGGTTTCCAAGCACTCCTCTGTCAAGTTGACTTCGCTTCCCTCAATATTGACTCTTATTACAATAATTATTGCTATCGCGGTTTACTTTTTTACGGAAGTATCAGAGCAAGGAGAAGGAGGGCTAGGAGCGAGGGAGTGAGCAAGCTGCTCCCAGGATGGGGGACGGCGGAGTTCGACACCCTGGGAGTCCGGGGCGAGTTCTGCTTGAGTCTGCTAGGGGGCAGGGCTTTGAGGTCCTCCAGGGCTCCATACGCCGCCATGGAGAACTCGGGGTCCCCCGTGGTGAGCAGGTCAAAGACGCAGGACTGGAAGTAGACGTCCTCCACCTGCAGGATCTCCCGGCACTTGGCAGTGGCGAGTGCCACCGTGTAGGTCTGGCGGGGCGGCAGGGCAGGGCCCGGGGCGGCGGGCATGGTGCTCCCCGGCAGCCGCGGGTGCAGGCTCTGCCGGCCCAGGGTGTGCTCCTTGATGAGCTCGCTCCGCGGGCAGCCGTGCAGACACAGCTGCAGCTCGCCGCTCTCCTCCGCATAGTCCAGCATGTCCTCGGGCATGCGGACGGCGAAGGTCAGGTAGCGTGCCACCTGGCGCACGATGATGGAAGTGCCGATGTGCCGCGCCTGGATCTGTACGTGGCGGCCGCCCGGCCCGGCCCGCTCCGCGATCCACAGGCTGCCCACCTCCCCGCCGCTCCGCGTGCCGTCCAGGAACGCCACCGGCACGTCCTCGGTGGTGGCCTGGTACACCTTCTGCTCCGTGCAGCCGCGGAACGCCTTAAAGATCACGGTGATCTGCAAAAGAGTAAGAGGAGGAGTCACCACTAATCTCAGGGTGACTGTGATAAACACGCCAGGAAGCCTTTGGCTGCTTTGAGACACCTTATTATGAGTCAGTATTCTCGTATTTAAAGAAATCCAATTCAATTAAAAAATTTGGCCTGGTATTTCATACACATATATATTCCCCCCACGCTGTAAAAGTGCCACCTATTACTTACATTAAAAGATATCCTTTACACTTTCTTAAACATTAACATGTGGTTTCTAAAGTTCCAGGCCTTCAATACTGCTTTGTACTTAATCATTTTAATTGCCAGACAGAAAATCCCTTCGATAGGCTGCGCTTAATGGTGAGTAACTTATGATCAAAGTGAATCTCAGCCCAGTTTTCGGAGTACTCTGTGTTTTTTAATGCCACCTTTTCTGCCCAAGCATCCCCTTATGGTTTTATTGGCTGCTGTAAAAACTATTAGTTATAAGATGAAAATCCAATAACAGTTTTATAGTTACATTTCGTGCTCGTAAAGGTTTGAATGTGCCACCTTAACTCTATCGGCTTCCTGTGTCCACCTCAAACAGCATGAATCAGCGTTCAAAGTACTTAAAATTAATCTGTCATTAAGTGACTTGATTGTTCATTAAACAAACGATCATAATTACATTAGGCAGTGCATTACTTTTTAAGCACTAGAAAATGAATTCTTTCAGCTTATCAGCGCAAACACGCCGCCAAACACGAAAATAAGTCTCACAAGAAACTTAGGTATGAAGGTTGAAAAATAAAGGCAGATTTCAACTGACAGCTTAATCATGCTTGCTCAAGCTTAATCACCTTTACTTATTTCAGCCTCCTACAGAAACAAGGCCCAGCAAATGTATGGGTGCAGTACCTACTCCCACCACATGGCTGCAGAAGCATGTTTGGGAAAAACAAAGAACTCAAGGCACTCCATCATGCCAGGGCTTTCATGGGGCATGCTGGGAAGTGGCCACACCCAGCCTGGAAGTCAGTAAGTCAGCTTGATGATTAAGAAATAATTAGGGCAGCAGCTTAATGATTCAAAGGTATATCTTGTTCAGGTGTTTCAGCTATTCTGCTTTTCATTATGACACTCGATTTTCTCATGATAACATAAAATAATATCCAGCTATAAATATAGAAGGAAGTGTAACTTGTCAGAAACCATTATTATTATTTTAATTTTTTTTATTACATTTTTTTATTCTATGAGTATACAATATTATATTAAAGGTTAATTTAAAAGATGATCCTTTAAAAATACTATGAAGCTGACTGTGTATTTATAGCGGCTATTCAACAAAGAAGTAGAGGGATAAGAAATACCTCAGCATCGTTTCCCCAAAGATTCTCAGCTGCTTATTATTATATGTCTTATTCCTACACTCTTCCAGACACAATAACGCAATATCTTGTTGGGTCCACCAGGGGGCGCCCCTAAACATGCTACTTGACTACCGTGTGGAAAGAAACACTAAGGTAATTAATTTCCAGGTTTCACAAGCTGTTCTCAGTTGTCATTTGGGATTCTTAGGATTCCTTCCCAATTAGAGTATATTCCACACCGGAGTATACTATTCCCTAATAAAGTAAACACCCACAGCAACTGTGTTTGCTGATAGTCTGAAACACTCAGTCATATTCACGTTAGAAAAACATGCACTTTGCTGGCCCAAACATCGACTTTTCCACAGAGGCACAATATCACTATTCTTTCTCTTAATGTACCATGTCCGTTACAGAAAACACACACACACACACAACACCTATAACTCTGCCACTTAACATGTTTTTCTAATGAAAATCTGGGACTGACATCCAAATACCCAAGAAGCTAAAATCTACTTCCTGCTCAAACTCCAAGTGCTTTTTCTAGATATTTAATACGATCTCACACAAGAACATAACATGCAATCACCTGGGCACTATTTGTGTATTTTAGAAAACGTGAGAATCGTTTCTCCTTCCAATTTCCACAGAAGTAAAGCTCTTAAACAGCATGGCAATGCGTCAGTCCTGTGTTTTTCCATTTAGAAGTTGTAAACGTGCGCTGTAGCAACAAAACTGTTTGTCGGGAGTCTTGGGTCAACAGAGAGTCTTAATGCGGAGGGACTGGCTAGCTGAGTAAATGGAAAAAACAGCCTGAACATATTGATATGTAAATTTAAAGAGACGGGTGCTAAAAACTGAATGAGTGTAAACAAGTCATCCGATGATAATACAACGCTTTGAGTTTTCAGTTCATTAAAGTTTAAAGACCTGGACCTTTTACGTACATAGAAAACTGGCATTTACCAATAAGAGCGAAGACTAAATCCCAAGTTAACTTATAACCTTCCTTGATTTTATGCATTTCAACCAATGAAATGAATGACAAATGACAGGTCAGTATTGTGAAAAATGTGTCCACTTACCGCCTCAAGTGCATGTTTTATATGTCTTCATCAACCAATACATTCCTGCACCAAAGCTTATATTAGACAAAGCTTGTTGAGTGCTTTAAGCTTTATAATGAGTGTGACAGTGGCACAGCAACACCAAATCCTGTTTACTAATCAGTTAGAAATGCTGTTGTTTCAGAATCCACCCAAACCCAGCAGCAGATGCCTAAAGCGGGGTAGCCACTCAGCACTGCACAGCTTCGCAGGGCTGACCCCGTTATACCTGATGAGTGTTTTTCATCCCTAATACAATGTGGGCTTTAAGGCACAGAACAGCACAACACATTAACACGCAGCGGAGCTCGCACGGCTGTACTAATGAGGCTATTGGTCGCTCCTAAAGCTAAGCTGCTAACAGACCTGCGCTTGAGTCCTACGTAGACTCTAAATGAAGACCTTCTGTAGTTTGATTCAGGGGCTGCTAACACCTACTGGATGTACGCAAGTCTTTTATATTACAAGTACTTTATATTTCATTGCATTTTTCATCCCCGCGTATCTGTACCTGAAGGATTAGTTTGCAAATTTAGCAATTATAGCAGTAGGGTTTTGTACAGATGGCACTTTTAATGATATTTCAGTTCCACATTAAACATTCATCAAATACTCTGATCTCCATCACCTTTAATGATGGCAGCTTAGCTACAATCCTGGCAAGCTTCAAGGAAGCACAAACACCCGTATGCTTCATAGGCACCACCGGCAGCAAGCGCTATGTGGCCATTCTGAGCACCAGTACTGGACATTTAGCCTTTCAGTTGTGTCAGGGAGGATGTCAGCCCCGTACCTTGCTGGTGGCAGTGGCACTGGAACCCTGGACCACGGGCACATTGGTGACCTGCACCGACAGGTAGCGGTTGTCGATGAGGGGCCAGGCGCCCTCCACCTTGCAGGTCTGGAACTCGTCGCGGAACGTCCGCAAGTGCGGGTCCCCGAATAATCCACAGTGGGCGTACTTCTTCTGCAGGCCGGCCGAGCCCAGGGCCAGCGCCCGGCTCTCGTAGTCGCAGAGCTCCGAAACGGCCGGGTGCGAGGTGCTCGGGGCCCTGGCAGAGGACGTGGGGCCGTCGCTCGAGCAGTTGTGCTGGGAGAAGAGCTCCCTGATGCGGAAGACGGCGGAATGGTAGACCAGGTCCCCGCGGCAACTGCGCGCGGTGCGGCGGGTGCACAGGGAGTAGGCCCGCAGCGCGGTGCAGTAGTCCATGTCAGCCGCTGCCTCCTCCGGCAGGCCACTAGAGGGCGACGTAGAGGCCACATACTCCGCGTTGCACCTCTGAATTCGACACTGCTGGCAACATGCTACAAAGTAGACAGAAAGGGCTGTTAGACACATTACCTCTGCATAAGTGTCACATGATCTGGGTGTCACTCAAGATCAGATGAAGAGAAATCCCATAATTTTCACTCAATTTAAATTGTATAAAGCCGATTAATTCACCAGCCAAAGATTGGGACTTCTTGCTGATCGCCGGCATGAGTTCAAACATAAAACCAGTTTAGCCGGTAACTCAGTTTAGCTAATCTAGCCTCCGTAAACCACGCTGGCAGCTCCGTAACAACCCAGCTCTGTCTTGTGTTGATGCCTGGCTATGACTTATGACACAGGCCGGGGAAGGAATAATAATTTACATTTAGGTGCCGAGCTGGCTCTTTCAGCGACCAGTCCGTTCCCTAAGCGGCGGACGACGGTGACTCGGTCCGTTTAGGTTAAAAGCATGAACGCTATCAGTCTAACAGGGTGTCCATTTTCATAACACTGCCCCGCCCCCTGGCACCCTGTCAGTGGGCGAGTCCACACCACAGGGCTCCGCCCCTCTACAGGACACACGGCTGCCTGCACACCGGCCATTTGTTTCACAGAGACCCGAAACAAAGTTATCTGTCTTCCGTGGCCCACTTAGTTGCCAGACTCTATTCCCTCACATGGCGCTTGTTGGTCTGTCTGGAGGGAGGCCAATGGCAGTAGCTTCAGCAGCTATCACAGATGATGAATGGTGGACTTTTGGAAAAAAGGTGGGATATTTCAACTCAGAAGTTCCAAGTCCCTGGTGACTCTAACATCTCTCACTCCTGTTGACCTCGACCAAACTGTTATACAACATACTTCATGTGGTTTTTTACTTACTTTGTGTCATATAGGATGCATATTGCAAAAATATCAGGTAAAGTACCTATACTGAAATACTAAAGGCACACTCACCAGTTTTATTTTTTCAGTTAAACTTTCGGTTTATGAAATTAAGAAAATTAAATTTAATTTAAATGAAAAGGTAACTGTCAGTTAGCTGGAGTTCAGATTAGATCACAATTACGCTTTAAATGTGTATAAACGGGAAGCTGGAGTTTTGATTGTAGGTGTGATAATCACTATTTTATCTCACAGTACGAAACCTATTGTACACAAGAATTATTTTATACTAGATCAACGCACTTTCGCCGTGTCACAGACGCAATTCAATTTTTAGTGCATGCATCAAAACAGACAATCACATGTGTCAAAGTAATCAGGCACCTGACTTTGTTTTATTTTTGCAAAGAATTCTGGGAGTATTTGATTTCAGAGCATTTAAGTGTCTTGCACTGTTTGACATGAAGTCTCATGAGTGAATATAGACTCTGACATTTAGCAGACCTTTAAAGCTGATAGCACGATGACTGTGACACATTCCTTATTGAAGCCATACAGTTGAAAAGGTGGGCGGTACCACAGCGATTGACAATGCGTGAGGAAACTGGTAACCGAATAAACAAGTCAACAAAGACGACCCTGTAAAGCTGCATGCAAAGGGCTTTTTTTTGCAGACCACATTGCCTCTTGTTGCATAGCGCTTGGGAGGTGGCCTGAATGTCGTTTGCACTAATACCAGATGCAAAAATAATTACTGAACGAGAACACTGCCTATGAGCTAACGACTGCAGCACACTTATGCCAGTCATCATTTTTTCCATATTAAAAACCATATTAACGCCCTTAGAGTTAAATGTCCCTATGATTAGAAAACAGGGTAACAAGCTCAGAATCTGTTTCGTGGTATAATGCAAAATACAGAGAGTTAAGTATTATCTGTCAACAGTGTTTAATAGATCCTTCATCAAAAAATAACATTCTTCTAGACTTTCTCTTTAATTCCAGCTTTAAAAAGTTTAAAACCTATAGGACATCATTTGTATAATACGGTTTTAGACATTAGGTGGTGAAATGCACTGTGCCTTTAACTTCATATTTATGAATATTTCATGAAAAGGACAAAAGATGTGGATTGCTTTCTGTTAATGTAAGACCAATAATAATCATGATAGAAATGCTAGAATTAAGTTTAGCCTTGGAACATTTAGTACCGTTTACAAAGTTTTCATACAAAAAAGTTACAAACATGTCAAAAGTATTTTAATATGTTGAGTTCCATAAACAATATCTGTATTTACCGACAGGCGTTATTCGAAAACTCTAAACTAAACTGTGTACCGGTGTCGAAGCAGTTATCAAATATATCTTTTAATGAACGACAAGCAAAGTGGAGAAAACTTTTTGATTTGTCATTAATTCACGTACAATACAACAGGCTTCATGTCGTCTTGTCTGCACTTTTCTGAACTAGTGCAGTTTAAATAAAACAGTTATAAACTGTGGATCGTTGTTTTTGTCTGACAAAAGACCGCAATTATACTTAGATAAATAAAATAAAATGAACATACAGACTTTATACAGAGCTGGCTGGCGCTGGAAATCAGGACCACCATTAAAACTTTCAAGTGAAGTGGAAAATAACGCTTTCCTGTCGGTAGGCTGGAGAAGGCCTGTTAGTAGCTACTTATAGATTGGTTTGATAAAAACAAGGAGGGAAAAACATACGTATGCAACGCAGAACGGTTATTTTTAGACGCTTGAATATCATTTCTTAGATGTTTGTTTTAACTAAAGAAGCAACATAATATCCGCCGGCCACAAGGGCGCATATTATTCGCAGTAAAGTATGCAAATCCCTCCACACGATTTCAGTCACGGTCCGTGTTCGGGAAAAAAGGGAAATAAGTCTGATTTACTTCTCTACTTTTAAAAATAAGTTTTTGGATATGTAAAACATGAAAATAAAATACATAACAGCCAATTAACAAACATACTAAAACTACTACAAAACGGTTCTATATCAGCTATCGATATCTAATACGTCGATAAAGAATAAATTGATTTAACTGCAAACGATACA
This sequence comes from Petrocephalus schoutedeni, assembly GCA_026780765.1. Lineage (NCBI taxonomy): Eukaryota > Metazoa > Chordata > Actinopteri > Osteoglossiformes > Mormyridae > Petrocephalus > Petrocephalus schoutedeni. The sequence continues at coordinate 5,829,150 of JAODKL010000034.1, forward strand.
GGTTTCCAGCTATCAACCTATCAACACATTATTCAAATTTTTAAATATGTATCTACTTCCATATACACAAATATTCTGCACAAAATGTACATTATTTAAAGATGTGTGGATTTAGCACTTTTTATCAGAATGCCCGGGACATTTGCAGGCAAACTTCTCCCAAGAGCGTGCAGTTCGCTGTTTACTGTTAGGGTGGGGGGAAAAAAACATACAAAACTACACTTGCAATGCAAATATTGTATCGTACGGTGCCATACCTGGTCTGAGGAACAGCGAAAATAATACCATGGCAAGAGAAAGACAGTCCCAAAGCCGCCGCTTAGCCAGGTTTGGAGGTCCGCTTTTCCCCATGCCAATCCATTCAGTTAGAATGGGGTTCGCTGACTGCTGCTGCACGGCGATGGAGCTGCAGGAAATTAAAGACAAATTCACATCCTTTGGCCAACGCTGTCATCCCAAAGCGGCCCAGACCGCGGCGCGGAGGGGCGGGGGCGGGGCCTTCGCTCAGGGTGGGGCGGGGCTACAATAACACCCTGCCATTCGTTTGCCGGTTAATATATGCGAAGATGGCTGCTGTCAATCATGAGCACGTAGGCGAATGGGGAGCCTCTGGGCGACCGAGGGGCGGGGCAAGGAGCGGGAGAGCGACAACTCCTGTTTGAATATGGCCGTATATGGATCGCAAGTCAACGGTCTTGAAAGTTAATTATTTTACCCGGTTCACTGTAAACTGGTACCTGTTTGAAAAAGTACGTTTTGACATACACTCATGGATGCTTAATAATGGTTTATAAATGAGTTAAAGAATACAGAATACGAAAACGCCGCACAAGAATATAATGTATCATTGCAATAGTAAATGCCTCACTGCTTTGGCCAAGATACTCTTGCATATTGCTGAAATGTGTCTGGGATCTCTCGGAACTTGTGCTTTACAAAGTCTGATACAAAAGGACCAATGCAAGGAACAAGGTGCAGGTTTACTTGAACAGCTGCTGTTAATGGCTCCGGGTATACAAAGTAACTTGACAGTGCCTTCTCAAGACACTGGTGGCGGATTTGACTGCTCAGACCCGGCCATAGAAAAGGATTAAGTTCCTGTTGATGGTCCAAAATGCTGCTTATGACCGCTCACTGGAAGACACAGCATAATCTTCTGTTGCATATTTTAATAGGAAAGTGAACTTTCTTTTTTCAATTAGTTAGGAATCCAGATGTGTGATGTTAAGACTTTCTAAAGTCTTCTCAGAGTTTTATAATAGAAATAATGTGAATTTCAGCAAGTCCATAGGATGACAGTAATGTGAAGCTGTGTCTTCATTTTTTGTATTCAGTCAATAATCAAAAGTTCAGCAAACATAAGTATAAAGTACCATAAATGCCTCAGATATTTTAAGTCTTATTTAGGCCCCATATATCCATCTCTTTCAGATATGCAGAACATTTTTTAGAGGGGTTGGTGGGTGTATGATTTAATGACAACATAAACTTGGCCTGGGTGAGATTAGTCCCATTATTTGATTCTGCTAAGATTTATGGTTTGCAGTCCAAGGGGGGAATTCTTTGTTTATTTTCCCAACACACAGGTGAACTGTTTCTCCCAAGGAGACATTCTCCTGATTTTTTTCCCCCGGTTATTTCTTGTGACATAACCTATTTTCTCTCTGCCGGATGCAGGATGAGCCCTGTGGCTCAGAGACAGCAGAATGCAAATCACACAAGCAGAATCTTCATTGCAGTCAACAATTACACCAACAAAACGGTCAGTGCAGTTAACAGTCACACAAACACAACGTCCAGTGCAGTCAACAATTGCACAAACAAAACGTACAGCGCAGTCATCAATCACACAAACAGAATGTCTGGCATAGTCAACAATCACACAAGCATAACGTTCAGCGCAGTCATCAATCACGCAAACAAAATGTTCAGTGCAGTTAACAGTCACACAAACAAAACGTTCAGTGCAGTGAGCAATCACACAAACAGAATGCCCGGCGTATTCAACAATCACAAAAGCATGACGTTCAGCATAGTCAACAATCACAAAAACAAAACGTTCAGTGTAGTCAACAATCACACACAAAATGTTCAGCACAGTCAACATTCAGATGATCACAATTCACCAGCCACTCTGCACACTTGCAGCCTTCGCTCATTGTCGTTATTGTTTGATTCTGGCCCTCACTGAGCCTTGCACAAGCTATGCCTAGTACTTAAAGGCAGGGAGTAGGTAGTTTAGTTGTACTGCAACTGTTGGATTATTCCCATAAATTAGAGATAATTTCTCATATAATAATTGAAGAGCAAATTTCCAAAACTCGCTCAGTCCATGGGACACTTCTGTGGGAAATTTTTGTAAAAGATCTTTGTTGGATTGCTTGAGGACTGAGTGAGTTTTGGTCCCCAACACTGTAACATACAGTATGATGAGGAAGCCTGACTTTACGTCATTGGTGATCTCATCTGAAAAACAACAAAAAACGTTTTAGAAATTTGCTCTTTAATTTGGTGGGTGTTGTTTACAAGTTACCTCTAGTAACTTTTGTTTTGTTGACAGATCAGAGGCATGACATTATGCTGAAGACTGTAGCACCTCTCCCGGCAAACTCACCTGCTGCAAAGCTGAAATCTGGAATTCATTCCCAGGACTACCTATGGAGATAAAAACGGTTAGATGATAGAAAATCGTATTTCCTCAGTGGCATGAATAATTCCCTGAAGGCTGTATTCCTGGAGAACCTCAATCTTGAATAATAATAGATTTTTTTCTATCAGGTCCTTCAAACATAGATCAAAATAAATCTGGTTATACTCAAGTGATAGATACATTTTGGAAATTATAAGCAAGGACAGATATTATAATAGAAACAGACTTCATATAAACATCTAGAGGAATCACAATGGGAGACATTGATGCTTGTAAACATTGTTCAAGCGTGGCGTACTGAAGCACTAAGTTAATAGGTCCAGGTGGACGGGAAGAATTCTTAGCATGAAAGTGTACCCCTATGCGGCGTTTGTTGAGGCTGAGCAGTGGAGAATGATCCCTTTATTCCCCCTCTTCTTGGGAGCATATTACATTGCAAGCCCCCGCATACACATATATTCTTCGCTTAAAACAAGGGGGCTTGTGCAAATTGCTGGGATGCATCAGGTTAAAAAAAAAAGAAAAATCAGGAGCCAGTAGATTTCGTGTGACACAGGACGGCTTGTTCTAACACAATAGAAAAATGAGGTCAGTCGGGTAAAATTAGCCGTCAGCCTCACGGCTGGGCTTGGATGCCAGGCCACTGAGAAGGAACCGCCGACCTCTGAGCCGGTCAGATGAGACAAAGCAGGAGGCGGGGAAGGGTGCGAGGCTGGGGAGAGGGGCAAGTGCAGCGGGACGGGATGGGACGAGACAGGAAGGGATGGGACGGGACAAAGTCTGGAGGGAAGGGACGGGACAGGAAGGGATGGGAAGGGACAGGTCTGGAGGGATGGGAAAGGACGGGACAGGAAGGGATGGGACGGGACAGGTCTGGAGGGATGGGAAGGGATGGGACAGGAACGGATGGGACAGGTCTGGAGGGAAGGGAAGAGATGGGACAGGAACGGATGGGACGGGACAGGTCTGGAGGGAAGGGAAGGGATGGGACAAGAGGGACAGGAAAGGATGGGACGGGACAGGAAGGGATGGGATGGGACAGGTCTGGAGTGACGGGAAGGGACGGGACAGGAAGGCATGGGATGGGACAGGTCTGGAGGGAAGGGAAGGGATGGGACAGGAGGGACAGGAAAGGATGGGATGGGACAGGAAGGGATGGGATGGGACAGGTCTGGAGGGACGGGAAGGGATGGGACGGGACAGGTCTGGAGTGACGGGAAGAGATGGGATGGGACGGGACGGGATATGAAGAGATGGGATGGGACAGGATGGGATGGAACAGGAGGGACAGGAACGGATGGGATGGGATGGGACGGGACAGCTCTGAAGGGACGGGATGGGACAGGGTGGGACGGAAGCGATGGGATGGGACGGGAAGGGAGGGAGGGAGGGAAAAGAGAGAAGTGTAGGGAATGGGGACTAAGGAAAGTGTGAAGACGAGTGGCATGGATAACAAGATAAGCCCAAAGCGGGAACATGGGATCAGCAAAGGGAGGCAAGCTAAAAGTAGGAAAACAGCTAGTAAGCGGCAGGCAATAAGCAGAAGAAGGAGGCAGCGACCGGTGAGCCGGCTGAAGTGTGAGCTCGCAGGACTGGAAGACGGAGGGAGAGAGAGCAGGGCATTGGGTTTCTCCTCACCCTACATCTGGCCGCGTCCACATGTTCCTCATTAAAACCCCAACGCTGTGAAGGCAGCTCCACACTGCGCAGCTTGTTTTGTTATTAAGTTCATCACACCACGGCCCAGCTCTGCCCCTGGAAACAGGTCGCCATCTTCAAATAACCCGGGAGGCCCTCACCTTCCATAAACATGCTGCAGGAAAACAATCGCCTTTCATTTGGGGGGGAGGGAGGGTCCCGTTTAAGACTCTGATAGGACATAAAGCTGACTCGAGATACGGGGGGGGGGGGGGGGGGGGGGGGGGCGGG
>JAODKL010000034.1:5840798-5854582 GCA_026780765.1 Petrocephalus schoutedeni
CCCCCCCCCCCCCCCCCGCCCTGGCTGTGTAGCAGCAGGTGTCCTGCGAGTCCTGGGGGGGGGCGGGGTTTGGGCTGCACCCCCCACAGAACAGCATTCCCATTGTTGTCTTTATATGGCCGGCTTCGGAGCAGGATTCCGAAGCGGACGGATCGAGGCGGATCATCCGTGTGTGGCCAGTGGGGAGCAGCATGGCTGAGCTGAGGCTCAGGGTTCGAGCCCCGGCTCAGAAACTGTGTGTGAATTAACAGGGGAGACTCGATCAGCACCAGATCACTTATGACTTTACGGCTACTTGGTCATTGGGAATCTTACATCTCGATGTGTTAAAGGTGTTTGATTCCCCGTGATTCACCTTCTGCTCGGATTTTGGCGGTGGTCTCAGGTGGTACAGTACACACATGCTCAGCCAGCAAAAGGAAGACTGCCTTAAGTGCGTAAAAAAGCTATAAAGGAGCAGGGGGCAGCGATGGTGTCGGGGCCGCGGTGAGTGAAATTTCACACTTCAGAGAGAGCCTGGGACCAAACGGCAGGCTGCTGCCCCAAAAGGGGGGGGGGGGGGGGTCTGGGTCCTCTGTGCCACATGCCCCCCAAGCAGATGGCCTCTCTGTGCCTGAATTCCCTCCACGGTCACAAGGGCACCCCTCTCCACCCTCATCTTTTAGGTGCCGTTGCTGATTTGCGCTCAGACGCCACCGAGTGCCAGGCATTCCTCCGGGGGTGCACATTCAAAACTCTGTGTCTCTCTGTCTCTGTTCCTCTTCAGTTCTCTGAAAAGGGGATTTTAACTAAGCATTTTTATTAGTATTATTATTTCAGTCATAATCTCCCTTGAACGGCGCTTTATTTTTGGCGCTCAGGGATGATGCCAGTGACCTAAGCGGAGATGAGCCGTTCCAATCCCTGAATTGCTAAGCGGCAGGAAGCGATAGGTCAGCTGTCAGTCACATGCTTTCTAAATGTCAGTTGATTGGTGCGTGCTGTGTGATACCGGCACATGTTTCACCATGTCCTAAAGGTGATCAAATCAATTTTAATAGCTGTCCTATATGTGACAAACATAATAAAAAGGACATTCACTGCAAATAGTGTATTCACAGGGTGAGGTGAAGAGGTTACAGAAGATAATACCATGATACAATGCGGCCCACCATCGACAGCAGATGTGACAGGTATAACCCAAGGTCCTTTGTGGCCAGTGAGAAATGAAGGCACCCCCCCCACACCCACCCACCCACTCACTCCAGCAAACCCTTCTCCAGATGTGTCACACTGTATGTGCTTTGACTGCCAGATGGTGAGATGACCTGTCAATCAACGTGATTGATGGGGCGTTCCGGCCTGTTAGCTGGCACCTGGGACTTCCCGCCCTCCCTTCTGCCTCCTGAGCATACCAATTCCAGCAGCTCCCCTTGGCACAGAACCACCCTCCCATCCCCACAGCCAGGAAAGGTGAAGCGCTACTGTGTGGAGGTCAGAGCACGGGGCTCTCGGAGTGTCCTAGAGTGACTGGGAGCAGCTCATTGCAGAGAAAAAACTAAACTTTCGGTTAAAGACAAGCCGGTCGCCTCAATACGGGCAGGCAGAGACGACCGGGCCGTCCTCCCCTCTGCTTCTGATTAGCTCGAAAAAAGTCCCATCTTTCTCAAGTAATTATTCTCAGCTGCTTTGCTGTGTGAGCACCATATATTTGTTATCTATATGAAAGATGTGGTGCTCTTCGGTGCAGTTGGAAGATTTCCGCTCGCATGTATTTATATTCAAACAGTTCATCTTCTCTTAGCCGCCAGCATATCAGTCTTAGCACATGAGCAGAAAGGTTTTCTTAGTCAGAAGACGTCGTGCAGGATCGACAAACCGTAGCGGGAATTTTTTTGCTGCGTTCCCTAATAAATCGGCCGAGGCACGTGTTTAGCCCCCCCCCCCCCCCATGCTTTCTCGAAGGGCCATCAAAAATGGCGCCGTACCCCGTCCCTCTGAAATCCCCGTGAAAGTGAACGGGAGATTCAAAAATAGCAAAATAAAAGTTGAATCCGTGTCCTGCCCGCTGCGGCAGCACAGCGAGATGTCGCACCTTTATTTCACAGCAAATAAAAGTCTTCCCCCTAATGGGCTCTGCTCTCCCACTTGCACGGTGCCTAGTCACCTGGAGGAAGGAGGTTTTACAACTGCCAAACAAATCAGGCTTAATCCTTTTCCCACCTGTCTGCTGCGCGGTTTCGCAGTGATTCCATTCTCGCGGGCAAAAAAGCCCCGTGGTCAGATTTCAGTTTCCAAAATTGGAGCCTTTCTTTCCAAGATATGATGGTACGAGGGGGTATATATGGGTGTTCCTTTAAGGGTAGTTTGTCAGATGTCTTGAATATAACTCCAGCTATAACACCTTGGCTGGATTCACATCACTATACTAGAATAATGGCGGAAGATAGGCACAGATGCATCAGCCCGTAGACTGCTGTCAGCAGCATTGTGTCATTTCAGACTTGACGAGCTTCCAGGAGTTACAGATGGGTTAGGTGTGATTGTGGGTAAAAGATTAGGGCGCACTGAGCACTACACTTCTATCTTAACGGGTGCTTTTTTAGTCAGGGGCTGTGCGATCAAAGCACGCGATGACACGAGGCTTTCGGTTGAGTTCCTACAAAGGAGAATTCCTGGGATTCTGCTCTTTGTTGTGGGCTGTGGTTTAACGGGAATGTGCCCGTCTCCATTCTCAGCACATCTGCGAGCCTCCCTGTCCCGATCGCCGCTCAAACCCGCGCCGGGCCGCAAACGTGGGCTCGTGCTCATAGCTCACAGCTCAGTGAAGTTTGCGTAAACAGCTTCTTGGACACGGGAGCCTCTCAATACACTACACTGTTCCAAGCCATTCTCCCAAAGAATATGTCTTGTTAAATTGATATCGGTGCAGCATGCTGCGTTCATCTGAGGACTGATCGGTGTGTATTTACACATGCTTGCAATCTCTACCGGCTATTTCCTGATTCCCGAAAGCTTGCGAAAGCTCTTTCCCTGTGGCTCGCTGGTGCCTTGTGCACTGATGACAGTCTGCCTGGAACAGACTGTAATTGGCCCATGTGCTCTGGAAATTCGGTGCCGGCTCCAAGTACTTCAAAGGGCCGAAATCTCTCTCCACGGCCTTCTTCGCAAAGGGAGAGGAAAGGAAGGGCAAAAATACAGCCAGATTTTCGTATATGGGGGTGACGAGGGTGGTGGGAGTAAAAGCTGAAGCAGATGTGATGGCAATTGACAAGATTGAGTAAGTGGAATCTCCCACCTGATAATATTTTAAAAAGAAAAAAAATGAGGGCTGAGGGAAAAAAAGCGAGGGGCAGTGACATCATCGAGTGACATCATCGATTATTAAGCATATGGCTATTAGGGGCCCCCGGGGCACGTGGTTTGCAGGCAGGAAATGGGGGGGCCGAAGGAGCTGGAGACGCAGAGATCTCAGGACCTTTGCTTCTGTGTCGTTTTCCTAATGGCGCTACAAGCGGCTGCCTCTGACCTTTCACCTTTGACCCCTGCCTTGCTCACTTTCAAACACATGGAAAAGCCAAGATGTGCAATCAGCATTTTTTTTAAAGCTGCTGGAGGCATCTTATTAATGAATTACACACAAAAGCATGTACATAGAGGTTTACCATCTTCGTTGTTTCCTTTTATACAATTGTGCAAGAGTAATTTAGATCGGTAGTAACAGATTTGTATTTTCGCATGACCATTGAAGGCCACATCACATGTTGAGAGGAGGGACTAAAATACCAATGTGTTATAATTAAAAATTGCTACCTAGTAATAATTAATTTAATGTAGGCCACATGACACTTTAAGTGCAGGAAATTTCAGTCAAAATGGTTGACAGTGAAATGGCCAGCACCGTTTTGTGATCCACAGATAGGTCACAGCGCCTCTCTGAAAGTGTGACGGGTTCGAGGAGTGTCCCAGACGGACATCTGTCAGCATCATGCAGGCCCCCCATCCCCCTCGCGCAGAGGCAAACGGACGATTCGACGCGGCCTTGAGGCCCGTGCCCCCAACACCGTGAACGGGCCACAATGGAAGCCAGATGTGCGAGGAGCGTCAAACCCAAGACGAGCGCATGGAGGTAATTTTCGGCAATTTGTCAGGTCTTAGGACTTGTGAGGGAAGCTACTGACAAACAGGCACTAAAGGAATTCCATGGATAACAGAGGATATTAAAAACTGGTTTTAAATGCATCAATCATTTTTTGGAACTGCATCTCAAAAACAAACAAAAAATAAATGACGTGAATGTGTAATATTTTTGTAATAATCATTAATATTTTTCAACTTTCACACAATATTAGATGAAAGGAGCGTCTCTCATGAAGAGCTGAAATTTGTCCAACACGGGGTGACGTGGAGCTGACAAGTCAACTAGCCTGGAGAGTCAAAGGCAGAATCCCAACCTCAGCCTAATCAAACGTGACGCTTCCCGGCGTTCCCAGGAACTGGTGCCCTTGTGAGCCCGCAGGTGACCTGTGCCTGGGAATCTGCCGCTCTTATACATCTCCTAAGGGAGCAGATGAGCGGCCCGCGTCGGCAGCTGCCTGGCGTAGCTTATGGCGGGCAGGCCCGTGGTGATGCGGGGCGGAGGCGCTTAATACCAAACACGTGACGTGAATGGCAGCTCTCGCAGTGGCCCAATTAAGCACCATGTGCGACACCCTTTCATGCCGTGGTGCCACGCAGTCTCGACATATTAAGTGCGTTTTTAAATCAATGCTCCCAGCAGCGATGGACACCGCTCTGCCTTGAGAAGAAAAATGTAAGCCAAGCATACAGATTATTACACTTAAGTTGTGTTAAAAGTGTACCTTGCAAACAGGGGCATAGATGGAAAGCCTGGTGCCCCTGACAAACTATCACCTTGGGTTCCGCCAGAACTATTTGCTGAGTGGGATGGGGGGGGGGGGGGGCCCTGATGGTAGATTTTGGTGCACCTATGAAGTTCTGAGGCCCCTGACTTTCAGGGCCACCCTATCCTCCCAATGACGCCGTTTACAAACAAATACTAAATTTGTTTGTGACGTTTCTTGTGACATTTTGCGACGAGTCTTCGAATCATAAAAACACTTTACGCCCAGTATAGCATTACTGAAGCCAAAACAAAAGTTTTTCACCGGATTGTTTTTACAAAACTGAGCATTTATTTTAAGCCTTAATATGGTCTAAGTGTCCCTTCTTCCTCTGTTGTCCCCGTTGTCATTGCTGTCTTAAAATTTGCTCATAGACATCATGTTGCTCATAAAACCAGCTCATTAAATCAAGCAACGGTAACCCAGACAGACTTTTATGACACTTGTGAACTTGCTGCCATATATTGCAGAAATACAGCATTGTCAGAATCCGTGACAGGGGTACAGTCTTGTCAGCATAGGGTCGTTTATCTTATCATAAATAAAAAACACCATCCTGATCACAAAACTGTGTCAGAGTAAAAATATCAATTAATAAACGTTTTAACACATTTTTCTGTGAAAATTTTTTGTGTTAAATATCTGCCCAGGTAAGCCATAATATATCTTTACAAATAGCCCTAATGGCAATTTCCTTGTGTTTTTATGGCCTAGTGAGATACATGTATGCAAAACGTACGCATTGCTGACTCATAATAACTTTCCCTTTCTGTTTACAAGGCTTCCCCTAGAGATTCGCCCCGCGGGCTGTTTACCCTGCAAGGCCTTTCCTCATGGAGTCGCCCCAAATTCTGCCTGCATTTCCCATGAGGTTAATGGCTCTGTGAAAGGAGGGCCCATGCCATAAATACTTTGTGTTTCACAATGCTCGATGATTATTCTGTGTATACTTTACACATACATGATAGTCATAGTTTCAACATCATAGTTTGTTGCACGTATGCGTATTATACAGGAACCACAAAGGAGAATCTCTACTGCTCACTGAAGTGTGTCTACACCATAGCTTAGCAAACTGAAAGCAGTTGTCAAGGTGAAGGCGTCAGAGGTGTGAAAGCTAGGCATTTTTAATGAATGCTATTCTAATACAAGACTCTGAGTAGCTGCCCTTAATTTTCGGATTTTTTGGAAGTTAGTATATGCCTTTCTACATAATTACGCTTTTTTACACAGAGTCTATGGCTGTTTTATTTCGGAAAGTAAGGTCTATAAGAATAAGCAGTATTTTTTGTGCATGGTGTCCCTGATTTTATGGAGCATCCACAAAATTACCTTGGAAAGCACATTAAATAGTGCACTAAAAGTTCCCTAAAAAGCACACTACCTAGTGCACTAAAGGTTCCCTAAAAAGCACCCCAAAAAGCACACTAAGCAGTGCACTAAAAGTACCATAAAAGGCACCCCGAAAAGCACACTACATAGCGCACTAAAGGTAGCATAAAAAGCACTCAGAAAAGCACACTAAATAGTGCAGTAACAGTACCATAAAAAGCTGCTTACACTCCAAGCTTAGTTGGCCACTTTACTTGCACAGCTGTACAGCAGGAAGTTTCCTTACAAGTCAGACAAAGCAGAGGCTCACTTGAGATGTCTTTAGGCTGCTGGAAGGCCACACGGTGTCTGATTCAGCCGAGCCGGTCAGGGCTGCCCCCTCCCGCCCTCTCCGGCACCTGCTGATGCATTCAGGCCAAATAGAAGCAAAGGTCACAGGGGCTTTTTCTAAAAGAATCTGCGTGGGTGCGAGAAGAGGTGCATCTGTGCACGAAGGCGCATATCAGCGACACGAAGGCCGGCGTGCCATCTGTGGCCGTCGTCTCTGTGAGGCTTGTGATGAAATATTTGGGCCGTATCACCACAATGTGACACTTTCAGTCTCACTACAGATGGACAGAAAGAAAGATTGCGCACGGTATGTGTGCTGCGTTTGTATCTTTGTATGCAGGTAAGTATGGGCACGGGTTTTATAGCAGAACGCCAAGCGTGAGTGCGTGCGTACGAGCATACATCCGCACTGGCGTTTACAGGAGACGGTATTTCTGCAATGATAAGTGCTCCCTGCGAGCAAGAAGGCTCACGGCAGCTGGCTGGCACCACGTGTGAGGTCAGGAGCGGCCCGTCTTCCTTTCTGAAGGCCCCCACGGCTGTCCTCGGCCATGCCTGTGCTCGCTGATCCCTTGTTATGTCTGAAACCTCAGCAGGCTGTTTTCACTGCCTGAGCACAAAACAAATTCCTTATTAACGAGGCAATTTGCCCTCATCCTATTCCTGCCCATTCCCGACCGCATGCAGTCCCCCCCAGTCATTTCGCCAAATGTTGGTGGACAGACATCCATCACCCTGGACGCTAATCTCCGTCTCTCACTCTCTAGCCTAAAGCCACTGACAGCAAGAGCTATACAGAATGAATACTTCTTCCCTTTAGTCTGAGACAGGCGCTGGTATTTGAAGAAATAATGCCTCTGAACAAGTCATTACTTTTCCATAACATTCAGGCAGACTATCCAAAGAGATAGAAAGTGAGGTTCCGGTGTAAATCACTCCCGTGTGACACCTACCCAAGATCGACCTTCAAGCTGAAAGCCTCATTAGTCACACTGTAAAATTAATACATTTATATCATGATTTTTTTTTTTCCCCTTTCGCCTGTCTGGACCAGCCCATTACAGTCGATCCAAATATAGAACACGGGAATATCTTCTCATTCATTCTATCAGGATGCCTCCCTGTAATGAAAACACTATAAAAAAAGGAATTTTACGAAAAGGAATGTTTTTTGAAAAGCCAAACACGTGAGGAAACAGGAAATGCATGCAGGGGCGATTCTGGGGGAGACATTATGACCTCATATCCCCAGGGCCAGGAGTTCGATTCTAGTGGGAGATTCCTCTGGGTACTCTGGCTTTCTCTCACAGTCCAAAAACACACAGAGTGGTACCTATACAGCTGTTTGGAGCCTTTAAATTGTCCATATTGTGTGAACCTCTAACCAGTGGTAGAAAGTACAAATCCAGACCAAGATTTTCTTTCACCAAACCAGTTGAGCACTCTGTGAATGTGACTCTTTATATGCAACTGGTTGGTTAAAACAAAATGTTGGTCTGGATTTGTACTTTATGTACCTGAACCTGCCTTATGATGGACTGGCACCTCAACCTGGGTCTCCCCCTGCCAACAGTCCTGCACATCCCATGATGGACTGTGACTATGTTCTCTACAGACAAACCAGCCTGGTCATCGGGCACCTCCAGACAGTCCAGACAGTTTGCATCTTCTATTGACTGTCATAAAGCATTAGAGTGTTCATTACAATACTCCAAACACTGAGTTACCCCTCATACTTTACTGCTTCAATAAGAAACACTGTGCATTGAGTATTAAGCATTTCAGAGAAACGATGTATTATAAAAATGTAATAAAACAAAGATAAACGGATTCCCCTGTAGTTTCTGAACTCGTTTAAACCAAACCTCTGAAAGAAATACAGAGAAAGAAGGAGCTGTATGTATTAACCATTTGTTAAGTATGTTGTGGAAAATGGGGGGTTGGTATCCCACAATGCACTGCAGAATACCTTTAACATATGGCGTATCAGGAAAGGGGCGGTTGACCTTTGGCTTCCCATGAGTCTCTAGGGAAAGCTGACTGAGGCATTTACTGGGGTCTAGGTTCAACGCACACTGCCTGGCTAGTTGTGACTGGAATTGCAATTATTCCGCAGAGCCTCTTCCTGCCTTCCTGCGTTTCTGCTCGTAGGTGCCCACCGCGAGAGCCCCGGCTCTACCGCCCTGTACCCCCCCCCCCCCGAGCTGTGCTCTCTCCGTGCCACCTCACAGAGAGCCTGCCGGCGCTTGTTGTCTTTTCTCCAGCACCGCGCGCACATCGCCACACATGCGATCCATTAAACGAGGCGGAACAGGCCGAGAGGACGGGAAGCTTCCCCCAACCTGGTCGCTCCACTTACTCCAGTTTCCTGTTTCCAGAGACTGTGGATTCACTGGCTGCAGCACTGCACCCACCCGCATATTATACGCATGCATCATCCGTGTACAAATTATTGGCTTCTATAAGTCAAAAAAGGGCTACGTTTAGAATATTTGTTTCTAAGTAAAAACTACCGTAATGCGAAGTTCACTGAAAGCCTACACCGGTTTCGTACTTTTTACTAAATAACCAACAGCCAGTAGTCATTTTATAGGCAGAACATTGAAAGCACTTTCTCAACAGACAGGGCCTCAAGTCTTATCTTTTTCTTGTCAAAACACTTAGGCACGGTTCTGAATTATCCATAAAAACGTCCTGCGCCGAGTACTTTCTGTCAGTGAATTCATAGTACCAAAGAATTTCTGCCATCGCCCATAATACTGAGCGATAAGATAACGGGATGTCAGTAGTAACCCTTTCATCCGGCTGCCGCTGACGAGTGGACGACAGAGCCGCGCGTCCCGCGCACCGCGCGGCCGTAAACATCAAAAGCACCTGGGCCGCTAATTGGCAATGCCGCGGATATCAAAGGTAAGAGGATCGCCGGCAAAGCCTCCACTTCCACTCAGTAGAAGCTTGGGGGGCTGGGCTGAGGGCCGGGGTCAGGAGAGGGGTGTGTCCCGGTGGCACTATTGTTGGGCTGAAAAGAGCTACGTTTGGGAAAGGGCAGGTCAGCAGAGAACCCGCAGGGGAAGCCTTGCTGCAGGGCTTGGTTGGTGGGCCGCAGCGATGGGGGAATATCAATGGGACAGCTGCATGGGGGTGAATAGGGGCCCTCTTTGTGTCCTACCAACAAAAATCTGTGACCAATTATCTGTGCCTGTCTGTCAAGGGGGATTCTCGGGCAGGCAGAGGCTGGCTGGCTGGCAGATGAGCGGGCGATGTCTGCCCCATGCTCCTGTCCTCCGCCAACATCCCCGGGCACCCAAGACTGGTGCACATTCACTTTTTAGGGGCTCCAGAAGGGGGCAGGGATTGGCACATTGTTAGGCATAAAGCTACCCAGAATTCCATCTGCAGTCTCGTCACGGTGACTGGGCTCTGCCAGCACTGAGTCGGCTTTAAACAATCAGACACACCATGGAACATAGCATTTCAAACCCACTAAAAAGAAAAAATATTTGACTATGCATACAAATATATATCATATGGTAGCAAATTGATCCTTCATTTTAAAATGAAGTATTGTAGAATCCATCCAACCAACCTATCCATTTTGCTCTGTACAGCACTTTTAGTTTTTATTTTGTTGGGGGGGTTCTGTTTGCCTTATTTTATTTGATTGTTGGCTTCAAAAATATATAAATTCAGGGGTCCAGCAATGATGATTATACATCTCAGGGAGAAATGAGTTTGCAGGTGACCACAACATATATTTCACCTTAACACATAAAGCACTAAATCTCAATCGAAATGCTACACAATATAGCAGGTATTAACTTATTATTCTGTGAAATACTGAAAAAAAGCCTTGTAAACAAAATGCTAACAAAAAAGCCTTCTATGCAAACTAAAAAGCCGAGACGTGTTTCGGCCAATTCAGAGGTGTACTGCAGCCCATATGTGAGACATTAGAGTCTAATTAGAGTTAAAAAGCTGTGTATTTATCACTGAATAGGACCTTGTTACGTGCATTTTACTGTCTCCGCTGAAATTATTCATCCCTGACAGGTAGAATTGGCATTATTACATAGATAAGTTGTTAAGCAATTGAGTTTATCTTCTCAGGTTATTACCGGAGGGTTAAGCAGGCATTGCACCAAATGAAGGCCCTGGGAAAACTGCACACAGCGATGATATTTGTATGCAAAGACATCAGGGTAAACAAAGCAATTAACTTTCCCAAAGCACATTGAAATTGACACAAAAGCTACTATGGTAAAGATAGAATTCATTTACACGGCCCTTAAAATGATATGATATGAGCTTATGTCAGGGTGCTCATATTACCGGCAAATAAAAAGAGATGTAAATAGATGCAATAATTTTGTTAAATGTGTGAAATCACAGTGCCGGCATGATTAGATAGGTTCATTCAGGCTCTGATCTGCTGGAGCAGTGTTTGTAGAAGTTTTGTGAAGGTATGCTGCGCGCGACCTTTGACCTCGTTGGGGTCAGGCATGTTATTGCTTAGGTATAGGGTAACTGAGCTGCCGATGACCCCGGTGCGACCTTCCCCTGCAGTCTCATGCGGTTGCCAATGGCGATGGCTCTAGCTGATCTTCACCTGTCAAAGCAATGTTCCCGCTAAAGACTCGCAGCTTGAGGAAAGGAAAGCTAAATGAAATGCACGGGAATAAACAAACAAAGGCCCTGAAAGGCAGCCTGTCGGCAACTCGAAGAAGGAAAACATGCCTTTCAGCAATGAACCCCTGAAAATCCAACGGACGAGCATTTAAGGGCCACAGGAGGGGAAGCCTTCCCCAACCCTTACTTTCCTTTGCGTTCGTTATTTAAATGCACAAAATGTGCAACATCTGTATGCTAAAAATGCAAGTGATTTTAATGATAGTTATAAAATCAACAGTGATACAACCAATTATAAGGTCTAAAATATTGCTCCCTATAACAAATATTACTGACTTATAATAAGTGAATATTTATATTATATAATAATATAAACACATTATATAGATCTAGATAATACACCAGATACGTGAGAGGGCATATACCCCTTTACTCTACAGGTGGTTGGAAGATTAATTATATGTACATCAGTGCTTCCCTGCTGTAAGATATCATGGACTTTCACTCATACTATTTCAGTAGTAACCTTGAAAAGGTCCCAAGGCCGTTTTACACAGCCTTTCCACCAAGAGAGGCGAGGAGGCATACGCTGAGACAGCACGCCACCACATGACAAGCCACCTCAGGGATGAGAGCCTAGGTGCAGCCATGCAGTGGGTGGTGTCTCAGCACCACACTGCTCAGATGGAGCTGAACAGTGTGACGTTTTTTCCGGTGGCTGGTTGCACCAATCCTGCCACCGACCCGCAAGTTTTCCCCGAAACTGGAGGACCTGCTTGCAGCTTAACGTCATACCCGGTACGAAGCAATTGCAGGTTAAGGGCCTTGCTCAAGGGCCCAATGGAATCGCTCCTGGCATTCACAGGACCTTCCAATTGCTGGCACAAATCCCTAGACTGAGAGGCACCACTCCACCAATCACTCTTCAATATACACACATGCATTTAACCTATTACTCACACCACAAAGAAAAAATAATAAAACGGTAAAACTCGTGATAGTGGACAGGTCAGATCGCTTCTGCCAGCCCGCAGTTCGTGGTGTAAGCAGAGCACTATTGGGGAACTTGTGTTTCGGTTCGGCCTCCGTCTTTGGCATTAGTGTCAGGTGCTTCTGTGATCTTGCTGACATGTGGGACATAGCATAGACTCCTTAAGCAGAGTATCCTCTGCTTAAGACCCCCATGCTCCCCGCTTGTGTTTGTTTGATAGGACTTTCTCAAAGTTTTGTAACCCTGAAGTATCAATCCACCCTTCACAACATGGTTTAACCTGGACAGTCTATAAGCTCATTCCAGGTATTAGCTTCTCAAAATAGAACCTTATTGTCCTTTTACGTATTTGGGGCTATCGAATGACACCACACCCATGTCATCACCCATGATGGTGACCTACAGTATTGTGTTAGAGGGATTATTTTCATTTATTTTTGTTATAGAGTTATAGCTTCAAAATACCATCTGGCGGAGACGCAGATGTATGTTTTGTGAAACGTAGATGTTTGTTTTCTCTTGGCGACCCCATTGCACGGCATTGCAGATGCCGTGGGTCCTTGCGAATGCGCTTGGCCAGCAGGCTTCGAGCCGAGCCACAGGAGTGATCTGCTTGCATAGATTCACCAAGGCTGCCTGCAGCTGGTGTTTATATGGTAGCCGTGTGCAGGCGGCGGAGAGCAGCAGGCAGATGGCCGGCACCTTGAGTAAGCTTTAATCGACAGTCTCTGAATGTTATTTCCTCAAAACCCTTCAAAAGTCTTCAGTTTTTTTCGTGAACGGCTACGCATTACAAGAAAAGCAGAACAGACAGCTTGGTGTTTTGTAACCAACATAGGATTTGCTTCTAGAAGGAAAAAAAGTCTGTGATGATTTTGTCCTGTTTGGTTGATTAAGCACTGACTAATTCAACAGTGACTTATTGTCATTTCTGTGGTAACATGACACTGCCTTAGAAGAGCTAATTTTACAATGAAAATCGGCAATTCCCGAAGTATCTTCCAGCATGCAAACAGGGCAATCCATCGAGGGTGAGAAAAAAGGCACGGGAAGACAGACAGTCAGCGACGTGAAAACAAGTGATTCATCTCAAGTCGAGATCATTTTAAATAAGCAAAGGAAAAAAAAGTAGAATTCTCCAGCTAACAAATGAAGAATTTTGCAGACAAACATTCTGGACGAGCTTTAAGAAAACTCCCAGTAAAAGGCGGCTATGCTTGACTACTTTGAGGCACTCCCTTGACGTGGGGCGGGGGGGAGTCAGACGCCCCTCCATGGCAGTCCTCTTTGAATTAAAAAACAAATTTGGCCCGGATCCATTTCCCTGGGAGTTCTATTTGTCTTGTTACAGGGTTAAGAAAATAACCCCGCGTCTCACCTCGGCTGGGGCAGAGGGGGCCCGCTGAAGACCGTGTGGGTATCGGGTGGGGGTGCGGTATAAAGCAATATTCGTTAATATCTACAGATGATGGTTACACTGTGGCGTAAGAAAAGTGTTGGAGGCTGAGGGCAGTGAATGTGCAGGTCAACGGTTTTAAAGCCTCCCACCCCTCAGTGCGCCGAAACAAGCTCCCAAATTCTTGCAGCAACTATGAAAATGGGATGGGGGAGGGGTGGTGGGA
>JAODKL010000034.1:5869385-5887019 GCA_026780765.1 Petrocephalus schoutedeni
TACCAATGAAATATAATAACCAATAATAAGCGCGAGCCTCTCACTGAGCAGTCCAGCAGTCATCAAAGAGCGATAGGTGCAGCCATGTAGCATTTAAACCAAAAGTACCTATGTGTCAGCCCCTAAGCTGAAATATCTCAATTTTTTTCCCAGTTTAATATTTCTGATGCGGTACGGGGTGAAGATCGTGTTGTGAACGGCACCAGATGGTAAGAACATTACCCCCTCAGAGGCTTGCAGGCATATTAGCAAAGGCATTTCTGGGCTGATTTATCAGCCTACTATAAACGTGCGGGCATTGGTGTACTCCAAAAAAGTCTCAGGCTGTCGACGATAAATGGGTTTGCACAGACAAGAGCGCTGCGTTTTGGATTTAAAACCTCTTCCATCAGAGTCTGAGACTTTCAGGTGAATTTTCAGAAGTAAATTTCCCAAACCTGAAAGTTCTCCAAGTCAGCATAAGATACACACACGCGCATCTATATTTTAAAAGGAATGAATATGAAATATGAGCTGGAATAAGGGGCGACTACATCACTTGTGACAAATGGAAGACGTTCAGTTCCGTCTTGACAAGTTAATCCCCGTGAAAGCGAAGCCTTTCCCCCGTGACTGGTGCAGGACGTCTTTGCTCGGCCCCCTGGTTAGAAGCGGTGCTTCGTTCCCCCACGGGGCGTCCTGACACACACCGGCTGCCCAGCCACTCACCCGCCACGGCGGTTCCCTCGTGGGGCATGCCGCCAGAACTTGCGATGGGTTGGCGCAGTCGACACCAATAAAATGCCAAGGTCCAGATAAGAGGGAACATCTTTAAACCCTGCCCGTCTAGTCCCCCCCCCCCCCCCGCCCCATCCCACCCCGCCAGCCATGCCAGGATCGGCAGTCCCGGCGACTTACTGTCGGCAGAGTTTTTCCGCCGGGTCCCGTCCACTTTGCCCGTCTTGTCGATGCACAGGAAGAACTTGTTGGCGGAATAGAGCCTCCGCAGTCGGACGTCGCCCTCCAGGTGGTTGTAGCTGCGAGTGTGGCGTTCCAGCGTCCAGGAGCAGTTCGTACCCCCTGCCAGCCCCGGCAGAGTCTCATGGCCCGTTCCCCCTCGGCCCCCCAGGGGGCACTCTCCCAGGACGGCCCCGGCCACCAGGAACAGCGTGAAGCATGTCAGGCAGAAGGAGGTCGCCCCGGGAAAAAGGGGCCCGGTGGAGGGGACGCCGTCCAACACCAAGTCAGGACGGAGACGGACGACGGGGGGTGTCCATTTGCACATGATGGGTCAGGCTCCCACGACGCACCTTGCACACGCGGAGGACATGCTGCTGGTCTGGGCGTCTCTGAGCGACAGATCTCTGGGATGAGAGGCGGCTGGCGAGGAGGAAGCCGACCTCCTCCGCCGTGCAGAAGAGGAGAAAACTTTCAACTTCTGCTGCAAGTCTTGCTGCAAGTTTTGCCGAAAGTTGCCTGCTGCGCGATGAACCTGCTTGTTTCTTTGGGAAAAGTTTACTTCTCTTTTTTGATTTTATTGCTTTAATTCTTCTTGTGGATGGTAGGTTTTTGTAATTCCAATGCTGCAGCAATGTCTCAGTTGTCCTAAATGTCTGGCTGGTGACCCTCTCGATGCCCTCCCTCTGGCTGCCGAAACGTCTCCTCTCCTCTGAAGTACACCTTGCGGGACTCGCTCCCCAGCTGTGCTGAGCCAGGACCGGGTGTCTGTCTCGCCGTCTGAATGAAAGTTGGATGAAAAGTGAGTGAGCGGGTGAGTGTGTGTCTACGGGTGGAGGTGTGTGTGTGTGTGTGTGTCGGTGTGTGTGTGTGTGTGCGCGTGTGTGTGTGTGTGTGTGTGCGTGTGGTGCATGCGTGCATGTGAGTGTGTGTGAGTGCAGGCTAGACACGGGGAGAGAAGCCAGGAGAGAGAGAGAGAGAGAGAGAGACAGAGAGTAAGCAAGAATAGAGCGACAGAGAGAGAGAGAGGAAGAGACAGAGAGAGAGAGAGAGGGAGAGACAGAGAGAAACTGTCAACATGCGCGTAAATTCTTGTGTGTGGCAATGAAGCGGCTTACAAGCTGCCCGCGAGCTCGCTCCTGTGTCTTTGAGGTGTCTTTGCTTGGCCTTGTGTTATATCCTGAGCAGGGCAGTGCCTCGGGAGACTTGAAAAGAGATGGGCGGGGCCTGAATCATTCATAATTATTTTAAATAAATAAAGAATGAAGCCCTTCTCTGCCGCTGCAGCCCTGTGAGACTCTCCCAATTATTTTTTGAAGTCTGCTGTTGCTTTATTGTCGCCCGAATGCATCACTAATCAGTTCCAGTGCTTCACGAAGTGTTTGCCGTTTAAAAAGCAAAGAGGAAAGCACAATCCAGCAGGTCTAGCTTACATGGATTGGCTTATTTGGCAACCAGTAGGAGGCTTTTCGACATAGCAAATAGGACAGCAATTTGGTCGGGTGTTCTGAGTGGTGTCACTGGTATCACGCGACACTGGATATGCTTGAGTAAATGGAAGGCTTTCTTACATTTTTAATACATGTATTTACAAAACACAGTTAATACACTCAGCCTTGAAGTGGCTGTGTGACTTTTTTATATATATGTAGCAATATTCTTCATCTACATTATGGGCATCTCTTCTGCTTTTTTTACGGCTGGGGCACTCCTCTCCATAAACCTGTCTGCCCTAAATGGCTAACATCTCTCTTGAGACAGACAGAAAAGCACCTCTCAGTGCTAATGGGCAAGCGCGAATACTGTATATTATGCATTAAATGCAAGATGGCAACCTTGATTTTCTCTTTATATATTTCTAGAGAAATAATAAGCTTCATAGTTCTAAATTGTGACTCCTGATTAAGTTTAACCTAGATAAAGTCAGACTGTGCAGATTGAGATGAATCTCCTTTTCAGTGGAATGCACCATCGATTGGGACTAGTGACTAATTCTTACTTTACCTATGATTGTAAAGGTAACTGAGCAAAACACAAACACAGCTCTGCCCCATTTATACCTGGACCTGCTGTAACATTGCCTGCTTAAGCTAATCCTGGCTCCTTCTCTCCTTAAACTGGACTGAACTTTTTTTACAGCCAAAACCGGACACACTATTCTGTCATTTGAAATACACTTATATGTTTATAAATTCTGTGTATCCTTTTTCTTTCCTTTCAGTTCTATTCACTGTGATGTGACATGTCTGGTAGAGCAAGAAGAACCAAGAACCGCGAGGCATAACGGGTACAATGAAGTGGTCGTAAGTTTTATTGGAAGTTGTATTGAAAAGGTGACTAAAGAGAGGAGCTTCCTTGATTTCTTTAACTGGTACTATAGAAACATCACTTTTGTACAAGATGATGTTAGAGCTGTAATGCCTTTAAAAATGCAGTGTAACAGATAAAACTGCAGTGGTGAACAGGTCAGTGTTCAGTATGAAGTGTGACGTTCGTTGTCACAGACGGCCGCTTTCTCCTTCCTGGGGAGGGAGAGTCGGTAGCACTGCGATTCGCTTGCTGGATAATCCGCAGAGTAAATCCTTTTATCGTATCGCTGGCGTCCCCATCCCAAGCCGGGGCTCCCTCTCCACCCCCAGTTCCTCTTCCTATGAAATGGGCCATAGCTCCAATCACACGCAATTAAATAACCGTGGTGCCCGTCTCCCCCTAAGGCCGCCGAAACGGCTCTATCACCCCCCAGTCTGCGTGAGACCGCCACGGTGCATGCTGAAAACAGAGCCTAGGCGGTCGCCAGGCAGGCTGCAGGGCGATTACAAGCTGCTATCCATTTGCTGGACCATCTTACAGGGATCTCCTTAATTATTCAGTGGTAGCGCATTCAGCTGAGTGAGTGAAGGCACGCCATGTGGAAAAACACTCTGCAGAGGGATGGGTATCTCTGATCGCCTGTTCCTGCCGACTTGGGCACAATTAATCCACGGCAGCTCATTACTGAGAGAGAAAATAGTCTTAAAAGCAGGTTTGTTGTTTGTTGAACTTGTAAATATTTTTATTTTTATTTAGAAAGCTTCCAATAAAGTATGTAGTTCAGGTTTACAATCTATGTATGGGGGATTTGGTTGGAGCTGGGGGTCACTCCGGAATGAAACCTGGCACTCTCCAGATTTAAAAGGGCCGACTTGTTGGGAGTTCAAACCCCCCCTGGCCCCCACCACCACCATAAGGTTTGCACTTCATTCCCACGTCGTGTCTTTGGGTCTGGGCATGCTCTAAGCTGAGAAATCTCTGCATCAAGGCAGTAGAGGAGGATGTTCACAAGCAGAAGGAACCTAATCTTTCCCAGCAGGCTTCCATAGCGGCCTGTAAGTGTATGAATGGAGATAATATCTCTGTAATGAGGCCTGTTTTGTACCATCAAAGTCTTCAAAAGGAGCTGAAACTCGACCTCCCTCTTAGCGTTGACAATCCCCCTGTAATAGCTCCTATTATTAATTGTTTTCTCCCTCTTGCTAACTCACCGACTCACTGCCTAGTTCTCGTTTCTTTCTTTTTTTTCTTGGGCCATCCCCTCATCCATGCATCTTTTCTTTCTGACCTCCATCTGCTCCACGCTCCTTTGTTCTGTCCGG
The DNA here is from genome assembly GCA_026780765.1 of Petrocephalus schoutedeni. Lineage (NCBI taxonomy): Eukaryota > Metazoa > Chordata > Actinopteri > Osteoglossiformes > Mormyridae > Petrocephalus > Petrocephalus schoutedeni. The sequence continues at coordinate 5,873,954 of JAODKL010000034.1, forward strand.
CTCTCCTCAGATTATGCCCCGCGCTACGCGTCGGATCGCAGAATCGACGTAAACTGCCAAGCTATCGAGGAATAACTTGGCCCGTTCGCGTGCGCCGTCGCGTCTGCCGCGGCGCGGCCTGGTAGAGTCTGTCCTCACTGCTGATAGCAGGCTTTCTGGAACCCTCCAAACCCGCGAGACTTTTCCGTGTCTTTTCAACCTTTGCGCCATCCGCAGACTGCATGCCGACAAAGCGACGGGCCTCGACTTCCCCTTCCATCCTCTACTCGATGAGTGCCATCGACGCTTCGGAGTTTAGGGTGGTCAACAGTGTGGACCCTTGGTGATGTACAAGAACCGGATAGCCAGATTTCAACACCAAAATTTATAACTGTGAACGAACCCAGAAATAAATAAATATCCAGAAAGATAAACACTCAGTACAAATCTAATTAATGAGAAACTGGACAGCAACATTTAATCATGCTGAATGTACTTGCATGAAAGTAATGGTATTTGTTTTAGTAATTGCTCATAAATAAATATTAAATTGTGGTTAAATTGTAATTTGTGAGCTTCCACCATAAGACTAGGGTGCACGAGTTGAGTTTATCGACGACATTAAGCTCATGCTGTTGTTGCTGTCAGCCTGCGTCAGCGACGGCCAAATCTGGAAATCAGGCCTAATTTATGCTTGTGTACTTTTTCTATAACTAAAAACACATGTTTGTATATTGTACTCCCGGGATGTTCTAGGGCGTTAGTTATGTAGTAGTACATTTCTTTTTGTGGTTTTATTTAGTTGCATCGTCATTATGTTTTTTAGCGGAGAGTGTTCATGTTTGTCCCCCTTCGTCATTCTCCTCCAAAACAGTGTAACCGTGAAGGTGCCGGAGTGACAGTCTGGCCACCTCTACTTCCTTAAACGATTGGCTTCCTCGTGCCCTTTAATCATTCATGTCACGCTAAGGTCATCATATTCTGCTTTTGTAGTCATGCATTTCAGTGCACAGTCACCGTGGGATCACTGGGACGTCTGTCTCATAGCATATCTTTTACAAATATTCAAATGCAACAGTCAGGTAAATGAATAATTCAGTCATCTATAACATTTTAATACTTAGAGTATTTGGTATATTTCAGAATTAATGCTGCTATCTATGCTGCACAATACCTCATGTTAAGCTTGACATGTCTGTATAAAATGTGCAAAACAGTTTAACTCATGCTCATTTTAAATGGGGGTATTTTTGAAAATATTGTATGGTTAAACAAATACAATATAAAATACAAAAATAAATAAATAAAAATATTAAACATAAGTGCCTGAGGTATGTTAATTAGAAACAAATGATGCTGGTGGCTTTATCAGTTATTTGATTTTGTTTTTATGTAGAAAGGCAGTTTCAATAATTTTATTTTGGAATATATGGGAAATAATGGTGGAATCCCTTCTCTTTGTATAAGACGATTTTTAAAGTTTGCGATTTTAGGTGACCAACTACATAACTAACACACTACATCATTCACCCATTGGTTGATTTCTTCACATTAATCATTGATCATTTTGGCCTTGACTTGAAATAAAAATAAAATTGCAATAATTAATTAAGGGAAAATGTGTTCATATTGGTCAGAAAAGACATCGTCACATTTTGAGCGCAACAAAAAAAATCTGATTATTTTGCACGTATACTTTATGATTAGTCCTAAATTGTATAATTCGTCATATGTTTCATTGTCAAAGGATGGCTGCAGTGAAGGTTCCTACAGGGACACCGTGAGGAAAAGTGCTGAAATGCAGCCTAACTGCCTTTGACATTAGAAGCAGGAACACAGTAATGACAACAACCATAACAGCAACAAGAACGAGGTCAGCACCGATAATTATCACTTTTTAAATCTCAATCAAACAACCAAGATTTCAGCGGGAAAATCACACCTGTGAAATCTTTATAAATGGAGTAATTTATGAAAAAAGTGAGAACATTTATTTTCAGATAAGATAATCTTACAGAATATCCAAGATAACTTGTCAGATTTAAGGTGCCCTAGACTACCTTAAATGCGACAAGGTCCCTGGGACCTGTGTCACAAAGCAGGAATTCTTGCTTTGCCAGAATACTTGTTGATTTTATGGTGCCCCAGTTTAAATGGACTTTATTTTCATTCACTTACATTTAGCCCAGACTACCTTAAATCCTACAAGTTATCCAGCTAAGCAATAAATCCAGCTTTGTGATACTGGCCCCTGGTCAGGATCAAACAGAAGGGCATGGAGCCTATCCCGGGCAGTACAGAGCACCAGGCAGGGCTGAACACAGGACAGAATGCCAGTCCATCGCAAACACACACACATACACACACACAAACACGCGTTTGTATTCCTATCTTAGTGAAGACCATCCATTCATCTCTATGGGAAAAACCCTAATCCCAGTCACAACACCCTTAACCCCTACCCAGTCTTAACCTTAACCAAACAAAACACAAGGCTTTGGCATTTTTACCTTTTACTTAACATGATTGCATTAACAGAACTTCATAAAATTAAGTTTAATGGCAGCCTTAACCCCTACCCAGCCCCAACCTTAACCATAAATGACCTCATGAAATACAAGATTTTTCACATTTTTCATTTTTTGACTGTAGTCACAGATTTTATTAAATTGAGTTTCCCCTTATGGAGACCAAAAAATAGTCCCCAAAATGTCAAAAGAAGAAGTTTTTAATCACACTGTGTGGACACACACACTCAGTCATAGATCACACACAGTCTAGAGATGCCAGTTCACTTAAGTGCAGGACACTGGCTTACCCAGAGGAAACCCCCACACGACATGGGGGTAACTCAGTTCCATCTACACAAATCATACCGTAACGTGACTTTTTATTCTTCAACATAATGCTCACTGTGTCAGTACAAAAGACTCTAAGTACAATGTAACTTCTTTCTGAACACACCCTCTAACAGTCTGGCCAATGAATATTCAGGCAGCCTATGGCAGACGATTCTGATGTCATTTGATAATGTGGCACTGTATGGAAAGTCTGACATTAGCCAGGCTGCAGGGAGGAGGTCACCTCATGGCCCTGCTATCTTCATTTGGCCCTTACACAAACGGCCAATATTGCATGAACTTCTTGGAAAGGAAGGTGGCATTCCTGTAATGTTAATCAAGAGGTACCCAGGTATATGTTAATAGGTGCCATAAGAAAGCACCATTTTTAAATGACTCTTTATAAGTTTGTCTAAAATAGATGAGCAAATATATATATATATATATATATATATTATAAATATGTATATGTGTGTGTATTAGTTTTATTGATTCAGCTATTTGGAAATGCCATTTTAGGCTTCTGCTTAAGGATACTGTGATGGCACTTTTTCGGTTTTGAATTGATTTTAGATACATTTTCAGTATTTCATAATGTAACTCATTCTGTATTTTCCATAAAAATTACATTTATATTAGCATGTAAAAAGTCATTGACAGTGGTACATATGGAGAAGGACACTGAGATCAGGCTGTCCCCTGCCTTTCACCCCACGCTGCCTCCATCACATATTGCATAAAATATTACAAGCACGAACCTGACATGAAGTGCAATGGAAATGCGAGGCGGGTCCGCATCTGCTGGTCCTCCTTAAACTCCACTTTTCCCATTAATGCGTGACAGACTATGAGCGGCCTGAGCCCGATTCCCCGCTTTCCCTCCCAGGTGAAGGTGAAACGGCGGCATCCATCTTGAAAGGCTCTGGAAAAGGTGTGTGGGGTTTCCGCCTGAGGTGGCTGGGAAAGGGAGCCCGGCTATTATTATGAGGATGAATGGTCGACTTCTCCGCCTCTTGTCAGGGCCACACATTGACAGCCAGTCACCCGGCAATGACTGTCACATCCCTGCGAAGAGGCTGCCGATGACAGAAACCAGCCGCATCAAATGGGCTCGTCAGGCAGGCAGGGGGTGGGGGTGAGGACGGGGGGGGGGGGCTGGTGCCAGCGAGCACCTCGCCATCCTCACCTGCACCCGGACAATGGCAGACAGGAAGAAAGCGACCTGTTCCTAATTAACCCCGCCGTCGCTTGGGCCGGGCTCTGCCGAGCACCATTACGCCAAAGCGCTTATTTCTAGAATGATCCTGCTGAATTTATGGTGCCTTAAACCTGCACTTTTATTAAGCGTGTTTTAAGTGCATTTCATTGTAATAGCTCTGAAATGGGTTTTGAAGCTATTTCTTTGTGCTGGACAGCTGTGTATAATATAAGTGAGCATTTAAGTGGAGCATATTTTAGGGCTATGAACTCTGCTCAACAGGACAGAGGGATAAAACTAAAAAATGCACATGGTTGGTTAAAGGCCTCGCTCTCAGGCAGGCAGACGAAGTTCAGTCCTCTAATCTCTCCTGCTGGTAATGAGGCGAGCAGCTGTCTCATTAAAGCCACCAGCTCCCTTCTAACACTTCACACCTCTCGCCTGTCTCCTAGGGCTAGTGTTTCCCGACCCAGTCCTTGGGGACCCCCAGACCGTCCAGGTTTTTGCTCCCCCAGGAGCTGGGAGTGAGCAGAAATATGGACTGTCTGGGGGTTCCCAAGAACCAGGTTGGGAAATACTGTCGCCCTTTACAGTAGATAGTTCTTAGGAGGTTCCTATGCAGGTAATTTAAATAAATAAATGTTTGATCTGATACATGTTTATTACATGGGAGACCATGTACTGTAATAGGAATTTTAGTGTATCATACATAGAAAGGCACTTCATTCATAATTTCACTATTTATCGAATATATTTTGGTTTTTATCGTATAATTTCTGTCTTTTTCCTTACAAACCATACAGTTAATTATCTATTTGTTTTTTTGTAAAATATAACCACAACAATCTGTAAAATATTTTTTAAGTACCAGCACTAATCAATGATTAAAGTTGTGTCACTTCATAAACTCTCTTATCAACTATGTATCTGAATGTCTTTTTGTACCTCGATTCAGATTGTTTTTAAACGCTTCAGTGTATAATAAAATTCTCGTCCTTGTATTTGGTTAATCGATATCTGAGTCTGGGCATGAAGGTTTGCTATTCTGAAGCTCGTATGTAAGGAAAACAAGCTTATCCAGCCACGTAACAGCGGTGGCAGGCCAGGCCCGTCTTCCCACAGAGTCCTGAGCAGCTGACCGAGTAATGCTTTGCTGTTTTAGCAGCTTGATTGGGCATCTATCTGCCACACTCAGGACTATTTCTACACATATGGGACTCAAAACAAAAGTGGTCGCCACCTGCTGGTCCGGGTGATTATGACACTTTATTCATTTGTAAATAGGAAATCTTTGATTTTCACATATCCCATCTTACTCTCCACGAGAGGCACAGATGAATGTTTATACAGCATCAAAAGACAGGGCTAGCCATGGGATTCAAACTCACAACATTCAGGAAAAAGGAACTGATCTGTAAACCTCTGTGCTACACACCGACACAAATGGATGTGGATCTTGCCACCTTTCCTGAGCAGTCCGTCATAGTGAAGACCAAGCAACTCAATATGTAGGTCTCCATATGTCTCACGGCACGCAGAGGACAAGCGTTTGCAGCCGGGAATGAGGTGAGTGCTTTTTCACCTTCTGTGGCTCTCTTGGGGGCAGCAGAAGTCACCCAGACTCAAGAGCGTAATTTTGGTTTGAACATTGTGGGGGTTGAAGTCCTCACCCATTTAGGGGGTGACATGATTATTGGGGGGGTTGCATTAGCCAGTTTTGATTATTGGAGGGGTTGCGACCCCCCCATCCCCCCAGTAATTTACGCCCATGCCCAGACTGTCCAGCCTGTCCACAGACCCAGACTGTCCTGCCTGTCCACAGACTCAGACTGTCCTATCTGTCCACATACCTAGACTGATCTGCCTGTCCACATACCCAGACTGTCCTGCCTGTCCACAGACTCAGACTGTCCTATCTGTCCACATACCAAGACTGACCTGCCTGTCCACATACCCACGCTGTCCTGCCTGTCCACAGACTCAGACTGTCCTATCTGTTCACAAACCTAGACTGACCTGCCTGTCCACATATTGCTGCAAACCCCTTGTACTCAATCATCTCACACCAGCAATGTGCATCTGCACTACAAGGATTATGAGACATAAGGCGCCGATGGGGGGTGGGTGGCAGTGGTGGGGGTGGTAATTCTGTTAAATGAAACCCTCAGGCAAAAGTTGCTATAAAGTTGCAATAATAACCTGTACTCTTCTGGGAAGGCTTTCCTTTAGATGTTGGAACATTGCTGGTGGGATTTGCTGCCATTCAGGTTGGGCATTGATGCTAGGTGCTCAGGTCCCTTTCTGTGAGATGTCAATTCACAGCTGAACTTGCTCCCAGATGTTTCCACTTCACACTCACTTCACTTGCGGTTGACCAGGGCAACTCTAGCAGGACAGAAATGTTGCTGGGTTAACTAACCTCTTCTTTATGCCCACCCATTCTGCTGCCATTGTTTGATGCTAGAGATTGCAAGGCTATGTGCTAATGTGGCCATTTCCTCTATTCACGTGGGGTTTCTCAGTACTCTTCGTTCATATATTGTAACATCGAATGTGTAACACTTGTGGTACTTAGAGAAAGCCTCAGTGCTCCTAGTACGTTGAGAGAGCAGAGAGAGTCTGCTGGGTTAACATACAGGAGGTGGGTAAGTCGAATGCAGTGTTTAATAATTCTAACGCATCTGCCATGACATTCACACTTTCAGACTCTCATGCTCACACAAGAAATCTTACGGCAAATCTATATTATTCCATTATAAACCTAAAATGAGCTACATCAGAAGCGTTGAAGTAGTTTGCAAACCCTACAGACTATCTAGAAGGTAAATAAAACTCTTACATACATTTAAATGCGTGAGCATATGTGTGCAGACTTGTCTTGAATTGAAAATCTCACTCAGCTGACCAAAGTTGGGAGGCCTGCTGTCGGGGGAGAGTACACCAGACAGGGGCATTGGCAGTATTTTGACTACATGGCCTCCCTGCAGGCCTGCTGTCTGGGAAGAGTACACCAGATGGGGGCCTTGGCAGTATTTTGACTACATGGCCTCCACGCAGGCTTGCTGTCTGGGAAGAGTACACCATACAGGGGCGTTGGGAGTATTTTCACTACATGGCCTCCATGCAGGCCTGCTGTCTGGGAAGAGTATACCAGACAGGGGCCTTGGGAGTATTTTCACTACATGGCCTCCCTGACGGCACAGAGGGCTGTTTTGTTAAGGTCCAGCTAATAATCCTGGTCCAGGTAATCCTCCTTTGAAGGCAGCATGAATGCCAGTGGGGCATTGATTCTTTAACTCAACAAAATACTGTATATGATGCTGCAGTTATGCTATCTAGGCTCATAACCTGGGCTTTGACTATTCATTTTACATATAAAAGGCATCGCTTTCGTGATACAAAGCATCGCTTTCATTACATTTCTTCATTTTCCCCCTAAATGCCTCCCTCTGATGACCCCACAGAGATTAGGCTCTTGCAGAGAACTTACTTCTCTAATGATCAAAGATCAACTATAAAATACAGGATTTAATCACACAGGCATGTGCCTGTTCAGACTCTGATGCTTTAAAATCATATTTAACATTTTTCATATTTCTTATTGGTCCTACAACTGCAGTTGGCAGCACAGCCTCACTACTAATTATAGGCGATATAACATTATTTGTGTGTATTTCTTATTTTGTGGAGAACCGAATCTCAGACAGGTTTTATGTGCGTTTGTGAGGACAATACAGTTGGATTTGGCTGCCACCTACGGGCAACATGCAAATTATAATGTAAAAAAACTGAAATCTAATCCCCAAATGCATGCAGAATGATCGTTTTGCAAATAAATTATTAATTTTCGTCTCAAGACTAAAGTGAACACGGAAAAAGGTTAGTTTAACATACTTCATGTACTGTTTTAATGTTACCAGTGGTTCCGTAAACTTCTAATTTGCTGAATAGTTTAATGCATCATTCCTATTGTCATCAAAGCTTGTATAGATAACGCTCCAATTGTACACTGTTCTTAAATATTATACAACATGCTTTATGTACGTTTAATTTCAACAAAATAATATATGAATCAAAATGGTCGAATTATCGGTGCTCGTTTAGCTGTGGCTGTTCGATTTTCTCTAGTTCGACCAGTTTGGTCTTTTTCAAAATGGCGTCGGGCATGGCAGAGTGATAATGTGGTAATGTTCAGAAGTCTCATGTCAACATGTCACTGTTGAGACTGTGTGCCTTTTCCAAGTGTTTGACTGGCCGCATCTCTCTAGAAAAACGCGCCGTCCATTTGGCACAGTGCAGTGCTTGTCTCAGAGCGCGAAGTGACATTCAGAGGCCAATATCAGGTATACTCTTGTCACCGTCAGTTGCATGGTTTGACCCAGACATTGTTACAGAAGTACATCTGCAGGTTGTCACGTTACTTAAGCAATATGCACGTGGTGAAAGGTGATACATATACGTGAAACTGTTTTGTAATGTCTAAAATGGTGTGTAATATTAAAGCAGTAAAATGTGGCTGTCTGAGCTGCCGACAAAATCGATATGGAACTAGATTTAATTGATATGTCACGTACTTTAATTATCCGGGCAGTTCTCTGTTAACGTGTGTAAAAATATGCAATCTAACAGCAACGTTGCTGTGAATCAGTGATTATATATCATACCGTATAGCTTCTGGGGCTGCATATTCTTAATAGTGCGTTCTTGACAACGTGTCCTCATTCCATGCTCGGTTAAGTCTAGATACAGAAAAATCACCAGATGTTACATGTTCCGCACAAATGTATGAAGACAGCAGGGTGAAAATATGTTTAGGTTTCATTGTTAATTTTCTCTGAACAGTGAGACCCTGGACAGTTTTCCAGAGAAATTACTCCCCTCTAATCCCAAAGAAGGACGATGACAAGACAAGAGTATGGAAGCAAAATCAGCTCCTGGATGGTAATTATCAAAGCGAACTTGTTACTTGACTGCAGTTTTAAAGAATGTATAGTATTGAATAAGAGTCCATATGTGCAACATACATATGTGCCAGTCATTGAATGTTGGATCACCAGCTGATGAGATGCATGCATTTTCAGGGAAGTTACTGTACTTTTTTTACAGTAAATTTTATGTTTTATATTATGACCAGTGCAGAGTAAAATGGACCAAATTTTTAAATGCTCTGTTCCACCGCTAATTGAGTTGCTATGAAAAATGGTTCTTCCTCTGTTGTCAGTGCTGGAAGCACGGATTCAGCAGCTTCAATCTGATGCAATCTTGGACATGAGTCAGTCAGAAGTGCAGCTTCTCAAAATCCCCTCTGGTGGAAGAAGGACAGAAACAGGACTGAAACGGATGCCCAAAGAGGGGACGGATGCTTGCAAGGAGGGTCAGGCCAAAAGAAAGACAGGAACTGTCGACACGCCAGTCCTTAAAACCTACCCAAGCCGCTGGATCGAGAAATTAAAGAGAGAGAAGAAGAGTAAAACAGCCCAGCAGCATCACCAACATACCCCAGTTAAGCAAGTGAAGACCATAACAAAAGTAGAGAAACCAAAGCTTAAAAGCACCACGTTTAAAACAATTTCCAAATCTAAAAAAAGTCAGCCGGCTGCAAAATCGGAGCCCCCTGGGCCAGCTGTCTCTCAGGCAAAAGCCACACCGCAGAAGTTAGCTAAAAGTGCCCTTTCCCAGGGAATTGTAAGAGAAAGCAAGGCAGACGAGTTCATCTCCGAGCGGCTGATCGAGGCAGGCCAGAATAATCGCTATGGGGACGCCCAGCTGAACGTGCGCTGCTACCTAGAGGCCTGTGTGGTGTCTGGAAATGTGGACCGAGCCCAGCGCTGCCTGTTCCACTACCACCGCCACGTCCCACGTCGTAAGCTGCTCTCCATCAGTGCCTATAACACCATGATGAGGGTGTGGGCCAAGAAGGTGAGTCTCTGAAAAGACTAAAAAGCCAGTCTGGTATCATGTCAGTCCTGCGTTTATAATGATCACTGTCATTCTCTTGTTGCATTATTGATTGAGACTGATAACTTGTGAAATTAGTTAAGCATAGTTTCATGTTTTTTTGTCAAGTATTGCAAACAGTGCAATGTAGGGGTTGGGTGCATATGGGGAGGGTATCAGAATCAGAATGTGGTTTATTCGGAGTATGAAGTATGTTCACACCTACAGGGAATTTGTCTCTGGTTGTCAGTGCTGACATACCTCAGTTGGTACGGAAACGGAGAGAATAAGAATGAATGAATGAACATAAGAATAAGTGATAAGCAGGTGATGTGATGAGAGTGCGCTGGCATTGTGCTAAGTGAGTTAACTTCCCTTGTCTGTTGGAGGGCTCCTTGAGCCAGATTGGTCGGCTCTTCATCATGGTGGAAGAAGCCGGCCTGAAGCCCAACCTCAGCACCTACAGCGCCGCCCTGGAATGTATGGGCCGTAATGCAAGCTGCTCCCCCCGAGTCATTGGAAGGTAAGGCCTGTCCGTTAGCCGTGTCGGTTACCCACAACACTTTTTAATTCTAACTGGTACAGCCTCCGGAATACAAATGCCCTTTAGATGAGAGGAAATAAGTGTTAAGTAGAATAGAAACAAACACCAAACAAACTCCTTTAGCTTGGCTGCTTGTTAGGGCAAGTCATTGAATTTGTAGGTTAGTACTGTTCTAAATTATATAGCTGAATTTTAGTTTTATAAATTAAGAAACGGCTAAGTAATCGCAAAATAGATTACATGCAGTGTGGCCAAACTAAAGGTTTGGGGTGGATTGAGTGTGACACACATTTGGGTTGGATTGATGATGGTAAAATAGCTTGCATATTTAAATCACCCTTTGGTCAGTCTGAGGCAGTAGACATTACCGCCACTGTTGTGGAAATGTTCTTATAATCACAAGCTATCAGTGCCTACCACCAGAGGGCACTAGCTCCCCCCCGCTACAACAACCATGGACTCTTCTAGGCAAAACTTTAAAGTCTAGATTGGGTGCGATTGCTGTAACATCTTAATTCCCAGAGACTATTACTATATTACTCTGAGTAGTAGATATTAATGAACTCAATTAGCATCAAATTCCAAGTTAGACGAGCTCAAGATAGAGTTCAGAACCCTCTAGAGTTCACCTTTTACAATCAAGTATATGTGATACAATTATAACATGTTAAAATTTGCTACGCCTGAACTCCCACAATCTTTATTTTATTTTCTTAAAACCACGTTCCCCTGTCTCCTGTACTGTAATGTTTGTGACGTCGGTAATTTCAGGCTTTATCGTTAGAAACGGTGCGAAGCTTTTGGACTTTTCTTTCGCCACCTGTAATCGGGAAGCTGCCTCCGGTCCGCGGTCATGTTCTGCACAGAGCCGACACGGGGGCCGAGTGCTTCACTACGGATTTGGACACCGCAGAGGCTTTTTGTCCGTCTTCCCTGTCCAGCTACCGCTAAAAGCGAACAGCCCGGAATAGATGCATGCTCGGAGCGCGGGAGGCGGCCTGTTTCTTTGCCTTCTCCGTATCTCCTTAATTAGCTTGTTCATCACGTCCCTCTGCTTTAATAGTCGTAATTTCTGCTCCTATTTTGATAATAATTTATAAGTGTAAAAAGTGATGAGTAAACCCAGGCTTAATGCGGCTTCGGTCACCCAGCCGTAAGCCCCTAACATGCCTCTCCCGTCCTTAGTCACGCTGTCTTACGCGCCGGGTGGCTTTTAAGTTCCCGACCCGCATTTATTACGCTATACAATTTACCTTAATTCTGGTTTAAACTGGTCCCCTGGTTTTTATATAACCACTTGATGTTGAATACTAATATGAAAGAGGTGCTCTGGATTGACCTTATCTATACGTAGGTTGGCGGGGGTTCCTCCCCGCTCCCATTCAGAGGAGGTTTAGGGGCTGTCTATGCGACTTGTTTCATTAGTGCCATGTCATTTAGAGAGTAGTACTCTCGGGGATTTGTGTGTAGTTTAAACCTGTCTCTCACATGTTCTTGTCTGCCTTCCAGGTGAATTACCCCCCCCCCCATAATGGGTCCGCTCCATCATTTTATATATCGACAGGGATTCTTTGCCCCCCGCTCGTAATTCTGCCGAGTCCGTGGCTTGGTGGTTAATTTCTACTGGGGTCAGTGTAGCCTGTGTGTATTAAAAAGATGAATGAGCAGAAGGGAGGATCCTGGCGTGCTCCTAAGTGTCCGCCAGAGATTCACGGTTATTTTCTGGAGGCCCTGAGCTTCCTGGAGATGAGCTGTCCCCTTATTAAGATAAGTGTCACTGCTTTCAGCATCAGTGGGCTGGCTGGCTGGTCGCAGTTAGGGCTCTGATTAAGGGAAGCCCTAACTGGCATAATTACCCAGTAATGCCTCAGTCGCGTTGGGAGCGCTGGAGGGGGTGGTGCGGGGTGTGCGGTGACCACGCTGCCTTGCTGATGCTCACCCACTCGCCCCATGCGGTCAGGGAGAACGGGGCAGAGCCGCGGGCCGGCTCACGCGTGTGACGTCATCAGACCCCTGGCGGGAATTAGCCCCATGTGGCTGGCAGACCTGCTTCCTGATTGGCGGCCGCTGTGCGTACAGGAGTACTCACGCCCTGCCATCCCGTCTGCCAATCTCAGGACAACCACTCATGGGCGATCACATGCTGCGTGACTGGGGAGCCCACCCTGAATCATTTTTGACTTTGAACAAAGATGATTAGCATGTTTTTCATGCTAAATGGAAGTGGTGTCATTCTTGAATTACTTTGTGTATTTGTTTCCAGGTGATAATTATTTCTACATTATGATGATCTTAAATAAAACTGCAATAACTGCTAGCTAGCTGTGTGCTAACCATACCTTCCAAACACCTAGTTTTTTCTCCCCTGCTTAAGCTGTTTATTATAACTAGAGTCTCCCAGCAGAGCAGACATTGTAATTTACATTTACATTTACAGCATTTGGCAGACGCCCTTAACCAGAGTGACTTACATAAGTGCTTTTAGACTCTTCAATGAAATTTTCCCAGTACTAGCTCAATAAAACCAAGCCTATGAATACCATCGATCTAATACTCTTGAGAAAGTGC
>JAODKL010000034.1:5887119-5898112 GCA_026780765.1 Petrocephalus schoutedeni
ACGTCTTCGTCTCTCCATCAGGTCGCCCATCATGCCCGTGAGGACCTCCAGCTCTCTGGGCGTGGAGATCGGGGTGATGGCAGCCAGCGCCTGCTGCAGGGATTCGAGGAGCCGGGAGGCTTCGGGATCCTCCCGGAGTGCCGGTTCCACCGCTACCTTCCACCACAAATCCTGCAGCAAAAAAAAGTCCGCTGCAATCGGGGGCACAGGGGCGGACGCGGAAGCGGTGTCCGGCTCTAACACGGCCCGATCGAGGATCGGGAACGGGTCTTCGATCGGCCGCAGCGCCATGGAGCAAATGGCGATCTCGGGTTCACCGCCGCTGGGTCGTTGCTTAGGGTCGGTTGTTCTGTCACGGTTGCGGTGCGATTTACAACCCATGATGCAGGCGGTTCAGGAACAAGACGTTTATTCCAAAAGGAATACAGGATTTCGATAACAGGAACACACTAACAGACACCGTGAGCCGATGCAAGGTGACTAGTGTCACAATTACATACAACATCCAACACTGGGAACTAAACATGGGTAGACTAAATACAAGAGACATCACGGACGGAACACGGGGCAGCTGGGAATAATCAAGAAACAATCGGGTAACATACTCACGTGGGTAACAAGGGGCGTGGCACAACAGGAAGACATGGACAGATCGTGACAGCCACTAGCTGGCTAACTCGCCCTTACTCTTTGATCCAACTCACCCCAAACCAGCTCGGTAGGGTTTTGGTCTGGGGATTTGGTGGGCCAGATCTTCTCTCACAGCACTCCATCTCTTTCCTGAGACTTACCACAGAAGGTAAGCTTAGGATCCTGTTGAAGATCCTGATGATGATTTTCATTAGGTGTGCCCAATCATTTGAGTGATACTGTATGCATTGAAAGTGAGGCTTGGGGTCTGAGAGCAAGGTCAGTCTATTTATTTACCAACCCCGACGGGTGGTGGTGAAAGACCTTGCTTAAGGGCCCAGTGGATTTGTGACTGTTTTTCCAAGGACGGGATTCAAGCTCACAACCTTCCAACCGCAGGCACTGGGCCCTTACCCGCTGAGTCACACGCCACCCCCCGGAGACCTTTGCCCGGTTTATGGTGAGCCCCCGCACACTCTGCCACCTGTCAGGGTGGCATTAGTGCCAGTTTGGCTCATGCCATGACACCCATCCTGGATGAGAAGCAGGCCCGGAGTGACATGCAGCTCTCCGTCACTTAGACTGGCGGGCCTCTCGGAGAAGGCCTGCCTTTCAGCCCGGTGCTTGGGCACAGGGGAGGCTTTAATCTCCCTTATCGGCGCTGGCCATTCCAGGATAAGGGTTCCTTATGGAGGCTTTAGCACCCCGGGGTTGCGCGCTATAAATTGCCCTTGTTTTTTTCCATTGTATTTTATCATGTGCCCAAGGCCTCGAGGAAACGAGGGTGAAGCCTGACATTTTTAACACATCTCGCTTTAGTGTGTCAGACTCTCGCTGCATTAAACTCTATTTTAGTGCTTCTTTCAGGGGCAGTGGCGGGGGTGTGGGTTTGGGGAGGAGGGGCTGGATGACGGGGTATTTAGATCCACTCAAAAATGTCTGAGGGACCTGTTAACAGCACACCATTTGGTCTGGACAATGTGCCTTGTGGGGAAATGCCACCTTTGGGTTAAGGGGTCCATTTTCATTCACGAGAAGGTATCTGAATCGTGGATGCGTACTTTCAAGAATATTCTGAGAAGATCTTTTTGAGATTTATTTGCATGGTTGTCATTTAATTTCTAAATGGCATAATGAATAACAAAAGCATATCAAACTTATTAAAAATTGACATACATGGTTGCATTCTTTACACAGCCTTCCTTTGATTTATGTTGCTAATTAGTTCCTGAAAAATTGAAGGAAAAGAGTATTCGCTGATTGTGCAAGTTCTTACACATAGATAGCTGAAGACTCGTTGAAACATAAACATAAAAAACATAAAGCGGAGTACTGTAATTTATGGGTTTCTGTTGCGTTGATGGAGCTGGGGGCGTGGCTTTTGGTAAACCTTGCTGATCTCCCTCTGTAAATTTTCCCGGCCTTTCCCGCTTGGTAAATTCATCAGTGATCGAAAAGGGGCACCGAGGAGCCAGAAGAGCCACGTGCTCAGGCACTCTCCGTGGTTTAGACCGTTAAGCCCATTTTTCCTGCTTCCAACATATCAACCTCAAGAACTGGCTGCTCACTTGCGTAATATGTAATGACATACTTGACAGGTGCCATTGTAATGAGATAATGTGATTGGCTTCACCTCTCAGTGGTTATAATGTTATGGCTGATTGGTGTATATTTTCCTTTTATTTTTTAGCTAATAAACCTCACCCCCTGGGGTGCTTTATTGCATGAGCTTACCCAGGCAGACAACCAGGGGCCTCCGATAAGAAGGGACTTTAACTAGCCTTGTTTAACAAAATTCCCCCGCTGTGGCCTCTCACTGCAGCCAAAGAAAGAACCACTGTTTCAGGCAGGAGAACAGTGGGGCGCGGTCCACAGACAAGGGCGGCAAGCTAGTACTGGGCAAAATGACGTCATGAACCATCTGCTGTATTTTTCTACTCCACTAGATGGTGCTCTTGGTTTGCGTTGGGGCATGCTTTGGTGCCCTTTTTTGAACATATGGCGGGGTCAAAAATATTGCAAATGGTCCATGAAGTGTCATTTTGTGCATCACTATGGTGGTCCCCACACAGTACATCGCTAAAATAAAGTCACCTGTACTTGTTGTTTTGACATTTAACTTAAATGTTAGAATAAATTCATCCATTCATCTTCCAACCGCTTATCCAGCACAGCGCCACAGAGGGCCTTGACCCCATCCCAGAAAAGCTCACCCAGGACAGGATTACGGTCCATCAGGGCACATACTGACACACAATGGGCCACCCACAGTGCGCCTGTGTTTTAGAAGAAATCGACAACCTAAATCTGCAGAATTCGTCACGGCCTCAGATCTACTCAGTTGTGCTGGGTGTCAGCTAAGGGAAATCTGTTCTGAGCGTGACCAGCGAGGCATCGTGTTTCCTTTCATTGCGTGTGATCATTTTTAGTATCAGCCAGGTTTATTTTAGTGGAGAATCTCAAAATTAAATAGAGAAACTGTTGTGGTTTAATTCATTTCTCGAGGTCACTGGCAGTTCAGATGCATTTTGATGGGTGTCATTAAGCAGTTTTGTTCCTATCAGATTTTAGCTACTTTACACAGTAAAAGGATGAAAAACATGGCATATGGATACCTATTAGGGGTATGGAATGATGCCCTTTAATTTGTCAATGTCTTGCTGTTTTGGTTGATGATAAGACAGAGTGACACCAGGCTGTGGATGTTCATCAGTGAAGCTCATTAATGTAATTGTGGGCCGCTAATCAGATTACGGGTCACTTTTGCTGGCTGGGAGAATATCCGTCAGTCCTGAAGTGAATTACCTTATAGCGGAGATGACCTCTGGATTGTGGGATTATATGGCGTTGGGAGTCATTTCCAAGTGTGTCCCCGAGCAGCTGGGAACGTTCCCCGGACCTTTAGAAGTGAAATTTAATTTCCCCGGAGAGTCCTGGAGCCTCAGAGCTGCGGGGACCCAGAGGACACAGGGACATTTGTTCCTCCAGGAAGCCTCCCAGCATGCATTCACTAAGACCTCTAGCTCATCTTCGACCCAACTCCCGCCTGATTTATATCGTCCTTACACCCTTCCGGTACAGGCCGCGCCACGTAATATCTGCACAGTGTGTCTTCCTTATGCAGATAAATAATGTATACGTCCACGCGCGTCTGAAAATGAAATCCCTCAACGCGCCGATCCCCATGGTTCTCCGGTGATATAATAGGTGTGTCTTGAATTTCCAAGGTATGTGGGGGGGGGGGGGGCAATAGATGGAGACTAGAGGAGAAAAGGCAATCGGGAGACCGGCATGTCTCTCCCAGCAAAGTGAATAATTACTCGAGTCCCCACATAATCGCTGGGCTCGGGGTGCTTCCCACTGACAGCAGCAATCAATAACAATAATGTGATTGGCAGCCCGTGAGGTGGGAAGACCGGCTCGCTCTGAGCTAGAGAATGGCGTTGGGATGTCTTATGGACACCGAATAATGAGCTTTGATACAACTGCGGTGATGAGAATAATTTTTATGTTTTGTCATAGGATGAAGTCATTATGTTTTCCCAACAAAATATTGAACTGCATGTTTATGGGCGAGTCACCGTACAAAAGAATGTCTGTTCTGTTCCCTAGACTATTACGGCGCTAAATATATTGAACTTCTGGTCGGTTGTTTAGGAATGAAAAGTCTTGCTCTTCCAGAAGACTTTTTAATACTTTTGTTAGCAGGGTGGCTGTTCTCAGTGTTGCTGTTATTTTATATGAAACAGATACAATTTTGTGCAGCAAGTAATAGCAGCATGCAAACTATGATGGCTAGGTGCTTCTAAAGAGCGTGCGCGCGTGTTGGGAGAGTGCATTACATCGTGGGGACCAAATGTCCCTGTAAGCATCCACCTATTATTTTGTCCTTAGGGACACTTTTTCGGTCCCAACTCAATTGTGTAAAAATGTGTGAATGCAATCGGAAAAACTAAAAATGCCAAATGCTTGTACTTTGTTTAGTTACTTCTGGTTAATGTTAGGGCAGAGTTGGGGTTAAGGGTGTCAAAGCTGCGAAAAGGGTTATGTCCCTGAAAACAAATGGAAAGTCCTTACAATGATATAGACACCGTATGTGTGTGTGTGTGTGATTTCTTAAGAGTAAGGTTGCTTTTGGTGACCATATTTTGCCTTGCACCAAAGAGTACAGTGGAGGCCAGACACAGAGAGAGGCATCAAAGCAACGCAGACATGCACACAGAAAGTATTCTGACTGTAGAAAGCAAATGTCAGCCTGAACCAAAGCAGAATCCTGGACATTTCAGGCATTTGTGGGTTCCAGAAAAAGAGGACAGGTGCCATTTCCCCATGAGCATTTAACACGAGGCGAGCCCCATCGCTGATGGCCGTCAGCCGGAGTTGCCGTGCCTACAGTGTGGCGACCGCGTGCCAGCGCATGGGGCCAATGCATGTCCCGTGTCTCTGCCAGGCTGCTCTCCTGGAAGCATTTAAGTGCGGCCCTTATGTATATATTGGGCCATGTATAAAGCCCAAAGTAACACCTGCAGCTGCCCCCCTGTGGTAAATGAGGAGTGAGGGGTTTTTTTTTAGAGCTGTAGAAATGAGATCATTTGCCAGTTTGACAGGCTACGTGACTCCTCCTCTCTCGTCATGCTAACGGAGGGTGGAGATGAAAGTTGCCAGGTGCCAAGGGTAAATTGAGTTGCGCTGCATTTTCAGAACTGCTTCAGGGTCTGCGTTATTTATCTTGGCGCGCCGTGGTGTCATGACTCGTGGCTGGGGTGAGGAATGTCAGAGTCACGCTCTTGGAATGCACAAACCTGACCCCTCCCCCCCTCCCCCAACAACCTATCTGAAGAAACAGAATGGATGTCTTATGTGTTTGTTGGAACCAGGCAGGCCTGGGTTACTGTGACTCACTGTGGAATCAATTACTGTGACTCCTAGCCACCGGTATGGTACAGCCATGCGAGGCTGTCTGAGGCCTGTTGCTGACTGTGGAATCAGGCCTGGTTTGCTGTGACTCCTAGCCACTGGTATGGTACAGCCATGCGAGGCTGTCTGAGGCCTGTGGCTGACTGCGGAATCAGGCCTGGTTTGCTGTGACTCCTAGCCACCGGTATGGTACAGCCATGCGAGGCTGACTGCGGAATCAGGCCAGGTTTGCTGTGACTCCTAGCCACAGGTATGGTACAGCCATGCGAGGCTGCCTGAGGCCTGTGGTTGACTGCGGTATCAAGCTTGGGTCACTGTGACTCCCAGCCACAGGTCTGTCAGGCTGAGTATAGTACAGTATTTATCCAGGGGGGCAGAACTGAAAGAGATCAGGGTATGGAGCATGAATGCACCCAGCAAATTCCTCCCGACTCCCTGCCTGTAAGACTGAGAGTCGCACACTCTGGGGGATTTTTGTGTGTGCTGGCTTTTCTCAGCTAATCCTTTAATTAGACTGATTAAATTCTAATAGTGATTAAGTCGGTGTGATTTTTAAGTGTGTTTCTTCTCATCGCAGTATTACGACGTGCTTTTGGGCTCCCTTCTGTACTCCTGGACCCTGTGAATGGTTTTTCCTGCACTCTTTGCTTTGGCTCGTTGTGAATATGCGCAAGCGTTGTAATGACTGGAAACGTCAGCCATCTGTTCCGTATTCCGCCGTCTTGTGCTGTCGCTGAGTACTCCCTATGCATTCATACACCTCTGGAGTTACTTGTTTTTAAATACAGCAAGCAGCCAGAGGGCCAATCAGCCTTAGAATTAGCTGCCCGCTGTAATGTCACATCTGGGGTAAACGCAGAGGACACATTACGTTGTTGTGCACTGTGTGCTGTGGTGTTCAATGACAGTCACTTCACTTTTAAAAAAAGGAGAACTTTATAAAAGATTTAGAAGGTAACTAGTAATGTGAACACATTCTAAATCAGTGTATGTTTAGACTTGTAATACATGCTGAGTATGTATTCAGTACACAGCGCTTACTATTTTAATGTACAGAAATTCCATACCCAATTGTGCCGAAAGTGATTCTTCGTGCAGCTCTGCCCTGAGCATTATGGGAGTTTCCTCACTCTGCTGTATCCTTCCTGTTCTCCGCAGCTCAAGAGTAACATGCAGTCGGTGCAGATCCAAGTCAACCACGACTTCAACGAGTAAGTGGGCCGAGGAAGGTCAGGCTGCGGGTCAGACCCCATAGTGGGCTGACCATGAGGGCTGGCCGCTGTCTTAACCAGCTAGTCAAGTATTCTGTTGCTGTGACTCTGCATGCTCAACTGGTTGAAAAATTTATTATTAATTTTTCATTTTTACTGTCTACCTCAAAGCAGATATGCAGTGTTCTGTACAGTGTTCAGGCTATTCATAGGCAGCTCCAACGGGGCCCCTGAACATGCGTTTGGCGAATTGTATCATCCCCCATCCTCCGTCTGGTAAATTCAACCTTGGAGGATCCCTGTGCTCGGAAAATTCTACCATGGGACAACCCCCCCCCCCGCCCCCCACTTGGTAAATGCTACCCTGGGGACCCATATTTCTTCAGTATTGAAAGTGGGGCGTGACATGTCTTGGTCTGCAGTTTGGCGACTCGCATTGACCCTTGTATATGGCGTCCCAGAAAACCTTGCCTTTTAATGTTAGCCTAGAGCTTGCCGGTAATCAGGGCCTGACGGGCTTTCGCCAAACAGTGGGTGCTGAGTGACGGAGTTGATCAGAGAGCTCTGAGCCAATGGTAAGACCAGAGCGCTCTAGGCCTTCCAACTGCCCTTGGCCGCCCTCAGTGTCCTGTGCGCTGGTGCTTATTTCCCGGTGCCCTTTTTTGCTGCTGTAGCGAGTCATGACTCGTATCGGATTACCCCATTTTTCTTTCTGATTTATATTGGGAAAAAATGGAAAAAAATAGCAGTGAGAATCTAGCATTACCCCTTTTTAAACCCCATCTATGTTCCTGCAGCTTGCATTACGCTAAAATGCTACATCCGCTGAACCACTTTGAATTTAGTACAGAGTTTGACATGGGGATCTTTCCAACGTGATGCCTGAGGACGATGGGCTGGGGGTCGGTGGCCATGATTAAAAATTAAGCACCACTTTGAAAAAAGAACGGAAAGTAGTTAATCTCGTGGCGGTTGTAGCTGGGCCCATGTGTCTGGTGTGAATGGCTACTGATCAGCGGCTAGTGTGGAAGAGGCTTATAGTGAAGCAGCCTGCACGTCTGGCATGTGGCTCTCCAGAACATGGGACACGGCTGATGTCCTTAGCTGGAGCACTGGTGCGTCACTATCTTATCGTGGTCCCCAGCCTTACCTGTCTGAAACCCTTATGATAATCGTCATAAACACAAAGCCCCTTATAAAATTTCACACATGAGCCATTTCGCTGGCGAGATTTCCAGTGCGTAAACGCCACTGGGAATTGATTGTCTGTTGGGGAGAACATCTGTTCCCTTATTAAGGAATTACACTACATGGGGGGGTGGTGGTGGTGATGGGTTTTGTTGTCACTTGACCTCTGGTAGTAAAGGTGTCAGGAAATGCAGAAGACAGGTTTGAATTGTTTGTGTGAGTCAAAGATGCTGCCCAGTAGCCATTAAGAGGCCACCTCCACAAGCGACCTGCTTCACAATGGCCCAGGGGTGCTACAAAGGGGGGGGTTGGTTAGGGTGATTACAAGGGCCCATGAGTGACAGGGGCCCTAAAACCTTTGGAACATAATTGGTTTGATCTGGGTTGGGGGCCTTTCATGGGGCCCAAAACCTCTAGCCACGCCCCTGCAGTGACCCCGACTAATAGCGAGTATGAGCAGAGGGGGGAAGTTCAGGTTCAGAAAGTGCAAATCCAGACCACGATTTTGTTTCAACCAACAAAGTTGAGCATAAAGAGTCACAGAGTGCTTAGCTGGTTGGCTGAAGCAGAGTCTTGGTCTGGGTTTGTACTTCCGCACCTCTGATTATGAGAGCCTTGAGTAATTAAGATGCAATTATCTTTCTGAATTTTGAGCACATCTCCCATCCAGCCTATTAATCCGACGCCCCAGTGCGTGTCACTGTTAAGCCAGCGGTGTGCTTCCCTGTCCAATGGGAATGGAGCGTGAGACTGCGTGGGTGTGCGTCTCCGCCAGGACGGCGGGTGGAAGCATCGCAGACGCGGCCTCCTGTCACTCTCGCCTCTGCTTTCTTGCGTCTGCCTTTAATTCCCGTCTCTGAGCACCGCCAGAGCCAGGCAGTGAGCGCCGATGAGCTACTTCCCTTAATATGTCACGAAAACCCCATCAGCCTCGTTCTGCCTTGCTCGTGGCGTGCAGGAGACCAGACATCATGAAGCAGAAGAATGCCTTTCCCCCCAACTTCATCCATTCCCTGGACTCTACCCACATGATGCTCACCGCCCTCTACTGCTACAGGTATAAGACCAATGTTTGTCCCTATTTGTAGCTGCATAATTAATATATATTAGGCTGTTATAAACAAGATGGCTTCCAGCTGCTGGATTATGTAACGTAATTGCTCTGTTGTTCTGGACGTCATCAGTCGCACCCCTAAGGCACGCTGTAGCTATCGAAGAGGAGTAATGAACCACCGAAGCTTGGCGGGTGTCAGAGAGCCCCCGTCCCTCGTTTTGTGGCAGTGGAATAAGGTCCGCTGGCAAGCCATTAGCATCCTCAGTGGCAGTTAAATAACTCAGGAACGCGTGGAAGATCCTGTGTCTTCGTTTGGCAACATGAAAGAAGTTGACAATATTTGTTCGAAGGTTCCGTAGCTGCTACAGGCGGTGAGCAGGGAGATCCACTAGGTGGGGGGGCAGAGCAGAGATATTTCCCGTATGCAGAGAGAGCGTGTCTGGCGCCCGAGTAGAGGGTTCTCAGCCGCAGGCTCAGCAAATTGAAGCGCCCCGCCAGAATATTATGTGCGTCCCAAATTCTGTTCCCGGTTGCATCAGCGTGGAGGTTTTCTGGCTGCTGGGTGCGGCTTTAACCCCTCACTCTTCGCCCTTCGCGCCCCCATGTCTCCTACCAGGGCAGGCCTCACCTTCGTTTCTGTCCATGACTGCTTCTGGACCCACGCCGTCAACGTGGACACCATGAACAAGGTACCCAACCCTCCCCCCGAAACGGTCTGACTCATCATTAGATAGCGGCATGTGGGAGAGGAAGCGCTTAGCATGTGCTAATAGATAGCGTCCCTGGCGGTCTCGGCGTCGGCGCGGCCGATCCGGCTGTCACGCCGCTCGCCGGCCTGTTTTCCCGGAACAGCTGGCCAGCCACTCGCTCCTCACTTTGCACAGGCTCCAAGCCACCGCCACCGTATGTTTTCCGGAGGTAAATAACAAGAACAGCATCCATTAGGATCATATTTCCCCCGGTGAAATAGTTAGGGAACCAAACTTATTTACGTGTGTGTGTGTGTATATATGTATTACATTTTTGTTATATATGCATATTTTAAGTAGTTGGAATCACATGGATTTATGTAAGCAGTTGTCTTTTTAGTGGGTTAGGATGGGTTAGGATGTTGTGTCCCTGATCAGAAAGTTTTGGGTTCAAATCCCAGCAAGAGTGATATCACTGTTGTTTCTTTGGGCCAAGGCCCTTAGCATCTTCTAAAGAAATACAGTGTAAATGGTGTTTTCCTTGGGCCCAGGGAACTAGATGAGGGCTAGTCAGGTGAGACGAGGGATTAATCTGGTCGTTAAAAGGTAACGTCGAATGAGATCAGCAGTGTTTCTGACGGCCCGAAGAGAAGCGCCATACCGCCTGATCTCCTGGTCCCGTCCCAAACCTCCTCTGGGTGCAGTTCTCCCTCCCCAAGGAACTCCCCGGCAGGCATACGCGACTCAGCGGCGTCAGAGGCCCTAGGAAGGAGAGCGTGTCGGAGAGTTCCGGGGGAGGGGAGGGCGGCTGAGAGGCGGGGGAGGTGACTCCGCCGTGCTGCGTCTTTTGGCAGATTTGCCGGGAGCAGTTTGTGGCCCTCCACAGCCAGCCCATCCTCCAGCAGCTGTCCCGTTTCCTGGTATGGCGGTACAGCAGCGGCCCGCCGTGAGTAACGCGCCGGAGCCCTGACTCACGCCGCCGTGCGGCTGACGCCCGCCGCGCTTTCAGTCATACTGCTCAGCGTGGTTTTGTTATTATTTTTTAGCTCACTCTCTGATATCCACTCTAATCTCACTAAAGACATGACCTCTCTGAAGTCCACACCACAGCTAATAAAATCAGCTGTTTTTACTGTAATGATACATGTCAGCTTTTCTATATATTAAGTCAATTGCCTGTTAATTGATTAATTGATTTGCAGCAACCTAAATGCCAAATGAATCATATTATATTATAAGAGGGTGTAAGTTAATGTGCAGATAAAGGGTCTTGGCCGTGACAGAACCTCCAATTTTGCGTCAAC
>JAODKL010000034.1:5907547-5936345 GCA_026780765.1 Petrocephalus schoutedeni
ATGGATTTAATTTAGCCCACTCTGCCTCACAGGAGCTCCCCGCGATGATTTTCGTTGGCTGGGTTAAAGGGCCCCGTGTTTCTGGTGGAGCGAGGGACGGAGGGGTGAGACGGAGGCTCTTATGAGTTATTGGTGGCATTCTCATTACTGGGCGAGTTGGAGGAGGAAGAGGAGGAGGAAGAGGAGAAGTTCATTCCTGATAGGCCTGGGGGATTCGTGGCCGTGTTCTGTCCACTCAAGCTTTTCCTACACACCGGACACGTGTCGTGCTGAAGCAGAGGGAATACAGAGAAGACAGTGCTTGGTCAGCCTAAATCAGCATGGGTCCCCTGCCAGCATCAGCAAGTCCTGCGCCCTCAACACAGCTCTCAGTGCTCAGTAAAAGAAAGAAACATGCATACCTGTTCAAGCCAAGGTACTATACAATCATTGTGAAACAAATGATTGCACGGGAGTTGCCTAACATTTTCTCCTGAGCTGTAATCTTCTTTACACACTGGGCATTCTAAACCTGAACCTGAAAACATGGGGAGAGAGGGGAAGTAAGACTGAATTCAGGAAGCATGTTCATAAGCACATTTCGTCCAGTACACTCCAACAGTCACAGGCTTTCAAAACAGAAGCTAGTCAAAAGAATGGACCGGGAGTGACGAAATGCTCAGCGGAATATCAGTGCTCGGCCAACCCAGGGGCCATTACGTTAAAAGCATAGTGAATTATCACACTCCCCACTTTCAGTTCAGATTCCGAAGTAGAAATGCAAAGAAAGACATCAGGTGAGGTAATCACATCCACTGGAAAGAAAGTGTAAGAACAGACTGCTCAGAGATCTCACACACCCAGCTATAGGTGCATTTGCAATTCACAGTTCCTTTTAAGCACATCAAGGAATTAGACCCAAATTCAAAGCTAGACAGGATCCAGACTCACTGTGACGCTGTATGGGTTAAGTGGTATTGAAAAAGATGGATGTTCACTGGTAGTTTCCTACATAAGCGTATCCCTTCTACTAATGAACTTATAATAATAAAATAATAATAATTATTATTCAATCTGGATGAGCCACTGAAATCTCCTGATATTTTGTTTCTGTGAACACTTATGCCATCTGTCCACCAGAATAAACTCACACATCCATCTTCCAGCCACTAACCAAGTACGGTGTCACAGGGAGAAAAACGGGTCACACTGGAGGTATCTAGGAACCAGTTACGAAATAATGGTTACGTGGAGGGTTAAAACAAATATGTAAAATAAAGATATTTAAAGATAGATGAAAGAAAGATAGTTTCACAAAACAATACTGTTCAAACACGAATGTGCATAAGTATTGCAATTAAACAAATATACTGCATACTAACCCTGTGACCCTGTACTGGATAAGAGGTTGGAAGATGGATGGATGGATGATTGGATGGATGGGTGATTGGATGGATGGATGGATACTAATCGACCTATGAGAAGGGCCCATCTCACAGGGCTGCTAGTCAAAAAGGGTTAGCAGCTATGAATTTCCTAAACCGTACATTAGGTACAGAAACATGTCCCAGCACATATCTACACTGAATTCCAAAGGTTAAAGTAAACACGCGCTTATAAAAAGCAGATATCTGCACTGTACTGGCCATCGTTCTTTACAAAAGGAATGCTTTGTAGTACGTGCACCGCATAATATATAGCACATAAAACAAAATGCAGACAAAGAGCATTTGTGGTCCAGCTTTAGCAACACGGTGTCCAGATGCACTCACCGACATGCTCCTCCGTGATCTGGACAGTTGGGAGACTTTTAATCTTCTCCCTATCTGCTGGAGGAGGTCCAGTGTTCTCAAACTGATTTAATAACTAAAAGAGATGGAGGAGAAAAGGTACCAGCGGTTGGAGCCGTGCTTTTATGGGTCCAATAGGTGCAGTTATCAGGCCTAGAGGTCCACAACATTGGGCAGCAAAACTCGATCTATTAATGCCATCACGCCTACCTTGCCTTACGACCTTTAAAATTAATTAGAAATCATACTGTACATGAAATTTAGAAGTGAGGGAATAAAAATGAGATACGACAGGAAATGGCAACTGCGTAACATTTTCAGCTTGGTATGACATGTGAGATTGAAATCCTCCATTACTTTCCAAATTCATAGCAGCTGTTGTTGCCTGTGAAATACGACACTTGTAGCAGGATGCTTTGTGGTCCTCGGTGCAGATGCACCTTAATGCACTGCAGTGTGCTGAACGGTAAGGCTTTTACCTGTGTGATAATAGCATCGAGTCCATTGGCTCCCCATGCATAGTCCATTGGGTTTGAGTGAAGCATACCCCTTAAGGTGACAGAAAGAAAAATCAGCTGGAACGATGGAACAAAGGGGCGCAGGACAAAGAAAAAAGGCGTTCCACGGGATGATAAAGCATGTCCTTTTTTCAATCTACGCACCAGGGTCCGATGCCAATGTTTGGCATTGCTGTTGGCGCGATAATCCCATTCACTAGCTGCTGGATAATTCTGCATAAAGGAAGAGAAAGGCGCGGTGATGATGCGTAATGATGACAAGCCTACAACACAAAGTGCAGTTAAAAAAAATGATGCTTTATATGCAAGTTGCAAAAATACGCATACAGGTGCACTGGAATGCTTCGTTTCGCATATCCCATAATACTCTCCTATGAAATATGCAGACACACACACTCCCAGGCTTCTTTATTAGGTACTCTTTGCTAGTACCCGGTTCAACCTCCTATTGCCTTCATAACTGCCTTAATTCTTCATGACATAGATTCAGCAAGGTGCCCGAAACGTTCCTCAGAGACTGTTAACATGACAGCATCGCATCTGCACCACCATGAGGCGAGTCTCCCGTTCCACCACATCCCATAGGTGCTCTTTTGGATTGAGATCCGGGGACTGTGGAGGCCATTTGAGTACCGTGAACTCAATGTCATGTTGAAGAAACCAGTCTGAGATGATATGAGCTTTGTGACATGGAGCATTATCCTGCTGGAAGTAGCTATTAGAAGCTGGGTACATTGTGGTGATAACGGGATGGACGCGGTCAGCAATGATACTTTGTTAGTCTGTTGCGTTTAAACAATTCTCAACTCCTACTATGGGGCTCAATATGTGTTAAGAAAATATCCCCCACACAATTACGCCACCAACTGCCTGAATTGTTGATACAAGGCTGGATGGATCCATGCTTTCATGTTGTTTACATCAAATTCTGACCCTACCATCTGAATGTCGCAGCAGAAACAGAGACTCAGACAATATCTTCCGTAGTCCAAATCTGGGCCTGTGCCCACAGCAGGCCCATGCCTTCATGTTCTTAGATGACGGCTGTAGCACCCGGTGTAGTTTTCTGCTGCTGTAGCACATCTGCTTCAAGGTTCAAGATGCTGTGTATTCAGAGATACTGCTCTGCATACCCTGCCTGTAACAAGTGATCATTTGAGGTACTTTGCCCATCTATCAGCTTGAACCAGTCTGACTGTTCTTCTCTGACCTCTGGTATCAACAAGGCATTTTCTCCCAGAGAACCACTGCTCACTGGATGTTTCAGAAATGGTTAGGCGTGAAAATCCTTCTGACCTGCACCAGCATGATTTTATACACTGTGCAGCTGAGATATGATTGGCTGATTAAATATTTGCCTCAACAAGCAGTTGAACAGGTGTACTTAATAAAGTGGCCAGTGAGTGCATAAATACAGTTGAGAGTAAAGGTTGGATTCCGAAGACGAGACCAGCAATGTATCTGGTGCACCTGGAGTATTTTAGAGGGGGTTTAGATCCTTGATCAAGGTCCCAACACATGTGTGAGTACAAGGGGTGTAACAGTACACATAATTCACGGTTCAGTGCAAACCTCGATATGAGTTCACAGTTCAATGCAATTTTGCTACAGCAGGCAAAACTGAATTTGTTTTGAAATTACTACTAAAACTGCAAACACTGTTAGGAATACTTGTAAACCAAAAGTGATGCATCTGTCCACGTGTCTGACTAAGAAAACCTAAGAGACACTTACATGCACACTGAAAAAACTAATATGCAAAATAAAAGTTAAAAAATAAGACTGCATTGTAATCGTACTGAAGTAAATCTCATCTAAATATCCGTTTTCTACTACCAAATATGGCATTTCTGTAACTAGGCATGTAACGATGCATCGCGAATCTGTTAAAAATCGGTGTAAATGTATGATGAAACATTGTAGAAGACTGATAACCTAGAAACGTCTATATATAGGGTGACCAGATAATCCATGTCATCCCGGACTCTCTGAGGTACTTCAGGTTTTACAAACTACTTTAAACCTGAAAGGCTCCTTTGCTCGGCTAAATTTAATTTAAAGTTAATTTCATCTTGCGCTTTGACTGGTTTGTTTCCTTAAGACTCATCCAGCTATTTCACATTTAACATTTGTGATACGTGTATGAATATCGGAGACTTACCAATCAGTGCACAGCAAGAATGCAGCGCTTAAGTGAAATCCATGTTCTTTTAATTGAAACGAAAGTTTACAAATCCTCTCCTAGCTCGAAGTGTCCAGGATGACATGGATTATCTGGTCAATATTTATATAGTCCCTAGTGAAAAGGTTTTTTCGACTGCAGGGGACATTGTGAACTTACAGAGCTCTCAAGCTTCAGCCTGAGAATGTTGACATGTTAATTTTCCTTAAAAATTTAGGAAATTATTTGAAGAATTTTTTATTGAGTTATTTTGATGTGGGATTTGTTTTAAAAAACAATTTTATTTAATTTCAGTTGAACTTTTAAGAAGAGGAGATGTTTTGCAGTTTGGAGAGATAAGGAGTCAAAATGTGAGAAAATCGTATCGTGAACTCAGAATCGAATCGTCAGTTGAGTGTATCGTTACATCTGTAACAATAAACACTCCTAGAGCGGCAGTTATTTCCTTTCTAGCCCGGTCCGAATTACTCGGCAAAAGCACCTTAGATGCCACAGAAAGACTACCTCACTTAGGCAGTCCCTGCTTTGCTGCAGTTGTGTGCATACTTAGATGATGTCGTCTCAAATGAGTTAGCATGTCTGATATGTTTGCAACAACATATCTGAGTTTCGGCCTCATCAATTACTCTGTATCGGGTGTCGGTGTAACATATTGGGAAGCCAAAATGTTCCCAAACTGCCGATTATGACTGACCCTGGCCAGCATTTGCCGTAACCAACTCGTAGCCACAATTAGCATAATGATTTTCATGTTGAACTTCCACTTGTGAATATAGGTTCCGCCCCTGTCAAGCATTGTATTCATGCGTTTCACACGACGAATACATGTACCATTACAGCCCTAGTGATCACTCTACAGGGATTCTAACTGGCAACCTTCTGATCAAAGGCACAGAAGCCTTACACACTTGGACATAACGGGATTAGAGCAAACGGCAAATTAACAGAAGTTGACTCAACGTCACCATTTCCACTAGAAGCCGTTCAGTGACGCCAAACAGGACAAGTACATCGGCAGGGTGTCAGCAAAGCTGGGGCGACGGCAGGAGGGACTGCAGGACGGTTCCTGCGGGGAAGGCTTACCCCTCGAGCGTAGGCACTCCCTCGGGCCTTCCCGCCTGCCTCCGAAGGACGTGGCGCCCCCTTGGCTGCCGGGCCCCATAGCGCTGCCGTGACGCCAGCTCCCGCTCCCGCCGGTGTTCTGCCTCTCGGTTGTCCTCGGACGGCAGTCCTGCGCCGAAGTCAAAGCTCTCATCAAAAACCCCTAGAGCAAACTGCCCATACCCCGGGGGGAATGTAAACAAGTGCTGGTCCAAATTCTGAGAAATGGGAAGAGAAGGAGAGAGGGTGTTACAAACGCGCAGCCCTCACGGACCCCCCCACACACACACACACACACAACAGACAGCAGGGGGTCTTTTTCCCGCTTGCAGTCTTTCCCAGAATGTCAGCTGAACTCATCAGGAGGCTTCAGAGTAATTTAAATACTCTAGAATTTAAGCTCTTCTAGACATGCGAACACTAACTGTTACTATGCACAAGCAGAAATGAACTGTTACCATGATTTTTACAAAGCCATCAGATTCTCTGTGTTTTATTCATCTCTCAAATGGGAATAAAAATGGCTCCCAAACCTCAAAAGGATGCTGGTTCTGATCGCTGCCAGAGGCAGCGGACGTGGACCCATTTTCGGCACTGGCCAGAAACAGAGACATAAAAGGAAGTTAATTCAGAATTTAGAGTATGGCTCACAAAGAAGGTGAACAGCCTCGTGTGCTACATAGGCCACCGCTGTTAAGAAAATCTAAAAGATCCAGAAATCTGAAAAGCACTAAGAATTTTCTTTGATTTAATGGCATACACATTCAGGAGGAGGAAATAGTTAAAATACAACCCCAGATTCATTCCCCCTTATGCCAAATACCTTCTGTCCTCTGGCAATTCTTCAATAAAGCCAGATTCACACCGTGGACAAGTATAGTCCTGCAAACCAAGCATACAGACACTGCCATCAGAATAAGACATTACAGTAAAAAATCTAATACACCTACCTATCATTGAAATATCAATATAACTAAATTAAATGGTTGGTGACAGAATTAGTGGGAGAAACACATTCCTCCTCATTTAACTAATGCTACTTACCAAGGTATATTATTCAGTGGCACTTAAAGCCCCAACTATTACTATTATTTTAACAAAAACAACAACTCTTTTACAGTGTGAATGCAGTGAAACGCAGCATTCAGTCACTTTCAGGCAAAATCCTATTTCATGTGGCAGGCAGTATTGTATGCAGAGCCCATCTGTATAACACTGGAACTTGCCAGTGCGTAGAATGGATGATTGAACAGAAAACACTATTTACAACTTCACAAATGACTATAGCATAAGAGAGCGACAGACACATTCCGGTTTATTTCATCTACCAAAAAATATGCTAGATCTTAAATGATACTTTTACATGACACGTGGAGTTTTCTAGAACTGTGGTGTTAAGCAGAGCAACCCCAATAGAACATGAATCTGTAAACGAAATGAATGGATTGGGTCATTACTTACATGTTAAATAATGGTTAGAAAATTCTAAACAGAAAGACAACATTCCAGACCATTGCAGATCAATCTTGTCAAATACCGTATTAATTTTCTAAAAAGAAACATAAATCGCAAAATTAATGTTTTATCACAAATATACCAGTATATCAATTGATCCACGTGGCTGTAACACAACGACTATAGAGGCATTATAGATGCGTTCGGGATTTCCCGGTATCTGATTAGGCATCAACATGATCTTTATCACACCTGACGTGACATCCGAATTTTGACATATAAGGACACAAAACACCGCATGCGGACCACCAGCACTGCATATTAAAGACTAACTAAACACCGGAGACAATCTCCTCTCACACGTGTTACGCCACTATTAATTACGTCTGCGAAGAGATCGGGCCGTTTACATCCCTGGCAGCTGACATGTCGTTTATTACGGCGCACTGTCATTTAAAAGATCACTAGGAAACTTGAATTAAAAGCTTAGGTTAGCTGCTCAAATGCCATCGGCGCGGTGCGAAAAGGAGAGTGTGCTTCGGTTCGGTTTGGCAATAAACGGCCAACGTCCGTTAAATTAAAACGTTTGTATAACGATGTAATCTTTTATGTCAAAGAGAAGCGAAGGCGCCCCCCAGTCCCCCCCTCGTCATTTTCTCGAACATCTTCCGATTTAGGGTCCGATGGGAGCAGCTAGCCAGCTCTCGTCGGTGGACAGCGGTGTATTAAAGATATTTCGTGGTCATTCACATTTCCTTCGGGTGGCGAGCCTTGGATCCTACCGGAGTCCAAACGTTCGGAATGCGCATGGGGGGACATCGACTCGCAGCGCGGACATTCTCGCGGATATGAGGCAGAGGCCTTGGCGCCGTCGCCTGTCAGCTAGCGGCTAACAGGCTAACGCGGGCGAGCGGCGAGACGGGCTAGCCGCTAAGGCACACCGGCGCGTAGCGGCCAAATCGCACGCTTTACTGGCAATTCGTCAACTATTTATATGTCCTTCAACGGACGCGTTACTTCGGCGCCTGGTCCGCGATACTCACTGGCAGACGAGGGCTGATTTCAGCCGAACATCGATGACAGAAAAACCGGCTAGGCTGTAAGGGAGCTTCCGCCATCTTCGGACCCACCGTAACGCAGACAAAACCGACACGGAGTGTCTACGGAGCCCTAAAAAGGACAAAAGTCATTCGATCACCAGGAAATTCCCAACGCCAAATTTCATATATACCAGTTCGTTTGGCAGGCGTTTGTTGGGAAAAATAAGTAATAAAACCGATTAAATGCAAATTCTCAAACTTTTTAAAAATTATTAAACCAAAAAAAAAAATTTTATAAAAGCAAGTTTCATGTGAAATCTACCTCTTGCAATACGAAAAGAGAATCAAATAGCAATTCGTACCTGGTTTCATCTTTGAAAAACCAACGGAATACATGAGAAACATAAAAAAACATAAACAACATAAAAAATTTAAAATAATTCTGACTCACTGTATAACGCTGTATTTTTATATATTATCACTAGGGGGCGCCACTGGGTGAAAATTCTGCATGGTATTATACTCTTGTGATATATATATATATATATTGTTTTTTTATATTAATTTAACCTTGGGGAACCCACGGGGTCATATATGACCCTACCTTTTACTTCTGCCTTATATTCAACCCACTTATTAAAGTAAAGATTTTACTTTTGTTTTTGGGTAGTATATGGTACGAAAAAAAAAAAAAAAATATATATATATATATATATATTTTTTTTTTTTTACTTTACTTTCATGAGTGGGTTGAAAGTCAGGCAGGAATACAAGGTCAAATGTGACCTTGTGTGTTCCCCAGGGTTAATTCCAAATATTTGTTTGCTAGACCCACAAACTCCAGAGTACATCTATTTGTTGACCTGAAATATTACAGTTAAGAAACTTTATGTTCCAAGATACATTGTTTTACAACTACATTCCTGCTATAGATATTTTGTGGTGTGTTGTAATGATGCAGATTAGAGGAACCGAGATGCAGGCTGCCCCCTACTGCTGTAGTCCACCCACAATTCTCCTGTCTCTCCCAGCATTCCATCTGTGCTCCAGGGATTTCTGTAAGGCAACAGAAGGCCGCGACCAAGGCACCAAATGCATACTTATGGATTAGGAGTGCCACCCTCACTTTTCCCTTGATCAAAGGGTTGCATTCACACCACAGACAGGGCGAGCGATTGACAGAACATTGGCAGAGCTGCCTAACGTCCCACACCAGAAAGAACGCAGATGCTGAGTACGGCTTTTCCCACTGGCCTTGAAGTGTGCTGTGCATGTCATGTGTTTTCCTGTCATGTAAGTTCTCCGCTAAAGCATAATTCTTTAACAAAGAAGGCTGGCCAGATGGGCAAATGATCACCAGACAGAGCCATCAGATTCATTTACCGGCAAAGGGAATTAAATGGTTGCCAGATCACTTGAAAATAAGAGACACCTGCAGCAGATGGTTACTCTCAGGCCAAGCATGGCAACTTATTGTTAGAATTGATGGCCGTCAGACTCCCTGTCTATGTCTTCCACAAGATCTTCACCCACCATAGAGAGCTAGCAGGACAAAAAGGTACAAGCTTAAATTAAAATAAATCCCATTCAAAGCAAGAGACACCGTGTTTTCATGCATTTTAGGCTACATTTTCTTGATTTAGTAGAAGCTTTTATCAATAGCCATGTACAAAGTGAGGCAAACAGCACATTGTGTTACAGTGAACTCAACACACCATGTACAGTGTTGGGGAAGTTACTCACAAAAGAAATCCACTACAGACAAGTTCAGGTCCAGAAAGTCCAGAGTACTCTGTGACTGTGATTCTTTAAACTCAACTGGTTGGTTGAAACAAAACCTTGGCCTAGATTTCTACTTTCTGGACCTGAGTAACTTCCCCATCACTGACCATGTACATATAAACCTTTCTGTCTGGAGTATTCTCCAGAAGGATTTCACTTCCAGTCTTCCTCCTGGCCTGGCTGCATCACAGAGCCTGTTACCCGGCAGCCTGACATATAGGGCGAATTGCATGTCTTTTCCTCCAAACATCCATTCATCAATCTTCAAACTGCTTATCTTGGTCAGGATCAACTTTTCCCTCCATTTGTTAGGAAATGGTTCATTATTCTCTGAAACAGGCTGATCATGTTCAGTTTGCCG
This sequence comes from Petrocephalus schoutedeni, assembly GCA_026780765.1. Classification (NCBI taxonomy): domain Eukaryota; kingdom Metazoa; phylum Chordata; class Actinopteri; order Osteoglossiformes; family Mormyridae; genus Petrocephalus; species Petrocephalus schoutedeni. The sequence continues at coordinate 5,917,756 of JAODKL010000034.1, forward strand.
CGAAGAAATTAAACTAGCCGGATAAGTAGCCAAAATGAACTGTAACAGAGAAAATGCTCTGGTGGCACGATAGGTATTTGGAGCATGAAACTAGATAAAGACACAAAAACAAATACATACTGTATAAGGTACTTGCCACAGTTGGAAAGTTTCACTGGTGGCTTGTATTCCAACCTAGGGGCATTAATATAAATGCTCCATAACCCTATTACTATGTGCAAAACATTACAGCCTATGAAGATGTACCCGGGAAAGACCAATGATCATTGGCATGCAGTGACTTAAACTCAAACGTGCTGTTTTTCCACTGTCGTGCCAAATAAGAAGTAGGGCAAATGAAGCTGGGTCTGTTTGTTTTTAAAGTACAATCTGGAAATGGGAACAGGGCATTGACTTGTGACGTGGGCCTACTGTAAGACATCAACGATCTCGGAATTACAGTTACACTGGTCGGGTTGTGTACTTTACGGGAAAGTCATCACTTTGGTTACCGCATCAGATGAAAACATAAATAAATAATTTCAATACAAGAAAATTCAGAAACTGTTTTTGCTTTATCTGCTGAAAATGACTAAAAGGCATACTGAAAAGTAACCACAGGCCTGCCTATTCTTTGACTGCAGGAGAATTCCATCGGCATGTAACAAATTTCTCAATGCGACGCCAAAGCGGCCCAGTAGGAGGCAGTCTCCTGTTCTGATTGTTTGAACTGCGGAGTAGTTTAGAAGGAGTCGCGCCTCGTTCCCACAAAAGACGGTGATGAAAAATCGTTTACTGCATAGGTCGCCCTCGTTCGGCATGACTCCGTAGGATACCCTGGCCATAAATTCAGAGTTTAAAGTACACACGTGATTACTGAAAATGTTGAAGAAAAGTAAGAAAATTACTAATATTTAAATAAGATGTATCTGTTTTTCCTCATCTGGTGTTAACATTTTGCAGTGACTAAACTGAATAGGCTTAAACGTGGCTAACTAGCATGATCATCTGTATGTATATAGGCCTGCTATGTTAGCATACATTCCATTATTAATTCCATTATTATATACACTTATTTAAACATTTTATTCGCCTAGCTGACGGTGGTGATCGGTAATTGCCAATACAGTTTACTGCTGAATAGGAAACCGCTTAAATTCTTATGCTAATAATGCATCTTAACCTCTTATAATTAAAGGCGCCTACTTGTATAAAAAAGTATTGTTTGCATAACCTTAGGGTGCAATTAGAGTACATTTAAAAACGGAAACGCTTTTGGCAGTAAAGGCAGTGATCCACTAACCCTTTTGAAAGCCAGCAAGTCATTAAGTGTATTTTTTTACAATACGGGGTAAAACTTGAATCTATTCCGGTTACCTGTACTTGCCGTCGATATGGAGAGACTTAAGAGACTTTTGTGTGGTGAGTGGGCCTATTAAGGTCCAGACCATTCAGATGGAGTAGGTCTACAGGTTTGACTGGTATTGCTTCCATGTCGACTGTAAAATGAGCACTTACTCCAGCCTCTGGAAATTGACTCAGACATCAAAAAGCTATCCGTCGCAGCGTTACAACTGGCTGAGAGCATCGCCCATCCCAACAGAATAATTCAGTCTAGCCAAAATATTTATAAAGAGGCGGACCGGGATCACTTACAACACATTCATTGACTTCAAGGCTGCTGCGGAGATAAGCTACTTATTTTGTCATCGGGACTTTTTATTTTCTAGACGGGACGCATTTTACTGCGAACTACTTAAAAAAAAACCGCGTGACTTTGCTACATTTTGTATCACAATGTGCCTTTTAGTTACAATTAATATTTTAGTAATCGTTTCTTTGTGGGAAATCTTCGGAAGATATCCTGCATATGGTGAGAACGGTTTCTGTTTTAAACTTTCTGCTCTAACAGCAATTGCAATAATTGTTTAGCGTGTTTTATGAGTGCAGGGTCTGAAGACAATACATAGTTTACAATTTTAGTGACTACCACTGTTGTCAGTTAGGTTACATGAAATCTGCTCATTATAATATCATAAGTTTCAAGACAAATAATGCTTGTCTTGGCATAAACTTTAATTCTTTGTGTTCATATTTTAAACAAATTTTTAGGCACAGCCTTTTAAATTTGAGTTTATTCTGACTTATATGGTATGTTTCATATTAATTAATCTCGTCATTTTATTTTAGAGGTGAGATACAACAAGATTGCAACAATATGTAATTTTTTTGTCTGAAAATATTTTGTATTAACTTTGCTATTTTAGAACATTCAGATATTGCTGAATGTGCAACTCTACGTAAATAGCCAGTCATATTTCTTTTATTAAATATTACAAATGGGAATTAGTACTTCGGTTTACCAATTAATGAAACATTTCTGCCTTGTACTTTATCTAAAATTAAAATAAATCTGATAGTGTTTTATCACGTATAAATGATCATGGCAATTACCGATTATATATCTTTGTTACCTTTTATAATTGGATATCTTGATTAAATACATATGATAGTAGCATTTGTAATCTCATCAGATGTATTTATTATAAATGAGGCTCTTTCGGCTTAAGTGCTGTCAGAATCATGTTATTTGGGGTCATTAATACATTTAGAAACTGCGACTGAAGTAGATTAGCGGTGCATCTGAAGGCTTCGGCCGAGCAGCGTGTAGAGGTCTGAGTGCGTCCTGGACACTGTTTGAATGCCATGTTGCTTGTGGCTAGCTGGGATGTGCTGGCTGCAGCAAAGCCAGGAGCCGCGCTGCGACATGGTGCTGATGCGAGGGGTCAGCTTCGAGGAGTGCTGCTCTGGTGGGCGCCTGGACACCGCCTGGTCCAACACCAGCCTGCCCATCAATGAGGTCAGCCTACTGGGATTCTTAGGAATTGTGTCCTGCAGACCCTGCAAAGGTAACACAGACTGACCTGATCCGACTTCACACACTCCACAGTCTCACTGCTGTAATTGGCTACTGATATATATATATGATTAGTTAGTAATATGTATAAATGCTTGATTGGGAGGTATGGAGGAGTACACATACAAAGCTGCATCTCTGAGATGTGAAAGCTAACAACTGTGATCTTTACTGCTCCTTAAATTGTATGCTTGCAGCAAATTAAACATCAGGGATTAAATCACGGTATATATCAATAAACAGCTACCGTGGGCCACTTAAGTCAACCTGTAAAACGTGTGATGGATGCCTGTACAGGGCATCAAGGACCAACAGCGTTTTTGTGAAAATCACTTTAAATATTTCAGATATCTACTGAGACTCAGACAGACGTTACATAAGGACATGTTTTTATTAAAGGCTTTCAAAGCATTTACATTTCATATATTGGTTGGCACAGTAAGACATTCTTCTAACTTAGATGTGGGGGATCCTTAAATTTTTAAGTTCATTTTTGTGAATAATAACTCATTACTTTTGAACTTCTCATACAAAAACACACACACACACACTATTTCTAGTCTCCTTTGGAAAAAAAACTCAATAAAGGTTAATAAAATATTGCCTACATTGTGAGATTTCATCTCAGAGGAAATGAAAAAACAGAGATGTGTTTTTCTTATATTATTTCACCAAGATAAAACAAAAACATCACAGAACCACAAAGATGAAACTGTTTTTTGGTCACATTTCTCAGATGGAGTTAGCTGAAATTGTCAGAGAAGGCTATATAAGGACCTAAATAACAGTTCACTGCCGGATCCTTACAAAGGTTCAGTTTGTCTCCACAGCTAGTGTCTCTAAGACCTCTTGAAATTAGGTTGCTATTAGTATCATTTATTAAATAAATTATAATGTAATTTCAGTATGATGTTTGTGCATGTTTCAGGACTCCCTAGAGAAATAATTCACAGAAACCTTACTGAAAGCTTAAAACAAGGTGTCCTGTGTATCTTCTACAAAATGCAGTATACGGTTTTGAGCAGTCCACTTCTGCTATGAGATCACATGTGCGTGACGTTTGGGTGAAATTGTGATTACCTAAAGGCTGGAATAAATATTTTTGTATAACACCGATGACGAAGGGACCTTATCATTGAACCTGACATTAGATTTATCAGACTAGCCATTTATTAATTTGGAGCATTATTGCAGTCATAAAAAGAATGAGAAGTATTTTTTTCTTTTAAATACACTTGAAACATGCCCACAATCTTCATTATATATATATATATATCCGTTGTATAACTGTAATTATAGTTATTATGCATTGTATTTATAGAATGAACATATATGCTGCATGGTAAATGCTTTAATTATCCAGATTAATTGAAATTGCAATTGTAATTGTGTTACCATCCTGAAGATGACTATTATTGCCTAATGTTTTCTAGTACGTTGCATCTGATAAGGAAGGGCTTCTTGAGGTGAAACAGGCACCAAATCTCCTTCACCACCATCTAATGCTTCCCCATGAATTATCTCCCAGCGCCCGTCGGAGAGCTGGCCAAAACGTCCGCTCTGCAAGAAAAGAATGAATTCCAGGTTACCGCAGAAAAAAATAAATAAAAATCCCCGTCACATGCCCAGAGGTCTGTTCCTCATAATGCAGCATGCAGCTATGAGGCTTAGCCATTTGAAAAAGAGTGAAATGTAATGTATCATGCACTGCAGATTCAACTGGCTGGCCTTTCCTATCATCATAAAAGTATATGGATACACTGGACCTCACAGGTAGCGACCCAGTAATATTTCTCATATGTCTGCCGTTGCTGTTAAGTGCTTCAAAGCATTCCTGCGCTTTGACTGATGTTGATCATTTGACCTGTAATTTTCTATATGTTAAATCTGTTCAAAGACAGATAAATTGCGACTTGCTGCCAGTAGATCTGACAAAAGCAAAACAAAAATGGGTCCCCCAGGCTTCCCCTGGGACGACCAGATCCCTTACCCGTGTGTGGAGTGCAGACTGAAGTTGATTTGGTGATTTAGACTGTTGAAATGGAGAATAACAGGATATTAAAGCCCCCCCCCGCCCCCGCCCCCCCAGTGGGTCCTGGGAAGTCGACATCGCTGTTTTATATCGGCATGGTCGTGTGTGGAAGTGCTTTAAACTCTGTTTTCGGATGCATGCGGTGTACAGCCTTCACATATCGTTGTGGGTCTTGCATCGGTTTTACGCTGTGAATTTGACGGCTGTATACGGACACTGAACTGCCGAGTGCCGGGCCCGCCTTCTAGGCTCATCCCCGACCCGTTCCACATGAGCACTGAAAGTGAGTTTCTCTTGAAGCCGCCCTACGCTCATACAGACAGGGAAACAGCCGCGAAATGTATTTGCGTCCCCTTGTAAACAGTTGCAATATCCACTGTAAATACGCTGTCCGATGAGCCATCCCTCGACATAAGTGTCCCGGGCGGGATGACCCTCCCCGCCCCTGGATATCCCAGACTGCACATTTGGACAAGCGCCCCAGACCTTCCTGTGTCTTTCGTTGAGTCAAAGGCGACGAGAGTTAGTCACCTCAGGAACGCTACAATTTACGTCTGAGTCAGTTCCTCAGAGCGATGACAGCAATAAGGGTCGTCCGGGATGGATGGGGAGCTGAGCGATCTGACAGCGGGACGGGGGGGGGGGGGGGGGGGCCCTGTTTCAGGGATCGGGAGCAGGAGACGGGGATCAGCTTCAGGCCAAGGGAGGTAAATGGGAGAAGAAGCTGGAGGAGAGTTAGAGTGGGGTGCGGACTTGGGGGCCGAGGTATGGGCAAGTGTTCTGGGAAAAACACAGAAGTCAGTCTTTTATGATTGCTAATAAGATACAGGTGAAACCAATCAATGGTCTTGCCAGTTTACTCTCCCCTGACCTAGTTCATATACGACTCACTCACCCTTCCAGCCACAATACTGTCACACGTATAACTTCTTTTGGGTACCACCTGTATATAATCATAGCTGTCACCATCATTCCTAAGCATGATTTTTCAACCACAGTCTGCAATGCATAAAAAATGCCTGTTCTGCCCTGCAGGGTGTGCAGACGCTACAGGCGTAAATCACGCCTTACGCTCCTGGCCAGAGAGCTCTGGTGGTCAGGTTCACCTTTGTCTCCTCAAAGGCACCTTCTAGCGTCTGCTCCTCTCACCACTGACCTTTGTGGGGTGGAGCAGGCTCACATCACTGTTAGAACTTCCAGATCTCCTGTGAGTTTACATTGCGAGCCCATTACTCATCCTCCCTGGATTCACGCTCCGCGGATTCTTTAAACATTCATGTAGGGACTATGTCTCCCACTTTCTGCTTTCATTACTTATCCGGCTGTTGGACTGTTATGATTTCCGGGACAAGAAACAGTTTGAGGGTGAAAATAATGGGCTAAAGATCATACAGTGCGTTCTTATAAGTGGCCCGTTGCGAAGCGCGAGTGCTTCCGCGTGTGGGAAAACCAGATTCCTTCATCCCGTGAAAGGTGCTTGCAACACTCTCTGGAAGGCAGCGCATGCAGATGTTCAAATTACAGGCCACAATTACTAAAGGGTAAGTCATAACTTGTTTATGATTGGCGATGACTCGGGTTGGACGACTGTGGCCTTGTGATGCTGGGAGGTTTGACTGGATTGGCTCAGCTCTGAACACCCCCCTGCCCCCCCCGACACACACAACACCCAACGACCAGCATGTCCTTCCCTTCTCCCCTGTAGTGAACTGCGAGGGCGTGGATTGTGGCCCAGGGAAGGAGTGTCGGATGAAGGCGGCCCGGCCGCAGTGTGTGTGCTCGCCCGACTGCTCCAGCTTCACCCGCAAGCAGCCGGTCTGCGGCAGCGATGGAAACTCCTACCGCGACGAGTGCGCCCTCCTCCTGGCCCGGTGCAAGGGCCAGCCGGACCTGGAGGTCATGTACCAGGGAGAGTGCAAAAGTAAGCCGGGATTGTAGCGCCATGCTAAAATGCGCTTGCTCGTAAGCTGACCGCCATGAGCGTAAGTTCCCGTCGTGGGTACTGGTCATGTGACGCCCTTGCCTTCCAGAATCCTGCTCGAACGTGGTGTGTCCCGGCACCCACACCTGCGTGACGGACCAGACCAACAGCGCCCACTGCGTAATGTGCCGCACTGCCCCCTGTCCACTGCCCATGGCGCCCGAGCAGTCCATCTGCGGCAATGACAACGTCACCTACCCCAGCGCGTGTCACCTGCGCCGAGCCACCTGCTTCCTGGGTCGCTCGATAGGCGTGCGTCACTATGGCCGCTGCATAAGTAAGACCACCCACTTCCTCAGTGCACAAAAAAGACCGACCCGCTCTCTTCACCGCACAGACAAGAGCAACCGCAACCCCCAGCGCACCATTCTCTTTTCTTCAGAGCATCAATAAGACCAATGCTCTACACTGCATAAATAGGACCAGACCCCCCTACACTGTACAAATAAGACCAGACCCCCCCCCCACTGTATAAATAAGACCAGACCCCTCTCACTGCACAAACAAGACCAGAACTCCTCCTCACTGCATAAATAAGATCAGCACTCTTCCTCACTGTACAAATAAGACCACCCCCCTGATTGCACAAATAAGAACAAACCCTCTCCTCACTGCAAGAGTAAGACCACCCTCCATTGCACAAATAAGACCAGACCCCCTCCTCACTGTACAAATAAAACCACCCTGTCACTGCACAAAAACCAGAACCCCCTCCTTATTGCAAATGTAAGACCACCCCCTCATTGTACAAATAAGATGAACCCCCTTCTCCTCACTGCATAAATAAGACCAGCACCCCCTTCTCACTGTACAAATAAGACTAAATCCCCCCTCATTGTACGATTAAGACCAGACCCCCCTCACTGTATAAATAAGACCAATTCCCCTCATCACTGCACTGATAAGACCAGACCCTCCTCACTGCACAAACAAGACCAGACCTCCTCCTCATTGCAAATGTAAGCCCCCCCCCCCTCTGCACAAATAAGATGAAATCCCTACTCCTGACTGCATAAATAAGGCCTTCCTCACTACAAAAGTAAGACCAATGCCTCTCCTTACTGTACAAATACAAACGTTTCATGCAGCAGCCCTGGAACATTAACCCCTGGGTTAAGGGCCTCGCTCAAGGGCCCAGCAATGGTGCGCCTGCTCTTTCCGGGCTCAGGATGTGTCCCAGCAACCGTCCAATCACAAGCAGAGAGGCCTAAGCCACAGAGCCACACACCACCCCTCCTTCTCCTGCATCCTCACCAGTCAGGCCACAGTGAATATGGGACGGCGGCGTTCTCTCGCCTCTTGACTCTTTACGTTTTTTTTGGTTGACTTGTGTCCCGTTTTGTTCTTCAGATGCTCCCAAGCACACTTTGGAGAATGAGAACAGTGCGGAAAACGCCCTCTAGAAAAGCTTTCCATTCCAGAAGATGGATCTGACAAGGCAAAAATATATATTTGCCTTTCATTTTAATTTCTGAATTAAACGAAACCTTTCTGATATGCCATATTCTTTTGTAGTGTTTTCTATTTATAGAGTAATGCGTACGGTGTGAGACAGTGGCTTCAGAGAGCATTTATTTTTGAGTAACACATTTACATGTTGTTCTTCAGGCTAAAGTAAATAATTCCTTTTAGATGCATGCATTGTATTTTGTAACGGGGGTTTGTTTTTCACTGGGTCTGCAAAAAACTTTTGGAAGGCAGGTTTCTTTAAAAACAGAGAAAGGTTTAGCAATAGGTTTCATCGGGTGGGTATTGTGCATATTGTAAATAAACGTTACTGATATTTATTGGAGGAAAAGTATGAAATGTGTTTTATTTATATTTTTTTCATGTATACAAACCACACAGAGCTATCATCTGCCTTCAGAGATATATTTATTGATTTTTTTTTTCCTCTTGGTTTATGTTTACGGTACTAGTCCCGCTTTGAGTTATGAGCCTTACCTTGTTTTTATTTAACCCCTGCTGTGTATAAGACTTTGCTTAGTAAGAAGGTTCCTCTGTAATTTCACTTCAGTTGAATTCTTGTCCAATTTAAAATTTATACATTTGGAGGCTTTTCATCATGGAAAAGAAAAATAATTAAATTAAAAAGAATCAGAGGACCAAAATTCATTCAGAACAGAAGCAATCTCTCTCTCTCTCTTTTTTTTACAAAAAACAATACAAAGTATAGACAAGTATACAGACAAAGTATAGACAATCTCTGTTTAGTCTGAAAGTAAATAAAACCTTTTCATCCTTTTATGTTTAAGCAGGAAAATAAATCAAAGTTTTACACAAGCACCTACCGCAAAAGCCAAGGCTGTTAACAAGAGCAGCTGTTTTCGCTGAAATCAAGATTCCAGTCAAATGACTGTGTGATGCAAACCCCTTGATGATGGCAGTCGATTTTGCGTGGCTCAAACATTCATTGCATTTTATGTGGCCATTTATTCAATTTGCTTTTAATTAATCCCATTAGTCCGTTGACCAGTTTTGTTAGTACAGTATACATTGTTGTCGTGTGTGTTTTTAAATTTTACGTGTGAAATTGAAAATGTCCCTCCTGTTCAGACATGTTGCCTAAAGTGAATGCTGCTCAGTGTATCTGTAAATGTATTTGACGAATGCAAGCAATGCTTTATAAATATCAGTTATTGATTTATTGACTTTTCTGATAGTGAACTGTATTGTTGAGTAAGAGGGTAGCAGTTTCAGTATTACTATTATGTATTTACAAGCTTCATAAGTATTTTTTGTCTAAGTTCACATCTTACAGTATGTGCTTGTAAAACAGCTGCACGACTTATGTATCTATTGTAAGATTTGCAATTTATGAATGTATTTACTTGTTTTTTATATTTTTGTACTTATGTGTTATCTCAACATAAACATCGGTCTTGGTCATTACATCAGTGTCTTTTGTGCATGTAACTGTCTGTATTTCCAGAGAGCAACCTTCCAGCTCTCTGTCATATCGCGTGCATTTGCAGTGTAATGCAATGATTCCTGGGGATTTCTCTAGGCAAAAGACCCAGTGACATCCGGTTAATCACAAAGCATTCTGTGGCGAATTACAAAGAAACACAGGAGAAGGTGCAATTAAGGTAGTTCTGCATTAATAATGCCCGCCAGGTAAGACACCACGAACGCAGACTGACAATTAAAACACGGTGGGAAAACATTATTCCAATATTGAATTAACTTCAGGGATCATGTCAGATCATGTCATCAGGGGCAGTCTAGACATTTTGGACCCCAATCAAATTATACTCCACATTCTTTATGGCCCCCAGACTCAGGGGCCTTCGGAATCCTGCAGTTACCCCCCATCCTTTTACAGAACCCATCACATCATGGTAGGCCAAGATTATTGATGCATGCACGCTTATCTGTGATATGCTATATGCCCATGATCAAAAAGTGGTATATAAAATCTATCTATCTATTTTCTATACCCACTTGTCCTATACTGGGTCTGGAGCCTATCTAGGCAGGGAACGGCCCAGGATAGGGCACCAACCCATTGCAGGCTATATATAATAATAGTTAATATAACTATTATTATTATTATTATTATTGTTCCCAACATGGAAAATGGCACGTTGGTACATCGCTGCACCTGCAAACACAGCTCACATCTGAAGATGGACTTCTGTCTCCCGACGTGAGTTTAGGGAATTTGCAGAGCCAGCCCAAGGCATAAGCGAACTAAGAGGCCGCTTGGGGCCCCACGCCACCAGGGGGCCCCCAAGAGCATTTGACATGTCAAGATATCTTGATTTAAGTGGTTGGGGGCCCCCAAATCAAATTCTGCTTAGGGCCCCATAAAGGCTCAGGCCGGCCCTGGGAATCCGTGCCGTGGTCCGCACGCCGGCTTCCGTGCGGGGCGGCGGACGCGTCTGACATCGCGGGGCGTTAACGGCCAGGGGCACCAGTGGGACACCGAATTTTCGGCTAAACCCCATCTTGATTTGGGTGGGTGATATGCAGACGGTGGAGGCCTCCAGTCCCTTTCCTGTACGACATTCCTCTCTTGTTTTCCCTCTTACGAGAGGCGCTGCCCGGCTGCGCCCGCATCTGGTTTAACTTTGGGCCGATGTTTGTATTCCGCAAAAAGGAGCAGACTTTTAATAAACGGCGAGCGGAACTCAGCGTTTTCTCAATGGCAACAGCGACGCAATGAAACACTGCCTTCAGTAAATACACACTATTCATTTTCTTTTAAGTAATATAAGTATTTTTTCATTACAAAATTACATTTAAGGAGTAATTGACTGAACCAGATTTCCGCACCGCCGGCCCTTCCAAGTGTTTCACATTAACGGTGTGCTAGTGGATAGATCTGTTGGTCTTAATAAACAAACAAGTTCGGCTTAATGGCAATAAGATGCTGTTTTTTTCCAGGGTGCTACAAAATGATATTAATGTCCCATTTTATTGGCACTTTCGTTTCTCACGCAGCTAAGGGACCAATCGCAATCGACGGATGCCGCACTGAGTCACCGCACTGTTCATTACACGATATGTATCTGCGATTTCATACAAATCGAATTTGATCTTCAGACGAAGATAAAGATACGGCAATTAAATTGTGCAAATAATTGTAATCTTCTTTAATGGGGGGCGGCTTGGCGTTTGCGGCAAAAAACGCCCGGAATGGTAATGCGGGATCCCGTCAGGATTCAGCAGACAGGGATCTTTCGCTGTGTTATTCCAGCTCTGGCCACTGAATCACAATGGAAACGATATTGGATTCCTCAACAGGGGCAGCGCCCGCGGCTGTATGGAGGAGCTTGTAATTTGAGTGTGAAACCTCAGGAATCTTTCAGTGCCATGTGGGGTATAATAAAAGCCGATCTGGGCCGATTTCACGCCACGAGATAGAGACGCCCCGTGACCTTGAAAAGGATAAGCGGTTTCAGAAAGTGGATGGATGGATGGTTAGATACGCTCCCCATTCACAGAAAATGTCTCTGATGTGCCTCAGCCTGGTTAGTGTTTGGGTGCCCACTGCATTAACTAGCCATGCTGGGGAGGTATTTTAACAGTAACCCTTTCGTTGTAAGGAATATGAGTTATAATGTGAAAGGACAGATTTTTATTTAATATGCATGATCCCATTATTCTGCCCCATTATTCTCCCGTTATATTACATTCCATCCATCCATCCATCCATCCATCCATCCATCTTCTGTAACCACTTACCCTATTCAGGGTCACAGGAAGTCCAGACCCTATGGGCACAAGGCAAGGAAAACCCTAGGATGGGGCAAAAACCCATCGCAGGGCACACTCACGGACAATCAACTCCAATTAACCTCAACATGTTTTTTTGGACTGTGGGGGGACAGAATACCTGGAGGAAACCCCACAATGAGACAGGGAGAACGTGCAAACTCTACATACATGGATCCATGGCAGAGACTTAAACCCTGGTGTCTGGAGACAGGATTTTAAATGCTGTTGCACTTTGATTCAATTCTGCAAATAATGCAGTTAGTTCTGTTACACAAAACATGTCCACCATGAGCCATAAATCAGCTTTTTCGGTGCACGGTGGACTGGATTTTGGCTCACGTTGGATTCTTCTTGACTTGAAGATTGTGACAGCACTGGTTTCTGACGCCTCTGTACCAGGGGCCTTTGCAATAAAAGAAAGGAAACACTGTGGAGAACCTCAGAAAACCTTCCTAACACTACATGTTAGTGTAACGGGGGACAGTACCTTCTGATCATGGTGAACAGAAGCGTAATCTGACAAGCAGCCTAACCACTGCATTAAAATTGCGTGGTAATAATCAACTACCTAGTCGTTAAAACCACTGAAATGTGTGCCCCACAATTAGTGACTCAGGAAGGAAACCCGCTGCTTTTATTTGTTAGCAAAAGTAGTTGCGTGCATTAGTGTAATGTCACCTAATGCATGCATCAGGGGGTGGAGGTGGGGGGGGGTTAGCATTTGGATCCACAGATGTAGCACTGAGAAGCCTGGGCTGGGATTCCTCAATGCTGTGAAGAGCAGCAATGAGGACTTTAAAAAAAAAAAAAAAAAAGAGGAAAAAATAAAACCAAGATAATGAGTTTTCGGAAGTTGGGCAAACTTTAATTGTCCCAATTAAGTGTTTTCTCGAGAAAATGAGGGCGGATTTTGTTTCCTGGGCTTGCCCACCGGGACAGCCATGAACCTTGGGTCCCTCCCCTTGTGTGGTCTCTAACAAGTATGGGGGCCACAGCACGTAAATGGCAACGTCTACGTGTGTGCTGAGCTATCAGGCCCCGCCCAAACACCCCAGCGCAGGCAATGGCAAAATAAATTCTAATATGCAATAGCAGGCCATCATAATTTTGCCAGAGCAATGGAAGGCTAGTCGCTAAGCAGTGAAGCTCAAATTTCTTTTAACTAAAAGTCCAAAAAAGTCCAAAAACTTTTTATCTGTAGAAAAATATGCTGAAAAACGTATACAACTACTCGCAGTGTACTCGAGCATTCTGTCCTAAAATCCACTCATATGTGACTTACTCTCCAAGAATAGAATGTCAGAACCAATTATCCTTTTTATATTTCCCAAAGTAAGGATCAAAGTGACCTTTATCTTCACAAATCAGCTGATTTTCTTTGTTTGGACCTTATGGGGAAATGGTACTGATCAGCAGCAGTGAATTTCTTAAGAAAACAAGCTTATTAAAAACAGAGGATTCTTATAAACAGAACAATACAAATTACATGGATGGCTGCTTATACAAAGATCACATTCCTTTTATTTTCACTCCAGTTAGACGGATCACAGAGAAGTTTTTAACTAATAAACATATCAAGTGGAAAGAGCAGAGAATCACTGAAAGAGCAAAAATTACCATGTAATGAACTTGTCTGGGCATATGGAGTAAATTTCCTCAAACGATTATGCTAATCTGCTATTATGCTATCTGCTAAATGGACTTACAGCCAGAGATGTTGACTGGTTCCCTTCGAGGCTGATACCATCGGAGAGGCCATGTGCAGGAACGACACGGAGCCAGCCTGATACTCTCCCTGTATCTCAGCCATCGATTGTTGTTGCTCTTTGGTAATTGTTTTGTTTGCACGGCACTCAGCCATGATGAAATTCACTTGACATGTCTGTGGTGCCTAATGCCTCCCAGCAGCCGATAGCGATCTGACTCCCTCATTGGTTTGCCGGCTGTTACTGGCTCTCGATTGGCAGTTGCTTCTTTCTGCTATTAATAAGGTGGCCCTCAACCCCGAGACGGCCCGATCGAACGAGAGGCAACACAATAATACGGCCTCGGGTTTTTCCTGTCGGGGTCAATGCGTCCGGTTCTGTATCACACGGTCCGCTGTACCGTTTTCGTTGGCAAAGATCCTAGAGAAGACACAGTGCACGTAACAGATGTGACTTTCCCAAGGGGCAAAACGTCTCATGGAGAATGTATGGATTCTAAGCCACAAAAACTAACAAGGCCAAAAATATAGCCATGCAGGGCCTTGTTAGTTTTTATTGCACTGAAAAGACAAGCAGTCATATGAGGAATAGACGGTTTGCTGTCTAATTTAAACAAGCGGTTGGTAAACCTCTGAGATCTGCTGGTTTGCTCTCTCTCTCTCTCTCTCTCTCTCTCTCGCTCTCTCTCTCTCTTTCTCTCTCACTTACACACAGAGCAAATTCACTTTCAGGACTCCCTGTTGAGTGCACGTGAGCAAGGGGAGGTTTGTCTCCTGATCTTGCCCCTCCCCTGCAACATCCATGCCCACCCCCCTGTGCTTCTAAGCATTTATAGAGAGGTTATTTGAATTGACAACAAAATATGTTGTGCTTGAATGCGAGAGAGGGGTTTAACCACATGAACTGTTAAAAAAACTGTTGCATAATACAAACTGCCATATGTTTCCAATGAGTTAACGGAGACAATTTTTCCGGTCAAAACAAGGAATTTTCATTCTCTGCATTAAACAGCGAAATAAAATATCACTAGAGAGTTATAACGTGTGGAGGACGGACCCAGAATTTTGCTTATAATTAGCAGCACATGTCGGGATGTTGAAATGTGTCCGTCGTCTCGGTGGCCAAATGATAAATAAATCATCACCTATATTTGGTCATTACGGTCCCAGCGAGAGCCACACTTTCGACACCGGCGACCAGTCATGTCACTGATGGAGTAATATTGCGGAGAAGTTGTGCAAAGAAGTGAAGCCAGGGTGTGGAAGTTAGGCACAAGGCCCGTAGCTTCGCAAGGCCCTTCATGGTTCAACGTGCGTTTTATTACTGTCAAGACTAGGTGCTTAAGTAGTATGGTAGCTTTGCTTTGCGCAATACCTCTAGCTTACAGCAGTTTCATCACCACTCGGGGACATTTCAATAAGACGTTTCGGCCCACTGCTGTGCATTTGCGTGCGTGTGCATGCGTTTGGTGGTGGTCGTGTGTAGAAGGGCCATATCTAACTATGCGTGGCTAAAAAAGTTAAAGAAAATTCCAGTCTGCCGCTAGTGCTACCTGTCTCCCTGCCAGTCTCCCCCTGGTATTTACTGTATATAGATTTGTGCTTCTGAGATAGCACTTCCTGCAAGCAAGCAGGTACAAATAGATGTTAGCTAAGGCTCACCAAACGAATGTATAGGTTACATCCTCGGGAATGTTCTCCAGCAGGCAGCTACACAGCCGGTAATTTGGCCCCTGAACTATTAATTTGCTCTGTATAATATTCATCCGGTGTTTGTACCTCTTTTACTGTACTTACAACAGATGCAGTTTATGGCAGGAATCCTCCCTTTTCTGAAGGCTTGCACAGAAAATTTGGAACTGGTTAAATTTGCGTAATAGGCCAGGTCTTCTTCTGCTTTGACTGGTTTGTTCCCTTGACTGAAAGACTCATCCAGCTGTTTAATACTAACTTTAGTGACATTTGCATGACTGGAGACTGACCAATCAGCACACAGCAAGAGCTCAGTGGTTAAGTGAAATCCATGTCAGGGAGGACACTTTGAGCTAGGACAGGATGTGTAAACTACCATTTCAATTAAAGGGACCTGGATTTCACTTAAGAATGGAGTTCGTGCTGCGTGCTGATTGGTCAGTCTTCTATAATCATGCATGTGTCACTAATGTTAATGTGTAACAGCTGGATGAGACTTTTAATCAAGGAAACAAACCAGTCAAAGCACAACAACTGAACTGCACTGGGGGCTGGTTAAATAAAACCTGCAGTCACTGAAAGTGTCCTCCCTGACATGGATTATCTGGTCACCCTACCTAGTACCAAACAAATTTAACAAACTTTGGTAGCAGCTCAAAATTACAGTTAAAACAGGGAGTTTCTACTTTCTAGAAAGCTCAAAAGTAGTCTTATAACTGGACTACTAGAAGCTCATCACCTTGTCTAGAAGCATCTTTCAAGATGTTTGCATTGTATGGCCTGCTGTTCCGTGCACATAAAACAGTCAGGGGTTCCCGCTCTAACAAATGAACCTGTCTGTCTGGCTCGCCGGGAAGAGTTCCAGCATTCCTGCACCTAGCCGGGATCTTACGAGCATCCCCCTTCTGGGACTTCTCACACTGAGGCAAAGGCACCACTGACCATCCTCAGGTAAGAAATATGCCTCTCAAACGAATTCTGTGGTTGGGAGCGAGGCCAACAACATCCAATGGGATGCATACTCCTGCATCTATGCAAGAGCTTCCTCCAAGCCTGCTTCATATATTATATACTGATCAGCCATAACATCAAAACCACCTGCCTAATATTGTGTAGGTCCCCCTCGTGCTGCCAAAACAGCTCGGACCCATCGTGGCATAGACTCCACAGGATCTCTGCAGGTGTCCTGTGCTGTCTGGCAGGAAGACATTAGCAGCAGATCCTTTACGTCCTGTAAATTGTGAGGTGGGGCCTCCATGGACCGGACTTGTTTGTCCAGCACGTCCCACAGATGCTCAATCGGATTGAGATCCGGGGAATTTGGTGACTTAGTCAACACCTCGAACTCTTTTTCATGTTCCTCACACCACTCCTGAACCACTTTTGCAGTGTGGCGGATTATCCTGCTGAAAGAGACCACTGCCACCGGGGAAAACGGCAACATTTAGGTAGGTGGTACGTGTCAAAGTAACATCCACATGAATGCCAGGACCAAAGGTTTCCCAGCAGAGCGTTGCCCCGCCAGCTTGCATCCCGGTGCCATCTCTTCCCCAGGTAAATGATACACACGCTCCCGGCCGTCCACATGGTGTAACAGAAAATGTGGCTCATCAGACCAGGCCACCTTCTTCCATCGCTCCGTGCTCCAGTTCTGGCACTAACATGCCCATTGTGGGTGCTTTTGGCGGTGGACAGGGGTCTGCATGGGCACTCTGACTGGTCTGCGGCTACGCAGCCCCTATACGCAGCGAGCTTGCCATTTAACAAGATAATCAATGTTATGCTCTTTACTTGTCAGAGGTTTTAATATTATGGCCGATCGGTGTATATCTGACTCTTTGTTTCTGCATTGTAACATTACAGTCCACAAATCAAATCTTATTTGTACACTGAAAAGGAAAGAGTTCAGAAAACTGTAATCATAATGCAAATAATTTATGCTCAAGTCAATACGATAGAGCTATTGTTTGTATCATTTGACCCTTTTCTGGAAGTATTACTCGATATTAAAAAAAACACTTAGGCCAGATGTGAAATTCTAAACTTGTTCTGCCCTCTAGTGGAAAGAGACAGTATTTTTGCTATTGTGTAGGTGGTGCGATACTGAGCTGATAAGAAGCTGCTCCGCAGGCCAGAGAGCCAATCACGGGAAGAAGAGCAGATTGTCACCAGATAGCTTGCTGGGAGAACTGCCTGGTAGTTTCTTTACAAAAGGTGGGAAGAGTCAGGCCTTGGGCTTGCATAACTCATATTGTTTTTGGTCTAGATGCTGGATTAAAACATACTGCATATTTATGCGGTACAGCAAGAATTGGGGACAGGCTGAAATGAAGGCAGGTAGAGACTCAAGGTTACACAGCAGGGATAAACTTTTCTTAGAGTGACGGCCCTGACTTATCTCTCAAGCCCCTAAGAAGCCATGTACACAGGACCAGATCACTAATTTTAAGTGACCCTCAGAAACAGCACACACGACATCACGTCAGAAAGCAACGCAGCTGATTGGAGGCTCGCAAAAGTCAGAAATGCATCTAACACAGGCATCACATTACATATGCTTCTCAGTTAGTGCTACATTAAATTAACAATATATAACCATATTAAATATATTAGATACTGGGCTAAATTGCATTAACTTGTTAAGAGACATCTAAGGACAGTGTGACCTTGGGTATGCGCCCAGTGCCCAAACGGTTAGTCCAGGACAGTTCATGCAGCCCACCTAGAGTAATACCAGAACCGCTTTTTAATGAAATAAAAGAGATTTTGTGTTTGTGTACAAAACAAACAAAACAGAAACCATAAGATTTTATAATTTTTTCCTCTTGTGGCTGTTAATAGCTGATTATTATGGATGGGTGGATGGATGGGTGAACTGAGCTCATCACACCCTGTACTGCACCGCGATCTCTCTGATCCTCCAGCACTGCTCGACTGGTCCCACCGCCCCTCAAGGCACAAGGAAGACGCTCCTCTCGGCTCTCCTCTGTTCTGGCACCAAGTTGGTGGAATGAACTTCCCCTAGATGTCCGAACAGCTGAGTCACTGAATGTCTTCAAAC
>JAODKL010000034.1:5939563-5975373 GCA_026780765.1 Petrocephalus schoutedeni
TGGACTGGCATCCCGCCCAGGGTGTACCCCAGCCCTGTGCCCTGTGATGGACTGGCATCCCGCCCAGGGTGTACCCCTGCCCTGTGCCCTGTGATGGACTGGCATCCCATCCAGGGTGTACCCCAGCCCTGTGCCATATGTTGCCTCCCACAGTCCTGACCAACACAAGCAGTTACATGGAAGGATTTTTCCATTCTTAACTTAAAAACAAGAGTCACGAAGCTTCTCCAGTCTAGAACGTTAGGACAGCTTTTGTGTTGCCCAGAGCTGATGCTGAGATGGGGCAGGTTGGTGATGAAGCTGACAGATTGAGGTCATTCAGAGGCCCACATTAATAAAGAGCGTGAGCACAGAGATCTCTGACGTGCTCACAAGCTGTGATTACTTCGCGTTATCTGGACAGCTCTCTCGAAACTATCAACTGTCATTTCCATGGTGTGTCTCTCTAAATAACATGCATGGCATATGGTTAATATTGATTCAACACATCTCTAAAAGCAGTCGAGCAGCAGGTTAATTTAACCATGGCTTAAGCATCATTCATATCAGTAGTTCTCCCGTTCCTCCTGTAGCTGACAATGACAGACATGTGGTGAAGTATCTCAACAGAATCGACTAGCCATTTAACTGATGGCTTAGCTCTCTATATCTGTCTTCAGATAGGATGTCACTGACCTTGATTGTTCCTGAATCCAGCGTGAGTGGGAGAGCAGTGTAAACTCCATCGGGCAGACCCCCGTAATCTGTTCCCCACCACTCTTGCTGTGATGGCCAGCGATTTGCAAATTTTCAAAGCTTTAGACAGACAGATGTGAACCTCGGTCTGCCTCGTTTAGTGGATGGTCACATCAGAGGGAAGAACAGTGCGTTTCGCAGCTTCTTGGCTCGACATTCATTTTCGAGTCCAGCTTATATTGACAGTAAACTGTTTATTTTTCCACTTGATATCCAGACTGTGAAAGGTGTCGTCTGACTGAACAAACTGCCAGACAGCAGCTGGGGCAAAGGATCTGATCAAATCCTAAGGTTTCCAGGGCATTAAATAGTTGGGTGCACGTACAGTCAGGGGTGGACTAACTACTCTGGGGGCCCCAGGCTGACATGGGTAGGAGAGCCTCCGTAATAGACCAATCTTTTTTTGTTTTCTAAAGAGAAAGGGGAGCGAATTTAAAACGATGGAATGTCAATAATGTGCAAATCAAAAAACGCAGGCTGCCAGCGGTAAAGCTCGCCGATCAGGGTGGAGGAGGGAGTGTGCTGTCTGTAAAAGTCACCGGTAAGGGGAGGGGGGCGGCAGATTGATTGGCGAAATTGAGTAAGTTTAACAGCTCTCTCTTTTGCGAAGGTTAGTCTTGAATTTTTTGCATCGTTTAACTGTGTTCTAGTGGGACAGAATCAAAGAAATGGGAGTTGTGATATTAGTCTTGCACTGTTTTGTTCTTCTGTTAGTCTACTTTGTGCCGATTCACTTTGCAGTGAATCAACCCATAGACTCTACCGTTTATCAGAAAATTGGCCAGCAAAAAGTCTCAAAGTAGAAATAGTCCATTACACCCGAGACGGGGAGTCACTTAGTCTATCTACTGTTGCTAAAAATATAAAAAACAAACAAACAAATAAAATTGTGCTATAATTGAAATGATCATATTAATGTTATACCCTTAAATGTAACTTCTGAAAATTCTGTCTTCATGGGGCCCACCATCTTTGCGGGGGGGGGGGGGCAGTTGCTTACCTTGCCTAGCGGTAATGTCCACCTCCGCGTACAGTTGAGGGAACCTTTGTAAAGAGGATGTTTTCCTCCAGGCCTCTATTGATCTGACTGTACTGATTATATACAGTATCACCTCAATTATTGTTATAGCTAGCATGAATGTTAGGAAATCTTGCCGTTTTCTAGCATAGATATTTATAGCGTAGATATTCAGGAAGATTGAAACAGGCTGGTTCTTATTTTTCACATCTGATGAAAAGTATCCCCACAAGCTTGACAATAGGCTTCCTTCTTTTATTTACTAATTGGAGAAACAAGACCCCCAAAAAATAAATGCATATACATTGTTTGGTCCCTCAAGGCTTAAAAGTCTGGGTCAGCAAAGGCAAATCTGAAAGTGCTCGATTTTTCATTTATATATTTCAGAAACAGGCAAAACACGTCACAAGCAGGAATACAGAAATATTTTTTCTTTGAAATATATTTCACAAAACTTCATCCATCTGCTCACATGGCATGAATAAATATATAATGGTACAGAATCCATTAAGTAAGTAAAAAAAAAAAAAAAACTCCTAAAGTACTAATGCTATTTGAATGGTTTATTTTTAAATATACAAAAAGGAAACTGCATCAACAATTATGCTGTTGATTCAGCACAGAAACTCGGGGAAACACTTCTTCACTAAAACATGCAAAAATATGCAAGTAATGTATCAATGTTTCAGCCAGGCTGCTCATTAGTACACAACGCCCATCTTCACTTTGTACAGCCTGAGAATCAGCTTAAGTATAAACAAATCTAAATGAATCATGTATCTAAAATCGGCTGACACTCATAAATACCCATACTCATAAAGTTATGATACAAAAGAAATATTGAATCAGTGTCTTGACACATAAAAAGGCAGAATCATACAGCTTCTCCAATGACTCCATTCTTCATACTAAACTAATCTCATCTACATAAAAATATATATATTAATATATACGACTGTCTATATATTTTTATGCATTTAAATTGTTGTTTATATACTTCTAAAACAATATGTCAAATCATATCCCAATAACATTGCTCAGTCGACCAGAATTCATGTTCCCTTGACATCTGCATCGCAGGGTACGGTCCTGTGTGTTTTGAAAGGTCAGAATTGTTGTGGTGTCTCCAGTTAAATCATGAACCATAAGCAGCCACATAAATGAACCTGGCATAAAGATGCTGACATCATAAACTGGGCTTCTGAAGGCTTTTTAGACATTATGGCTGAGCTCCCAGGTGATTGTGGCTACAGGGAAATGAGGTTGGGGCAGTGAAAGGTCTACAGCTGACTCAGCTGGTCGCCCTACGACTTTGGGGGCTTCAGCGCTGGACTGTAACTGACACAACGCGGCATCTGAGGGGCCCGGCCCTCCCAGGGGCCCCAGCACCGCACTCACACTTTCGGTCACAGGAAGCAGAGGCCGGCCGTTACTCTGGCCCCGACGTCGCAAAGCGAGGGACCTTTTCTCAAAAGACAGATTTTCATGCCGAATTCCATCCCTCACACAAGATCGGTGATCATTCACGCAGTAATGCTGGGTATAAAAGCTTATAAATCTGTGGGAATTATTCCGGCAGTGTAAGTAAGGCAAGCTCTTTCCGAAAATGGGATCTGACTGCAGCTAATAAGTTTTGGCTTTCTTACAAGTTTGTCCATTGTACAAACGCATGGTGTTTATAAGCCCCCCAAAAGCATATTGAAAAACAGAGCCTGATGCTCACAAATGAGGCAAATGGAAGTAAAAATATTATTAAGGAATGCAACATGACTGCCTGCAGTTACTGAGGAAGTTGCCTTGAACAGTACTCACGTCTTTTCATTTAATTCCCGCCCCCCCGATTCGTTTTTTTAGAAGGTATGAAAAGGGACGTAGTTTAATTCTATTAACCTCCTAGAGTTCAAAGCACTATTATAAAAGCTTACTATTGAAGTACTCCTCAGATACAGCAATGTATTCAATAAAATAAATTAATAAATGGAATTGTGTGCATTGATGTGAGATGTTTCTTGTTCTGGTAGAGACACTTTATGTTTCCAGTCGTGATTCCCTGAATATAACCGGAATCCCAGCATACCCAGCTATTTAATGGCAAAGACACTTGAAGGGTATTGGTTCCTTGGTGATGTGAGGCCTATGGATAAGTCCAAGTTTTCCTAGAGTGGTGGTGCAAGTAATCTCAACGAAAAGCCTCTGCACACTTTACTTTGGGATGTTCTGACTGACGGCGAACCCCTTGAGAATGTGGATTGCAGAATCCACATATCCATTACTGCTGCACAGGCAGAACAGATAAAACCTTGGGTTAAAGGCGAACACATCACACCTCAAGTATGACTCATCCCAACCAACGTCATAATACAAATTAACATTCTCTGTCTACTAAAAATATCAGCCTCACTCAGTGAGAGGAAGGTGCTGATTTTTTTTAACTGCAAATGCAGAGTAAACTGTCCTTGAGTACAATCTGGGGATGCCCTCAGAAATAAGTACACCTTTTAATCTGGCCAGCAGGTGGAGTGGTGGCTAACTGTGAAATTCCCTGCTCTATACATGAGTGATAATATAAGGTAATATCATAAAAGTGAAATAACGATTTGTGCAAATTGTAATGCGCACAGTTCACCCAGAAATACACATTCCCATCTATGATTTCATTATTTGGTCAAGGATAGGAAGGGGCTGTATGTAAGTTATTTAAGTAAACCCACTGCTGTGTTAATTTGCAAGTACTAACAAGTCTCTCAGCAAATTATAAAAGAGAAAAAAATGTAAAAACTGAAAAAAAAATCAATATAGATTTTCTTCTTTTCCAGTTATCCATAGCTACTCAATGTTACACTTGAAAGTAACTAACTAGCTGACCAAAATAGTAGCCTACAAGTGCTCTTCTATCCATTTAGCCCAGTAGGGTGGGTAAACTAGTTTAGTTTTCCATTTATTAGTTAGTGATATAAGCAAAAGAAAACTATAACTTGTAAAATGATATAGTCTACAGGAGCAAAAGTAATAGCATATAGCTACTATTTCTGAACTTACAGCATAACACACTGCCAAACAAACTGACCTTTGGACCATCCATATCCAAGTGTTACGGTAAAACATTATTTCAGTTTTTTAGTCTTTATTCGATGCCACTCCGGCTTATTTGTAAGTGGTGCATTAAGCATAATCAGATTCATGAGGTACATAATCCTCGCCTTGGAGAGGGACTAATTATACGTTTATATTGCAGTTAAGAGCAATCCTGTAGGCATAGGAAACGCAAACAGAAACACTCATCTTATTTTAAAAAATCCTAATAAAATACTTCTACTGAAAACCAAGTAAAAGACAATAAAAACACCATGTCCTGGACCTATCTTTACTACATTACTCGTCATCGCTAGCCTGACTGTTTTCATAAACCCGAGTTAAATTACTACTATCTATTTACCTAAGTGCTATAAACCTCAAAGACAGTAGTCATAGTAACATATAAGTTCAGGTGTACCTGTTTAGAAGTACAAAAACCTATGAGAAAAAAACTTAAAAGTACCTGTGACGATATCATTGGCAAGCAACTTACACCATGATAAAAAATGTAATTAGTGACCCTCAGTATTTTTTCAGCAATGCACACACATGGATACCATCCTGTATGCTAGGATGCAGCCCCAACTACAGAATACTTATTAAGGCTGCCATATGCTGACAGATGTGTAGTTAGCCTTCAAATCCACGCAATGCAAATATCCTTTAAATGGGGAAAGTCGTCGATATAGGAGACCCACATTTGACCATCTCAAAGGGTTTATTGGTACAGTGTCATAAATTATTCCTTGCTATGCTTGAAAAGTAAATAACCTTTATGACTTGGTATTAGGTAAATGATCAGTAATTGTGAGGAGAGTAAACAGGGAGAGTAACAGGCGTGCCGTCTGTGGTAGCTACCAAGAGATACGCTTCCCAACATTAAGGCGATGAAGGCCGCTAAAAAGCGCGTGTTTGGTTAGCACTGCCATATCCTCTCTTACGATCAAATACAGTCAATCGCTAAAGTCGGCCTGTTGTCTCGTGCTTCACTTCTGCCGAGGGCTGTCGAGGTGGGAGTGACTTTTACGGAGTGAACAACAGATACTACTAAAAAGTACCTTCCCTTTAATACACTGCAAATAAAACTGATATTTGACAAAACACAGCTAAAATACTCCCTTAAATAACCATGAATCCTTAAATCTTTTCACCGACTGTGACTATAATCGCATTAAATAGCAGATACAGGTGCACACTGTTACAACACAATGGCATTTGCTGCGTTACAGAAAGCACCGCGACCCAGTCATTTACTACAAAGACCCGCAGAACGTACATAAGTATAATGTGGTCCGAAATGCGCTGTGGTGAAAATGCAATCACACGCATGCTTTGCAGTGCCCTCGGCTACAGCGGTGTGTCCCGCTGACTGCGAAGGGTGACAAAATTGACAGTCGGGGCACTTTTACTGCGTACGACGAGACGGATGGATGTAATCGTCCAAACACTCTATTTCTACAGACCGCTAATAAGCTAATCTTTTTACTTAATATCTCCTAGACAGTAGATAGATTATATGGGGTTGGGGAGTGGATATGTACGTATAAGCTGCCCATAAATTAAATGGAAAAATGCATTTTAAAAAAAGGCATGTGACTCAGAGTGTAATCATTTCTCAATAAACCCTTTTTGCGATTCACTGCTCCAGTGCCTTCTGAAATGATGTATGAATACAAAGCAAAATAAATCCATACTGACTTTTCCTAAAGCCGGTTTACCCCGACAAAAATCATAATGAATATAATGAGTGAAGCGCGGATAGCTCTATTCCATACATGTTTGATTAAAAATAACGCTAAACCCTATTTTATATGGTCAATGTATAAGTAGGACATTTTAAGAAAAAAATAGATTTGAGAATTAGCTGATATTTATTAATAAGTCCTTCAGTACTTTGAAAGCTCCTTAATAATAAGCCCTTTTCAATGGCTGTTGAGCATCGACCCTAAATGGAATTGTTACCACAAGCTAAGCTGAAGCAGCCATGAAGGCCAATTTCAGCACAGCACTGACAATCTAGCACAGGGGTCTGTCTGCAGGTCACACCTCCTCCTCACCGCAGTGGTCTGAGCCAGCCGAATAGCACCCGATTTCACAGTGGAATGACTAGTACACAGGGCACGTACGTTCCTTAAGTTTTCACTTACCACACTGGGAAAAGGCAAACTGCAGTAAAAGGAACAAAATTAAAAACAGAATTAAAGAAACATAAGACACGAGGAGGGTTCTGGATTGTTCCAACTGCTCGTCTAGATGGGGGGGGGGGGACACTGGACAGCCAGAGGGTGGAATTGACATTGAAGGATCTGTGAGGAGCGACTGGAGGACTTAGCAGGGTCCCGCTACACTGGGCTGTGGTCCGGAGAGGCGCGCGTGACGGCCACCACGCACTCGGGGCTGTCCTTGGTTTTGCGGAGGCTGGTGTACAGCCTCTCCTCCAGATTGGCAGTGAGCTTGTCAGTCAGTTCGGCCGTGATGGTCTGCGGCCCGTAACTGGGAGGGGGCGGGGCCGGCCGCTGGTCAGGCGGCTCGGGGGCGTGGCCCGGCTGCCGGCCGTCTTCAGGCTGCTCCAGCGCGCCTTCGGAGCCGGGCGGCGGCGAGCCGGATGACCGGCCCTCTTCTTCCTTGATGGTCCGGCTGCTGCCGCTGCTGCTGGGACTGACCTTACGCCCGTCCTCCTCAGGCTCCGCCCCGTCGGGCTCGCCGGCGCTGGACGCGCCCTCGCTGGCCTCCTCGTCAGGGGCGCTGACGATGCGCGGCAGCGTGCTGTGGTAGCACGCGTCCAGCGGGTAGTTGACGCTGTCGCCGCGGCGGAGCGGGCTCCGCTGGCGGTCGAGGGGCGTGGCCAGGCGCACGCCGGGATCGCTGTACTGCTTGGAGCGCTGCCACTGCTTGCGCAGGTGCGCGCGTGAGCGGTGTTTGGAGCGCAGCGGCGACTCCTGCTGGTCGAACTGGGGATCGTGCCGGAGGAACTCGTGGAAGAGGGCGTCCGTCTTCTCGTCGATGCTGTAGTCCCGCCCCCGCAAGCGCTGTGCCGGCTCCCGCGAGGTGAACATCTGGCCGTACGGCGACCAGCCCATGGGGCTCTCGGCCTCGCTGCCCCCGGCCGCCTCGTCCTCCGTCTCCTCCTCCAGGCTGGCCTCGAAGCTCTCGCACACGGTGCCTTTGCGGCCAGCGCTGGTGAAGAACCGCCGCTTCTCCGACGCCGACTTGTCCTTGGGGCTGCCCAGGCTGCCGAAGAGCCGCAGCTCCTCCGGGGCCCTGCAGGGGGCGTCGATGGAGGCGTAGCCGCTGTCCATCTGAAGCAGCTTGCGGTTCCCCGACTCGCCGTCGCTCCCTCTTTCCGAGTCCACGCTGTCCCGCTTCCCCCCCCTGCCCCGGGCCTCCTCGCCGCCCAGCTCCGCGTCCCCCTCCAGCTCGTCCCCAACGTCTTGTGAGGAGCAGCTGGGCAGCCCCCGCCTCTCGGAGCCGCCCCCCAGCGAGCAGACGCTGTCCGCGTCGCTCCGCACAGAGTCCTTGTCGTTGTTGCTGCTCTGGTCGGAGGAGGCGTACTGCTCCAGCGAGGCCCGCAGGGTCCAGATGTCGCGGTACAGCGTCTGGTGCTCCATGCCCTCCGGCCGACAGGCCTCCGCCCCCCCCTCGTCCTGAGGTTCCGGTGAGGCGCCGACCACTCCTCTCCCCCCACTGCAGCTGGGCTCCACCGTCACCTCCACCTCTAACCTGTAGGGGGTGCAGCACGTCACGCCAGTGTTAGAGTGGCGATCCAAGCGTGTTCTCATGCAAGGAGAGCAAACGATGACAGTGATGGCTCACAGGAGTAGATGTCATGACATGGATGTAAGGGTTATACATCGTAACCATACTAATTTCACTTGCTTTCTAAGCAAACAAAGCCTCATGCCTGCCATACATTTTCCAGTCAGGGTTATAGAGAGCTTACAGTCAATCCCACATTGCACAGGGCACAAGGCATGGGTCAGCTTGGATGGGAAGACCTTGGAGAGTTTATATCTTTATATCGATACACATCCCTTTACAGAGTTCATTTTTGTTGGGCTATGCTATGCTTAAAAAAGACATATTATATTATTCGTATGTTACTTAATGTAAAGTATCAACTTTCATTTGTAACTTTCTATCTCAGCTTCTTCTTAAGCACTATTATTAACTGAACATGTGTTAGGTAAAGAAATAATTCACTGTCATGCCACGAAGTTTTATGAGAAGATTGTAACTTTCTCGCTGAATTATTTAGCATCTTTCATACAATATTTAAATATGTTGCAGTCTTCAGCCAAATACAGTTCAAATACTGTATGTCAGGGCCAAGAGCTGCAAATGTGTTTGGGAAGGACGTTCTCTCTGATTGTTTTGTCTTGTCTCTCCGTAAGCTTTCTTCCATGTGCAAAGAGGCAGGCGGCCCTATTCTAACACTCCAAGGGCGAAAAGTAACAATCACACCATGATCTACCCCACACCGCAGCTCCGGGAGCCTATTCTAACTAAGCTACCTTGAAGGTCGCCTGTTTGACATTCCTATGAGAAGTTATTAACTGCCCACCGCGACTTTCCTTTTGAGCCGCCAGGCTGAAGAGTAGTCGCTGCGATATAACCCAGTTATATAAAGTGACGGAGGTGAACCTTTCAGTCCACATGCGGCAGATTCTTTGAAAGTTAGCGTGCTGAATGTTAGTTTGTGAACAATGGCTGGAGGAATGGCCGTTACGAGGAGCAGCGATGGCCGTGAAGATGCGGTGAAGTGCATGAGTGCCAAAGGAATTAAAGATACCTGCCGAGGGAGGGAGGCGGGGTGGAAGGCGGGGACAGGAAGCCGGGGGCGGGGACGCCGCAGCAGTAGGCGGGGTCATGCCGGCGCGCGATGTACTGGATGATGTCAGCGCGGTGGCTCTCGTGCTCCTCCTGGTCCATGCTCTCGCTGGCAGCACGCTGACGCTGGAAGTGTCTCCGCTTGGGGGACCCTGGGGGAACGCGGTGACAAGATAAGCCCGCTTTGGGACGCTCACCGAGGACGTGCGAGTCCTCCGTCTGAAGGCCGGGGAGCATTAGTGTGTGACAGTTGAACGCTGAAATAGAAAATGCCTGCAACAACTAACAAAAACTTTTTTTGTTTTGGTCGAAAAGCACTTCTTTTCCAAAGTGGTCAAATGCCAAGTCGATTAAACTCAGTGAAACTGAAGACACAGCAAGTAAACTGAACTCACTGAACACAGGTTTATGCTGAACGTCATTTTTCACGGTGAATTATATTGCTTTTCGTAAACATGCAATATAGTTGCGAATGCGTGTCGTACCTATAGTCAGTTATTACTAGGTGTTCAGACACTTCTTTCATGTTTAACCATTAAACAGCATTAATATAAACACATAAAACACACAAAACACAAACATTTACTGTTTCAGGAACATAAGAAAATCTTAGAGTGTTAAATGAGTTTTACAGACTTTTATTGCTAAACGAATGAGCCACAAAAGGCCATGTGAGGGACAGACATCCTGGGTGAGGAGAGATGGGTGGAAATGTTAACCTGTCACCATAAATGACATCTATTTTGTCAAGCAATACCATAATGCACCCCAAGTTTTGGCCATCTCCTCTCTGATCTCGAATCGTCAGGTCATGAAAAGTGGATTTTATCTAAATGCTGTGAATGAATTGTTCAATGCATAACTTTGGGTTGAGCATTGGTGGGGGCTGAGGTCCCCACCTATTTAAGGAGGCTGGTTTTGATTACTAGGGGGGCTACATCCCCCCATAATCTACACTCATGAGGAATATCAAATATAGGTAGCTGCAAATATGAAAGGTAAGATTTTTCATAAAGGCATGCTAGATGCTAGATGCCCCGGGCCCTGTCTAAAATGGTCTTTGCTCTCCACCATGTGCTGTGTGGCCCAGTGTGCCGGTGGGGTGTCTGCAGTAATCTGGGGAGATGCCCAGATAGATTTGGAGGGGAAGGACCCTGCGTCACCGGACCATCTGTCAGCACGAAGGTCCTGGCACCAGGCCGTATGTCTTCATCGGTGCTGGTCCGGACGAAACAGCCAAGCAGATGAAGTTTCTGTCACATGGTTTCGTGGCTATTCTAGGGGCTCTATGTCGCTAGCAGAGAATGCCAGCATGGTCTAGGCTACGGGACCGGCCCGCGGCTCTCCCGGGTCCGGCATCCTCCGCATCGACGCCTGGCAGGAACTGCTCGAGTAGCGCGATTTGCGGAGGATTCTGCATTAGCGACCACGCTTAGCAGGCACACCGCGGCGTCGACTTGGCGCCGATCGCGAGTCATACATCACGTATCGATCTGCAGTAATCACCACTGCTTGTCGTCACAGAATAGAAAAAAATCAAGCTGACGGGCGGCGTCAGCCCCGGCTCTCCGACCGCGGTATTTTTAGCCCAGTTCACACTTGTCCTGCTGATCTGCGTCGCACCAATCTATTCTGCTCATTAGCACTTGCTCACAAGAATGTATTTGCAGTCAAATCGTGAAATCTGAAGTGCGTGCCCGATAATGTCATGAAGCACCATCTACAGTTTGCCTTTCTCAGTTCCCCGAGAACCCGCGTGTCTTTTTAATCCGTATGCTCGGAATCCCTCTGCCGCTTTCGAACGAATCGCACTTACGGAGCCATGGGTGGCC
This sequence comes from Petrocephalus schoutedeni, assembly GCA_026780765.1. NCBI lineage: Eukaryota > Metazoa > Chordata > Actinopteri > Osteoglossiformes > Mormyridae > Petrocephalus > Petrocephalus schoutedeni. The sequence continues at coordinate 5,951,051 of JAODKL010000034.1, forward strand.
TCATTATTACACTCTCGTAATTCCGCACAGGGAATTTATGGAAAATATATGTAGTATAAAACACAGCGGCGTCATGCTTCCGTTTGACTCAACTGTGTGTGGTCGGCATCACTAAAGTAAGTGCTGCGTATTTCTGTTAATTTCCACACCCAGCTGGACTAATAAACCCAGCTGCAGCCAATTAAGGCCAATCATTTATCATATTACATTATATATATATTATAATATACAGTATAACTATATATATTTTAATCATGCAGGGTTGCGGAGGTCTGGAGCCTATCCCGGAAGCTACAAGCACAGGGCAGGGAACAGCCCAGGACGGGACGCCTACCCATCACCATTTACCACATTAGAAAAACAAACAAACCAACAAAAAACTTAAAAATAGGTTTTGATTTTCTTTTTGGAATTGAACACAGTGACAAGAAAGGGTGTGTACTGGATAATGGCCCAGCTAGGAGCCAGTAACTGTCCTGCTATGATAGATGATGGTAGTACAGTAGCTAGACTGTCAGAAACAGAGCAGGTATGGAAATGACCTTATATGGGGCAGCCCTTCAGTGACGCCTTATAAAATGGGACTCTCTATATTGTTAGCTGGCTGCTTTTAAATTTGGATATGGATTTGTATGTTACCGGAAAATTCCGCAGGGAGCTGCTTTCATGCAGGGATTCAAAAGGCTCTGAAAAAAATATGACGTTTGTGCCAGTATTTTTTTCCCCCGAAAACCTCTATTTATGATGCTGCCGTTTTGCTGAATGAAAATGGGTGAAATGACAGAAATAGATGGAAAGGAGGTCACTGGCAGGTTTCGTATCATTTAGCATTATGCTAAAGATAGAAGTACATACTCAACATCATTGGGGTGGAGCACTTTGGGAGGGAAAGAGACTGACAGCAGGTCATGTAAGGGGTGATTACGGCTGGTGGGACAAAGCTTTGTAAGGGGCTGCATGCATCACCATCTGTGTCCTACCACCATCAAAAAGAAATTATGGATGATGAAAGAGTATCCCAGCAGGCTCAGAAACACAGACACACGCACACACACATGCATTCAGAGCATTATGGGGACTCTTCATTCATTCCTATGGCCATAACCCTAATCCCAACTATGACATCCTCTACCCCTACCCAGCCCTAACCTTAACCATAAGTAACCAAACACAATACAAGACCTTTGGTACTTAGGTTTTTGGTTGCAGTTACAGGTTTTTATCAAACTGAGTTTCCAGGAACAAAGGACCCACAGCGTCAAAATAACAGGTTTTTATCACCTCGTGGGGACATTTGGTCCCCACAACGTACGATATACACGACCACACACACACTGACAGCTGCTGTCATCGCCATTCGGTGACGAGATGCCAGTCAGCCCCGGCACGACGTTTAGGGGATGTCGTACCGAGCGACGTAATGAATTGCTAAATTAGGTTCCCTCCACCTCCCAGTTGCCGGACAGCCTCCCAATAATACAATAGTCATTGATTTGGAATTAACATCATTGATCGCCTACGAAAGAGGAAGAAGGGAAGAGGGGAAACTTAATGAAGGCCATAAGAACAGAGGCCTGATGCCACAGTAGGCCTAATGTCATCTAAACAGAGGCCTAATGCCATAGCAGATCCAATCATCTAAATATCCGTCAGTCATTCATCCCACATTCATTTCCAAAGACTCCACCCCTCGCCTCAAAGGTCATTAATGCTTACCCAGTGGCACAGTTTCCTAATGACACAGGGGATGCTGGGAAAGCATATGGTGGACCGGCTGCTTTCGAATATGCATTAGAGGCCACCTTGGGCGGCAGCCTTTGATTCATGCAGCTCGGCTGATGACCAGAGCACTGAGAGCACCGTAACGTGATCCACGTTTTAAGCCATTGTGCTCGAAACCCAAGAGCCTATCTCTGTGAAAGATTACCCTTTGTGCGCTTTTTAGAAAGCATGTGCCGGGGGTGAATGTGTCTATTTGCCTTTCTAATTGTTTGATTGTGCATTGTTAAAACTTCCAATTGTGTGACCTCATAATGTAGCCATTGCAGCGTTATTATTTGTTACAGTAGGTTAACTGTCTAATTGTTAGGGCACCCTCGTGCCAACGGGCATCAGTTAAATGCCGACACTTTCAGTATTTGTCCCTGGGCAACTAACTATTTTTGGTTTTATTTGTGTGGTTTATAAGCTGAGTTTATGGATCACCAGTTAAAGTTTAAAAATAAACCTGGAATGTTTCTTGTATCAGACGTATGTATGCGCTCTACAGTGTTGGTGAGAGAGTCTAGCCAGCTCCTTTAGAGTGTGACGTGTGCAGCATTCGTGTTCTGGCCACACTTCAGAAGGCGAAGCAGAGCATGCTGGGATGTTTTCAGAGTGAGCGTAAGTGGCTGAGAAACGCCCCCCGCTGGGGATGAATGGGAGCTAATTGGCTGGAGCAGAGTATCAGCACCAGTTGTCTGGGAGTCGGAGACGTCGAGTGGGGCGTCTTTGACGGGGGAGGGGGGGGGCAGCACTCACCCCTGGTGTCCAGGCTGGAGGCTCGCTGGCTGCTGTCTAGCTTCCACTTCTTGATCTTGAAGTAGGGGCTGGCGCCCTCCAGGCTGGCGTGACGCCGCAGCTTGGTGAAGAACTGCAGTACGTGGCCCTGGCCGGGCGGGGGGGTCCCCGGGGCCCGGGCCCCGTCTCCGCAGATGCCCAGGCTGTTGGCAGGCCAGGGGGCGGCTCCCATCGCCTCCGTCTGTGGGGGGGGGAGGGCCGTCATGGCTCAGCTGCTGTGACTGCAGCTATTCAGCGCCTTTCAGATCCGACATAAAGGAAGCCCGTCTGCCGAGCCTGAGGTGAGCACCTACAAGTTAAGCAGTGACACTGCGGCGTGGAAGGCAGTCAGGCCCGTTCTGTGTCTTCACCCACTTTCAATGTTTATCTCCCTTGCTATTTAAACCTTTGACACCCACTGACACAGCCTACACGCCGCTCCCACACAGGCAGTCCGACTGCCCACTCGTCGCATGCCGGCTGCCCCCACCCCCGCCAGGCCGGGTGACTCACAGCGCCGGAGCAAGTGGCCTCTGAGCCGGGAGACGGGGGGCCCTGGCTGAAGCAGGTGTCCACCATGGAGTTGAGCGTGTCTCCGGGGAGGGGAGAGCTCGGAGTGATGCTTAGGCCCGTCAGGGCCGTCTGTGGAAGTGCATTCACTGGCGGCTGCAGGACACACACACACACACACACACGAGCACACACGCAGGGTCAGCGGGCCAAAAAACAGGCGCGCCGCCAACCTTCATAATTAAAATACCCCACTATTTTTAAATCCACCAATAAATTATGGACGTTCGGATATGTTAGTTATTTATAAGCATTCGTAGTCGTAGCTGGCGGAGTGAGATTGTGAGCGTGCCCTGGCTGTTACCTGGAAGATGGAGAGGCTGGGTTTGGTGGAAGGACACGTGGCCATGGCGATGCTATTGTCTGTTGACTCACACTCGTGGATGGTGACTATCTTCAGGGCTGAAGCGGGAAGCTGGAGGTGTGTCAGCCGGGCATTTTTCAGGTGATGGAAGTCCCCTTCAGTAAGGGTGTACCTGTGATTGGCGGCAGAACCACCCAATCACGTCACATTTTAGGAATATAGTAATGATGCACCTCTATGTCTTATATATATATATATGTCTATGTCCATATTCTAAGTCTATGGCAATAAATCAAAAGAGTCCTTCTAATGGTAATTATATCCTTGATGACTGTTCGTGCACCATGTGACCGACCACAAATTCCACTCATTAAAATGCGTTCTGTGTTAAGCGGTTTCAGCTACAGTCTGGAAGACGGTGCTCGTAACCTGTAGTTTACAAAGTGGCCTGACGGGGGAGCAGCATGGGCCCGAGGCCGCGGCTGACCTGCGACCTTTCTCCTGCGTCTTCTTGCCGTGGTCGAAGAGTGCCGCCTCATTGAAGGAGACGCGCCGGCCGGTGGTGCCGGTGGACAGGAAGCGCTCGGTCTCCACGTCGTGGCCGCTGGAGGTCGACACGCAGTCGGCCTCGTCCACCTGGATGGTGATCTCTGTGAGAGACAGGTGCCCGTCAAGGCCGGGCCAATGCACAGCTGCAGGGATGTGCAGTGCCCCTCCATTTGCTGAGCAGTAAATTAATAAAAATGATGATAATTATGACCCTGACCAGGAAAAGCAGTTAGGAGATGGATGGGTGGATGGATGGATTGTCCCCAGAGGTTTTTTCTTGTTCCTCTCCTCCATTGATTTCTGGCATCCCTTCTTTCCTTTTTCTGTCTTTCCCTATTTCATGCACCATTTCGTATAAACAGCGCATTAACGGATCGCTTGTCCAGCGCCTTGGGGTGACTATGTTTGGAAAGGCGCTATATAAAAATAAATTGAGCTGGAACTGAAATGAATGGACGGATGAATGGGTGAATAAAAAAGAAGGTGATGCATCTTTTAGGTTATGCAAGCGGAACACCTACTCAGCCCAAAGTTACATAAGCGTGGCATTTCTTCCACATAAAGGTATTTGCATGTGAATTTCACCCTGGTGCCACTGTCCTTCTGCTGCGCGCCCATGGGTAGCATTTTCTGACATGCAGAAATGTGTCTTGGCTCCCTGTGCTAGCAGATTACTGGGAGTCCCCATGTGGTGTGTCTCAATTTATGGGGGGGAGGGGGGATCCTGGTTTGTAGATGTGGCCCTTGTCGAAATTAAGCAAAAAATTAAGCGAAAAAATAGGATGGAACATTGTGAGCTGAGAATTACGCCAACAGTAATCATAATTTCGCAAACAATAATTTTTTTCCCATTCAAAGGGGACAATAGGAATATCATCAGATTGTCCAGTGTTTCCTTTGTATGTAGATTAAAGTACCTTCTGGAAATCAGAGGGGGCGACGTTTTCATTGCACAGGAGCAAACAATTACAGTTCCTGGCTGGTAAAGCACCTCAGAGGTGAATGCCATGAGTGTCTGGTTATGGACGTTTTCCTTAGTGACCCATTAACTGCTTGTTGGGCTCCACAAGCCAAGGTGCGTAGTGAAGGGGGCGAGGGGGGCCCAGTTACCTGGTACCGGCTCACATTCCTCCAGGTACGTGGCGTTGGTCTTCTCCGGATCATCACTGGTCATGGAGGGCAACAGGGACAGAGGCAATTAACAGGCCAGAAGGAGAACTCGGAGGAACAGCTTCCTCCTTGGAGCAACACAGGATTCTACCTGCAGACTTTTATCTCAGTGCTTTTAATCTAGTCAGAAGGGCCAGTTCGTCTGACATTAATCTGGTCAGAAATTTAAAATTTTAAACATTATGCCATAATGACATAAGGAGTTAATACATCAGGGCCCTTTCAGGGCATGACAATCTGGAGATTAATGCAGACAGATAGACAGTCGAACATGAATAAATAAATGTCAAAACATTCTATCAATCAAAATGCCGTCTGTGAGTAGAATTACCAGAATGCGGTCAGATCAGACTGAACTGGTTTCATGTAGCCTCTGTGGGTTGGTCGTGTTCATTAAACTATATATAGAACATATTGCAGCATCATAATCGATGGGTGACAAGGGAGGAAACATGCTTGTACCAGATCCAAAGCTGCATGCAAAACTGATTTTGAACTATTTTCCATATATGGTCCCACATATAAGCTGAGCTCTCATTGGCCACTTTTCCTTTAATCTCTGGTCATACTCCTCCAAAATCATTCCTACTGTGTTTGGATCAGGTCATGTGATTCACCACTATCGCTCTCCTTTGTAGGCGGCTTGGCAAGTCCAAGCTTTTGTATATTCAACTGCATACTATATAACTGTATGTTTATTTCAGCTCACACACACTTGCTGCCACAATGAGTTACCTGGAGCGAGGGCAGCCAGATTCATGCTCGGGCGCGGCCACTTTAAAACCCCTTCGCCCTATCTACCCCGGAGTGCCACTGCAGGTTTTTAGGTCACACGGCTCTGTGCTTTTATCTCCCTTGGCGTCTGTATTTTTATTGCCCTCAGCCGGGGCTCGTTCCTCTGCGCGACCAGATTAATCACCCCTGAAGGCTGCTATGAAATTTCATTACGCTCCTCATTTGCTCAGTCGATATTGTTCCGCCCTGTCCGGCTGCTGACTAACTTACTGATATGTGGCCATAACATGAACTGACCCATTTATGGCAATTAAACAGGACGGGCAGACAAACACAGAAGGCCGACCAGGCCTGAAAAGGAACAAACAACGGTGCATTTTTGCACCGAAATCTCATTACAGATTTCCGATTAATAGGAAGAATGACGTTTCTGAAGTCGGCGCCAGTGCATTTGACCACAGGCACGTTCGTATTGTTCAGATACTTGTTCCAGTCACAGTCCACGGTGCTAGAGGCAGAGACGTCCGGGCCTGACCTGGGAAAGCAGCGGTCTGCCTTACAGCAGTGCCGGTGCAGGATCAGCGTGACCGAGAGCAGCACCAGAGCTCCGCCCACAAACACGGACAGCAGGACCAGCAGCAGCACGTAGCCATCCTGCCGGTCGGGCTCCTGGGATACGATCTGTGCCGAGAAGAGGCGGAGCTTCGTTAGCGTGAGCGAGGAGGGCGGGAAAGCGGCGACAGAAGGAAGCAACGTCAGTCTGCGGGTAAGGAGACCGTCAGTCAAGTCAAATAGGGCTTGGAAGTTAAAATGTTTATCTGAAATTGGTATTTGTTCCTATGAAGCCATCACTGGGTCCGAATTGCGATACAGCTGCCTTTAAATAACCATTTCTTTTGATGCCTTTTAATAACAGTCAAATAAAGAAATAAAGAAGGAAATCAGAAACGGAAGGCTCATGGGAGAGAAGTGAGCGGAAGCGATCACTGCCGGGAGCTCGCCTGCTCTTTTAAGGATTTGGAAGGGCTCGCGTTTCTCTAGGGAGCCCCTCCTGCCTGGCGGCACCCCGGCGCCGCAAAGTTCTCTTTCAGTCTGCGCCGTCTGAACCCGAGTCACACCCGGGATCTGGTGATACCACCGCGGGCCTCATTTAATGGGGGCTTTAGCTACGAGAAACAGGACGATATCATATGGCAGCGCGGGTAGGATGCTGTCATATGCTATCACCAGACACACACACTCGCACACGCACACACACACACACAGCCCTGTTTACACAGAGAGCCGGGCCTGGAGGCAGATGCGATGCAGCCCCAGGCCATCCTGCTGCACTTAGGCTTGCTTAGATGAGATTAAATTGCAGCCATTTATATATGCAAATACGTAGTTATACTTAGAACCAGAACACTGCGTAATGGCCGGGAATAAGCCGCCATTTACTGAATATGAATGCAAGGTGGCTGTACAATAATAACCTTTGGGTTATATCAGTTTTGTGGGTGTAGAAGGAGGAATTTGAATTGATTTTGCTCTGTTGTTGCAGTTATGGGTGGCTTGGGCATTCTGGAGTGCCTGGAAGTCAGATGACAATCGCAGTCTCTACAGCACCAACATCAGGCAAGTGTGATGGCCACCTGGAGCCCCTGGCCTCCTGATTATATACCTCTGTGCTGTTTTAATGAGTTAGCAAAGTAATCTAAGGCAAGCAGAGTGCAGGGTGTGCAAACATTCAAATGTTATGCCTCCCACCCCCCCCCCAAAAAAAATCACACATACTAATCAAACTGGCATGCTTTGTGTGCTCAGCAATGCACGCGGTTTCATGGGATTTACTTTCCTCCCGTTAAACAACATAACTTTAAGAAAAAAACAGCATCGTTCATTAACTGCAGCTACAATAACAAGACAGCACCACTGTCCTTTTCTTAATTACATCTTACTCGGCTTTCAGAAAGTCAGTAAATTCGAGACATCGCTTTCCCCACACAGAGCCCACGAGACACGCCTCTAAGGCACACACTCCTGGGACCGAATTCTATTCCGCAGCACGAGTCACATGGTGCCATAGTGTCAACACTCACTGGAGAAGTGGCCTGTCATTCATAGTAACTGGATTCCTGGAAACTGATTGGGCAGAGGGAGGAGCCCTTATGGTCACCACCTTCAGTATAGTTCCCGTCGCTCGTAGAATAATTCCAGACGGGAAAATACGATAAATCTACTGCGGCTGGACAGATCATCCAGCCAGTTCCTGTAACCACTTGTTCCCTTAAAGGTTGCCTGGAGCCTATCCTGGAGGCTATGGGCACAAGGCAGGGAACAACCCAGGATGGGGCCCCAAGTCCGCTTAGTTCACAATCTTGCGCCATTCACACCTACGGGCAATTTGGTAACTATGATCAGACTCAGCATGTTTCAGGACTGTGAGGGGACTCCACAGGCATGGGGCCATGATGGAGACTGGAATCCAGGTCCCGGCGGTGTGAGGCCGCACTGTTACCACCTGCACCACCATGCCATCCCACCAGACAGAACACAATCATTATACGACATGATTCAAGCCCTGCTGACGTATACATGGCATCCTGCCCCCAGAACTATGACACATCCAATGTACCTTTGTCCTTAATTGATCACTCACTGCAGTATAGAACCTTTCAGAATCCACTAGAGGCCCTTCATTAGTTTCCTCGATCCATTGGCATGGCAAATGACGGCATGATCGTTCTCCTGTCACGCTGCTCCTCACAGCAGACTCCATTTTGGAAAACCTGGATGCCTCTAAAATCATCGGCGTCTCTCTGCTGCGGGCCACTCAGCGTTCATTCCAAACACGTAGGGGTGGAGGTGTTTTTTTTAGTTATTGCACAGCGGGCAGGCAGCATTAACTTAAAAGCCATCGAGACGGAAAAAAACATGTATTCATCAGCACATAAAACATCCATCCATCTATGTAACTACTTGTGGCGGTGAGCCTGGAATGTATCCCAGGATGCTCAGGGCACAGGGCAGAGGACACCCTGGAAGTGGTGTTAGTTGGTCCCCAGAAACACTCACACTGGCTACATCCAGTTCAGAAACACAGATTCACTTGACCACATGTCTTTCGGACTTCAGGAGGACTTCAGCCCCACAGAGAGCTTGGAGGAAGGATTCAAACTCCAGAGCTGTGACGGTACTCAGCTAACCAGTGAGGCACAGAGCTGCTCCAAATCCAACATCCATACTCTAACACATATGGCGCTAGAATTTCTCACTGCACTCTTAACTCCTCCTGTAATACATTATATACATTATATTTAATCCTCATTTTATCTATATAGTTTAAGCTTCAGGTGTATTCAACTATATCAAGTCAACTTCTTTACTGTTGCATGTATTTTGCAATACAGCGGAATTCTTATGCTACAGTTGCTGGTGAGGGTGGGGTAGTGCAGGTAGAGGAGATGTGCAAATGCAGAGCTAACAATCACAACTGGACAGTGGGGATATATGACAATAAATAAGGGCAAGTGGGACAACATTATACAAAACAAAGTAAGACTGTACAACTCTGTGCAGAGCAGTGTGCAACAGTACAGCTATACTAAACAACAGAAGGGACGTGGGGTAAGTACCGAACTTTACATGCTTACATGCATGACTACATACATCATTACATACATTATAAACTGCTCGTCTACAAATAATTGAAAATAAATAGGGTGGAAAGATAGCTTATAGCATTTTTTTGTTTGTCCAGTGATGGACCCAAGATTATGCCTTCTTATGGGATATGCTATAGGATCTCTGTGACCCCATAGCCTATATGCAGTTCAATTAAAGATGGATGGGTGGATGGACGGATGGATGGACGGACGGACGATGGCTGTATGGATTGATTTATATATTTTAGAACAAGCCTTTGGCAATTAAATGCATTTGCTACATATGATACATAATTACTCAAATAATAAACAAAGACGCAGCCAAGCTTAGCTACCTCATTGTTGCAGCCAGACCAGTAAGCGGGGATCAAACGAGCAGCCACGCTAATCTTCTCTTTCCCATAACTGAAATCCAGTTAGACCAGCCTGATATTCTCCACATCGTCACCGCGACATCCTCTTCAGCAGCGCCTGCCCACGGCGGCTAAATCAAGCGACTACGGCGTGGCGGCGCGTGCCGGGCAGCGGTGGCCAGGCCGGCTCTGGACAGCGCTCTGGTGCAGGTAAGTGTGGCTAATGGAGACTAGGTAAGAGTTTAGATATACTGAGCTATGACAGATGTCCACTGCAGGAGGGGGGCATGTTTGCCTGTCATCTCTGCACGACACCCCGGGAACGTCTCCAAACAGAGGGCCTCCCCGTAGCTCAAACTATCCAGCCCCTACACGGCGGCCAAAATAACACAAACACAGGCTGTTCACACTCTCGCCGGCTACGTCCAATTGAACCTGAACCCAGCACGGGCTGCTGGAATCATTCTCGGCACTCAACCTCCGCTATATTTAGCCCGAGTTGGAAGGAGGTGGAAACATGCCACTAAAGGCCTTCTTCCTCACGACCACATCCTATGGAATCATCGACGCCGATCAACGTCGGATTCGCCCGTTTTTCCCCACACAGGCTAATTTCATCCTCTAAATGGCAAAAGCACACGGCGCCTTGACCTGCAACCATGCCCAGAGAGGAGAAGACGGCTTACTTACGGTGGTGGTTTCCGTCAGGTTTTTCCATACGGTAGACTCATTGCTCATGGTCCAGGCGAAACGTCAGCGTCCCCCTGAGGGAGAGGGAATAAGACGTTACGCGGCCGCCCCCGTGTCACCACGACGACTCCAGCCCAACGGTTTACCTTCACGACAAACAAAACATAAAGCAGTGAGAAGTCACTATAGCAGGGGAACCTTCCTCTACAGCTCCGCGCCCACAGTCAAACTATGATATCTGCCTTCGCTGAGCGTAGAATATTTATGAGGTCCCGACAGAGAGATGGGGGCCGCAGCGCTTCCTGCGCGGCCCGAGTCACCTGTTGTTTCAGAGGATAACAAAAATGATGTCAAGCCCAAGGCGGGTGGCAGAGGGTCTCGTGTTGGCGTGAGTGAAGCTTGCAGCAGAAAGGTGGCTGGGCTCCATCTGAGACACGCTGGCAGGATCTCACAGCATCCCTTCACCCCGCCAGGCCCGGCCCTTCTAATCCGCCTACTCTGCCTTTCTCCCCGAACTGGAACGGCTCCAGCGGGAACGCGCTTTTGCCGAGCGGCGTTCCCGAGACTCCGACGGACGGCGCGCGGCGTCTCCCGTCACCTTCCTGGGAGTGATGGCCCCTAAAGACGGCAGCTTCCCATCACAGACCTCCCGCAAAGGCCGGCCGCACCCCGGCTCCATTCGCACGCTGCGTACAGACAGCATGCCCCACGTGCTCCTTGACACGCTCGCTCAGACCCCCGCCTGCCGACTCTTACCCTGACAGAATCCTCCGTGCCGCCTCTGCGATGCCTCTCCCCGCAAAGCAGCGAAAAATGATCCGCGGCTCCCCAATCCCGACTCTCCCCGCTCGCCTGCTTATGGCTGCGCTGCTGCCTGCGCAGACGGCCCTTTTTCGTAAAAGTTCCACGAAGCTCGACAATTCCGTTATACCTCAAAGGGTGAAACATAGCCACTCCATCCTTAAAAACCACCCATACATGGAAAGGGCAAATCTGACAGGTCAAACATGTGCAATAATCTGGTTAATAGCTACCTCTTGTAATGATGCATGGATTAAACATAAGGGAGACTTCATTTTGCTACAAGCTTAGCGCATTCTGCAAGCTCCTGGGACTTATCTACGTGTTGATATTCAGGGACACATGGGGGACACACAGCACTGCGGGGACAGATCGGTACCATACCCCGACACGTCATTATTACACACGACGGTAATACCAGCGAGGCCGCGATAAGAATACTAATTCCTCATCCATAAACTACCCAGCAGGCCGCAGTCGCACCTTCATATTCGTCTTTAGCAGAATAGTCCATATATTGCTTTTTTTTTTTACTGCCCCAATATTACCCAAGGTTTTGTTTTACTGACTGAACAGAATTCAAACCTCTTACATGCATGTCAGTCTTTTACAGATAATGTCCATTAACTCCAAAACAAAGGTTAATACCCAGATACGTTTTACATAAAGAAAAATAGAACATAGAAGCATAGGTCAGCATTATTACTAGGCTACAATATTATATGTGTTACAAATGTGCCCTATTTACAACTTAAATATGAAAAGACTTTGTTACTGGGTTATTATTTAGTGTCCTCTAGCAATTTAAGACTGCAAAAAATCACTTATCTAGTGTTTAAAGCAGACTAAAAAAATTCTCAGGTTTCAGAATGCATAAAATGTTTTTAAACTCTTAAATGTGTAAAGGTAGGTGATGGGATCATATCTAAGAGCCGAAATCACACTAAGAGCCATTATTCTTCGGAACGATTCAATTGCCTTTAAAACTATCTTAATGTCTTTGCATGAAAGGTGAAGCTCTTCTTAGTACTGTGTGGTGTTACCACAATGAAATATTCTACTGGACACCAATCTGCCTTTCACCATTATTTTATAGTGTATTAGTGGTATATATTCAGGGTCATGGGGGGCAAGCAGCGAACACACACACACACATACAACAGGCTATTCACAGCGGACAGCTCGCCTAGCTGCATGTCTCTGGGTTGCGGGTGTGGTAACCTGGGGGGCGGTGGGTGTGACAAGGTGTGAACATGCAAGCCCACAATCAGTGAACACTCATTAAGCATATCCACAGTTGTGTTCCCATTCTTTAAAATTCTATTCCCATATCGGTGATGCTGCATTATGTTATCTAAGCAGTGAACACAACCATCACAAGCAATGAGGCACAATTATGTAACTTTGGAGGCTGATTCTGTCATCGGTATTAAGTCCATGTGCCGGAGAGATGTACTCCACGTAATCCGGCAAATAGCAGGGGTACTGAACATACCGAATCTCCTTATATTAAATGCATAATGCACCTAGTTACCGGATTTTCTTTATTCGGATAGATGTTTTGACTTTACAAAATAACGGGATTGTCTGAGAATGGGGTACGGATGCTACGGACGATAAGCGTCATTTTAAAATAAAACCACTCAAAGTTTTCGTAAAACAAAACTTAAATGTTCATATATTAGTGTATTGTAGGCCTATAATCGATAGCAGTTTGCATGTCGAGGCCAGACGCGGCTTCTATGCAGTTCACATGTTTAAGGCCATTAAACATACTAAGCGTTAGAACCTAAACGTCATCCTATAATCTCGCGCATATATTAATTAGCCTTATCATGCATTTCATGCGCCACGTCAGCTAGACAGCTTTCTTATTTGAACTAATAATTTCTGGACGTATTTTAGATAGTACAACTATGAATATATTAATACATTTCCATTTATATGGAAACATCGCCGTCTAAATCGAATCGCATTTTCTTGGATTTCTAAATATTTATATCGATATGGTTTAATTTCTATCGATCTCTTGATGAGCTATGCACGACTTTATGCACGGTTTACTTCAGTCCCATGCAGGCACAGAAGCAATCAACTGGTTTCAAACGGGGTTTTGGACAGCTGAACTGGCTTGCATCACCACCCTGACTGAGTACCGCTGTTAGGTTATTAATGATCCTAGCCAAACGGTCTTTTAGTAAGGGATGCAGACTACTTCGCCTATCTAACAAAATCCATTTGGAACCAACTGAAATTTATGTTTGAAAATTATCCTGGCTTCTCCACCATGACTAGGAGACATGCAGTTTCACTTCCCCCAAACTACTATCCGGACTGGAAACGTATTGCTATTGAAATGGTTTCCGATTTTTAAGCAGATATACCGAAATGGATCACAGTATCCATTTGCGCTGAACAACCTGCGCATCGAAAATCATTACTGATGTGGCTCTTTCGTGCTGGATGGATGCAACCGAAACAGCAGAATAGCCGGAGACTAAGTGATGTTCACCTCAAAATGCATTTAACGTTGTTTCCAGAATTATGTTCTCCCTATTGCATAGCCTACAATATATACAATTCTGGATAAACGAATCGTTAATAACGCATAACACGAGATGTTGCTAAATTAAATATATAATAATGTATAACAACAAATGCGTCTGTAGGACCGAAATGTCACGCCCAGACGTTAATTTTTTTAGATGCACTACGTTATATGTTTAGATAAGCCTTTTGTATCGCTTCCCAAATGCCTATGGCTCTTTCATGCCCGTGCTGGTGACATTATCCTCGATGTTCTACGGCGATGTAGATAGCACCATTGCCTATTTGATAACAAACGCTGTTTTTTTTCCAAGAATAAAACAAACGGGTAAAAAATAAACACCAATGTTATTTCTCTCCCATGCTTCGCTGTCAAATTATGGCTCGAGCACACAAGACAATGCTATATATTAAATTAAGGAGAGCAGACACGCAACTAACCCATGCCTATACTAGGCAGAACACAGGCTGAGTGGCAGAAGACTCACCTAATTGTAATTCATGTGGTCCATGCAGGGATATTTAGACAGAAACCAATGGCGCACAATCTTCCTCGAACAGCTTAATTTTGATTTAAAAGCCAGACGTATTTATGAATGAAACCCTGTGATTTAAGACACACCCACAGCACGATCTGGACATGACGTAAAGCGCTGTCAGCAGGCATCGGGGGTGCGGAGCGGAGCGGAGAGGAGACGCGACCCTGCGCCTGGCGTGTTCGCCTCAAAATATAAAGAGGATCCCCTTAAGTCATGCAAGCATTCTATTCTATTTTATTCTATTCTGTTCTATTCTATGTGACCTGGGTACGTTAGTTAGACTGCCAATTAGAAATCCCTAAATTATGTTTATGCTCAAAATAACCGACAGACAGTTGTATATGCCTACAGTCGGAGTGCTAATGAATGTAGTAAATGTATTTTAAATTCGTTGGATGTACACCTTATTGAGCAAAGGCACCGTTATTTCATTACGACCCAGTACAAGTGTGTTTTGTGCGTGGAACCTTTGGTTAAAAAGGATTACTTTCTATCCTACGACACCTTTAAAAGAGGAAATACATAGTGGAAAGTCATCTTAAACAGGGATATAACCTGTTTGGAACGTAAACTGGTCCTGATTACTCACATGGTACCTGGTCGCTGAAAAACCCATTGAACTGAAAATCCTACATGAACCATACAGAAATTCACATTTTTACAACATGGTATTTCTTTGTGTAGGGCAAGATCCTGGTGTTCTTTGACGTCTCGTTCAATTTGGGATTTATCTGTTTATCTATTTAGCTGTTCATTTATACTTTCATGTTTTTATGTAGGCCTATATATTCCGACATTATGTTCAAAAAAGATAAGAATGTTCTTGTATATTTCAATGGGAAAGGACCAATACTAAATAATAGCAATGAAGTGAGCAAAGTTGCAACAATGTTAGAATTAACATTCTTTTAAAAAAAAAAGTATTTTTCGTTATTTAATGAATTAATGTTTATAAATGTTTTGCCAAATTGCTCGCCAATTACCAAATTTTGAACATTCTCGTAGCGCCACCTTCTGGTAGTATATTTGCCCATTTTATGAATAATTATATGGGCTACTTGAGCCAAGAACTTTGAAAATTACACGTATTTATAAAAAGTGACAAAAAAATTGGCTATACTCTCAGCATAATTTAAAATATGAACAAAAGAGCACATTCCAGATGGACTTTATATATTAAATAGATGATTTCACCTGTATCACTCCGTTTATATTTACAGTAGAATGACTTCCTTTTTGTTAAACATAAAACACATCTGTTATAATAGCTGTGTCGCAGAAATATAGCATTATACATTTTTTTTCCTACACTACAACCCCCAGCATACAGCTGCCACTTAGACAACTACATGTTCCAGAATGCTTTGACAGCTGAGTAGGACTTCCGGGTAGGTTTCCGTTAACGTGGTCACGCCTCGTTAGATTCGTTGGGTAGCGTAGTATTAACAGCTCGCTGCGTTGCTCCGGTGTCCTTCACTTTTACTTCGTCAAAGTCATGGACGGAAAGTCCTTTAAGTTTGGGCCTCCGGGGGGTTTAATTACCTCGAAACCTAAAATGACATTAAGAAATCCTCGTTTGAAAGCTGAACAGCTACGAATATATCTGGGTATCTAGCAGAGCCCGGTCACCTCTGCATCCAAGTATATAAGCTGTCTTTATTTCATGTGTTGCGGTTCTTTAGGTTATAACTAACTCGAGTTATAAGGTTTAGAATAACTGCCCTACGGTGTTATCCGTCATGTTTCCACTGCATCGCGTAAGAATGACGTTTAATCAAATAATTGTACAGTGCTCGTATTTTATTGAGTGGATTTTCAGAAGGCTTTAAGTATTGCTTTCCTGTTCTGGTCTGGAAACTGACTTTTAAGCTTGAAATCCTGCTTAATACTCTATAACTATACGGAAAGTCTTCCTCTTGACCAGAAAGAAAGTGGCTCCGCAATTCTGCTGAAGCTGTCATTCTCTGGACAAGCACTGCAAAAAGGCCACTTGTGGTACGATGTGCAACTCCTAACTATCAATTTAACCTAAAATAATGAGGTTTTCCCTCTGGATTAGAGGTCGTTAGTAGGCTAAATAGAACTGGAAAACGTACATACGGTACAATGAAGGCCCAGCCATCAAAATCAGTCCATGCTGTATGAAATGGGAACGATGTACTGTGTGAAGGCATCATTTAAAATGAGATTTTGATGCACGCTTTCCTGGTCGTTTAATCTCTGTTTTTTCACTAAATGTAATGCTGGTGCCGTTATATAAGGGCCGGCCGTTTTACCTATGATTAATGTAATTAATTCTAGTCTTTGTTAAATGTCTCAAGGCAACTGTGGAAATATCTAAAATTAAAAATGAATTAAATTTAACATAATGGAAAGCCATACTCACACTTTGGGCGATTTTGAGATGCCAATTTGCTTAATTATCTTTGGACTGCTAGAGGACACCCAGCAACATGGGACCAGATGCGTGCTTGGAAGATGGCTGGGTGGATGGATTATTGAAGGAGATTTGTCTAGTTGCAGATGCAGCTTTTTCACTAAAGTACATAAGGAATAAGGAATAACTTGCTATTTAAATGAATTGCACAATACTGACTGTGTGTGTGTGTACAGGTTTTGCTATACTTATGAGGACCAAAAGACCTCACAAGTATAGCAAATCTTAGAAGAAAAAATGATGAATAGTGAGGCAGGAGACCTCACAAATTCACATTAAATTTTATTAAAATCTGTGAATGCAATCATAAAAGTAAAAATGCCAGAAGTCTTGTGGAAATAGGGTTTTGCCCCAATGGAGGGTCCTCACTAAGATAGGAATACAAATGTGTGTGTGTGTGTGTCTGTCTGTCTGTGTGAGTGCTGGGTGGGGGTGGGGGGCATTCAGCATACTTCTCGCGAACTTGTGTGACCTACATAGATATTTCACGTACCTCGAGATTCCTCACAGTTGTTACGTAACTTGTGCACAAATACATTGTTCAGGTGGGAACATATTGTACAGGTCAGCCCAACTATTAACCTTTGTCTTCTCTAATGAGGTGCTAAAGTAACTCACAGCAAATGTACCCACAGTGACACATTGCATTAAAATTGATGTTTACTTTGAATTATGCATATATAGCCTTGGGTATTTGATTTAGCTTGTTTATCATAGAACCTGAATATTATGAATATCTGCATCATTCTGTATATTAGAATGAATGAAATTATCCTTCTTTAATTTAATTTTTAATTTAAGTTTAAACTTTTTTGGAGGTGTCAGGTTATAGCAGTTCTGATTTTTCTGTGAATTGGAACTGATATGAATGCTAAGTATTATTTTACATTTCTGGCACATTGAGCTTGAACTTCACTGATAAAGGTCAGTACCACTGTAAAGACATTGCCCCCAGTACTGAATATACAGTCTTTTTGAGTGGCCAGGAATTTTGGGTGGGCGTTAGTGGTGTCATTTTTTTTTTTTTTTTTGCTAAGCCGAGTAATTACTCGTTTATGGCAGAGCTGTTAAATAAAATGTGCTTTAGCAGTAAAGGAGGTTTTATATTTTTAATCTGTACTCTTTCGCCCCGTCAGCAGAGTAGATGTGAAACAGTGATGTGTGCCTTTGGTCTCCTGCCAGCTCGCGTTCCCATGCTGCTGGGCTTGCGGCCTGGTGTGGGCGTCACCCTGAGTGACATGGCTTGGGTCTTATGGCAGCAGAGTGTAATCCCATTATTTTTACAGGACTCTCCCACAGTGCCAGTTTGCCCTTAGAGCCCTGAACTACGGCTCTCCTGCTGTGGATCCTGGTTCATGTAGCCTGGGTCGTTTATGAGCGCGTGTTATGCCTGGATTCGTGTAAAATTATTAGGAGATGTGAAGTGTTAACCTGTTATCCCCACCGCATTTAACCCAGATTGTACCATAGTAATGACAGCAGTACAAAGACACTCTTAATGTAGTGCAGAAGGGTTTACTAGGAAGTTTTATTAATTGGGAAAAATGCAAATTGTCATGATTTGCGAACCAAAATGTGCAGATAAAAGTGGAGCCTGCCATGTGCATCTTTTTTTTCTAAATACCTGTGACTTATCTATCGAACGTGTGAAGCAGAATACTCATGCATGTACGTTTAGTGTCTTCTGTGCCGGGATTTAATTACATCTCATCCGTGCAAGTCCTTCTGGGGAGCGTAGAATCAGAAGGTTGCAAGCTTGTGTTTAGGTAGGCTGAAGCACTCCGTGACTCGTGCGATTAATCGCGTGCCGGTCGCGGTCGATGCCGACTCGGTCGACCCGGTCGGCCTCTCGAGGCGGTATGCCGGGCAGACAGAGGTCGTCATGCGGTCCTGTCCGTCATCGAGAAACCGTTTGGCCGGCATGCTGCAAATCCGCCCTTACGGACGAGATCAGCCTTTCGCGGTTTGGGGTTTCTCAACTCACTGGCGTCAAAGGAGACTGGGATGACTGACAAGCCAAATCGGTGTCATTGGCAGCCCTATCTATGCTCCCTTCATAGACCTCGGCACCTACATCATGTGCGCCGCAGCGTCTGGCTGGCTTTTTGTCTAGAAATGGGACGGCTTCCTCTTACAGTAACAATGCCAAGGAGCTCTTCCTGTTAATTAGGAGGAAAGGTCAGCCAATGCTAAATTACAGCAACGTGTCAAGTCCCCACTGGGAGACCTTTAACTCCCACCAATGCGTGGCATTTACTCTTCATTATCGGCTATGTAACAAATGTATTTAAAATAAAGGCTGAAAAATGGCTTTTGCTCGGATCTGCGGCGGGCAGCTTAGCTCCCGGATCAATTTCTGCTCTCCGTTTGGGCGTTCTGCTCCACAAATGATCTGGAATCCCTCGGATCCGGAGGCGAAGCCAGCTCGGTCGTGTCAGTCATGGGCGGTATGTTGTTGCAGTGCAAACTGCCCTTCTGCCGTCCTGCTGTGTGGGCTGCTAAGGATAGCCTATAGAGGGCTTCGTCCCCTCCCTCCACAGGGGGGCCTCGGACCGCAGTGACAGCCCGCCGGCTACGTGTCGGAATCTCGGGCCCGACCCGCACTGACGCGGACACACAGTGGGTCACTGTCAAAGCCGCTAGCTGCTTTTCCGGATGTGATGCTAACCAGCCATACACCACGGGTGTCATGAAGGCCGGAGAGGGGGGAGTTGGGACAATTCCATGTGCCCCCCAAAAACTTTGGAACAGAATTGGATTGGTCTGGGTTGGGGACCCAAAAACTCTAGCTGCACTCATGACATACTAGGATCACCATCAGTACAATACCGTCAATATAGCAGTCCATTTGTAAGTATGAGTTAGGCATTCTTGGCTCGGGGACTGCCTGTATACAAAATTATAAGTGTCTGGAAAATTGGCCTGGTCTGTGGTATTATGGACTCTGATTACATCTGTCATACTGGCTCTGTCTGCATCACTGATGAACAGCCAGCCTGAGATTAAGCCTCACGTGTCTTCACTGGCAGGTTATTTTAACGCAGGGTGGACCAATTTGGACGCATATTTGAACTGACAGTGAAGCGTTTGCTGCCATAGGGGATGCTTGGTAACTAAATAGAGGGCTGTCATGTGAATCCGTGGCCTCACCTTGACATTTACTTAGCTATTTGTTTGAAATTGAGTAATTTTATTTCTGTAGACTTTTCCTTCGTCGGGGGATTTCCTCGCGGTAATTGTCCGCTGTACCGCCTTCTGACAGAAGGTGTCAGTGATGGTCCCTCACTGCCCCTTTAAACCAGCCTGGGCTTGTCAGTTGAGCAGTGATTTGAGGATCTTGTAATTTTTTTACCCAATTAACAACGGCCTTAAGTGACGTTTAATTAAATTTATTTTGTAAATGATTATTTTTCCAGTAATTCGGTGGGGTCAGAGGGTTATTAATTGCCTTGTCGGCATTTAACGTCGTGCCCAAAGTGTTGCCGTTTCTGTCATTTCTAATTGGGGTTGCCAGAAAGTCACCTGCCGGAGGGGGAAAGTCATTTCGCCCTTGTAGATTTGCGATGCCGCGCTGAGGCTCCGACTTGGCGCTGATCTCACGTTTTTCTGTGGCAGTGCCAGGAAAACTGCCTATTGATAGCAAGCCCAGGGGGAAATGCTGGGCTTGTGTAACTATAGGTTATATCTAACATGACGTTAAAAGGCTGTAGTCGTGGCCTGGTATGAGGCTTGCCAGACTTGCCGTCCTTTACGTTTACCAGTAAAATCACGTAGCTACTCATCTGGGGTCATATTCGCTGATACAAAACGCAATGAGCTGCCTGGCATGACCTATTTTTTCATAAATCAGACACTTTGCTAATTATTTTTTCAGCAACCAAGGATAGGAAATGTGTGCTGTTTTGCAGTCCACTAGGTTAAAACATTCAAGCCGGTAATTATGGTGTATTGGGAGGTTCCCTGAGGGGAAGAACTTTTTAAGTGCAGTGTGGTGGTTTTCTTGCCAAGGGTTGTAGTGACTTTTTCCAAAGGCTGTCCACCAGAAAGGAAAAAAAAAATCTCTTTCTGAAAGTATCAAAAAAAAAATGTGTTTTATGTGCATGGCAAGTTTTTATGCATAGAACAGAATGTATGTGATTCACAATTGCGGCTGCAGGTTTTTTCCATTAACGACATGGGATATTTTTAAAGGCACCCACATCCTGCTCTCTTCCCAGTATCTTCCAGCCCTTTTAACTGCGAGGACTGTGCCGGCCAGACAGAAGTGTTGCCTCTAGGCCTGAAACCGGAATGGCTGCGAGCCAGATGGCTCAGTGACAGTCGGGCTGTTCCTCTGCTCTTTACCCTCTTGTGCTGGCAGCACGATCTTGGGCCTCCCGGGAATGGAGGACACTTTTCATGTAAACTGTCATGCAGGAGGCTGAAACGGAGCTTTTGTTTTTTATGCCTTCCCTGGAACCGTGATATTCTCCAGCTAATAGTGTGCTCAGTCTTCCTGCATGCGGTTCAGTGTTAATTTGGCCCTGTGTATGGAGATCGGTATAAAGCATTCTGCTTCTGCGTCTAGGAAAAAAAACTGCATGCATGAGGATGAAGTGGAAAATTGCCCGTCAGACGGAGCAGCCGGCCCATGGCCTTGTCAGCCTTCACAAAGCTCACTCTCCGCTGCTGCCTGCAGTGGTTCCTATTCCTGCCAGATGCCTGGGTTTTATTTCTGACTGCCGACTGCACCTTCCTCTGCTGAAGGCACTTACATCCCCGAGTGGGGTCGTTTCTGTTCCCCCTGCCTGACACCCTTATTTTCCTGGACTGTCTGTCATCACGATACCCCAGATACAGAACTGGAATGCCTGGGTTAAGCTGAACGGTGGTACATTCTCCAAGACACCTATGATAAACATGGATTTATTATTAAAAACAAAATCACTAAAGTAATCCTCACCCTTCTGCTGTTGAGCTGCTGGGCAGATCTGACCAGACCTCTCTTCCCAAAACCACAGACTAGCTTGTTTTGGGGAATCCCCTGATGTTACCAAGCAAGTCGGAAAATGTAATACCTCCAGGATGTTCTGGGTCTGCCCCGGGGCCTTCTCCTGGTGGGCAATGACCAGAACAGCTCCCCCAGTAGCAGACCAGGTGACACCCTAATAAAGTGCCCAAATTTCCTCAGCTGGTTCCTTTCAATCCAAGTGAGAAGAACCTCTATTCCCATGTTCCTCCAGATCTCTGAACTCCTCACCCCATCGCGAAGGGTGCACCCGGAGGCCCTGTGGGCAGAACCTCGTTTCGGTCACTTGTCCTCACGACCTCGTTCTTTAGATCATTAACAACAGCTCATGACCGCAGGTGAGTGCGGATACGGACGCCGACTGATTGGTCAGCCATGAGCATCGTCTGACAGTTTAGCTCCTGCCTCGCCACTTAGGACCTGCCCGGGGCCTCAAGGCTGCAGCCAAGGACCAGTTCTGCCCATCAGCCTCACGGTCCCTCTCACTAAGATCCCCAACTTCTTAACCTCCTCTACTAAGAGTAGACTCTCCCCATCACATGAATGGAGCGACCCAAGGAAGCACTATTGCATAGAACTGGGAGGTACTATATTTATACCCAGGGGCGTCAGAGGGGCATCGATACCCTTGCAGAATCTGAGGGCCCAGCATTTTATTGGGGCCCCAAAATATACGTTTGAGGGCCCAGTTGGCAAAATGTACTGATGGGGTGTAATGTGACATCTTGTGCAGGAGGCCCAGAAGTCCTTGTTACCCCAACAGCACGGGGATAGCCAGAACATGAATGATCTCTGGCTCAGGGCCCCCCCCCCCCCCAACAGCACAGCCTTCCAGGCTCCTTGGTATCCCACCCATGAAAATCACAAACAGGAGCGGAGACTCTCCATGACCCCCAAGCCGTCTGCTGTGATGAACTGGGCAGATGTCTGTAGGGCGTGTGGCATTTTAAAGACGGCCGCCAGCCAGCAGTACCCCTATGGTGCAACCTGACTCCCAACGTCACACGGCAAGCTGCGCTGTATGGTACGTGTCACCCTGCACGCCACCGCCCCCCCAAGCTCAGGTGGGGGTTCTGCACGCTCTGTTTTGTGCTGTGCTTGCATGTACGCCGTAAGCCTATATCACTTATATCGAGTTGCAGGCACCTCTGGAGGTCAGTGTCGGTTCTGGGCCCTGCTCGTAAATGTGTATCTACCAGTTTGGAGTTATTGCTTTCGATTTTAAGGATCCGAATTAAGGTTTGATACTTGGTTCCACATGCCTGTCTAAGAAATTTCTATTTAGAAGGAAGCAAGGATGAGGAGAAGTTAATATAGGTACATAAAAATGTCTAAGCAGGCACTCTGCGGTTTTATTGTGCCACCTTGGCTGTGGACGATGCGCAAAAAGCCCTTTGGGTGCTGACACTGAAGTTTTGTGGTGCTCTGGCATTCCAGTGAGAGAGGTGCCACATTCCATGGGTGAGACAAGCAGGAGAGGCCCCCCAGGGGGAGATGAGAGGCCCAGGCTGATCTCCGTCTCCAGGCTCACGTCTGCCTGCCGCTGACAGCTTCACCGGCTCCTCCACCATAGCTGCACCAGCTCAGCAGACAGACAAAAACGTTGAATTGCTGAAATAGCCTTGCGGGTCATTGAAGTGGTGAAAGTCTTGTAAGTTGAATTTCATCTGAATAATCTTTCAACGAAATGAGCAAACTTAAAAGCTAGGGACTATTACTACTAATGCCCATCTCAGATCAAAACCGGATAATAGCTTGCTTGTTACCTGGAGACAGTAAGTATTTGAAAATGAGTTATTAAATAGGATGGATTTTGATTATTTAGAAATCCTGGTCCCTGTCTGTGAGATAAATAGCAGATGAAACTTGTCAAATATTGCTGACCTTTTGTCTTTATTTGATATGACTCCATTGAAGATCAGATCATATTTTAAGCCATTCATGCAGAAATCCATATAATTCCAGAGGAACTTTTTCTTCACAACTGTATTTTAAACATAATTTGCATATGTGTGTTCTGTCTTGAGAGTGAGGCATTTGCCTGCTTTTCTTTGTGTTCCCTTGACAAACTCCCCAAATTTGGCAGGACACTTTAGTGAGCTATTCACTTCTTAGATTCTCCACTCTGTTTCCGCACACTCTGCCACGGTCCTGCTCTACAGGGGAGGCGTGCAGCGTAGGTGAAATCACAGCAGTGAGCGTGCCAGGCCGCCCTGTGACCCACGCCGAGTGCCGCAACCGTCCAGGAAACCCAAACGGAGACTTGCTTCAGTGGTCATTATGTTACTCATGTCTCTCGGTCTGGTCCAATTTTCCAAGCCAGTGGACTCCCCGCTCTCTTTCCGTTGCCATCCATCTGCGAGCTGTGCTTCAGCTTTTAGCCCTTCATTTCAAAGCTAAAACTCAGCAATAGTCATTTACTCTGGTTGCCCGTA
>JAODKL010000034.1:5976904-5988849 GCA_026780765.1 Petrocephalus schoutedeni
AGACAGCCGGAGCTCATTCATGCTCTGGCTATCCCCGTGCAAAGGAAAAGCTGCATTGCTTTTTCATCAAATCATGCCCCCACATCCCAGGTCACCTCTGTTCCCTTGCTTTGTGCTCCTGAAGCCCACACTGTGCTGTCAGTAAGGAAGTAATCAAAGGCACGATGGAAAGGACGTACCGATATGCTTGGAGAGAGATGGGGGAACTAGAAAAGGGGGCGGGGGGGGCGTTGCAAAAGACCTGTTCTTTTTTTATCCACACGGCTGTGTATGACCATGGGGTCAGAGAGATCAGAATTCTGTGGTGGAGAGACTTCTAAAGTGTGCGTGGACTTGTATGGTAGGGCATCTCCAGAATGCTGCCATTGATCAACAGCTTAGGTTATGGAAGAAGTGAGGTCTCACTCCAGCATGTCCTCCCTACAGACAAGCCAAGCGTGTTATTTTACCGCTGCCTCCATGGGGTCGGGGAATTTGCCTCTGGATAACTTGCTATTGTCACCAGATAGGTCACAACAGGCTACTTTTAATCCTACATTCTTCCATACTTCATCATGCAGTGCAATTACTATTAAGTAATAAACATAATACATTATCCATTTTGAATAGAAGCATTGCCACTGAGCCTGTGAGACAGATTTAGTAATGCACAGCTGGCTGATCTGAAGCATTACATTAGGCCTCCAGAGCCTAAATAGCACTTTCAGAAGTTCATACAGGTTCATGTAAATGGTAATTATCTTTATTACCAACATACCAAGATTACTAACACTCACAGATATTCACTTATCTTTGTTTTGATTTGTAATCCGTTGCCTGAGGTTGAAAATGACTCATTTACACATCCCTGGAACATTTCCTCGGGTGAAATCGAGTTAACTTGGTTTGTTTAATTGAATATGATGAACCCAGAAGGAAGCATGTAGAGGTTGTATCAGTTCATCTGGGTTCAGGAGGATGTGCATCTTCAGTCCACCGCCAATTCTGTCATTTGCTTGGTCACACGCGTTCATACGTGTTCATAGCAGCGGTCATGTGCTCCTCTGATTTGCATTTCTACTGGTCACGTGCTGAGCCCCACCCTGACTGCGCAGCACTGCTAAGAAACACCTGGCCGTGGGTAGATAACAGCGCTCTGTGGATGTGGTTTAAGCTATCAGGAGGGCTGATATGCAGGAGCACCGAGAGGTAAGTTTCAGTATGACTTCTGTACAAAGTCTCCTAACGTTCTGCAGTTGTGATGCAGCCGTAAGAATTGCAATTTAACACAGTCGGCAAAGTATTTTGTAGTTGCACCACATGCTTTTAGAAAAGAAACTGATTGAAATTAAGAATTAACTTCACGTGATCATCAGAGGGAGAGCTTGGTCAGGAACCTGTGAAATCCGCTCGAGAACGGCTGCAGGATACTGCTGGCCGAGCGTTTATAGAACCTTCCCCGGCTGGCCGGCAGAGATGTGGCGCACGGCCGACTGAGCAGAGCTGATTGCCGTGAGCCCTCAGCAAAGGCTAGACGGCTTATGGGGCCTTCTTATCAGCGCGGGAGGATAACGCTGCTGGCGGAACAGGAGGGGGAGTCAGGGAGCAGCGGGAGAGACGGCATCGGCTGATGACGTCGCCGCTGAGGAGGGACGGTTATTTTAAGCGCCTGATAGGGAGTAGGCCGCTGCTCTCTCCCCTCCTGACGTCACAGATGAAATCACTGTGTCTGGTGGCCTTGGAGGGCCGGGCCATGTGACTCCTGATGCCGATCTATATAAATGATTAGATTAGAGGATCAGAGAGACTGAGATGTCAGCCTGCCCTCCTCACATAGCTCTTAGATATGCAGGGAGAATATTTGTTAAGCTGGAACAGCAAACGACGTCATTAAAGTAGAACAACGCCGGAAATAAGACCGGGGTCTGTCTGTCATTGACTGAGCGACACAAATGCTTTAAATCACTTAGGATTACAAATGGCGAGCTTCATCAAATGTTCATTTTCCCCAGTGTGCTTCATATATTTTCCTTCGTCAGATTCCCTTTTCTGATTATATTTCTCTGATGGTCCCCTGATAATTTACTGCTAACACCCACATTTAAAATTGGCTCTTTTTAGGTTTAGTGTTTCAGGTCCTTGAATCCCTAAAATACCTCGAGTCAAGTAGCTAATAATCAACAAACTAACACCATGTATATACCACTAACAACACCACTGACCCAGTTCGAATATGCTGTTCATTCGGCTAACTAACAGAGGCATTTAAGCACTTAAGCCTGGCGCATACAGCCAGCAATGATCATATTTGGGTTAGCATGCGCTTAAGCATGCATGGGCAGGATTACATCTTAGACAGAGTGCTGGCAAATGAACGCTGGAATTTACCGCTCTGAAGCATTTAATATAGTATCATTTGCGTATTCCTAAACTATCGTGGTTGCAACATTTTCAAAAGGTTATTGAAAATAACGCGATGTGTAGCGTATGTATGGATTCGGTTTCAGGGCTGTGGCTGACTTGGTGAGACTGCCCTGCACCCATATCCAGCTTATGCGTGTTTGCACACTGGTCCAGGTGTGGTTAGATGGCGCCTGCCTAGTCGTCGTACCCCAACATCTATTTTCTATTACGATGGCACGCATTCCTTCTGGTGTCACAGACTTCTGTGATCAGGCAAATATGTTCCTGTGCCCATGACAACATTTCTGAAAATAGCAATGACAGGTCTTACCAAAAAAATGTAATGAAAGGTCACATGGTCCCCTGATTTTATTTTTTTGCTATATGGTTTTATTAAAACTGTATTTAATAAGACTTAACTGTTCACAAATGATCTAAACCTAACAGTCCGCTGTGCTGGTAATTATTTATAATATATAAAATGGATGATGTGATTTTTATTTTAATATGACTTAATTTACTCACTGTTGAGATCCAAAAAAATGGATTTGATTCATCACACCGTCCGTCATAGCAGAGTACTTTAATGGTCTGTCAGATTCAGTCTTATCGTTTTGTCATACAGAACGGCCTTGGGGTGGGATGAAGACGCACCTGCCGGCTCCCGATTCCCACAATCCCCTGCTGCTGACGGAATTCCGCGGGTTTCGGCTTATTGGTTTACCACAAATGAATACACAACAGCACTACTGGCGCAAGGACTGACATTACTTGTTAGCATACACGAGGAAAATGGCGATTGTGACTTGGTCTGATTGGAATGCTGGACACACACAAACTGAACAGGCCGGGCTGGCACCAGTACATTAATGCAGTGCTTGTTTTTCCACAATAATATATTATTTATTTTACTTTGTAATTACAAACATAGTCAAAAATGAAATACCTTGACTGAAAAGTGTGAAAATACACGCAACTGTGCCAAGTCATCTTCCATTTGCAAAGAGAGGGGAATGGATTCCAAGTGAACAGAACAGCAATGTAGACAAATAAGCAAATAAACAAATAAATAGTAGCCTGTTACGTTATATAAACTTAAATCCAGTGCGCCATTTTGATAATTGTACATACGTGCAAAAGTATAAGTTTACGTCAGATTTTGGGAAGTGCATCAATTCTATAGGTTGCGTTTCTGCAGGGCAAACTAATCCAATAATAATAGCTGCGTATGACCTTTTAAGGGTAAAGTAGTTCAACAGATGACTGCTTACTTAAACCCTACCTGCAAGTCATTCTGAACAGACCATTTCCCGCACCTATGGAAACGGATGCAGTTCTCGCAAACGCTTAAACCAACTCGGAAGTAATTCAAATCGATTTCTTTCATTTATGTGTCTTTTTAAATATTCTCTTGCCCTGTGCCAGGGCGAGACTGCCAAGGCGCAAAAAGTAATACAATCTTTGGTGACCCAAATACAAACGCACGACTTGACGCAAGAGCTGGGATATTATTTCATACGTTCCCATCTCCAAATAAAGGGCATATCATGCTTAGGTGAGGGGTTCATTACGTAATCTTCTTGGCTCCATCTCTCTGCTCTGCTCCCGATTACCAGGAACTTCCAGTTTAACTTCGATCAGTTCGATCGCAAGAAAAATGTTAATAAATTGATGTAAGAATTTGTGGCATATAAACATTAATGGCATAAATACACAAATAAATACACAAAGCCTTACTGAAAGAACCGCAAACAAATGTGCGGACAGTGCCCAGTCCAACAATGTGGTATATGTACACGTAATGCAGTACCTATGCGGTGTTTTTCCTCTTGCTCTGTGCATTTTTACCCAGTTTTTGTCGTCACAACAAGGTTGAACCCTGACAAGGTCGTGTCTCTTTCGTTTATTCTGGTAAGGTCGCTCCGTTGTATTGTTAAAATTATCTTTTCATAGCAATCCGAATTATGCTCAAATGTAAACGAGCTCCGTCGTCTACACATAGACACTTTCGGACTTTAGTCGCGCGTCAGTTTAATATCAATTTCTCTTTAGAGTCCGATTTAATAAAAAAAAAAAAAGTGCGAGTCAGCCCTTTGCTTGCACACCCAATCCAAGGAGGCAGCCGGTGTTGAGAAACAACCTTCCGCAGAGAGGATTTTTGCGACCTTAAATCATAAGCTGACATTGCACTAATAAAACTCTCCACCCCTATAGACGCGCTGTAAGGAGGCACCACACCTCCGACGCCGCGACACCCAACGTCACGCTCTTATACTCCGGACGCAGCCGAATTGTAGCGCAAAACGCGCAGCCCGTCCTTTCCTCTCAGCGGCCGGCACGCAAAGTTCACTTTTCATTTGCACTCGTCTTCAGCCCGTGTGGATTTACCGCTTTTCTGAATCAGATTTCTTAACACGGTTTGATACCTACTTCCTAAAACTGGGGAAACTTGATAAAAACGTTTCTCCTGGGAGCGTGAAATTCCTCGCCGCAGTAATTGGTAAGTTGGTTTTAAGCATGATTTGTTTTGGTCTGCTCTGCACAATGTAACTGATCGCGATTCTCAGCAGATTATTTAAATGACAAGTCACCTATTAGAAGATTGTCGAAATCAGGTATTAAAAATAAAATCAACAAAATGGCCATCATTTTGATGGATTATTTTAAGTTTGCCTGACAAGGTACAGACTATTGCGCGCAGAAAAAAAAAGAAAAACAAAAGCACAAGGTAGCCTATTTCATGGACCTACATAGTGAAGTTCTGTCTCGTCCATAAGTTAATAAAACATCTGTCAGCATTCACGTAACTCCCTAGCGAGTCAAGGCTTAGTACAACTATTTTAAAATGATGTTAGTTAAACCGAGAGCATATTCTTAAATAGCCATGCATGCTTTTCCAACTGAACTGTGCTGTCATATTTTCCTTTAGTTGTGCTTGTGGCTGCGATAACTATCAACAAATATCAAAAGTATTTTGCAAAGACTTTATAGGTTGAACCCCACTTTGAAATGTATCCTGCTGGATAATTTGCGTGTTTGCGATTTAAATGTTTCTGCCATGTCCATGAGAGAGGGCGAGGCTTACTGGTGGAAAGCCACCGTTTCCAGCGGAACCCTGATCGGTGTTTGCAGGGGGACGCGTGGCTTCGGGGACGTCACGTGACCCTGCCCCTAAGGCACATGGGGCTAGTCTTTGACTCATTTGCGCCTCGGTCAAAATTATCCGGTTAATGGATGACACGATTTCAGCGGCTTTTTTACGGCCTTGGGAGTGTAGCTGGAAAATGCCCAGGTGACCGAGTTCTAACCTACTTCACTCGGAGTGTTCTCTTAAATGGGCACAGTGTCGCGTTTATTGTTAATGATGCCTTGCGTAACCGTGTCCTGTCTGCCGAGGACATCAAATGATTCATGCGATAAGCGGTTTGCTATTAAAAGGTTCGCGTTCTTTTCTGCACTTGAACGTCTGGTGCTGCTTTCGTTTGTCTGGGCTCTGCAATGTCATCGTGATTCTCTGATAGTAACCCCATCGGATCCGGAACGTACACTATTCTGCCAGAATAAATTTAAACGTCCTCAGCGACTATATAGACCTATATATATGTACATCTATATTTTCCATACCGTCTTAACGTAGTACTCTTGTACAAAGGGGTTTAATGCGAGTTTATTAGTAGTCTACGGCGTAAAACATATATGTACGCATTTTATATTGTACTGAGTGACTCCTAAATTGAGTAAGACAAATGTTTTATATTGACTGTAGTAAAATTACGACTTTTATTATTCTTTAATTTAAATTCCAAATAGAGACACACCTTCATCGGATGCCGTTGTATTGTGAAAATATGCATTATAAGGAAGCTTTAGTACTGTTGCACATAAGTAACAAAAGAGACTAAGGAACATTTTCGACTCGCAGAATGCATGTTCGTGCCATGCGTATTACTGCCACTTGTTGGCGACAGAGACTGTTTTGCGCAATTGTTGATTCTCTATTCTATTAGAATATAATCCGTTCGAGTACACTTTGTATTGAAGTTTCTTTGTTTCTTATTTTAGAAACTGATGTCCCTGGATATTGGTGAAAAAGTGCAATTTACTAACGCTTTTGTTTTCTTGACGACTTATCGCTCTTAGGAAATAGTTGTTCTGGAAGACGAAACTTAAATTACATATGAATAAAACGACACATTACTTTAAGAGCTACAACTTCTCAGCTTCGGGACGTCGCTAAGCAAGTCTGTGTGTTTTGCCATTGTTTTGCTGCAACCGCGGCTATCAACTTATACGCAATTGACAAAATCTCCCATCCTTTGTGTTTTCGGGGCTGTTGAATAAAGGCTTTGTACTAGTAGGGGTATTGAAACACGACTAGACGGCATACAGTGACATACGAAACACACAGAACAATTTCGAGCGTAGTATTAATAATGTGTGTTTTAATCGAGCAACAGTAATGTGATTCAAGGCCTGCGATGCTATTTAAAATGTTCGCAATCCAAGAATAAAAGATCAGTAGCGGTTTGCGTCAGCGTGCGAAAAGAGGAATGCTGGGCGCCTTGTTCTCTTTAGTGATTCCTACAGATCGCATTAAGAAGTAGAGGTTCTTCCCAACAAACTGTCGCTTCCACACCATTACATTTATCAGTGCCGCAGAGCTGCCCTGTCTTCGCAGAGCTGCCACTGTTCGTTAAAATGGAAATTTAAAAGCTTCAGGATTCCCTGACCAATTTGGTTTTTAGTACAGCCCGATAATTATAACTACTAATCTACATTTAATTTTCCGTATAGAAATATTATTGTACTCGTGCGTTGCATTTGTGTTTGCATTAACGTAATTTCTCATTGGAAAACAGAAAGAATCATTTTTCTCTGGATGATCTATGCGATACTAATTATGAATGACCTGGAATTGTAGGAATGGGCAGGAAGTATCGTATTCGTTGGCGTGGTAAGCCTGTCCTTCTTCTGTGTGATTGGCTCTCTCTGACAAAGATAGTGTGGGAGAAAGAAAATGGGCAGGACTTTTTCTCCACGTGGGTGTACTGGCTGAGCTGCCGATTGGTCAGTGGTTACGATCGTTGCTCAATTGTGAATGGTGATAGGCTAGAATAGAGGAGGAGGGCGGGCACATTATGCCACTCTGGGTGATACTTTGTAACATTCTTTATTGTTGGTTTTTGCATTGGAGGTGCGGTGAGCATGGGTACGCAACTGGAGAGTTATTCAGTTCTAATTTTATGAGACTTTGGCAGTCTAGTACCGATCTCTCGCTACTACGAAAGCTGACATCTCCGGGCATTGGAAATAATTATAAAATACATATACGATTGCTACCGATTTTTGCTTTTCTGGAATTAGCTTGCTGCTAGACGAACAAATGTTCAGTTTTTTGAAGGAAATCTATTTGTAAAAACCTTCATGTTTAACTCTGGCATCGAGCCGCCTCTGTAGCATTTTTAAATCTGGAAGTGGGATCATAAGCGCATCGCTTTACAGAGCTAGAATATATATATATATTTTTTTTTTGCTTCTGCGAATGATACATGCCAAGCCAATGCGTACTCTTATTCCGGGAATACTTTGCAACTGACGAGGAAGAAAGAAACGTCGTTAATATTGGCTTCACAGAAAACGCAGTTACAGAGTTCGTTCCATAAAGTCGGGACATAGCAAGTGAAAGTGACTGAGATATTTTAAAGACTTCGTCGTTTTTCTGAGCCGTTAATATTTCCGTCATTTGGATTCGAACCCGGTACGCTAGCAGTGTCCTTGCCCCCCATTCAACCCAGGCTATCGGATGGACCAACATCCCACGGCGCGGAGCTGCACCAGTCGCGGAGCTCCATCCTGTGAGGCCGTCCCAAGCGAGCCCTCCATGAATTTGTACATTCACTCCACGACCGGCACACGCTTCGAGCTCTCCCTTCCACTGGAAGAGACGGTGGAAGGACTGAAGAGGAGGCTGTCTCAAAGGCTCAAAGTACCAAAAGAGAGACTTGCTCTGCTGCACAAGGAAACGTGAGTGATCGTCCCTGGTGCTGCTCCGACATGCAGTCCCCATAAACCGGTGTGCTGTTCACACTGTTCCCGGGTTGCAGTATTCCACGCGTGAATCGTGTGTTGCTAAATTGGAATGGTAATCAGTACATCAAAGGTCAGTGGATCTAGCGCAGTCTCTCCATGCTCTGGTCACCCGGACATTGGCTTTGCATGGTTTCATTTTAAGTAGCCTGGCGTACAACGGCGGTATCTTAAGCCTAGTGAACACACAGATTTTAGGTAAGGGAAGCTTAATGCTGTTGAACTGGAACGGGTTTTGCCTCTAGTGTTCTCCGGACGTTGCGCCCCCTCCCCCGGCTTTAGTGGAAAATATCCAATAAACCAAATGATTGTATCGATGTTTCTATATTAGTCAGAGTACTTATAGCTCGGAGTAAATATTTTGATAAGGACTGATGGTGGTTGACGGTTGGTGTGTGGACAGTGTCGGGTATTTTGTAGCAGAGAGCTCGGCTGTGCACGTTCATTCCAGATTACTGAAGAGAGGCTCGGTGGCAGGGTGATCGGGAGGTTAAGCGGGGGTGAGGCAGCGACGCCGGGAGTTTTTCCTAACCTCGGGACTGCTTCGACATCCCTTCTCAGCCCCTCATCGCAAAATGCCGGCTCGTTTCAAACAGCCTTAAAATCGTTTTCCGTAATTAGATGAGCACAGCAGCCATATCTGCATCTGTGATTTTTGCATATCATGCGACAGATACATGTTTACGATCAGCTGCACCGTTCGTTGCAGTTTTCGTGTACGTCGGTCACCGAAAAAAAACTATTAGTTTTTTTTTCCCTTGCTCATTGTATCACATTAGCTAATTCCATTAACCCCTTATCGTTTAATTAAGAAGCTAGTGTACTCGCCGTCCTAGGATACCTTTAGCACTTTTGAAATGCCTATAAAAGAAGTAAATTCTGTTCCATAGCGCGGAGATACTAGTGCGATTTGTAAGTGGTTTCAGTGATGTCCACCGTTCGTTTAAACTATTTTGATCCCGGTACATTTTTTTTCCAGTAAAGTCGCGCAAGGAGATGGGTGGGTTAAGTGAAAGGGAATCCTTTGTCGTTCTCAAATGACGAACTGTCGCATTATTATTTTTTTTGCCTTTTCATAGATGAACGATTTAATGCCCCCTCAAGTAATCGCCTGAAAATCGCATCATCCTTTAAAACAGAGAACCGATTTTAATCTTCTTTCCCCCAAATAGCTGCCCTTAAGCAAAGTGTTGGGTCCCTTTGTTCAGCCGGAGGTGACATTTAATACAGACGTGCACGGTACAGCGCGAAAAGGTCTTCTGCATTGATTTGCGTGTCTTTTAAAATTAAATGTATTCTGACGTTAAGGCATAATGGCATTTCGAAGTCACATAACAAAAAACAACCTTTACAACCCACATTTCACACTTCTCTTAAAACATTAGTTACATTTGTCTATATACAGAATAAACGGTTTAAGCAGTATGTTGCAAAGTACCGAAATGCCATTTCTGCATCTACATCTGCTAATTTTAAAATTCACTGCAAATAGCTATATATTTCTTCGTAAACGTCCTGCCCTGCGGATGCAATGCAGTCTTTCGATTAATCGAACATGAAACAAAACCAAGTGATCTGTTTGCATATTCTTAATTAATCTTAAAACTCGTATGATCAAAATGGAATAACCATCTCATTTGCACACAGTGACGCGCTAGGAATATATATTCTTAGTGCATAAAAGACAGCAGCCCAGATCACATTAACATGCAGGAGTGGAGTATCACTGATAGCAAGTGCACAGCATAGTAACGCCAATTCTTTACCGCTGCAGATATTAGTAGTGATCTTAGCAATGACCAGTGCTTGACTATTTCTTTATTTATTTTTTGCTATTTCATTTGATGTCTGATCTCGTCTTCGAGAGGAATCCGCAGTTTGTGTGAGGGTGTTACCGATTTTAGCCGGCAAGAAAGTGAAGCCCTTGGCTGACAAATTATTCTCTCTCGACTTAAAAAAGGAGGACTTTTTTTTACTCAATTACTCTTCTGAGGCGTAACTGTTTTCATGTTCAGGCAAAACACAACTTCAAAGAATTGTAAAGCCATGTCAAATGAAAGCCTGTGAATTTCCCCTGCCTCGAACATCATTTCCTCTCCGCTAATAAATGCTTGTTATGTATCTTGCCGTCGTTTTTATTCCATATGCACAGGTGTTGCTGAATATTTTTAGATTAATTGTACCCCCCCCCCCTTTCCTCAGGCGGCTCAGTACAGGAAAACTCCAGGACTTCGGCATCTCTGATGGGAGCAGGCTAACCCTCGTACCAACTGTTGAGGCAGGCTTAATGGTAAGCGTCCACCTCTCCCTGGAAGCCATACCTCACCGTGGCGTAATGAAATGTCACCGTGCTTTCGTCTTTCTGCGACGGTGTTTCGCCTGCTTGCTTGAGGCCTGTCTGGTAACCGGCCTGTTTCTGTCCCCCTCCTCCCGCCCCTAGTCCCAAGTATCAAGACCGGAGCAGTCTGTAATGCAAGCTTTGGAGAGTTTAACGGAAACTCAGGTAAACTGGCTCTTTCTTCCTAATAAGTGTTATTCTTCGCGATAAGATCGTCTCTGTGGTTGAGTCTGTTTTTAAAATGCATTTCACAGCACGGTATTTCGGCACGGTGGGGGCAGCACGTATACACCTGTACAAAGCAGCTGGTGAATAAGGGCGGGGGGGGACAGTCTGTGCCGCTTTCATGTCTTATCTCGACTGGGGTTTTAAGGATACGAGACGGGCTGGTTCGTCAGGACGGCGCGGCATGCGGCTTTCGCGCCGGTATCGCCGCCGCCTTGGCGGCCGCAGCCGCTCCTGCCCGCGCTTCATCCCGACCGACTTGGACAAAGCCAGACTTACCTCCGCGTTTGCGTTTCGGGGGATGACGAAGGTCCCCGTTTCAAAGCGTTTCATGCATATCAGCCTATTTATTTTTAAAATAATACGTGCGCGTAGTCTTGAGAGAAACGCTGTCGCCACTTATCGCGGGCGTTAATATGCGCGGCGGAGCCTCGGCGGCTCGTGACATTTGCCGAGCGGGTCACGTGACGTGTCGTTTTGATCAATTACGAGGTTGTTAAATAAATTGACTCAAGCCCAACGCCCCCCCCCATAGTCCTGCTGGTAACAATGACAGTCTCTTCTGCTGTGCTTTTTTTTGGCGCCTTCAAATGTATACAAGCGCCAGAGTCCAGTTGGGGGAGGTTGTAATTTTGACTGCAAACCGAAATCAATATTCATGTTCTAGGGTCCGTTTCCTTGAAGTATTCCTTCAAAGGTATATTTTAGGCATGAATGAATTTAAAAATACAATGTCAGAGGGATGGCCTTGTGATATTTTTAACCTGGATATCCTGCCTTGTTTGTGTATGCAGTAAAATCAGTGACGATAGATGACTGTGTTTGTGAATGGGGGGGATGCTGTTGTTTGCTACAAAAGCCACAGGATAACCAGAGCCCCCATACAGTGTTATTAGTATATACCTCTTTCACA
>JAODKL010000034.1:5988949-6011629 GCA_026780765.1 Petrocephalus schoutedeni
GGGGGTGGCCGAGGGGGTGGTTCACAGAAACAAACACTGACTTGCTTTGGAAGTCACTGGTCTCACCAGACAATCCAAGATTCCACAATTCCCCAAATGGTCCGATTACATTTCTCAGAGCTGTGTCTCTAAAATCACGAGCAATATTCTCCACTCAGGAAAGAAAAAGGTGCAGTGACAGATTTCTGTATTTTCTATTTTACTTGCCGACTTTAAAAATATTTGAAAAGACCATGAGGCTTGGAACAGTCACAGGTGAAAGAGGAAGAGGGTGACTTCGAGGAAGGTGGAAGGACTCACTCATCACGGCAACTGGAAAGCCTAAAAACAGAACATTCCGGAGGAATTCCATAGTCATAGTTACCGGGAGCTGCCCGGAGTTTTTCAACAAATGGAGGCAGGAGACACCATGGGGATCCATTCAAATGCCGCTGTAATCTGCATCAGACAAAAGCCAAAAACAAACCATAAAATCTTCTGCCCGAAAAGTGCAAAACCACAGTCACTTAGCTAGCCAAAATTCACGGTCTTCAAACGTTCGCTTCGGGCCAATTCTCTTTTACCGAAGCCTTATTGTAATAGAGCAAGTGCAAAAAAGAAGTAATTAAAACATTACGAAGACAATAAATATTTGTACGATCTGCATCAAGGTTGTGGGTGATTTGCAGCTGCATATGTACTTGTCCTTGCACACATTGTTAGCATCGGGCTTTTATTTCTTAAAGAACAAGGGCACGGTTGGGTTTTTTTTTTTTCTGACACTGATGAATGGCTTTTAGAAGAAATAGAGAGGCCCAATTAAGATTCCATCAGGATAAAGGTAATAGTAAATTATTTACATTTATAGGCGGTTCAGCCCATCTAAACATTCAACCACAAATGGAAAAAAAAAGTGTCTTCCTGTCGCGGGAGCCGGCTTCTGTAAACCGAGAGGGCTTTTAATTAATGAGACAGGCTTGTGATGGGTGGCAGAGAGAGAGTGGTGCACGCAGGCCTCATTTGGGGGCAGCCGATTGGAGGAGAGGTGTAATGGTACACAGTAGTCTGCTAGGACGTAGAACATGCACACACACACACACACACACCCGCATGGATAATAAGGTACAAATTGTGTGACTCATGGACACGACTTCACTGTTCATCCAGCCTGTTTATGAAGGATAACACTTTCGCTGTGGCATACATTATGCCTGCACTATATATATCAGTGGGCTCTCTGAAGACATGCAAATCAATAGCTTGAACTACATCTATGTGCTCATTATATTTTATATGCACTTTGCAAAGACTCTTCCATCCATCCAGCCATCCCTACATCAAACTATCCAGTCATTCATCCATCTATACAACCAAATATCATCCATCGTCTGTACAACAAAATACTCATCCATCCATCTATCCATCCATCCCTACATCAGTCTATCATCTATCCTTCCATACAACCAAATACCCATCCATCCCTACATCAATTTATCCATCCATCCATGCATCCACCCATCTATCCATCCATCCATCCACCCATCCATCCATCCATCCATCCATCCATCCAGCCAGCCAGCCTGCCATCCATATTACCAACTATCCATCTAGTGGGGACCTTCCTGGGCCTGTCTGCAGCCTGCCCCCCCAGCGAGGGCGTGAGCGGCATGTCCGTTCCCGTTCCGGGGCCCGATCGTCTGTACGTGAGACTCAGACGTGTGAGCGTGTGGGCAGGACCCGTACAGATGTGTGTGGCTCCCGCGCACCTCATGCATAATCATGCCGCGATGCTGGAAGCGCGGATCTCGGTGACTCTGCCTCCGCCCGGTACGCGGCGCATTGACCCTCCTCATTACCATTTATCGAGGGGGTGTACTTTGGTTGGGGGTGGTGGGGAAAAATTATCATATTAATTAGCCCCGCCGATAAACACAGAGCTGAAATGTCACATTTCTTGGCGGTCAGCGGAGACACAATTAGAGGACGAGATGATTGTTTCTCGAAGCCCCCGCCCCCCACCCCCCCATAGGCAGTGCCTGCCCCTTTCCTGTGCCCCCCGCCTCCGGCTGACCCCCCCACCCTATCTCCATGCTTCCTTTGTCCGCCCTTACACTCGTCTCTCTGCTGGGACCTCTTTCCCACCACGGGCGTCGTGAGGCCGACGCTGATGCATGTGCGCGTAGCGAGCGCTGTGTCGTTTTCCAGGCCTGTGTCATTCTGTCGATGCTCGGAAATCGTAAACGAAGGCATTTGGGCTGCGGAAAGGGAATTTTAACACCCAGCAGTCGATGTAGTTTATATAGACTGATGGAAAGAGCCAGACTGGATGTAGCTACAAAATATCAGGCCTGACTAGTTGCATTGCGACCTTAGTGATGGTTATTCAGATAAGGCATACTGTTTTATCTCACTTAATTCCGATTTTTAATAGGACGACGGAATAATTATGTTATGGAAGCTAATTGATTTCCACTACTGGCTCTCATTTATTAGTGAAAATACTTATTTTCTTGTGTGTTCTTTTCCTTTATGGGCTTTTTGGTGGATGATATCCTGTGAAACAATTTGTATTTTGCCACATTGGGGTGTGTTCTTCACAATGGATCCATTCATCCATCATCCATGAATCCAGTACATATCCAGTACAGTGCTGTGGTTAAACAATTAATAATAAATGTAATCCTAATTGTAATCGTCTACTTGACAAGGGCTCCGACCCTGTGAAGGTAACTGTGTGTGTTTTCTGTAACGTATTAGCAGCCTTGTAAAGCATGTTCTCCATGCTGAGAAAAGCCCAAGCTGCAATGAGACCGTGAGGGAGCCTCAGTCGGCTCTGAAGAGCAGCGCCCACGCAGGGCGAGCCCAGGGAAATGCCCTCCCTGCACGCCTCGGTACCGAAACACCGCGCCTGTGTTTTTGCACCTGAATGTGTCAAAGACACAGAGTAGAAATGGCAGTTACTGAGCTGCGGCTTGGTGCAGATGCCCCCACCGCACACCCCCGCCCCCCCCCCAACCGTCGGGTATCGCCCATGCCGGCGCCGTGGCTGGCAGGCGTGCCCGCGTGTGCCACGTGCGAGGATCCCTGGCACCGTGCCGCTCTTCCTCACCCGTCTGTGAAAGTCTGCTGCTGAAGTTTCCTCCTCCTCCTTCTCCTCCTCCTGGGTGGCACGCTTCACACTCCTCATGGGGCTCGGCATCGGGCCCGGCCCGGGGGGTGAGAAGGGGTGCGGGGGGGTGGGTGAGCAAAGCGAGGCGGGGAGAGAAGGAGAGAGGGAGAGTGAGAGGAAGAGAAAAGGAGATGGGGAGATTGGGAGGCAGGGGGAGGGAGAGAAAAGAGAGAAATGGGGGTCGAGATAAAAGGAAGGAGAGGTAGGGAGAGAGAGAGAGAGCAGGTGTGAGTGCAAGGGGAAGAGAGCAGGAGAGGGGGGAAAGAAAAGAGAGAAATGGGGTCGAGTTAGGCAGATAAAAGGGAGGAGATGTAGGGAGAGAGAGAGCGGGTGTGAGAGCGAGGGAGAGTGAGGGTGGAAGGAGAGGAAGAAGGAGAAAAAAGGAGATAGAGAGAGTGAGGGGAAGAGAGCAGGAGAGGAGGAGTGAGAGAGAGAGAGAGAGAGAGAGAGACGTCAGGCTGAAATGCCTCCATAAGCTGCTGGTGTGTGAAGGACAGTCTGTCTCCAGTGCACATCTAGAATGTTTTGATAACTTTCTGTCTGAGATTAGGAAAGAGCTTGTGTTCCCTTTGTGGGAAGCAGCCAGAGAGTCAAAGAGAGCCTCAGGCCAGCAGGGGATTATTCACAGAGTGTGAAAGTTACAAATCGCTTCATCTAACGGTCCCATTTTCAATCAGCGTTTCATGACCTCACAATAAGTCCTCATAATAAGTTCTCATTTCCAGTGCTGGGTCCGGCTGTAGCATGATGGAGGCAGAGGGCTGCTTAAGGAAAGCACACACGGGCGTTAAGGTGACACGGCTCGCGCTGAGCCGCAGAGCTGCACGGGGCATGCAGATGCGACTAGGCTGGGGATGCCGTCAGCCCAGCGAAGCGGGCGTGCGCATGAGTGCTGTATGTGTGCGTGTGTGTGTGTGTGCGTGATAAATGGAAACAAGCTGAGGCAGAATCCCCCATGAAAGCAGGCCAGAGACAGCCTGCGCTCCTCACCGCAGCCAACAAAAATATGCAGTCACCTGACATCCCCGGGAGGGGAAGCAGCTATTGGATGCTGCAGACGGAAAGTGCCTAGCTGGCGCGACAGACGTTGTGGTTTCTCATGAGCTGAAGCTCAGTTTTTCAGAAGTACCTGCAAGCCACCTGCAAACAGAAACTGCAGGAACCTCAATCGCATTATTTTATACGATCCATGTGCAGCTTTAGACAAAACAGCCATGCCCGAAAGCATTTAAACGTCTCAGCATTATTGTGAAATATTCTCCTATGAAAGCTAGCTATACTCACAGGACTGGCACACTCATTTCAATTGTATAAAGTGATGCTCTAATCTATAAACAGATCCCTATTAACAAACGTCTTCTGATTACAAATGACCTGATTTTTTTTTTTTGTCATGTGTGACTTTCACTTTGCTGCTTGTGGTTAAATTTATACCAAAAATGGAACAATCCAAAGGAATGGTACTTGACTATTATAGGAATTTAAAACTGACTATCAGTATTATCACACTATGTATAAAGTATATAAGACAAGTATATAACATATAATAGCCCTGCAGTGGACTGGCAGTCCCTCCCAGCCTCTTTTTTTGTACGACTGGCAGTGCAGTAGGTTTATTTACACCAACGTCATGGCAAACACGTGAGTAATGGTTGCACTATGATGTTATGATAGCTGCAACTTCACTAGGCAATTGGAACTATTCAGTCCCATTAAGGTATAATCTTATGTGTCCGTCGTTGGCTGAAACATCATTATGCGTTGCTTGACTACATGTGATATGTAATGGTCTTGTGTTGGACTGGCATCTCCTCTGGGATGTTTCCCAGCCTCGTGCCCACGGCTAGAAGATGGATAGCCGTCCCTCAAAAAGACTTAGTGATGTGATGGAGACTGAGAGGAGAGCGAGCGGGGAGGGACAAACAACACAGAGCTATTCCCAAGTATTACGGCGGCTAGATATAAAACTAAAATTAGAAGCACTGAATCCAAAATGAAAATGAGCAAAAAAATAAATAAAATAAAATACTAATAATAATAACAATGTGAAAAAAAACATTTCTATCTTTTCATTATATTACGTGGTTACAAAAAATCCTAGAATCCTGGAGTCACCCGCCTTTGATCCGGCTATTTATAAATATGCTAATGAACGGATTTCCTTCCTCTCTCGGCTTATGCATATGCTCCCAGTAACCTGTGTGTCAGGGCCTGTTTTCACGCAGAGCTAATTCCGACTCTGGCACTTTAAACTCCTTGCGTGAAAATCCACTTTATTCAGCCCCCAGAGGTTAATGAATGTAGCTCTTGGAATGTGATCAAATGGATCCTACGACCGTATGTTTTACAACCACTACTTGTCCTCCCTGCTTGGTCTCTGCTGTATATCGATACTATTTGAATGAAATATCATTTCACACTCGCCGTTAAATAGAGCGTAGAGAGACTGTGTCTCACGTAGACGCCGTGGTCTGTCGACGTGGCCTCGTAGAGGGGAAGCAAATTAATTTAAAGCACGTGAAGATCATAAATTGCCCCCTTTGTAATGATGACCCTAATCCGTCATGTTCCGGAGAGCCCTTTATGGTTTTTTAATGAGAGATGCTAGTGCTGTGGTCTTTCCTTTCTCCCTGGGATCTGCAGGAAGCTAGCAGGGCTACACCATGCAGCCTGCTCCATCTTCAAGGTCGCGGTACAAACTGACACACTCAGCAACCTCCTTTCTTGGCAGCTCAATGCAATGTGTCTGAGGTTCCAAGCAGCTGAGGGGCACCGGGAAACGAGTCCCCCAGATGAGGTGCTTCGGCTCGATAGACCCGGTTAATTATGGGGTGTTTCTCAATACCAAGAATGCAAAGACCGTACTTGTGGTCTTGGCAAGACCGGTCTTGCTAATGTGCCTCCCAAGAACAAACTTGGGATGCAATGAATCATGGGATCGGTCTCATTTGACGAAGATATGACCAATGTATCCTTGATATTTGGGGCGGGGATTTTTACCACCCTCTACTTCTACTTCTGTTCTTGAGTATTGGAACTGGACTTCGGCAATGGAAGATGGCGTAAAACAGGTACACGAGAACACAAGTACAGTCAATTACACAAACTGAGAAGCACCCACAGTCGTCTCTTCTAGAGAACTGAGGAAGGAAATCTGATTGGCAGAGACAGGGATCATGTGATGGGGCGGAGCTTCTTCCCTGTGTTGTTATTGGGCGGAGGCTGCTCCAGGACGAGTTATAACACTATTGTAAATGTTACGACAAAATGAGGCCGATCTGAAAGAAGGATGCTTGAGTTTCTAGGTTACCTGTCAGGTGTGGTTTTTAAATAGGGCTTATGGAGCATAAAAATAAGTAAACCATATGCAGTCCTATTCTGTGATTCACTCATATAATATTGCCATCTTAGAGTCGCCCTAGTTTGAGAAATTACACTTCTTTCGCTGACCCTGAGCTTTTATTTAGTAAGCAGTAACCCAAGTGTTTTAAGACATTTTAAGAAAACAGTTGAGCGATTTGCTGAGTCTCATTTGGTGCTCGAGGTCAGAGTAAACACTAATAGAACAATCATGCAATCTGAATCCCATCAGACGCAGCATTACTGACACAAAAGCATATCTGCTGTTCACCTTTTCTCATCTGGCAAATTAAAGACAAATGGCACTTAGAGTGCTTTCAAATGCACAGCATTCTCTGTACGTTCAGTGCTGGCTGGTACTTGCCATAGTGCTTTCCGCATATACGTTTGTGCCCTTCCCAGCACTTCACAGAAGGGGAGGCAGGCCAGAAGTGTGTGCTTTCAATTTGTGGCTGTAAATTAGATTGACTTATTAAGGGAATATTAATTGCAATTTACGTTTATGGCAGATGCTGTGATGGACC
Source organism: Petrocephalus schoutedeni (assembly GCA_026780765.1). Taxonomy (NCBI): domain Eukaryota; kingdom Metazoa; phylum Chordata; class Actinopteri; order Osteoglossiformes; family Mormyridae; genus Petrocephalus; species Petrocephalus schoutedeni. The sequence continues at coordinate 5,995,982 of JAODKL010000034.1, forward strand.
ATTTTCATGGTTACTTTCTCTTTAAGAGTAACTTGGCGTGACACAGTAGCAACATACTTTACAAGTAGATCATCACTTTTTGTTATATTACATATCATGCACTAAGCCATATTAGGTTTCTAATATAAAAAGTATCATCAGCCTCTGTCGCACTCCACGTTAGGGGTGCTTTTGGCAAGCAATGTGACCTTCGTCACTCGATACATGAGTAAAGTAATGCAGTACCTCAAAATACCATATAGATTCTGGGTAAAGTCATATATATGTATATATATATATATATATATATATATATGTGTGTGTGTGTGTGTATGTATGTGTATATATATATATAAATCTCCAAAATAAATGTGGAGAGTTTACTGGTATGGTAGCTGGCCGATTAATTATTCACGCGAAAATCTGTTCGCTTCTCCCATAGCAGCACGGGAGTAAACAATCCCAATGTGTCTGAGCAGCTGACAGTCCGCACCGCCTGTCCACGCATCAACTTTCTTAGGGGGTGTATCATCACAAAAATGCCGCATACCTGCTAGGTTTACAAGATGTTTTTTCTTTTTTACCCCATTTTCTCAGGAACTCTGATGGCATCAAACACACTTGCTAATTTTAAAGAAGTTGAGCTGTTTTCTTTTTGCCTTTAAGTTGCTTAGTCTTAACCTATTTCTAACTCAGTTTTCAAGTCCGTGATCCAAAAAGCCACGTGTAGCCCCTGACACCGGTAGGGGTCCCCTGTCCCCTACTGGTGAAGTTGGCGTCTATTAAATATATAAGGGTGTTGACTCTGAAAAACAAAACCCCATGTCCCTTTGTCCTGTATTTCCATTCACACTGAGTACCCCATGGCAAATTTTGTCAACCCCACCCCCCCTTCAAATTTCTATACAATGTCAACGGATCCGAAGACATCTTCAGAAGGTTGGGAACCACTGCTTTAGTGTATTCAGAATCAGGCAGATCTTCTCGGGCTTGGTTATTAAACTTGTATGCTAAAGAAGCTTGTTTTCGGCTGGTCTTTTTGTAGGCTGAGCTCATCTCATTCTGTCCAAAGATAGGCCTGAGCATAGCGGGGTTCATTAAACAAAAAAAAAAACCCACACACATGCACACACTCTTGACCTTGCTAGCACACAAGGTCACGAATAGCCTATGGAAATGAAGGCGCTTCTAACCATCTCCATGGGCTATTTAAATGTGAGCACAGCCTTTTGAAATGGCATCTAGGAATTTACATATGCGAATATATAGGAGATAATCACTTCAGTTATTAGTATGTAGTTTTCTTGTGTGTATTATCATGCAAAGGTCACTCTTAGAGTTGGTGAAAGATTGGAGATGAAGGACTAGATTCTGTCTCCCATTGGTTGGTTCGCCATCACTAAATTGAATGTGTTGATTCTGCATACATTGCTCCTGCATGCATTAAATAGAAGCAGACACCTAGGTGGTGAACAGTGCATAATATAGCACTTGAAATATGCGGCAACTCAGTGCCGCACTTATGAACACGTACTTCCTTGTAGATATAGATTTAACAGAAGGGGAGATATTGGTAGTCACTAAGATACCGTGCCTAAACGCTACCTGGGAAGAGTCAGATTAGTGCAATTGCCTATATGGTAAGGGGTTTGAGGTCTCAGGCAGTCTATTGTACAATGAAATCCCTACTTATGTGCTTTTCGCAGACCATAGTGCCACATAAAAGCAAGTCAGTGATAAATAATGATAAATGATAAATAAAAGGGAATGACATCACAATGGACAAACAAACAGTAAAACATTACCCAGAGTGTGTATTTGAAGGCATGTGGTATATATGCATATGTTGTCAAATTAAATGAAATATCAGTACCACTCAAAAAAATTGTATTATTCATATATTATTCACTGTTCATGTAAGGGTATGTTTGACATTCAGTTACACATTCAGTGTCTTTTTTTATTTTTTTTTTATCTAGATTGTGTTCCAGTTTCCAGGCATCTGTTCCAGAAGTTTCCTTTACAAGCCGTGGTCCTCCTGGGAGAAATGCCGCAAACCCTTTGCTGTCAATTTTTATTCTCCTTTCTGTTGCTCTTTGATCTGCCTGACAGGATGGCGAGAGAGGTATATCTGTGTATGCGGGTTTGTATTCACCACAATGTGGTAAAACCTCTTAATTGTGGGAATAGGACCCCACAATATAAACCTCAACCCAATGCAGTCAAAAATCTAAAAATGCCAAAAGTCTTGTATTTTGTTTGGTTACTTATTGATAAGGTTAGGGCTGGGTGGGGGTTAAGGGTGTCATGGTTTAGCTTAGGTTTTCGCCCATATAAATGAATGGCCAGCCCCCACAATAATAAGAATAGGATTCCACACAAGGGTTGAGCCCACTGTTATATAAAGTGTCCTTGAAGGGCTAAAATTAAAAAATGACAAACATGCAAAGGTCACCTTCCGGTGGGGTCTCGCTCTGCCCTGTGCCCTCGGGCCCCCCGCGGGGCTGAAGCCCTCCCCCAGAAACCGCCTTTCCAGACGCTCTTTCCAGCATATTCCGCTTAGCAGACTTGCACACAGACAGAGTAAAACAAGCTTTGGGGGTGGGGGGTGCCCAGGGGGCCATTGGATCAGCTCCCAGGAGGGCCGGGTGGGGAGGTGGGAGGGGGCGCCTTGTTATTCATTGCATTTTGGATGAAGGCATCAACTAAGTAAAAATAAATATTGATTTTTTTTTAATGAAATTTTGTTTTTTTTTTCCATGTATATTTTCACAGTTCTTTCTAGTTTGATATCTTGCCTTATTCTGTGAGGCGTAGCACAATGTCAGCTTCTGGCCCGGCTCAGACTGGCCCTCCCCCACAGGCAGCACATTTCACATGCCTGATTCATGACCCCCTCCCCCCCCGCCACACACGCACACACAAACACATGGACGTGTATATGAGCTCCTGTCCTGGAGGCAGGATACCAGAGGGTCCCCTGCTCTGTTTCCTTTCTAAAGCACAAAATGGCTTTTCCAGCCCAGTGGCTATCTGAACCCCCCACCATCCCGCCTGTATGAAGGTCCCGGAACACGGATGGCTCTGATAGGATACCTGCCGTGGCCTTCGATTACCTGCGCTCTTTGTTTGGGGAGTGGCCGCGGTGAGGCCACTGCCCTCTGCAGTGCGTTAGTTGCGGCGGGGAGCTTAAGATGGCCTGACACACACCCCCCACAGCGAGAGTCACGACAGACAGCTTCCCCTCTGCTGCCCTGCATAAGGATGCATTTTTAATAACTGAAGGGAAGGAATGATCGCCATGCCTAGCGTACATCTTGGCTTTGGGAGTCACACAGTCGCATGCAGACACACACACACCCCTCCCCAGCTTCTGTCACGTTTGCGCGAATCACCTTGACTCATTTTTCCAGGAGGAAACACACTTCCATCCATCCCCCGTTTGTGTGTTGATCCCTCTCCAAAACAGCCCTCCCCCACCTCTAAGCTGAAAAGTGGAAGGAGGCTTTCCTTAAGGCCTGACCTTTGACCCCAGCCCTATAAAGCATCGCCTACTGCAGTGTGGTGTGCTGTTGTTTAAATAAGGCCAAAACTTGAAACCAGGGAACTTCCTGCTGGGGGAGCTGGGGAGGATATAGAGGCACATGCACACACAATGGAGATCAGAGGGAGTTCTGCCTACCTGAGTGGTCTAACAGGATATTTCTGCTGTTCATAGATATCCAATCATATATCATGGATGAATAGTCACTGTTCATTGATCAGCCAATCATATCTCACGACTGAGTAGTCACTGTTCATTAATCAGCCAATCATATCTCACCTATGAATAGTCACTATTCATTAATCAGCCAACCATATCTCTCAGTCAAATAGTCGCTGTTCATTAATTAGTCTGTGTGCCTTTATGGTGGAAAGAGGCCCCAGAGACTCTCAGGAGTGTATGTGGAACGCCTGACCAACTCGCAGAGAAGCGTTTGCCTAAAGCAATCACTCTCGCAACACCGTCTGGTTAACCTTTTGTCTGTGCTGTTGACCATGTAGGAATTTTCCACCGACGCCGTGTTAATGCATCCCGCCGTAAATGAGCCCTTATCGCTCGGGTTGTAGGTGAAGCAGATACGCAGGTACAATGGACATGAGGATTTGTGTATGGATAATGAGGCAGGTATAAGGATCTTTTCTGAAGAGTGGCCTCCCCGAAAGCATATCACTTATGTGTTCTGTGTGAATGCGGCTATGGGTTCATATCTAAGCTATGTCCCAGCGGCTGTGATGCGGATGGGATCCATATAAACTGAATATGAATCAACATCCACAATCACTGACAAGCTTTTTGATAACTATTTCCCCTAAACAGCATATCCTTCCTTAAACAATAAATCTGTGGGTAGCCTATAAATAATGCAAAAAAAATGTTAATTTCTCAGACAATGAGTGGAGCCCAGACACCAAACATCTTTTGATGTGGCGTTGAAATGAACGGTTAATTAAATAACGGGGGAGGGCGACCGTATAACGATGCGGGCGCTTTTTGTTTATATTGGTAAAACGGCAAAATCAATACGAGATCAAAAAAAAAAAAAAACACAGCTGTCTTTTTGGAAAATGAGCTCATGGTCCATTTAAAGAGATATTTTGAAGGAAGAAAGGCAATCAGACGTCCTCATTACCTTGATGCCAGCTAAATTGGGAGGCGGATTCGTCTCCGCGCTGCTTTAAAATTAAAATGAAGGCCGGGACGCCGCGCGGCTGCCGCGCGCTCGCTCGCACGCTCGGGCTCTCGCGGGTGTCAAGCACCTTCCGCGCACGGACGCGAGCGAGTGCCGTCGCCTAGCAACGCGGGGGAAGCGGCGCGAGAGCCAGAGAAGAAAGGGGCTCCTTCTGAGAAAACACACACACACACACACAATGTTCATTCCCGCTTATTCATGCCTTTGTTTGGCTGGCTATTTTAAGCTCCGGAACATTTTTTTCCTCTCTCTCACTCCCAATGACTAATTTATTTTTGGAGTCTCATAATCCCTCTTCTCATTTTATTCTGCCTCGTTTCTCTTCGGTTATATTGGAAGCTTTGCCGTTTTTTTTCTCCTTTCTATTCTTGCCGCTGTACGGTTTGCACCTGTAAAGCAGTACTGCGTGGGCGTGCGTTTGAAGGTGGGGTTTAGAGGCAGAATGCGGGGAGTGCGCTTTGTTTATTACCTCCTGTCTCACGTATATTCCTTTTGTCACATTTAGGAGACTTCCTTCGTATCCTCAGAACAAAGAGCGCGCCGTGCGCACATTGCAGACTTCAGCGCCGGTACCCCTATCCGCCACTGTGCAAAAGCGTCATTTTCCGCCAGGGCCCTGTTCGCTGCACCTCCAGGAATGCTTCATGGCGGTCCTGGTGTGGCCTCTGCTTATATCTCGGCTCCCTCTCTCTCTCTCTTCATTCCCTCTCTTTCCAATTTCCCTCCCTTTTATAACGGCATCCCGTCGGTCTCTTTCTGCGGTACTTTCTCCCCTATTGTCCTCATGCATATACACTGGCCGGTCCCGGGTGACTGGAATCCGTCGGACGATGTCCGGTGGAGATCCCGAGGTGGGTCGCTGTGGAGCTAAAGGTCGGCGCCGCGGCGTGGGCAAATGAGCGGCTAAGGGGTTGCGGGCATGGTGCAGTGCGGCGACCCAGACGGAATCCCAATGAGGCTCGGGTCCGGTGCTGGCGACCACCACATTCATTCAGATTAAAGCTATCGTCAGCACTAATTCATCAGCGGCCAGGAGCCGCACACGGAGGCACCCCCCACCCACAACGCGGATCCACCATCAGCGTCAAAAGGGACCTTCTCTATAACACATTCAAAAATACGTAGCATTTGCCCCAAACCAGTCCAGTCTCCGCTCACACTCTGTCTGCTGTTTTAGCGGCACTGATAGCGTTAGCATTCGCGTCGCCACTAGCATCAGCGTCATTGTTAGCATTCGCGCTACCCTCAAATGTACGCCATGAATAATGTGCTTCACCTGAGACAGTGGGTTTTTTCTCCCCCCCCGCTCCCTGCAAGGCCAGAATCCTGCGTGACAGCCTCGGCAGATGATGATTAATGGAGAAGCCGAGGAGCAATTACCAAGGCAGTTAGACGCAGTTCAGCTGAAGGTGGTCGTTATGTACTGCCCGAAGTATGTCTGCAGCGGCCGCACGTCCACATTGGGGCTACACCTGTTCCACTGCTGGCTGACTGCAGCGGCTCCTGACGCGGGCCGCCAGCCCTCCCAAGCCAGCCCCCGCTCGGGGCGCCGTGATGCTCGTTTCGTCAGCAGCAGGGATTGCGTCGATGTTACGACGAGCTGCAGACGCAGGCGGCGCAAACAGAATGCCACGGCGTGGGTCTTTGTGCCGCCAAGAGGCTGTAGCTTCATATTCCTGCTGTAAAAATACAACTCCCTGCCTTTTTTTTTCAGAATAAATCGTGTCTCATTTGTCGGGAAAGTGCCGCGGTATTCTGGTGGTGCCTGTACTTAAATGGCTTTTATCAACATAAAGGCCAGGCGGGGAAGGATTTAGCTGTAGTCGCTCACGTTAACGTGCTATTCTTCTGCCTAAACACTTTATCCCCTGTAAACCAGTTATTCTTAAAGGACTTAATGATCAGACAAAGAAGCAGCGATGATTTCAATAAAGGAATTTAATGTCACAGCTGACACCACCTTTATGCACCCCCCCCCCCCCAAGTGAAGGATTGCGCGGAAGCGACTGGATCCCATTTGCCGTACTCCGGCGGCACGTCGAGATAGCCGCCCTCGCCCGAATCTTTCCAGCTCCATCCATAAGCTCACTCTCTCTTCCTCTCTTTCCCTCACTCGCTCGCTCGCTCGCAGGCACCTCCCCACACGCGGCTAAAATAAAAGAGGCTAAAAAAAAAGCAGCCGACTGTCAGCGTGGGCGGCGTGCGTGCGGGTCAGCCTGTGAGGTTGCCCTGGCAACCTATTTAAGGCATGAGTTAGCAGAGCGCGCTACTGTATGGGGTCCCACTAGGGTTGCCTCACTGTGATGTCAGCTAGAACGGAAACAAGCGCGTGCACACCTGGGGGGCCGCCGTCTTAACTCCCCCCCCCCCCACCCCGGGACCGCGGCACCAATCAGGATCGCCACAGTTCCTCATGAAGGGCCTCTTCTGCTGTGTCTTCCTTCCCTGATATCACAGAAATCCACGTGAACGAGACATATACGGACTAAAGCCCCTTGTTCCAGGCTCTGCGTGTTTTCCTTTTGCTGACCTTTTTCCGGGACCCGGCTCCCCGCATGCCGGGAGAGCAGAGGGCGCGACGAGCGTCACCGCTCGTGACTGACGTGACGCCATAAGCCCCCACACCCACCAGCCCTGCCCTGGCGTCCGGGGAATCCGTAACCTTTGCCGTGTGGGATTTGCGGACGGCACTGTTTGGAAAATTCATTTTGCTGGAAAATTCCAGCACCTGTGCTTATGGTTACCTCCTCAGAGAGAAAGGAGGCAAAGTGCCGGATACACCAAATTGGGGGGAAAGGGGGGATATAGGAGGCTCGCCGCTCAAAAGAGAAATTTGTGCGATGCTTTTTTTTAGGGAGGCTGTAACACAATGTCCTCACACAAATCCCTGCTATAGATCCACGTCATGCACATGCTCTACCTGTCTTTTGCCCACTGCTGGGTCCTGGCTGTGCCGTTCGGGGTTGGGGGGGGGGGGACCAGCCAGCTGCTCTTTCCACCGGAACGAAAACGCCAGTAATAGACTCCACTGGCAGAAGCAGAGAAGCGTTAAGCTCAGAAAGTTTGATTTGAGTCACTACAGGATGATCCAAACAGGGGTGTGTATTTTTGTGCTTCTGGAGGTGGGAGGGAGGTGATCAGTGGGATTTGGGGGTGGGAGATGATGTGTTTGGGGGGGTGGGCTTGGGGGGGGTGACCAATCTGTTCCAAGCTGCTGTTTACTGGCAGACGGGAAGGAGGTGACAGAACAGGCTGCTCCCTCACGGCTCAGAGAGCGCTCAGGGCCCCCCCTCGCCACCCCAGCCTCGTCGATGGCGCGCTCCGTGGGCGCTTGGCTAATTCTCCTGACATTTACACAGCCTGCACATCTACCTGCACCCAGCATCCCCCGCCTGCCTGGGGACAGAAACAAAGCAGGTGCAGCTATGCGAGGTGCCCTCCCACCCCCAGGAGCAAGTCCAGTCTGTTTGTGGCAATCGGGGTGGGCGCATATTTTAGGGCGGGTCTTACACTTCGAACGATGCCCTCTGTAATCCTACAGAGCGTAAAAGCCAGGTGCGGCGTACACGCGGCGGACGGAGGGGGCAGCGGATAGGCAATTTTGATTTTAAAATGCGTTCATTCACAAAATCTGCATTTTACTGGTGGCAGAAACGTGGCCGACTTTCCTCAGCCGATGGAATCGTTCCCAGGCAGGAAGACATATACGTGGTATTCTTAGGGCCCTGACCCGACACGGTGAGGCGGAGACGCGTGCCAGGCACCTTTTCTGTCCCCCGGCTTTCTGTATGAGGCAGACCTACTTCCCTTAGCAACCTCCTTAGTAATACTCATGTTTTCCTTACACCTGCTTACGGTTATTCATACACTTTGTTCTGTACAGCGTGCTGGCAGGAGGAGAGGGACGCGTCTACGGGCGACATACAGCCACTCAGCCGCTCTGCTTTGCGAGCAACAGCCTAGACGATGACAGACCCGGAGATTAGGCGTCGCCGTGGTAACCTTGGAGACGCACAAGGCAGCTGCGCACTGTGACTGCAGCCTGTAATCCCTCTCAAGTTCCTAATGTCCCACGTCTATGTACGCCTATTTTCACTGTTATTGCATGTCCATCAGCTTGTAAGCCTCGGTTTTGCGGTGGGTTTCATTAAATATTCATCATTTGGATCTTGAGGAATGACTGTATTTCTCTATATTGTTACTCTTCAGCATCAGAAAGACACATTATGACTCCATATCAAGTACAGTCCTGCTATTAGTGTTTACGTGTTTCTTGTGAAAATAAGGATGGTGCATTTCACCAGGAGATTAATAACCAGGACTAATGTGTAAACCTCAGTAATTAACCTGGTGAGGGGATTTAAATATTACATCCCTTCAGTCAGAGATTGTAGTTTCAAAATTCAGCTGGAATCCCCTCTTAAAGCATATTTTCATTGAGGAATTTAGAATAAATGTTTATTTGGGTGACTTTGCAAGATATAGATATCAGGTACACACTGCTGGATCATTTAGTGAAGACGATATTCCCACGTTTAGCACTGAAACACCTGATCTCCATGCTGTACCCATTAATACCTGCTTATTAACGGCCAGCCAGTGCACACCGTCTACGTGGGAGCTGTCTGCAGGGCCCCCCCTCTAAGTGGGAGCCGTCTGCAGGGCCCCCCCTCGACGTGGGAGCCGTCTGCAGGGCCCCCCTCTCTACATGGGAGCCGTTCGCCTGGCCCACATCACGTTTGCACAGCTTGCTTGCATGGGCTCTGGTTTCTTCCCAGTGCAAAAAAATTCTCTTGTGCTAATTTGGGTATGCAAATTGCCTGTGGCATGTGAGCATGCGCCCTGTGACGGGCCGCTTATGGTTCTCCCTACCGTGTGAGCTGGGCTTCCTGGAGTAGGCTTCAGGATCCCCACAGCATTGTCCTGGTTAAGTGGTCATGCATGGATGGATGGATAATATGATGAGTACCAGTCAAAACTTTGGACACACCTGCCCATAGAAAGGTATTTGTACTATTCTCTACATTTTAGAATAATTATAAAAACATCAAATGTGGGCTCTGTGGGTTGGGACTCAGAAGGTTGCTGGTTCAAATCCCATTGTTTGGCAGAGTGATGCCACCACTGGGCCCTTGAGCGAGGCCCCCAACCCCAATTTCTCCAGGGACTGGCGGACCCTGCTGTCTCCTCTATGCCAGTTCCTTGTGGTGGCCTCCTGAGATGCTTCTCCAGCCGTCCTGAAGGAGGTCCCACATATGCTGAGCTCTCATTGGCCGCTTTTCCTTCACTCTCTGGTCAGACTTCTCCCAAACCATCTTTACTGTGTTTAGGTCAGGTGGCCAGGCCCTGTGATGAGACACTGTCACTCTCCTTTGTAGGGAGCTCGGTGTGGCCAAACTTTTGATTGGCACTGTATATTCTGTCAGTTATGGTCCCACAACCCTGGCCCCTATAAATGTTTGGAAGATGGCTGAATCAAATCGGTCTTAATTAGAAGTAATGGTGGTTTTAACTATATTTTTCACTGGATCTGGGCTTCTGTAAGGTCAGGGGGAGGCGTGAATGCCTGGGAGGGGGGGGTGGTTGGTGACATGCCCCTTTACACATGCCTTCGGGGGGCCACAGGGGGGGCATCCCACGGCAGCCCTGCTGTCCTGTCAGCCCGAATCTTATTACCTATCCCATCCAGCTCCCCCCACGCTGTAAGAGCCGTTACCGCAAATAAAACCACGTTCCTTCCTCCCCTCTCCATCCCTCCCGCAGAGAATCTCGCTTCTCACGTCGCGTGCGAAGTGGCGTGTTCCGTCCCACGCGGTGAGACACGTGTGTGCACACACCCCCACCGCAAAGAAATGGAACGGCCCGGCGTGACTGAGTGTGACATGTGACCTCACGCGCGGGATCGCCGTCTAAGCAGGCTGTCCTGACAGATTAAAATTATAACGACGCTAAAATGCGCTTCCTAGACGGATGGGTGGCCACACCGGAGCGTGAAAGCTTCTCTCACTCTCCGTGATTGATAACAGGCCTCCTTCCCCCCGGCATGGCGCTGAGCGTGAATCCGCTCCCACAGCCCCATCGCTTTAATTAAACCAAGAGTCTTCAGGGGTGCACCCCCCCCCCCCCCCCCCCCCCCCGCTTTCGGTGAAGGCGCTTCCCAGGCGTTAGGTATTCGCGAAATGCCACGAATCTGCTGCAGAGCCTGGCCTCGGGGTCCGGGCTGCACCTCAGAAGGTTTGCCCCCTTTTAAAAGCATTTTCATGTACATGCTGAGAAATGATTGTAATTTCCTTGACTGAAATTACCCTTCAAACTTTCGGATATTATTCTGTGAAGTTGCTTTTAGTAGCTAAAATAAGGGCTATGGAAATGTGTTCATTCATTGTCCTCCAACCCCCCCCCAGATGCTTCGGGGGCCCCAGATAAATAGCCTGGCCCCGCATTCTGACCCCACACTTCATTCCCATCTGTATACAGTACCAGTCAAAAGTCCGGACACACCTACTGAAGACCAGTTGTTTTTCCACAAGATAACAGCCCTAAGCACACCTCAAGGTTACATGGTAAGCATTATCTTGTGAAACAGGAAGGAGATGGCGTGCTGTGCAAGAAGACCTGGGCCCCCCAATCCCCCGACCTAAACCCTATAGGGCTGGTTTGGGGTGAGTTGGAGCAATGAGTAAGGGCAAGTTAGCCAACTAGTTCAAATCAAAGATTCAAAAGATTCAAAGATTTTTTATTGTCAATTCACTTTTTATGTGCAAGACATACATGACAATGTCGTTTCTCACTCACTGATGTGCGTACCCTCCAATTAGAACTAGAAGTTTAATCTATATTACAAAATTTTAATTGAATAACAATAATAATAATAATATATAAGGCAGTAGTGCAAATGGTAAATGGTGTGCATCAGTCCTTGAGACTATAGCGCAAAAAATAAGAACAGAACAGTTCCCAGAACTTGTGGAAACTCCGTAAGCTGATCTAGAGCAAGCCAGGAGTCTGCAACACAACAAAATGTTGTGTAGTGTCTAAAATTTGAGAATATTTTAAGATGTTGAGCACTTCTCTTGGTCATTGCAGTGTTTGATACGTATTACTTCCTCGCCTAATATAGAGACAAATGCATGAAAGCAGGTGTGTTCAGACATTTGACTGGCGCTGGATATGAGGGAGCATGTCTAAAGCAGAGCATGATGGGATATGTGAAAAGAGGCCCACCAGTGTACCTGCACTAGTACTTCTGCAAATGGCAGATCAAGCGCCATTCTGTTTTATTGCAGGGCATCGGTCCCGGAGCTCTTCTGAATTCCCGTGCTTGAAGGGATGCTCACCAGTGCTTTGTGGAGAGGGGGGGGCGGGCCTCGCATGATTGTTTTAACACGCCGGTGACTTACGGCACTCCATAAAAAAAAGGTCAGAGCCGGGGCCGCCGTGTGTCTGCAGGGGACAGATGTCGGCCGTGGCTTTTAATTGGCCCTTATAAAAGCCGTCAGGACGACGGACTCTCCCCTTCCGAAGCGACACGGCCTGTGTCAACAGCCTGCCGGGGTGTGAAACCAGAAGCTGAATTGCTGTTTTTCTTATGGGGGGGGGATTGTTTAGGGTGGGTGGAGGCTTTGTCCTTGCTAATGTGTGCAACTCCAGCTTCCTGTGACTGTAAGCCTCTCTCACAGCCCAGTGCACATGCCGTGTAGGCAGTCGGGGGGGGGGTGTCACACCCGGACACGTCGAACCATCAAACTCATCACAGCGAGCTGTTAAGCCACTCCCTCCGAGCTTTGTGTGTGTGTGTCGGGGGGGTCAGGGAGGGTGTCACCTTGAGGTATGGTGTCCCTTCCTGCCCGTGTGGGTGTGTCTCACTCCGGGGAGGAAGCAAACGTGTAGGTCCTGTGTCTGTGAGACTAGGACCTGAGCTACCAAATAAAGATCATTATCCATATGATGCATTCATAATAAGGACACCTCAAACCCACATGGTCGGCAGTTTGATTCCCACCCCTGGACTGTGCATGTTCGGTTAGAGTGTTATCACTGTGTCACGCAGACCTCCGACGGTGGACCTGTGACATGCAGCTGGGCTAATGGCCCAGTGTCTACATGCCCCAGTATCCCGTCTAGGGGGTACCCCTGCCCTGTGGTGCCTCAGATAGGCTCCGGGCCCCTACGACCGTGTACTAGACAGGTGGTGGAGGGTAAATATTCAGAGGAAGTTCACCGGGCTTCATTTATGCCCTCTAAATCCAGGAGGCTAACTTAAACAATTTCTCGTATTACAGTGCTCATTTCTGTCAGCTGACTGGCGTGTGGAGCAGTTTGTCAGGAATGCGCCTTGACAAGGAGTCTTGTTTGTCATTTTCTCCCTGTGACACACACAAAGTCTGCCTCCCCAGGCCTGCCCCACCCCCGATACCCCCGTTCGCCCTGCCCGGGGCCGCCCCACTCCAAACGCCCTCCCCAGTTTCCCCTGTCATGCCCTTGGCAGCTGTGCAAACAGTCAGCTGTTGGGAATGCCATTGTCTGCGAGCACCTCACCCACCCCATGCCTTCCTCACTTAGGTATAAGTGCACTCTGGCAGCCCTAAACCTCGCCCCCCCCCCCCCTCTGGGGGACCCCTGTCCACTTCCCCTCCCCATAAATCATGGATTAGCATGGTAAAAACCCTTTCTCCCACACCGCTCATTACGGTCCGTGGCCGATTTCTCCGCCAGCCTCGCCAAAAGCCTCTCGCTGTAACCGGATCCCTCGCTCTCCCGAGTCATGCCTTCCCTTATTAAATCACTGGCCAGGTTTCGCATGGTTGATGTCCGTCGCTCGTCTTCACAGGCGATCCGGCTCCTGAAGCAGTCCTCGTCTTCAGGGCACGCCTAGCCTGTGTGAGCCTCTCCTTCTTCATGGAATGTCCCTGGGCCGTGTTTATTGTCCCGTTGATCGCTGAGCCCGTGCCTGACGGAAACCTGCTAATGGCATTTAAGCCACCTGTGCAGAGAGGTCAACACTGCTGCAGTCGTAGCCATAACAAACAAAAGGTCCAGTGCCCCGCCCACCCTGAGGCCCAGTGCCCCGCCCACCCTGAGGCCTAGTGACCTTAAAACTCCCACCAGTGGCTTTCTTTTTAACCCTGGGAACCTTTTGGGGGGGAAGTCCAGACCAATCACAACTAGGCGTGATTGATGCTTCATAATCCATTCCGCCTCTCAGCACTTTTTTGCAGAAAGCTCCATCTCTTCATGCACCACGGCCAAATACTCCGAGGACTCCGAGGTGGATGTTATTCTGCCTGTTAGAAATTATTTATCTTTATGTTTAAAAAAATTCCTCTCCCCTGGTCTCCAGCTCGCTGTGTTTCTTCGCCCAGCCTGGTGTTTCGTCTCAAAACAGAGAGCAGGGTCCCGGGCCACACCCCCGTCTGCCGCGTCACCATGCCAGATGCTTCATTCCGCTTCTCAACTAGTTGCCGTGATGGATATGCGGATCGTTATCCCCCCCTGTTTTCCCCCTCGCCGGGGTTGTGCCGATGTGACCTCAAAGGCTACAGCCCTGGTGAATTTTATCGCCGTCGATGGCCTGATCCAGGTCCAGTGGAGAAAATCTATGGCAGATGTAGACCCTGGTGTCTCCGGTCCCCTGCCACCCCCCCAGCCCGGAGATGAGGCATGGATAGAGAGAGCTCTTGGTGCAGAGAGAGCGAGCCCGGCATCGCCGACCGCCCCACGCGCCGCGGGATGTTAACGGCGGCAGGTGCTGGCTGCCAGCTCACTCCCACCACATCAGCCGTGGCACTGGAGCTTCCGAAGATTGCACACCCCCCCCCCCCCCGCCCCAGGGAAGAGGGGGACAGGGTGGGGAGGGAGTTCTGGCTCAGAGCCCAGTCTGGGATCGGCGTGTCAGAGCAGAGCCAGTGACTAACGGGGGCCACCGCGCGCATACTGCCGTGATCTGTCGCCGCCGTCGCTGGGCTGTTGGCGGCGTAGCGGGCCAGGCGGAGGGGGTGGAGAGTGGGCGAGGGGGGCTGCCGCCGGGCTCACAGGCGCCTGCGACAGAGGGACGAGGACCGAGGACGACATCCGAAGAGCCCACGGGCGGAGGATCCAGAAGAGACGATGGGGCGTGGCCTCAGACTCCCGGCAAAGTGACGGCGCTCACATGGCCTTTCAGTACACTAACCGCGGGGCTTTTCTCTCGCAGTCTCTGTGCCTGTGCTGGTTGCTCCTCTGATCTGATCCCACCTAATGTGCAGTCAGGGCATTTCCGGACCTATCTTCTCTTCTCTGTCACCTACAGACTCGCACGTTAGCCTGCGAGGGGTGGGGCTCCCCCTAGGTCCTTTATAAGCTGTAAGGGAGCCCCCTCTACCCAGCCAAGGGGGGGTCAGCGGGAGCCATCTCATAAATTAAAGGTCATCTGACCGATCGGAGGAAGCCGAATCGCTCGCGCCCCATCTGAGGCCGACGCAAATCTTTGTAAACTGTGGCAATAAAAGGGCACAGCCCCGGGGCTTCGTGCGCATTGTCCATGGCGCCCTCAGACGGGGGACAGCCCCACGGCCAACAGCAACAGAGGCCAGGCGCAGCTGTCAGCCGCCAGCCAACAGATGGAACCCTAATCTGTCTCCATCTAAACTCGAAACATGTCAAGATGGCCAGCGCCCCTCCATTCTAAGACAGCAGCTCCTCTCCCCTCTGATACACCAGCTCCTCTCCTCTCTAACACAGCAGCTCCTCTCCTCTCTGACACAGCAGCTCCTCTCCTCTCTAACACAGCAGCTCCTCTCCTCTCTGATACAGCAGCTCCTCTCCTCTCTGACACAGCAGCTCCTCTCCTCTCTAACACAGCAGCTCCTCTCCTCTCTGATACAGCAGCTCCTCTCCTCTCTGACACAGCAGCTCCTCTCCTCTCTAACACAGCAGCTCCTCTCCTCTCTGATACAGC
>JAODKL010000034.1:6028945-6074591 GCA_026780765.1 Petrocephalus schoutedeni
CAAAGTGGCATGTTCAGCAACACCAGCAGTCATATGTACAGCAGCCGGATCAATATTTTTTACGTGAGAAAAGTATAAAAATCAAACCGGCACAAACTTGTCCAGTCCCACTTGGGTGAATGTACCTTTTACTTCATTAATCCTCAGATGAATCTTTCCTCAGCCACCCAGGTGATCAGAAAACTCTTCCACGTGGTTGTACTTCTGTCACAGTGGATATTATGAATAAGCCTTATTGAGCAGTCACACTCAGGAATAACAGAAAAAACCGCATAGATCCGCAGACCATCTATGGAAGCAAGCCGGTATTTGAAAGTACACTAACTCTGTGGCCCTCTGGACACCATGCAGACTGTAGATCCCTGTTTGAAAGGCTGATGAGGAGAGGATCATCTCTCTGCTCTCCGCTCTGGTGGGCCACGATGCAGCTAAAGGATCCGGCTGCATTCTCTGATGCGCATTTCTGCATAGCAGCTTCGCAGCAGATCTGCGGAGGAGTCGACTGCCGGCGCGTGCCCAGCTGCCGGCCGCAACTCCAATCCCTTTCCTGAAGGTACATGGAGGCTTTGTAGTTTAGGCTTGCCTACTCTAATGGTGTTTAGGATAAGCTATCCAATGATATTCACTCTTTAAGGCAGTATGTGCCCGGCTGGCATGACATGCGCCAATATAAGGCCCATCGGCCCTTAAGCACCCATTAGGCACCGGGTGTTCCCCCTGAAAAGAGGGGATCTCAGTCTTCATCTTCACAGCCGACCCCGAGGTCATGCAGATTTTCAGCTTGAACATATGCATAAAAGTGCGGGCTGTCTGTCGGTCCCAGAGGACTGGACTGGGAGACGCTGCTTTAAAGAAATAAACGCGAGGCAGCATCACAGCAGCATAAACCGCCGTAATTGAGTCGCTGTCTGGATGCCTCCCAGAGGGCTGACTTCGCGCTCTGCTGTGATCCCGTTAATGGTGTTTGTTTTACACAAGAGTAAACACCTTCTGAGAACCGTCGTCCCACGCGGTTCCATTTGTTTCTAATTCTCATCCATGATATCGAGTTGCGCTCTTAAGTGCTGTAAACGGTTTTCTTTCAGATGAGGTCTCTGTCGTGCCTAGCGGGATGATTTTATCCTGTCAGTGACGTGCAGGCTCATGATTGAGGCAGATGTTTTGGGTGCTCCCCGACCTGGAATCACACCGGTGTGACCGGGTCCCCCCCCTCCTGACCGCAGAGCACCAGCCTGGTTCCCGTCCCACTGCGGCACCCTATCTGAAAGTCTGCTTAGTGATTTCCATGTGGTCTGCTGCCTGTTTTTTCTTTTGTTGGCTTTTTTTGTTTGTTTTATTCCGTGGCGTTTGACTGGTTTTCGATACAACATTTTTGGAATTTAACATTTTGTGTCTTGCTTAATTTGTTATTTGAAAACCAATTTGAGTTCTGACTGAAAACCAATTTGAGAACTGCCTGGCCTCTGGTGCTACAGGCGTGTCTTGGAAACATTTCTTACTCTCATGGAATGAATACAGTTCATAAAACCCCACGATTCTGTTGCCACAGGCTTGAAGTGTCAGGATTTTCCGTGGCCCCTAACGGGTAAGTGGCGTGTATGTCAGGGGCATTCGTTCATATATAGTCTGCTAAAATGACAACTGTGTGCTTTGTGACAGCTCCATAGCTACATGAGGTTTCGATTGGATAAGCAGGTGTGTCTTAGGGTCTGGGGGTCGTGAAAATATTCTTTACTTATAAAGAGTGCTGATATAGTGGATTCCTTAAAGGGTTTTGCCCAGTTTTATTAGTTATGTATTAACATCTTAACATAGGGATTTTTTATTTCTGTCTTTAATATATTTTTCAGTTTGAGTTTTTGTGGTTGCTAGCAATGCAGATTACAAAATAAGAATTGTATATGTTTAATAAATGGTCATATTATGATCATAGGCTTACAGGTTAAAACTGATAAATGGATATACATCCTTAGGGTTTATACCATGACCATCCTGGTCAATCTTCTATAGTAGCGTGTGCCTTTCCTCTCAAATTATGTATATTTTTTTTAGTACTTTTTGGCCACCAGAGGGCAGTGGCGCCACGCTGAACGCGCGACTTTGAGGAAAGGAAGCGTTTGTTTAAGAGTAACGCGCTTTAAATGTTTCTTTTTTCTCATTATAATTGGTACATTTTTTTTCAAGCCGTCCATAAATGGCAGTAGCTAGGTACCAGCTCATCCGTTTTACTGGAGTGATGTCAGCAGACCGTAAAAGACATTAAAAGGACCATAAGACTAAGACGCGTTTTATTCCCCATGTGGACTCCATCCATGCATTAGGGACCTTTTAAACCAGCTCTCCAAGGTAATGGGAAGGTGGAGGCAGGGGAAAAGTGTGTATTTGCGTCATCACGCATTTGTGATTCGCGGGACAATTCTGCTTAAAGTAAATTTAGGAAAAAAATGATGGTATATTGAAAGGACATGGGAGAGTCATTTCTTTTTCTCTATGATGAAACAATTCAGTTCCCGGCGTGTCTTCATAGTCACCTCTTAAGTGACTGATCAGATTCCATCCATCCATCTATGAGGACTACGCCCCCTGGTGGCTCTTGTGTGAAACACTGCCTAGGAAAATATGTGTTAAGGGAGCAGTGTAAGTAAGTAGTGGGTTATGAATTAGTGTAAGTGTAGCGGTAACAGACACAGATGCACAAAGGCACTGTTAGTTTAAAGGCTTTGTTGTTGTGCCAGGGAGCCGTGAGTTAGAGTGTCTGCTGGGCGGCAGTATAAATATTGCAGGTGAGGGAACTGGGCCTTCCTAACCTGACTGTTTTCTGCCTGTGGTCATGTGCTCTCGAAAAAACCTGCAGTTTTTTTTATACAAGCCGCCAAGGACAGCTGCCTTCAGGAGGTTGCTGCCAGATGATATATGACATTATGGGGCAGAGCGACTGAGCCGTTACCTCACGAGTTCAGGGTTAGGGATTCAAATCCCGCCCCCACTGTGTGTGTGGGTACGGTTTGCTGTCATTTCCTCTCGTTACTTTGGTTTCCTCCCACGCGTGGCGTTTACGCGCAGCTTGGTCTCGCTTCTTTGTCCGTATCGTATGTACTGGGTGTTACCCCTGCCGTGAGCCCTCTGCTGCCCCCTTGTGACCCCGCGGTAGATATGCAGCCAAACTGCGCCTTCCACCTTAACACCTTAACGCGTTTCCCTGGTGGCAGTTTGTGTTGTTTCTTGCTTGAGGTTAACATTGCTGTAATACTAAGACACAGGGAAAATGTATTTTAAAGTTGGTTTGTAGTGTGTTTCCATCCACTTTTCCGTTAAATTCATTTCTTTTCCTGTTGAAGGATCTGTGGTCATTAAGGGGCCATTTAAGTACTTGTAGATCCTTATTCGAACCGCCGGTACAGTACCGAGAGGCGCACTGGGCTCAGGACTGGGAAGAGCCTGCACAGGATGCCAGGCCATCACAGGGCACCACACACACACACACTCACAGGCAAAGTGTGAAGTGTGGGCAATTTAGAGATGCCAGTCAGGCTGGCTGCCTGCCTGTGGGACGTGGGGGGGGGACTCGCGCTCCCAGCGGAAGCTGGACCCCCCAAACACACGGAGCGTGAGCAGAATGGGAAGCTGCAAAACTGCAGGTGTCGGGCAGCGAGGAACCACGCTGCATGCGGATTTGGTGGTGTTATTTATGCAAGCTGGCCTGAGCGCGTGACCTGTGACCCGTATCCTGTGACCCGTGACCTCTGACCCGTGACCTGTGACCCGTGACGGCTGTACATGGCTTTCACACCGGGTGAATCTTTCTGGGGCGTCACTGAATCCTGTATCACGGATGCAGCATACATTTATGTTGTGTATATTGTGTATGTTGCTTATTATATGTGTACTTGTGTAGCGCCATAGGGGGCCCAAGGGCATTGGTATTTCAAAGCACTGTGTGCTTCCACAAGGATGCAACGGATTGACGCTAAAGTTGTCTTGAGTCTTAAAAAGGTGTTTTTCCCTCATTATCTTTGTGGGTTCAGTTGCATGCTTTATATATTGCAGAAAAACTATGGTTTTAACATATAACATCCCACATATAATCATTTGTTAGGGGCCCAAATATAACCTTATTAAGTAATTCATATAAAAAAAAACATATATAAATACATAGCAACAGTCACATGAGCACTGCGTCACAGTAACTCACTGCAACGAAACCAATGGAGCTCTCTGAAGACCAGAGCATAGTGGACCAGATGGCCGTTGCCCCAGAAGATTCCCCAGTTTCGGGGAATGGAGATCCTGCTGCATTGCTTTCCCGAAAGCCCTGCAGGGGGCAGCAGGGAGGCGGGCAGAAACTGAAACGCATCACCAGGCAGTCATCACCCACACCCTGGGAAACGGATAATTGTTATTATACGCTCAGAGCTGATTGGTGCTGAGCCCCACTCAGGACATAATGATAAAGTTATATATATCGTGGGAACAAATTTAGCTAAAACAAGTGAACAAATTAAGAAAACGTGGTCACAATTTAACTAAAACGAGGGAACAAGTGAATAATATGTGGTCACGATTTAACAAAAACATGACGGTGATTAAAATTAAAACGTGGGAGCGATAACTTTATCGTTATGTCTTGAGCAGGGGATGGCACATTTCGCGTGCTTGCTTATGCGTGTTTGTTTATGCGTGCTTGCTTATGCGTATTTGCTTATGCGTGTTTGCTTATGCGTGCTTGTTTATGCGTATTTGCTTATGCGTGTTTGTTTATGCGTGCTTGCTTATGCGTGCTTGCTTATGCGTGTTTGCTTATGCGTGTTTGCTTATGCCTGCTTGCTTATGCGTGCTTGCTTATGCGTGTTTGCTTATGCGTGTTTACTTATGCCTGCTTGCTTATGCGTATTTGCTTATGCGTGTTTGTTTATGCGTGCTTGCTTATGCGTATTTGTTTAATGCGTGTTTGCTTATGCCTGCTTGCTTATGCGTGTTTGCTTATGTGCTGCGAGTGTCGGATCGCCTGGGACTTGAAGGACATAAATCCCACGGCGGTTCTGTTTGTGTCGCATCGACCTGCCGGCATCCTCCGACGCCATTTGTGTTTCGGTGAGTGTCTGCTCCGTTTAGCTGCGGTGGAGAAACTTCCGGCCCGTTTATCTTGTTAAATGAGGGGAACCGGTGACAGCGTGGCTGCAGCTCAGTCACGCTCTCGCCCTGCTGAGACCTGTCAGATTAGGTAAGGGAGAGAAGCACCAAAACATAGCCAGGAACACCTTCTCCTTATGCGTGCATCCATGTAGCCGTCCACTTTCTTCTGCAGCCTCTCATTTGGTGGGCCGTCAGCCTGGAGTTTGTGCCAGGCAGCACAGGGCACGAGGTTGGCATGGCAGTCCATTGCAGGGCACGCACACAGCGGCGACACAGACTCGGTTAACTTAATGCCGTGCCCAGGGACACACACGGGCGCCCCCTACTGTGCCCGCCACATCAGATAAGTGATACGCTCCTGCGGATTTGCACCCCGCCGCTCAGTGGGTGGTGCCGTGGGCTCGCAGGCAGGCAGGCCGTGGTCTCCATGGTTATACTGCTGAGGTTTTCCTGTGGTTCCCTCTAATTGGCCACAGCTGTGCCGCTCCAGTGGCACATTGGTCCTGACTGCATTGTGTGTGTGTGTGTGTGTGTGTGTGTGTGTGTGTGCCCTAACATGCTGGGATGAGGTGTGAATCAGCAGGAACTCACTGCCAATGCGGAAGCAGGCGAATCCTCACCAGAACAGGATCCTAGATCCTTACAATTCATCCATCCATCCATCTATCCATCCATCTTTTAACCACTTAATTAACCAGTACAGTATCATGGGTCCTCACAGTTCATCCTTCCATCCAGTGATCTTCTAAGCAACTTAATCCCATACTGGCTCTGGAGCCTCTAATTCATCTTAATGTCGCCGGGGTCACGCAGCCCCAGGGAAGCCAACATCCGGCAGGAACAGGATCAGACAGGATCTCTTTGTCAAGCAGGCAAAGTCAGGAGGTCGGAGCGGGGAGCTCCGAGGTCACCTGGCCCCTCCAGCTAGGGCCCCCCAAGGTCACTGCCCTCGTACACAGGAGAACTGCGGGTGTAGGTGTGCAGGGCAGCTTCCTTGCTTGTTAGTCATGGCTCACACTCAGCTGATGGGGGGCCTCAGCCCCCTAGGCACGCCGGGGGGGGCCTGGACCCAGCCACAGGACACCTGCAGGTGCAAGGCCGCCCTCCTAAAACAGTGAACACCTTCAATGGCAGCTCCTCCGTGCGTTGGTACTGTTTGCTGTTGTCGACGTTTGAATGAATGTCATCGTTTAGGAGTTACGGTTCCAAATGCTCATTTTTATATTTGGGGGGGGGGGGGGGGGTGCACGTTAAAAGCTGTGAAAGTATTAAAATAGCAAAGTGTTGATTTTGGGCCCGGGGCCGGTATGCAAATAGCTGCGCGGCGGCTCAGGCACGTCTGGGAAATGCCCGGCGGAGTCTAGACTGAAGTATGCACTCTCATACCTGAACCACAAGCTTTTATTGTAATTATTTTTAAATGGAAAGCCGCGGTGGTTTGGGAGAAGCTGGCGGGCAGAGACTGGGACCTGGAGCCGGCCGGGGCAGTAATGGGATTCACAGAAGGGGGGCAGGGGGGCAGCGGGGGGCTTTTATCATCACCCCCCTAGCCCCCCCCCCACCACCACCACCCCCCGCCACCCCAGCCCGCTTTATTAGGACTAGAGGGTTGGAAAAAGGCTGCTTTTGCTATTGGACATCGGGGGAAGAAGCAGAGGTAAGAGATGCCATCAATCACGGGAGAAATTACATATTTATTAAGAGGAGAAGAAGATGGTGACGAGCAGTCATTCCCGGAGCGGCGGGCGCGATGCGTTTAACATGTTTCGCAGGTGGGGGGGGGGGGGGGGGCCAGCAGGGAGGGAGGTAAGAGGCGGCATGGAGCTTGTGGGGTGCGGAGTTGTCTCCGAGCCGTGGTCCATCCGAAGCCCACCCCTCCCCCCCCGAGCTCCTCGCTAGGGTATAACACCGGAACCAGGAACCAGGACAAACGGGATTTCCGGACGAGGCTTTGGCCCAAACCACAGCAGACGGAATGCATGCTGGCAGTGCCAGCCAGAGCCACTAGGGGGCCCTCAGCAGCCTGTCAGAATTGGAGGGAAGATATGACAACCAGGTTCACGAAATTCTGCTTTGGGCCCTGAAAAGGCTGGGGCCCCGTTTTCCTGTTTTTATTCCATCTGATTTCTGGGGCCCAGTTTGTGCAGATGGCCAATGCATTCCTCCGAAATCCATCCATTTCTTCATTTTCTTCCAAGTTTCTTATGTTGGAACATAAACTAGATTCACAGGACTGGAATATGATTGTCCTGAATGCTGGCCTGGAGATAGATCTACTCACTCCTGTGTCACCTTCTGGGGTTCTGGAGCCTGCCTTGAAGTGGCGGGGATGGACACTTCCTGGAAAAGTAGCTTGACTCAAGGTCCAAAAAGCATTTTCGATACGCATGTCCTTCTCCAGCAACCAATGAAGCGATGTTCTCCATGTCACCACTCCGCTTCAGTCCTACAGGTTCTGGAGCAGCATAAAGACGGAATGTTCCTCCTATGGGGAAATATTTCCACATAAGTTGTTTGTGTTAATATGCAGTATGGGTTCTGTGCCGTTATTTATTCATAAGATTATGAAAGTGCTGCTGCTGGAAGTTCTTGCTGTAAGGATGTGATTATCATTATGAAATCAAAGCAGCCAAACAAGACCAAACAATAATTCATCTGGGCACTTGGAAAGGCTTCTAATTAGTGATTTCACTCTGTTGCAAATCTTTACTGTGCTCCAAAGAGCCGGAGCGCCAATATAGACTTCTAATAAGTAATCTGAATCCTCCGCGATCCCGCACTCCCTAGTGTGCTCGCTTTCCAAAGCCGACCAGCCGGTCAGGTCAGGTTTTCACCGGAATCTATTAAAAAACTAAACGCTTTTACACCAGAACTAAAAGCATATTTTTTGTGAATAACTAGCGCTCTTGACTGCAACTTTTATATTAAACATACATACCATTTCATGTTTAACGCATAGTTTACTGTTTATATATGCACGTGGATATGTAGCTCATCGATGGTACCAGAGCTCAAATCAGGTCAGTTTTTTTTTTCTAGTGTCAGGGACTTTAGGTGAAAGTTATTCTGTAGACTGTAGATCATCCTTTCAGAGCATGTAGAGAGGCCTTTGGTGTAATACCCGGCTCCTGCAGATGCCAGACACATCTGGAACTTTTAGTAATTTCAAATTGACTTTCCCTGAACAAATGCGGCAAACGCACACGGTAGACGGTGCACCTGGGATTCCATCGTTTGACCACAAAGTCTCAAGCCCAGACAACATCCAGTTTGTTCACAGACCATCTAAATGTCCTCTGTGATACTGGAACACACTATAAATCTTACGAAAAGTCAGAAGCGAATGGGGAAATAGGGCTTTTTGACAATGTACACGAGCCTAATTTTTATTCCATGCTAGTCTGCCTCAGTTATACCTGTTGGTCTCGCCCTGCCACTGAATGGGAAGCCTCCCTCCGCTTTCAGTGATCCCAGGAGTCACTAGGGGAATCCGACGACCAAAAACATGTGCCGAGGCCAGATTTTCAAAGTGCATCCAGATGTGACGGAGGCCAAAGACATTTTAGCGCTTTATGTTAACTCCAGGGTGGTGCAGTGGCTCAGTGGCTGGCTTAGACCGTCGCCTTGCCCGTCGCCGTGTTGCATGTTGTATGGGTTTCTTCTTGCCATCCAGAGCAGTGTGTCCCAGTCCGGTCCTTGGGGACCCACCGTCGCTCCATGTTTTTGCCCCCTCCCAGCTTCTTGCTAGACAGTCCACAGTCTCGCTCCCTCAGAGCTTGGCGGGTAGAAAGCTGGGAGGAAACAAAAACATGGACTGTCTGCGGGTCCCCAGGGATCAGATTTGGAAACACTGATGTAAAGACATGCCTTGAAATGGACTGATGTTTCTAAATTAACTGTAGTGCAGTGTTTCTCAAGCCAGTCCTGGGAGACCACTAGACATTCCACGTTTTTGCTCCCTCCCAGCTCCCAGCACACCTGAACCAAATAATCAAGCAATCAAGAACACTGGAAACCTGGTACAGGTGTGTTCGGAGGTGGGAGGTAGCAAAAATGTGGATTGCCTGGGGGTTCCTGAGGACTGGGTTGAAAGTCACTGCTACAATGTATTTTTGCCCTGTGCTTAGCCCGTTCAGGGCTGAGTCTAAGCCTTCCAACACCCTGTAATGTGCAAGTAATAGAAGATGGATTGATTTCTGTCATTAAACCATACATATGTAAAAAGCCAAATATTATAGTGCGTAAGAACTTTTCTCATCTGAGGAAAACAAGCTTAAAATATTTTGAAAAGGCTTGCCAAAGAACATGTGCCTGTTCTAAGTCTGAAATAAAGCAGAAATGTTCCGTATGGTTCCATAAGACCGCACCGGTCCTCGCAGAGCTCTAGGCCCATGTGCTGTAGGTTTTGGCTTTTCTGTCTAATTAGTTAGCCATGTTAATTGGACGCCTCTATATCCGGGAACCAAGAACAGCTATTTTTGCCAAAACCTTTGGCAGCCCAGCGTAACCAGCGGAAAATCCTGCGGGGTTCTGCTTTAGCGCGTTGGGCACGCTGTTCCCCCGCTTGTGTCAACATTCCCCGCGGCTGTTCTCTTTTGATGATCCCCAAGAAAGCAGGGTCCAACGACTCTGATTTCAGACGTGGACCTCGCCAAACATCCTCTCGATCAATGAAGCCAGTACTGTTATTCTTCTCGGTGAAGCTCATTTTTCATTAGTACTACAAGATCCGAACACCATTGTGTCCTCCAAGCCTCCCTGCTCCCGATCTATTGTTAAGTAGTACTGGAGACCGGGGACAGTCTTTGAGTCCCTTCTGGTACTTGCTTATTAACTTGTGTATTTTTAGTTTGACATGCTTCTTAAATGTCACAGTTAAGCTAGCAAAAGTGGAGGGAAGTATAGCGGAGGTTGGTTGTTGAAGTGACATAAAAGTACATTCAATGACTGACCCTATTCAACAATTGTCCCCACTCCCCCTTGCACATCTGGAGGGTACAAACTGCCTATTGTCAATTGTTAGCTTCACAGATTTTGTAGCATTTACCACAAACAGCACAAACAATCTTTGATTTGATTAGCTGTTTCTGAGTCCAGCCACTTCGCAGCAGAATTTGTTCCCAGACTTTTCCACCTCTCAGCCACTTCACTTGTGGTTGACCAGGGCAGCTCTATTGGAGCAGGAAACTGGTAAACTGACTTGTATGGATAGATTGGGTCTTCTATATAACCACCAACTCCACTGCTAATGCTTCTTGCTGGAGACTGTATTGGTGTGTGCTTAATTATATTCCAGGGTTAGCCAATGGGTGTGGCTTAATTAGCCAGTTCCTCTAGTAGGCATGTCCTATTAGATATACTTTCAACCATATAGTGCATTTTGGTCCATCGTGTTCTCCAGTTGATTCTCACAGTCCAGACCATGCAGTTCTCTGAAAGAGTGTCTCTAAACCGCGCATATTTTGTGAATATGCGTGCAGGGCCTGCGGTGGAGCGGCACCCCGCGGCCAGGCTGCGTCCTGCGGCGGCTGGATGGGCTTCCAGGCCTGGTGCTGGATAAGTGCTTATGGACCTTACCATTGTTTAGGCCATAAATTTAAATCATAACTTTTTTACGAAAAGACAAAGATAACACCTGAGGAACCCTTTAGTGCTAAAAAAAAGACGCTCTTAGTTCTGTTTGAATTACCCTATAAATACATACCAGTCTTAATGAGGAAAACAGTCTGTCCATGTTTATAAGCCAATGAACACCAGTATATTAGCTTAGGAATACTCCAGAGCCCTGTTGGGTTACTTATTACAATGCAGGTCATCTCTATCTTAATCGTAAATATGTATTTATTACACACAAAGGAAACATAAATCCTTTCTTCATCACCGATGACGGCCCGATACCTGGTGCTACATGTTTCATTACCAACATCATCTGCTGCATCCAGGGGCTTGCAGGTTATTCATCTGGGGGGGTTTAAGCTTGTCTTGAGCATGAGAAATGTGAAGATCCAAAATGGAAATGTGGTGTAAAGTATTAGACGGGTTGCACCTCAGTCCTTGAAGTACCATTAAAGGAAAAAGGTCCCACAGTTAAATCGGTATAAGGCAAAAAGACGGAAGGACATATATTATGCCAGACTTCTGAATGCCGTATTCCCCAGTTTGAATGATCTTGATCCACAAAGCACATGGTGTCTGTCCACTCGAAATGTGGAATATGCATTTAAATGTACTGAGTATGCGCTTGAAAGGGGGACTAGTCTGCAAACGAGTTCCTGCGCCGGGCTCATTTAAGGCTTATTCAGCAACATCGCGAGGCAAACGAGGCTAACATGTCTTTTATCTCCCCTAATGATCCTCTGAAAAGGCGAGTGGAAAAACCGGCTAATTACGCTCAGAAATGCACTTTCCTTCTCCTTCTGATTCGGAGCAGTTAAAAGCAGACATCCGACGAGAATCAAAGGGTATAAATAGATGAGAGATAACTGCCAGACTGTCTGTATTCGGGCTGATGTTTTACGTCGAACGGATTCCGCATGTGGCCACGAAACGGTCATAGTCAGGAGGCCGGAGAGCCCTCAGACCGCGCTGCCTGCAATAAAATCTGCGAACGATGAAATACAAGCCTCCTTCTAGATTGTTCTGTCTGTAAGTTAAGGGCCCGCAGGGATGGCGGCGCATACCTTCAGTAATGCGCGTGGCTGCGCATCTGCGCGAGCGGGCGAGCTGTATCCTCTGGACGAGGCCTGGCGATTTAATGCGACGGCCAGGCGGCGTGGAAGCGAATCTGACAAAAAAAAAAGACGCATCCCAGGGGGTGTTCCAGGCTAATGTAAGGGTACACGATCTGTACAGGTAGCAGAAGGTGCGGGACTCCAAATTAGCGCCGTTTAGGAATGACAGGGAGCAGTATGAGCTGATCCCGCAAGCCTCTACATATATGTAGAGTTATTAGCGTAGCGGGGGAAACCCAGGCTGCAGACAAGCTTCCCTATAGATGTGCCGTCTTTCTGCTGGGATCGTGCCACTCGCCACCCGCCGCCGTGGTTTCCCAGGAGACGGAACGTGGCGCTAATTGGGTCTCCGTTTACACCGGATAGCGGCCGTGACATCGGCAGGCCTTGTTAAGGTCCCATTTATTAAATACCACAAGAAGGGCTGGACTTTCCAAACCTCACAGCTGCAATAGGCAGAAAACACTTCTAATGTTTCTAATACATCGTACAGAGTTCACTGAGAATTTTGTCTATAAACTCCACAAGTATTTTTTAGGTTTCTAAGAAGAAGCCGTCTGAATGGATGTAAACCATAATAATAATAATAATAATAATAATGATAATGATAATGATAATAATAATAATAATCATAGCTGGAATTTCAAGTGGCTGAATCTTTAGCGCCCCAGACAGATGACTAACCAGGGGGCGGGGCCTTTTAATATACACTTGGAGCAATTTCTGCCCCCGTCGCTGTGCTGCCCCCCCCCCACCCCTGTTATTCGGGGTATTGGGTGGGGGGCTGCACAGTGAGGCATTTCTGCAAAAAGTGAGTGACAGACAAAAAGGGAAAGAGAAACTTGGAGGCAGACACAAAGGAGCAGGCGTCTTCAGCCGGGCCCAGCTGGGTGGGACGAGGAACGGGAGCAGGCAGACAGTCTGCGGTGGTCATTAGGGGGGGTCCAGGGGGATGGACAAAACAGACGGTGGCTGGAGTCCTTCTAAAAACAGCCTACTGAAGGCGGGGCAATGAGAACACAGTGTGCTGTGCCCCCCCCCAGTACATCCACTCTCACGGCACCCCCACCCCAAATCCTTCAAAGCATATCTCTTTCAACGCTGCTTCAGGTGAATTACATAACTGTCACAAACAGTGCCCTGGAAAAATGTACCCGTTGCCGGGTCCTGGCTCTCGGGTGACACCTGATTTCCAAGGCCGGCGAGAGGTAAAGTTCACGTTCTGTCTCTGGCCCCGAGCAGAGAGCTATTGATTACAGAGCTATTGATTATTGGTATTAATCCATTTGGGCGCTGTGGCACTTCTTCCACACGTCATTAATAACTAATGGTTTTGGAAGTTGACTCGTCAGAAAAGAATTATGGTGACGATAGTGATGCCTGGCTCTGTTATGAAGAATCAAAGCATAATAAACGAAAAGGGGGCATCTCAGCTTGGTCTCTTGATGATGGTGAGGACCGAGGTTTTGTTTTTCACCGTTTTGCCGTTTCTAGCCAGGCAGAGAGAGCATACCACAGCAGCGATGGGGTCCAGGTGGATTTGCCCATCCATTCACATGACTCACTTGGCCACCATCTGTCCATGCATAGCCTCCGTCATCCACAAGGAGACTCTCTTCCTGGACCTTCGCTTTACCCTTGGCCTCTGTGTCCCACCACCTCTGGCTTCCATCTTCTCCCTGTTGCCTTCTCCCTGGAGCCCGATGAGGCCGACTGCTTACCGTGAAATACGGGCAGATGGATATGTAGAGAAACAGGGACCGCTACCAAAGAATGTGGAGTCTGCTCCTCTCCCAGTCACGCGGAGCGGCCCTGCCATTTTTCAGGGGTGTTATTCAGATGCCTTAGCATGTCAGGATGATCCCTTGGGTTGCATTGTGCCTGATTCAGGATCACCGGCTGGGTCTAATCTGTTTTAGTTCCCATTTGTTAAGGATGGGAACCAGTCTAATGATTATCCTCATCGGCAGCAGAATCTCAGGTGGTATAACTGAGTGACTCGTGAGTCACGTAGGGTGTGCTGCTAGCCTGAAACAATGCCACCCTCCATGGGAAGCATAGGGTTCAATCCTGAATGGGATGCCAGTCCATCACAGGGCACACACAAAGGACAATTAAGAGCAAGGCTGCCCAGCCCTGAAGCTGGAGAACTACCACCCAGCAGAGCTTTGGTCCAGCTGTAATTTAACACACCTGATACAGATAATCAGGGCCTTCAGTAGCATGATGCATGTTGAGGCTAAGTTGGCTCTAATACCAAGATGCTGATTATCTGTATCAGGTGTGGTACATTACAGCTGTACCTAAGCCCTGCAGGGTGGTAGATCTCCAGGAGCAGGGTTGGGCCGCCCTGATTTAGAACGTGTTTTTGGACTGTGGCCAGAAACCCATGCAACATGCAAAGGCCATGTGAAATCCACACACGCGTACAGTATAAGAACGGAGGCTGGGTTCAGACCTCCAAGCACTACCACAACCGCCACCCAGTTTTAGTGCTCAGATCCAGTTAAAATAAGCAAACCTGCATTACAATCTCTTTACAAGAACTTGTGGTTAGTCTTCGAGCTGATTCACGGTCAGTGAAGTATTTCCCTTTATGATCTCTTAAGGAATGATCCTTACCTAGGTGAAGGATTCCAACAATCCCCGGCCCTCCGACCAATATTTCAACTCCTCTACAAACTCTGAAAAAAATATAAAGTGAGGAACAAATTGTTTTCGAGAATATTTATGGTAAAGACATTGCCGGGGCCAGAATGGCCACTTCGAAACCTGGACGGAAAACACGTTATCCGTGGGCTTTTTATTACCGTGATCGTTATATTTTTGTATATTTCATAGGTTTCTTCGCTGTAATTCATTCATCCTGGCTCCGCGTAGCGCTCCCGTGAGACCCTGATGTAATAATATTCTCGCAGACTGAGACGGGTCACAGAGATACAGGAAGCAGTCGCTGTCTTGGGGGGGTAGGGGGTGAGTACACATTCATACTTCACCTTTAAGGAAAACTTCTTAAAAAAGGAAAAGTAGTATTTAATAAGATGCCTGTCAGTATTGAGTAGTGCAGTCCCTTATAGATGACTGTGTGGAGACAGTAAAGGTTCCCGCATGTTCTACCACTGATGGTGATGGTGACAGACTTGGGCTTGAATGACAGAATAACTCCCCAATATATTTTCTTATGACAAGAATGTTATATTTAGAGAACAGAAACCTCGGGCTGCCACTGTTAGCACCGATCAATCGGCTAATAGTGGATTCATCAGTAAAAGCCACTGTGCTCTGTTAAATGTTATTATTATGTGCTGGAAAATAAAATAACGAACAAAAGGTTGTATTTTGGCATGTTAGATTCAGTGAAAGGCTTGTATTGAATATCTTATTTATATGCTTAAAGTCAGCAGCACTCAACAGAATTGTACTATTCTTTGACATTTTTTTTCCAACGCTAGTCATATTTTCCTTTCTTTTTATCTTTTTATTCTTTTGATAATTTTGTACTGACTGAGTTGGAAGATGTTATTTTCGGGAACAGGAATTGTGTTGTTGAAATAATATAATTATTGTCACGATATTGATTTAAATTTAACTTGTTGAAGTTTCTGAGGTGGTTAAATAATTGTTGGGAATCTGAATGATTTCAAGATTTATTTTAGCTGTCAAGGAGGGGTGTAATATATATATATTCATTCATCACTTTATCCATCTAGTTTCTATAGTGCCTATATGGGCTTGTGATGTATATCACTCCAAAAAAACTCGAATGAAATGTGGTTGAAACTAAAATTGTATAAAAACTTTTCCTTATGCACTGAGAATCCTTGTAACTGGTTTTGTGTCCCCCCACCCCCCCAAAAAAAGCTGGAGTGGGGAGAATGTGGTAAGGCTTTTAGCAGAGCAGATAGAAGCGCCGCCCAGCCCCGCTGTCAGGGATGAGAGCAGACAGCGCTGGCCCAGTAAGCAGACCGCTGGACCTGCACTTCTCCCTCTGCCTGCCAGGCTCCGCGCCGCATGAAGCAGCCTGAGTCCTGCACCCTGCTGGCTGCAAACACGATTATCAGCTAATCAGCTGTGCACCTAGGGGCTGCCCGGCCCCGGTGTTCCCTCGGAGAGCCTCAGCAGTGATCGCTCTCCCTGCCGGGGAGTAGACAACATGCTTTATGTTACCCGGCATGCAGTGCAGGTGAATGTTCAGAGGATTTTTCAAAGGAAAACTAGTTTCGGATTTTCCTGTGAACTTTAAAATCCACAAATCACGTCGACAGCTAAAGTTATACTCTCCCACCTCGATAAAAAAAGTCTAAAGGAGGGAGTAGAACTGATTTATATACATTTACATCTTATGTACACCTAATCTGATATGTCAACTGGACTCTAATGCCCATGTCCTGACAGGAAAGAGAGGCGGTCCTGCTGAATAACGTGTTATGGAACATAATATAGACAAATAATTACCAAACAAAGGGGTAGTTTGACTGATTAAGGTGTTTCTAAAGGAGCTGGAGGTTGTTAATACCCTTTCTGTGGCCGCCACAAGGTCAAAAGGTCAAATGTCATTTTAGATTTCATACCCTTGGTTGTCAGCTGTGTATCTGCATTGGGGTTGGTGGTTTCCTGTACAGATGTGGTTCCCTATCGCCGGTTGTGGCTTGGTACTGGTCCATGGCCAGTATACCACTGGGATGCAGAACCCGGTGGGGGAGGGGGGGTTCGCGGAGGGGTTTGTTAATTTCCAAAAATAAATCATAATGTTCTTATGTTCTAAATAAATCATCTGTTTTAGATTTTTTTCACTCATTGTCACAGGAAAAAAAATGGAAAATTCAACTTAAGAAATTATCGATCGATCCACTGCCACTCCCCTGGTTGCTTTAGTAACCGACGAGATGATTGGACGACATAAACCGGTCCTCTGACATAATCAGGTTGGGAAATCCTACTCTACGAAGCAGGCACAACACCTGACAGGAGCCTCATGACAGGCCAGGTTCCTGTCTGTCTGCAGGTGTGGATATGCATGCTGATCCCCTCTCCTCTCACATGGTGGCCAGCTTGCATGTGTTATATCATCAGGCATATTGTGTATTATTCTTGTGTATTGTTCTCTCTCTGAGTTTTGGCATGGACACTATAAGGATTTATAAATTAACAGAAGGAAAACAGGATTGCTTTGACATCTGCCACACCTCCAATAGCCTTTGTCCTGTCTAGAACCACAGAACCATTTTATATATGTATTGAGTATAAATGTTGGCTTTTATGTGCTTTGAGATGATAGATTTGGAGCACACATAAAGCACATCACCGTTTCACCCTGACCAGAGTAATGCATGGAAGATGGATGGATCGATTGATGGATGGATGGATAAACCACATTGCATCAAACCAGTGGGTCTCCAGCACAGATGGGGTATTGTTAACACTTGTTTACTCTTCATAAAAGTCTAAAATAAAAGGATCCTCCTTCTGGCACTTAGATCAGGAGGGATATAAGGTGCCTCAGGGGGCTTGTTTGAGGTTATGGGGGTCTTATGTTGGAAACTGGGGCAATTATCAGTAGCAAGAAGGAGCAGGTGGGACAGTGGAGTGTGTCAGCAGATGTGGCCATCAACTGAATGTCTGAGGACCAGATTGGAACTCTTCCGGTTTGACTTCACTGAGCCAGTTTTACGATTCCGTGTTTCTTTTTTAAATCTGTTTTACACGGAATTGTACTCTACCACCAGGCTGTTTTGATCTTCAGGTTCTATACAGACATGGTCTGGACTATTGGACATCGGAGGCTTCCGTGAAACCAAGAGGGTCACAACTCTGTTCCGGCAGCAAGGTAATGTGACTTCCTCAACCCACAATAAAACACAAAAACAAAGACAAGATTGGTCCTGGCTGAAAGGAATCCACAGTAACTCAAATAACCACTTATTGCAACAATGAAGAGCAGAAAATATTCCCACTGAACTTTGAGGTGGATGGACTACAACTGCAGAACAGAAGATCATATCAGGATCCACACCTGTCAGCTAAGAACAGGTAACCGAGGTTACAATGGACACAGACTCACCAAAACCGGACACGTGAAGATTGGACAGACATTGCCTGGTCTGATAAATCTCAACAGCTGCTGCTACATGCAGACTGTCGGGTCAGAATTTGGCGAAAACCACATGAAATCACGGATCCATCCTGCCCTGTGTCAACATTTCAGAACGGTGGTGATGTAATGATGTGGGGAATTTTTTCTTTGCACACACTGGGCCCCCTGATACCAACTGAGCGTAATTTAAATGCCACAGCCAATCGGAGTAGCGCTGCTGACCACATGCACGTCTGTTTCCAGCAGAATGACACCCCACGTCACAAAGCACAAGTCATCTCGCACCGGTCCCACGAACTTGACAACGATCTCGCCGTACTTCAATGGCCTCCTCGGTCACCAGATCTGAATCCAATAGAGAACTTTTTTGATGTGGTGGATGAGACATTCACGGCGTGAATGTGCAGTCGACAGATCTGCAGCAATTATGTGATGTAATCGATGTCAACGTAGACCAGAATCTCTAAGGAATAATTCCAGCACCTTGTTGGGTCTATGCCACAGAATCTAGGCTGTTCACCGAGCAATGGGGGTCCTGCCCGATATTAGCAGGGTGTTCCCAATAATGTAGTTAGTGAGTCTATGCTCTAGAGGCTAAACTATTATTGTTCTGTGGTTTGGTATCACAGAAATGTTTTCGCGTATGAGCTGGCTGTGGGATGGACTCCAAGCTGTGTTGCCACAATCCCAGAAAGAAGATAATGATGTTAAAGTATCTCCATGCTTCTCTAAGTCATCCTGCTGCAGCGAGGCTCTGAAATCATGTGGAAATTTTGAGAAGCCATAATTGGTTTAACACTCCCTGCTATTCAAGCATATTCCCACCTAAACCCAGCCAGACCCAGAAAATCCATGACTGTTAATGAAAACAGCTGTATCCTAAAAGGCAGGGCAGATTAGTGACGCTGTCCCGCTTAGCGTAATCAGAAATTATGTGGCTGATTTACTATTGGTCCACACAATGGAGGTATATTAGATTTATGCATTTTTGTTGCTGTCCTTCCATTGTTCGGCATTTGTTAGTTATTACTTGTTATTATTTATTATTATTATTATTTGTTAGTGAATTACTAAATAAGATTTCACTGAAAAGCGCCATATTTTGGAATGAGTGATAGAGAGTGGTGTCCTGTCACACACTGACATCCCTTGCAGGATGTGCCCCAGCCTTGTTCCCTGGCTTGCCCGGCATTGGCTCCTGGTCCCCCTACAACCCCGACCAGTATAATCAGTTGGAAGATGGATGGTTGGATGGATGCATCACATCACAGCCGCATTAATTCATTTGATCTATGAGCAAATTACTGTGTTGTAAAGTTGGGCATTTCCGCTGCGGCTTTTTCCACTGAACTATAAAAGGCTGTAACAGAGGCAGCCGTGGAACCCTAATCTGTTTCAGATCTGAAATCCATCCATCATCCAACCGCTTGTCCGGTTCAGGGGTGGGGGTGGGGTGGTGGAGACCATCCCAAGCAGAATAGAGCACTAGCAGGTATACACCCTGGATGGGATGTCACTCCACCAGGACACACACATGTGCTATGGGAACATCAGACACTGAA
This sequence comes from Petrocephalus schoutedeni, assembly GCA_026780765.1. Taxonomy (NCBI): domain Eukaryota; kingdom Metazoa; phylum Chordata; class Actinopteri; order Osteoglossiformes; family Mormyridae; genus Petrocephalus; species Petrocephalus schoutedeni. The sequence goes on from JAODKL010000034.1 coordinate 6,048,466, forward strand.
TTTGCACGTTAGACTGTAAGAAGAATCTTGCATAACACATGGAGACCATGCAAACTCCACACACAGACACGCACAGCAGGGGCGGGGAAAAAATCCCTTATTTTAATTAACTAACACTGGCTAACTGGAGGAAGATGCATGGATTCCCCCACTGCCATACATTTGTCCTCGGCGGGGAGATGGCAATCACCGCAGAAACTGCCGCAGAATGATTTCGGTGGCCAGTAATTAGTGAGACGGACGTGAATGTCGTTGCGTGTCTGGTCCCCCGGCTCCGCTTGCCAGCGCTCCATACTCTCCAGCTCCGTTTCTAACTTACTGTTTTCCTCCGTTTCCACGGCACAGACAAATTCCCTCTCCGTCCTCCCACTGGAGGATCCGGCCAAGACCCTCAGCTGAGAGGGAGCCGGGCCGGATCGGGCCGCTGGGCAGAACGCACGGCCTTGGGTCTGGAGATAATTATGAGTGATGAGATGATGGATCAGGAATGTGCTCACGTCTGAGCACTTCAGCAGACCCTCCATGAGAAAAAGCGAGACAGATAATTATTACGCTACCCCACGTACCATCTTCCCTGCTTCCACGGGAGCCTGGAGAACTCTCATCCAAAACCTCATCTTTCTACTTGATTCTATCTTTTACTGTATCTTTTGCAGGCCCAAGCAACTATATGTTAATGCTGATTGTGGAAGCCTATAAATTGTTTCATTTTTGTGAATTTGTAAAGTTAAAAAGTACATTATTCACTTCCCACCACTTTTATTATATAGTACTGTATAAAAGTCTTTGGCAGTTCAATAAAGTATTTAAAGCTGTTTATTTAGGCAGTAAGTGTATATTGGCTCAGAAAAAAAAAATTACATTATAACATATGCAAATTAATAATAACACAATAAAAACTAACAAGAATTTCTACGTTACTCCAAAAAGTCACAAATATCTTGTTGGCTGGCTAGATGAGCACCACTTCAGTTCCCAAACCTCTCCTAAGGGGCACCTCAGCTATTCCATGTATTTATTAAATTTCACCACCAGCTCAACTAAGTCCTTAATTGAATTAGTTAAATAACTCAATGAGGTGTTGATTAGCCCAACATGGAATGTAGTGGCTGAGTTAAAAAATACACGGGCACATTAGATGGTTCCTGCAAATATTGGGGTGACTTTAGGTGAGGTTTTGAAACAATAAAAAAACACAATTTTATTCCAACACAAAGATCATTTAAATCATCATTTTGCACAGTACTGTATATTATTAAAGTAAATAATACTATAGTATTTCAGGGTTATGCAGTGGGTAACACTGTTGCCTCACGTGCAACTAAACTCGTTAGACAGTGAGCTGGATTTCTTAAAACCAAAATAAATGGTCAAATAAATAGGATTTATTGATAGATTGTAGTTCAATGGGTTTGGGCTCATGCCTATGTCCAGGAGGTTGTGGGTTCCAATCCCATAGCTGGTAGAGTAATCAAATCATGGTTGGGCCCTTGAGCGTAGCCCTTAATGCCAATCACTCCAGGGCTATCATGCTGACCCTGTACATCATTTTGGACAAGAGTGTCTGTGAACTATATGCATAAAGATTATGATAAAAAAACACACAAAGACGGATGGTTTATTTCTCCTGGAATGCTTCTGCTTAATGTGATGAGGCTGGTCTTTAAGATTGTTGCTCTCCTGAGCAGATGACCTGATGACTTGCTCCTAGGTCTCAGGGATTTGTTTCCTTTGGGACTCCTATCATGCCTACTGCCGTTTAAGCCTCACACCTTTCAGCTCCTGTTGTGCAGTAGACCCTTCCTTACAATCTGCCCATACATGTTTCAGTGACTGATTCTCACCTTACGCTCAGCTAATCCCCTTTAGACACCTTGTATGGCTGTAGTGCGCAGTGTAGAGCTCACACACTAATTTTACGCCATGAGATTCTAGACTGTAGAACCGATTTCACAGATCACCACGATTATATACACAGGCCTGCTCAGTGTGTGGCATTATGCCCTTGTGCCATGGGGGGATGGGCTCGAGTCCTGCTCTCTGCATGTGTGCAGTTTTTCCTGTGTTCCCCTGTGTGGATTTGCTCTTCATTGTCTTCCTACAGAACCAACACATGTGGCTAAGCAGGATGGATGTCTGACATTCTTTAAATATAATTTGAATAACTACCAGTGTCGGGGTGCGCACTCGAAAACTATTTAGAAGATTATCTTCCTTTTTATAAGAAACAAAGAATACCCTGTATTTTTATGCAATTTGAATTTAAATTAAATTTCATACACCTTACAAACATCTGCTGGAAAAGTGCTTGGATGGAAGTAATACATTTTGCTCCACAATTTCTCTAGATATTAATAACAGTGAAGTTGTATGTATTTATTATAACTATATCAAGGTAAATCAACCCAGCTGCAGATTTATCATTGATTTTTAAAAGTGCTGGGCCATTTATTGTGTGTTTTCTAAAATAACATATAAAGTATCTGAATTTTGTTGTGCTGGGGTTTCAAAAATGCCTTTTTCCAGACCTACACGGAGAACATAATGGGAGAGAGAAAATCATTGCTAAAATTAACACGTGCTTTACGCTATAAATCCTTTGCTGCCGATGATCCTTAATGAATACGGTGTGGTGAACTTTGACGCTGCCTCAGAGGAAACTTTATTGTCACTCAGCTCTGTAAACAGTTAGGGTTACATTAAACTGTGGATTGGAGTAAATTGTAGCACATGTGTGTCTATACACTGTGGAGGACCCATGATTTAATCCCTTAATGGTAGACCATATTTTCATCCAAAACTAATTTAGGCTTTAAATCAAAAGAGCACGATTGGACAGGGACTGGGCCATGTGTGATGTGTTTTCACAGGGAGGGTGGTAGTTTACGGAAAGTTTAAAGCTGGCGTTTTGTTTCCTGTCGTGTTTTCTCTGCATCCAAGGGGATTCTGGGAGAAATTGGGAATGAAGCAAGTGGTGTAGAAAGATCGGGGCATGTGTCTCTAATCACACAGCTGCAGAGGGGCAACTGATGAACATGTTTTGTTAAAGTCAGGCTTCCCTGCAACTGTTTTTTTCACCTGTTCTAAGTGAAGAAAAATATAAAACATGGTGAAATCCTTGCCTTGTTGGAGGGCTAGGTGCTGATATAAGCTTTTACCTGGTCTTCATTCTTGTTTTAATGGAAACCACATTTCTGGATGGTCCTTTGTCTACAATCGTCAAGTGAGTTAGAGGCCCTCGGAGACTGGTTGCTGGGAAGACGGCGGTGTTTGGGGTAACCTAAGGAAGTGGGTGATGAATGAGCCTAGGTCTCCTTGGTAGCCAGAAATCTTTTCAAAACGTTTGTGTCGTGGCAGCGCAGAGCGCTCAGCTTTTCCAGAGGAAGAACTTTCATGAAAATAAGTCTACACTTGACCACAGCTGCCAGAAGAGCTAGAACATGATTGTGTTTTCAAATTGTCCTGCCCTACCTATGGCTTACATTATTTCCAGTCGTAATGTTTCCCACAATTAGGCTGTATTCACCTACAATTGATGCTTACATTTTTATGCTGGCAAATATAGCCATCTAACACATAGTCCCCGAGGTGATGGACCAGTCACGTTATACTAGCCTAGTTGTTATGATTCCTAGTCTTTACAGTTTATGTCACGGGATAGATGTTGGACACATTTGCAAAGTCTGTTATTAACCCTGACACAGCGCCCCCTCGTTTTCCCGACCACTGAAATCGATTCAACACCAAAAGATGATTTATGTATCTAAGCATCACTTGACCAACTTTTCTAGCTTTGGTCTGTAGCCTGTTACACATATGCACAGCGCTTTAATTAAACGTAATGGCACATTGTGCCTCCTCTCCCTTAAAACGAGATACCATTTATATTAAATCTAGGTCCACTTCTGGTCTGTTGCCGACTGGTATGGCCAAGACTCGGGAGGGGACGGCCATTATTATAGGACGTGAGAAATACGAACAGCCTGTCTATCTGGCCTCTGGAACATTCCTTGTACCTAGTAAATCAGAGCCACTTTGTAATTGAATAAAAAGCCAAAACGAGTGAACGACGGGGCGGTAGTCAGCAAATCGAATCAAGCTATTAAACATAGGAGCATTTGAGAGTGGTAACTGCTGAATTCTTTCCTTTCATTATAATTTTCCCACCATGGCTCAGTTAAACAAAGACCTGGCTTACACTGGCGTCCAAGTCAAAAGTCCTGACATCAGCACCACCCGCCATTTTCCTGATACCACTGATACACTGTGTTTATCTTTTGTGTCCTGCACTTTTATGAATGTCTTGAAGTGTATATATAAGTATATAAGGATGTTAAAGAATGTCACTTTGTCTCAGATGGGGTCCGCTGGTGGTGATGCTCACCTAGGGTGCCAAGTTGGCTAGCACTGGTTCAGTTCACAGGAAACAGGCATGTATGCATGTTTAATAGGATATTTGGTTACATCTCCAGGTGTGTGGAGTTTAAGTCAAGGGAGGTAAAGCTTGATGGGCCAAATGGCCTCCCCTCGTTTGTAAATTTCTTATGTTCTTTGCACATATGATTGGTTTAGAAATTCCAGTTTACCAAACTTTGGAAATACGTCAAACATGGAGAACATGCAAGTTCCACAGACAGGGATCGAACCAGCCCTGGATATTTGAATTCGTAATAAATTACTGGTAATTAAAATTTTTAGTATAACTTCAGCACAGTTAACACTGATACTCAATAAAACAAAACTATTACTGGCTTGGCATTTGTGTTCGTTGGCTTTGGGGTGTGTCCCCTACAATTTCATTAAAACCTACAATTTTGACGCGTGGACCATTTTTTGGTCCACAGCAGGGGAAACTCAATTTTAATAAAATCTGTGACTGCAAACAAAAAACTGAAAATGCCAAAAGTCGTGCATTTTTTTTGGTTACTTATGGTTAAGGTTAGGGTAGGGGTTAAGGGTGTCATTGCTGGGATTAGGATTTTCCATAGAAATGAAGAGACAGTCTTCACAAAGACAAAACACAAACATGTACATAACATATGAATAGCTTATTTTTTTACATGTTTACTTCTGTTTTACATTATTTTGTTGAAGGATGGCATTCCCTGTGATGGATATGGCTGTTGTGGAAAATAGTCAGAGGGCTGGATCTTGATTTGGAAAAAGTTATTTCATTAAACACATAAACATCTCTAATATGGCCAAATATGGTTTTCATTACTGATGTAATATTTGTCCAGTCAAAATGATTGCTACCCACAGATATTATTAATCATATTTAGAATTTGTTTTTCATATTTCTCATACAAACATCATACCCTCTCTAAAGTCTCCTCTGGCTATATTTGTAAGACATACATTAGCAGTCGGGACTTTCTGCGGTAAACATAGTTTTAATTGACTTTCGTCATTCCAGTGTGAGTTTTAGGCCGCCCTCTTGTTTCACTATTAACTAACTACTATTCCGCCGTGGCAGTAAAATGCATCAAAATATGATTCAACCTTTACTAAATTATCCATGATCAGAAAGACGAATGTCCCCTTTTATAAAAGACACGCCAAAGAAAAACGTATTGAACGCCGAATCCGGTTTTACCAAATCCGAGTTAGCGATTTTCTATCTAAATCTAAACTTAAACCGTCCACGGCCTGCATTTAAAACCTTAATGTCAAAAAACACATTCCTTTACGATTAAATATGTTACAGATCCCGCTATAATAGACGTCCAGCACGATGCTTGGCAATGAGCGTCTAATACCGTGCTCCCGATCCTGCGACCGACTGCTACAGAGTATCCCGCAGTTTGTTACCCCGCCGGATGCGCACAGGCGCCCGGTACCGAGCGCGGATAAGCGCGCCCATGGCCGCGGAGAAAGCGGAGGGGAGCCTCCCGGCCGCCGGCGCATGGAGGCGCATCGGGCCGGCCGGCCAGCTCTCCGCGAAAAGGTGCCGCCTGATATACGCGGCTGCCGGCGCAGACGCCGATATTTGCCTTTTCCACCTGAACGGGGAGTTTTTCGCGATGGATGCCCGCTGCGCACACTCGGGTAGGCAAATTGCACGACCCTGCCCATGTTAAATCCGATTCGCAGTTCGGCAGAATTTAGATTATATCCAAAGCGCGTCTAATTAACTGAGATAGCGACGGACGTAGCTGAGAACTAACGTGGTTTAGTAGCATTAAAAAATGACTTAATGTTGAGCGTCCCGGCCAAGCGCATCCTTAAATGTGTTTATATATACGGGTTATATCAGCTAATGCAGAGCAGATGCAGGAGGAACAGGGGCAATTTGGATTATTTCCATTTACAGGCACTTCAGCCGAAAAGCACCAAACACGTCGTTAAAATGGCCAGTTAAATCACAATGCCCATGTATAATACCGGCGCTGTTAACATTTAAACGTGCTTTTTTCTTTTCTTTTATGAATTTCGAACCAGTGATCAGTTTAAATATTCTGTTTGGTCACACTTTGTCATGCACGTTTACTTTAAGTGCCTCCTTTTAAAAATCATCCTGCTGGAATGACCGTAAAATAACATTTACTGGGCTCTCGATCGCTACGTGGGTTTTGTGTATTTTATAGGGGGGCCTTTGTGTGACGGTGATATAGAGGACGCTGACGGTATTCTCCGGGTGTACTGTCCCTGGCACGATTATGGCTTTAATATTCGTACTGGGATGTCACAGTCCGGGTTACAGGTGAGTATAACAGTAATCTCCAAATCACCCGATCGTTTTCGTCCGTTTATATATGCATCTGCTTATGTCGCACACATAGTCTTCATCTGCTCTGCACATCTGTACACGTGATAAAGCCATAAACACAGAATCCGCAACATTAATTCTCTAAGTACAAAATTAGAACAGTATTTTAACTGTAGCTCCATAGAAGAAGTTTGTATCCAAAGCCCTGTCATTACAAGGCATATTAATTAAATTTATGGGTTATTAACGAAATGAATGTGCCTTTAAATATTGCCCACGGGCATTAGGGAAATTTGGCCTGATGACTAAATGAGTTCTTGGCACTTGGGTTTTGTGGCATATATTATTGTGCTTGAAATTGATTGCATGTTTTGTACTCTGTGCTCTCTGAACATAATGGGCACATCCGTTCCCTCTGTAGCAGCACTGAATGTACAGTACGTGTGCTGCATTTACGCCTCTTTTTGGTTTTTGTGGCTGCCTAATCACCTCGTCCTTCACAGCAACAGGTGCACCAAGTCAAGGTGGAGGACGGCATCGTGTACGTGCAGCACCCGGCTCTGCTGTCGCTGGAGCCCTTCTCGCCTGGCGGGAGAAGCTGACACCCTCACCGCCTTCCCTGCGGCCTGTGCTCGGAGAAGCATCCATCTGTTCAAATCCAAACTGTTTTACAAGATTTGTAAAGCCTACTGAATCGATTCTGTCATTACCTGTGACCTCCGACAGGCCTTTTCCACTTGAATCTGGTTATGTGTGACTCATGCTTAAACCAAGGCGATTGTCTCATTACATCATCCCCCCCCCCCACCAGCCTATAAATGGCTGGGCATTAGGGGTCCATGGCAACAAACAGAAGATGAGGTTCGTGGTTTGGTCTTTTAATTGATAAAATGGTTGGGTACTCGGGAAAGGAAAGCACATGGATGATGTCTTACTTTCAGGCTACTGAGAGGACGTGAGTAATGTTGCACCCTGAGGTCACGCACTTTTTTTAATTGGCGGATTAGCACACGCAGTGGCATAGGAGAGGGTTTGAGATTATGAGGAATATAGCTTAATGATGTAAGTGCAACGGGCTGTTTATTGGGGCGGGTGAAAGAATGCAAATTAAATATTGGGGGGGGGGCAGTCCCCACCATAGTTTAGAAGCAAATTCATTGTGTGCTATTAAGTTTATGGCACAACTGACTTTTTGATGTATTTTTTTGTCACATGTTGTCTTCTGGTGGCCTACATCATTGTCCTAGATATATTAAAAAGAAGTTTAGGGTAGCAGTGTAAGAATGGAGACAGACTCATCACTGCCATCCCAACACCATGCTCAAAGTGAAGGAAAAACGTCCCTGACGCACGTTGTTTAGTTGGGCCGTGAGGGGGAACACATCTGAACGATGTAGCCTCGAAGCACCATCAATTATAAAGTGCCATTTGAGAAAACAACCGCGTTACTGTTGCACGCTTTCCACCCCCAGAAAACTGGCAAATGGTACATCCTCTATTAGTAAATCCCACTTTGGCACTTCCATCCTGCCAACAGCAGCTCCTTTTTTTTGCCCCATGCTCCCGCCACCTATGTTTCGAGGCTCCGATCGGCCCCTGTTTTCGCTGGCAGTGTCCTCTGTATGGATGGGACCCCTGCCCTGTGCAGTACCTCATTAACCAAAGAGTAACTCGCTGTGATGCTCTTGCGTGTGAGTCTGTGTATGTAGATGAATCGCCTGTGACTGCTGTGGGTGAGCATGGACAGTGCTGAGGCTTCAGCATTGCTGACCTGGGTCTGTGAAACTGAATTCCTCTGGCGGATGGTGGCCAGCCAGTGTTACAGATGACTAATCTGGGAAAACTTAGGCGACGTCACGCCTGAGCAATGCATTACCTAATGCGTGTCTGTTATCTGTGACTTTACTATTCACTGAAATGCAGTGCTGTGTCCGAGGTACTATTGAGTACATGTACGTGTCATTTCTCTTGGTTATATGGTAGCTGTTCTTTTACACCAGGGGTGCCAAACTCCAGTCCTGGAGGGCCAGAGCCCTGCACGTTTTTGGGTTTATCCTCATTTAACGCACCTGATTCAACTCCTCGCAGCTCCTTCTGCTAATTACCACACAGCTCTTCAGCTCAGTCATTTGTGGTGGAACAGGGAAAGAACTAAACTACACAGGGCACCGGCCCTCCAGGACTGGAGTTTGACACCCCTGTTCTACACCAATCTGTTTATGATGACTGATGTACCAATGCCTGTTTTATTTATTACAGATGTAAACTGTAATACATGTATGGTTTGTGTATGTTCATATAGTGCTGTGCAAAAGTCTTAGGCAGCCAAAGAAGATGTTGTCTAAATGATCTTCATGTTGGTGTAAAACTATGAAATGATGTCTGTCCAAAGTGCCAGCTTAGCCATTTCAAAACCTCTCCTAAAGTCATCCCAGTATTTGCACCAGCCATCCAGTACACCCATGTATTTGGTGGCCTAATCACTGCCCCACCTTGTTTGGCTAATCAATACCCCATTAAGTTGTTAATTAATTAATTGAGCTGATGGAGAAATGTAAGGAATACACAGAATAGCTGTGGGTGCCCCTGAGGAGAGGTTTGGGAACCAAAGTGGTGTTCATCCTGACATCCAACAGGATACCAGTTTTTGGGAAAAAAGAAATTCCTGATGATTTTCTTTGTGTTATCGTTAATTTGCATATATCATTATGTTAAATTGTGTTTTTCTCTGAGCAGATACTCACTTCCTACCCAGAACAATAGCCTTAAGCATTTCCTTTGACAGGGCGGCATGGTGGTGCGGTGGTTAGCACTGTCGCCTCGACCAGGGTCTGAATCCTGCCCAGTTCCATGTGTGTGGAGTTTGCCTGTTCTCCCTGTGCCGTTGTGGGGTTTCCTCCGGGTACTCCGGTTTCCCCCCACAGTCCAAAACATGCTGAGGTTAATTGGAGTTCCTAAATTGCCCGTAGGTGTGCATGTGTGAGTGTGCCCTGCGATGGGCTGGCCCCCCATCCTGGGTTGTTCCCCGCCTTGGGGAATGGATGGATGGGTTTCCTTTGACCTCAGTATTGCTTGGCGACTTTTGTTGCTTATGAGCATTCATGGGGCGGCCGCGGCTCGTCCTTTGAGTGTCAAATATAAATAGTTTCACTAAAATCTTTTGAGTTGTACTTTGGGTTCTCATTGACATGAGTGGTTTTCCTTGTTTGTGGATCACATGGCTTCTTTGCTGCTTCAGGGTTGGGGGTTTAAACCATGCAGCTAGTATCTCAGCAATGTGCATCCTGTACTTCATAGGGTAAGCTCCCCGTAACCCTCTGCTGGGTAAGCAGCTGATCGTTGGATGATTTTTTTTAAAATTGCGGTCAGTCTTTTAGTTGTTGGTTATAGAAAATGCACATCATTGTCATAAACTTCAAAACAGACAGTCAAACATTTTTACAAAAATGTTTATTTACAGCACCTGAACACGTCCAGTCAATTCACAATGTACAAACTGAACCAATCATTTTTTTTTTAAGGTGGTGGAGTCATGCAATACATAATGATACAGAATGACAGAATTATCTGTAATTGCTTCAGTCTATTTCTGTGCAGTCCAGACGTTTCTGTGGTACAGTGGTAACAAGTTGCTCTTTGTATCCTAGACAATTGTGGAGAGGTCCAAACAAGATGAGGTTTTTGCAGAATAGGATGTTCTGTTGTGAATTAAAGTCCTCCTGAGCTTTGGCAGACGGCAGCGAGTGAATTAATCCTGGACCGTTTTATAGGGGTGGGACTGCATTCAGAACCAAACTGGTGGCTAATGTAGGTGTCATGTCACAGCAGACGAGGAGTTACTGAAGCCTCCATAGATCATATGAGATCAGGACAGGCCAGGCAGAGACACTTCTGAATTGATTTAATGTTTTTCCCAAGAAATTTTGGAAAACTGTACCAAACTGAATACATAATTTGTCAAATGTACTCCAGATCATCCACAGGCTGTTTCATAGCTTTGTTTTGAACATCAAGCCCCAGTTTAATGTCCAGCATTTTTCTCTTTACAAATAGGGTATTTTTGCTTATATTCTAAGAAATGTCTGCATTGTATCCGTCTGTGAGTCACCCGAAATCTCCTGACAATGTTAACCCAAAAAGTGCTGCAACGACACTGGGGAAGCTGAAGGAAGCTCATGGACTCATGCAGGAAAGATGCAAATTTCCGTGAATATTTAGTAGCTAGGAGTGTTGTTAGACAAGGCTGTGTGATCCTGCACTTCTATACTCAAACTGCAAACTGTAATAAAAGCATTTTAATTCTCGGTACAGGTAGGTTTTCCTTTTCTTTTTCAGTTGAGTTTTTTTAATAGGTATATATACTTGAGTTAGGTAACCCAGCACTCTTTGGTCCCATTTGCCAAATTTGAGAATCATTGATATTGATTATAAGTCATGGAACATAATTTCTGGGTTCAGTGACGCTGACCCGAAGAGCTTATAGAATTGGAATAATTTCCTGGACACAGCTCCTCAGTGTCAGACAACTGTATGAAAATGGGCCTTTACTTGCCAGTAACCAAATATTCCTGTTTACGCTGCTATAATTTTTTTCTCAAAACAATCTGTTTTTCATTTACATGGGAATTGTTGTTTCAGAGTTTCCTAAGTAAGGCTTCCAAGTGCGTTCAACTTGCATGGCAGTCAGATGGATTAACCTTAGCATGGCTGTGTCTTAGGCCACCCTACATTAATCACAAATTTTCTTTACATCTTTTTTAGTCAACACATTTTTATCATTATTCTTTTTTTAATATCTGGACTTCTGAAACAACAGTTTACTTGCTAATCTAGCATCATCTAAGCAAATAGGCCTCTAATATGTGTTCTGAAATACAACTATGGTCTATTTACCCAGAAAATGGAATTTTCAGCTCTTTAAATCAACATAAGACAGAAATAACCTTATCTTAAACATCAGTCATTGCTCACTCCAGAGAGAAAGAGATTAAATGTTGCACAAAGTATTTTCACTCATGCAGCAGAACAGTTTATAGTTAGGATGGTTGAAAGTTGTTGCATTGGACCATATTAATCCAGGATATATTTACTAGAATTTGGCCTGTTTGCTGTTTTCTGTACTATTACATTTGTGGTGGGGCTTTCAAGTCAGTACCCAAACAACGCTATTGCACTTCAGGAGACAAACAAACACATATACCGTATAATCTACAATGACATACGTAACTCTAACTAATTATTATATATGCATAATATTCAGTTGTAAAGAAACTGCTGTGAGAAATGTGTTCCCTCTCCAAGTACTTCATTTTCCGGGTGTGCGAGATCTGTTTAGTGTGCGAGTGAGATCCGCTTTGTTACGGCATGCTTGTGTTGGCAGCAGCCCAGTACACGCAGCCATCAGGTCGGAGAGGAATTTGGCTGGATCGCAGCTGGCACGGGGTCACCTGTTCATTTCACCCGTTTCACAGACATGCTGGTAACTTGCACCTTACTGTGTCCTCTTAAATTAGCATCTTAGCTTAGCTGGCATCCAGAGGCATTTTATCACCTCTCTCAGGTGACGTCGTTCCAGTTTGACTTGGGGGATCCGTGCGGTTTGTTTTTAAGGAAGCGGTTTCTCTTCAAAGGAAAGTTTTAGCCAGGTGTGTTTTTCTAGAATAATTTCCTTTCATTTTATAATGCATTACGACTCACTGTATTTCAATGATTAATCAGTAAAATAAAATAAAAATTTCCAGATGGTGGTGAAATGTTAAGGAAACCAACTTTTCCAAGCTATTCCAGGATAATATATATAAGAAACCTTATTTTAAAAATAATTGATGGCCTGTCCGTGAAGTCTTTCTGTAACTTGGCTGAGGAATTAAAAAATGTCCCCCGATTTTTTTTTTTTTTTGTCCATGAAAGGTGACCAGGGACAACATCAAGTATGTCTTGTTAGGGTAACGATTATGCTTTCAGGAGAGAACATGCACAGTTGAAGTGAAGGAAGATCAGAGATTCCACACCCCCAGGGCGATCCAGCCCGATGTCTCCACCGCAGCTTGCCTCCTCATTGTCTTCGTCATTTGCATTCACGGGAGAAAAGTCCGGAAAGAAATTCTGCACAGAAAGGGGGCAGTCAGTATACGCTTGCGCGGGACTATTTTCTGCATAACTGCATAGGTGGATATTTATGCAAAGATAATTCAGGGAAAAGTTGTTTTAAATTTGCGTGTAATTTATTTTGAATCTTAATTAAAAATCCTACTAATCACCATAATAAGTACGTGATAAGCAATACAGATGGATGGTTTATTAATATGTATTTTGTCATAAATTAAAATAATGGCATATGTGAAAAGACACTAGCTACAATCCTGCAGAACTTTATTTAGGTAGGTAAACACTTGCCTAAAAGTGAATCTATGGTCTGGATTGTGTTCGGGCTGAGGTTCTTCTCCTCCCAGAAGCTCCACTGACTCTGCGGCCCTGGGTCCTGCTCTGTAGACCTGAAGGGAAAGTCACCACCTGGGCAGCCCCTCTGCTGACCTGCGTCCCCGCCATCTGCCTCATGTCTCGGCCCATCTGAGACAGAGTTTGAGCAGGGTTGGTCTGCAAACGTTGGAAGAGACTCTCCCGCGTCACTGTTCTCTCGGGACAACTGAAAGTCAGAGCCACCCCAGAATCGGACTTCATCTCCCTCGAGAAGCCGTCGGACGTGCCGTCGAAGCAGCGACCGATTGCTATCTCTTTAGCTACTCGGGGATTCTGGTCTGTGACAGTGTAGATGCCATAGTTGTGCCCCAGTGGGTCAACAGGGGCGAGCATGTTGAAGATGTGGGACTCGTTGTTCTGCAGTACTGGAGGATGCTTGGTGAGGTACTCTTGTAGGAGGCTGTTGATGCCAACTGATCTGCAGTTACCCTGAGGGATGACTGTGATGAGAGACCTGTCCACGATGTCTTGGTCATAGAGCATCCCACTGCACTTAAACTCCAGGCAGGCAGAAGAGGTGTTGGGTAAGTTCATGTCTCTGGTGCTGCGGATGTCCCTGATGCCATAGAGCTGCCCCTTGGTCTGAGGGTGGCTGCCTCCAAAATTTCGTGATCTCACCATAACCTCGGTGGGTCCGTTGATCTTGACCTTGATGTAGCAAGCACGGAACTCCTGAGGGTTCGGCCACCAAGAGAGGTAATCACCAGTCCAGGTGGTGAGGTCGCTCTCCTGGAAGGGCACCACGTTGTACTCATATTTGTCCTTCTCCACACGGAAAAAGCGAAAGTGGTTCGCATCGACTGGTGCATTTTCACAAGCTATTAGACTCTGATAGGGGTATATCGGTCCATTGGTCTCTTCCACGTTGTTGGGGTTCGGCTTAGCTAGGTTAATTTTGAAGGCAGTCTTCTTGAGAGCTGGATCCTCGTGGTCTGAGCGCTGGTAGTCTATCTTGTCTAGGTATGGTTGAGACACTCCAATAATATTGGGATTCATTTTCGGCGACGATGGAGCTGCTTCCAGCTCCTCCCCACCCATTAAGGCCGTCACATAAGCTGTGTAGGCGTCACGCCGTAATGAGTCACAGAATGCAGGCAAGCACGCACCATTGGGTCCAGTTATGACACTATCAAAGCGACCCCATGCACGAGGGTTGGATGTGTAGCCAGGTTTCGGCTCCAAGTTGATGAGGTTGATCACCACGCCTTCCAGCTGCTCGGTGGGCAGGAACTTGTCGCTCATGTACGCTCGCACTTTAACGTAGCATCTCCGGTCCTCGGGCACATCCAGGTTGAATAGGCGCCGTTCCCTGATTTCCATGTTTCCGATGAGGAAAGTGCGTTCTTCCCTCTTGCTCCTCCCATTTCCGGCACCAACAACTCGAGAGTAGTTAAAGTCACTCTCTTCTTCCCAGATCCCTGTATCTGGGTTGAGGGACCACAGCTTCATCTTGGGGATGTGCTCCGGCATCTTCACATGCTCGGTGTCCAGGAGCACTTGTATTGCCCCGCTGCCGAGAACCTCCTGGTTAGTTTCGTCTCGGAAATCCACGGAAAACATTCCATAGGTCCTCAGAGGAAGCATGTCTCCTTCACCATCGACGAAGTTAAGGTCTCCAGGAGTGGCAGGAGCAGTAGTGACGTTTCTTGGGTCAATAAACGTCACACTGGCCTTCACGGTACCCTCGTAAACCTCCCCGCTGTTTTTGTGAAAAGAGTTTGGAGGAATCACTATCTCGCCAATTGGGTCCTCACCATCAATCTCACCCAGGTAGATCGTGTTTGTTTCCTTGGAGTTGATGTCCACGGGTTGCTTCTTCCGCATGACTTTCACATCGTGGTAGACCGCGCCGCCCCTCTTGTCGAAAACGAATACCTTGATCGTATCTATGAACTTCTGCGTCTTGTCCACAAAGTTCACCACCAGCCTCTCCGTATCTGGCGATACCTGAAGAGTGAAGGTCCCCTGGTAGCCAGTGAAGCCCACACGTTCCTTCCCGATGTAGATATGTCCGAAGCGCAGAGGCTCGCCGTTATCCGCCGCGACCACCCGGCCCCGCACCAGCACCTTGGGGTCCACACACCTCTGGCAGCCACACTCCGTCACGGCCCGGATGGGGAGGCTGTAGCTGCCGCAGTCGATTTGCCGGGTCTCCATCTGCTTCACGCCGCAGCAGAAGCCCGTGCCGTCCCTGCAGCGCATGTCGAAATCTAGGGCCCCCGGGCACTTGCTGTGGGAGCAGCGGCCGGCATCATAGAACCTGGATCTGGTCCCCGGCTGGACGCAGTCCACCGGCACCTTGATCAAGTGCCTTTCGGGTGCAGAAACGCAGGTGGGAGTGTCTTTATCTGCAGGGCAAGAGAAATGAGCAATGGGCTATACAAACGGTACTGTAATTATAGCTGAAAGAGTCACACTTAAGGGGATTTCAGATGCACATTCATTAAAGCTGGCCCTTCAGCAAATCCATTAGACATGCTTAATAGATAAACAAACTAATTATGAAACATATTCGGTAATGTCATAGATCTTTAATTATGAAAAAACAAACATTCCAGGGGACAGATTGCATACCAGCTGTAAAGGGATATTTAACAGCACACAACGTCTTTTGTTATGCATTCAATTAATGTCTTTTTCCATATTAATTACAGCTGTGTTAAGTTCCTGTAAGGAAGAGTAGAATGTGTAGGCATTTAGGTTTGCGTTGCAGCGTTCTGAGATGCCGTGAATCTGGTTTTATTCATGAATGGGTTTTTCACGCGGTAGTGGCTGAGGGGTGGGCCGGCAGTGCTCGGGGAGGGGTGTGCTGATGGCTTTAGCACACGGCCCGGCCGTGTCGTTCTGTGGATCTACAGCCTGTCTAACAGGCCCCTGGGGACATCGCACCGCGAGCCGGCCGCCCTTCGCGGATGTGGAAACACACGCTTGTCTAACTCGACCGAAAAAAAAAAAAACAGCCACTGGATTTATCGACGATATTGCGTTTCATTTCAGCGCGCGGCGCTCGGGAGGGTTGGGATCCCGGCTTCGGTTTCGCTGGGGCTGATCTCTCTGTGAATTATCTCTGTTTGGAGTAGATTGGTTTCTACCAGAATAAACATATATTTTTACTGCTGGTCATATTACACTGTTTGGAGACCTCAGTTTCTCACCAGCTTATTTCATAATGCGCATTTCATTAAAGCAGACCTCCCATCCCTTGTGCCCATTCTTTCCAGGACAGGTTCCAGGCTCACCATGACTCTGTACTGAATAAGCAGTTATAGAAGATGGATGGATTAAAACGGACACAATACCCTTGAGGATTACAATCTAAGTCTTTTTCGCGCCCAGCTAGGATTACGGGGGTTTGTTCAGGGAAACGGGCTTTTGTGAAAGTATTTATTTGTTGGCCTATCTCTGCTGTTTTTGACCTCAAAACAGCAAAATGAATAGCTAATTGAACAGGCTTTGGAATATCCCCTGACATCTGTTTATCCCTGTTATAAAAATCGCGACATGAATGGTGTGTTATTCCTTGCAGTCAATGGTTGCACCAAAGGCAGTAAATTCAGATACTGTAGAGGAAGGATTCCCCCTGTACTGCCATAAGACCGAGAATAATGAAAGCTCAGGTCTGAAAGGTCAGTCAGCCCAGATCAGGTGTCACTTGTCTCTTCGCTCCCTGACCCTGCTGAGAGCGGCCTGCATAATTAGAAACCTCCTCATTCTGTGGTGAGTTACCACACCGGGCATCTTCTGGTGTAGGAGCCTCTCGCTACATCTCATCCACCCCAACGGTAACGGTACCCACCGAAGACAGTGAGGAGCGCAGGCGAGGACTTGACGCTGCCCGTGTCGCCGCTGGCCTTACAGTGGTACTGGCCGCTCTGTTCTGCCTTCAGGTCTCTCAGAACCAGGTCCTCCTCGTATTTGTATGAGGCCCGGTCCAGCAGAGTCCCATTGTGGTACCTGAACACAGAACAACAGGAGCTGACGGCATGAGTCAGCAGCACATTTACGTTTACATGCACTCATTTAGCAAAAGCTCCGCAGTTGTGTGCCAGATAATACACCCAGCTGTCGAGGAGCCGACCTAGATGCTTCTAAGTTGAGCTTCTAATGAGCGACCAGTGGCAAGTACAAGTCAGCATTGAAACAAGACTTACACATTCACATTACAGGAAACAATGGGTAACTCTATACATTAACTGCACTTTCGTAATTCCTTTATAATGCACTCATAGGACATTCATTGCACCTTCATAATGCATTCTTAGAGCTTTCATAAGCAGCATGTAACCATACTTTAACATCCTAAGGTAATTTAACAACTGTAATATACATTAGTAACATTATATGATTATAAGAAACATTATGATTGTATAATTGTGTAATGTTTGATATTAATGTATATTAAAGCAGTTATGGCATATTAGGATGTTAAGGTACACTTATATGCTGCTCATGCGTGTTCTATAACTGCATTATGAAGGGGCACTGAATACTCAAAGTGTCCTCACTAACATGGATTATTCTGAAGAGAACAAATAATACAGGTAATAATAAACATTTACGAAGAAGTCAGAAATATTCCGAATAGCTGGCGTGAGAGTGGGGCCGGTTTAGTGGGGCTAAAATGTTCTTTAACGCCGCCCCCCAAGTAATTAGTTTAAACGATGTATTCTCATTCATTTTTATTGTCAGAGACAAAGGTTACAACCCTGGTACAGTTTTGTACCCCAAGGTACAAACAACATTAGTGTACCCAGTGTTCCTCAGAATCCTGTTTTGTACCTTAATTTAGACTAAAAGGTACATTTGCCTACAGCCAGGGTACATTTGGCAGACCCTTGAGGGTACAGCCACAGGGTACAGTGGCAAGTAATTGTATCCTCAAAGGTACAAATTGGTCCTTTTTTCTTACAGTGTAGCGAAGGCCCTATTCATAAATCTCCAGTGACACTCATGCTGCGTAGGTAGAGTTTGAAATATGACTGTCTGGACCGTGTTCAGGATACAGATGGGAATAAAAACAATGTAGCATCACCAGTAATATTTATTGGGTGCTGGGACTCCGGTGGCCTTGCAGCAGAACGTCACGCGCTGTCCCACGTAGCGGGCCTTATTCTCGGGGTGCTTCACCATGTACGGCTTCTCTGAGGCGTGCGAGACAGGGGAGGCGAGACCTTATAATGTACCGGCAGCTGCCGCGAATGGCACCTTAGAGGCACCAATGGCCGTAAAACTTAATCATGCATGCAGTTCAAATTACAGTTTTGGTACATTACATAGTATGTTTTATTGTTGTGGGATTATGTCGAATACTGGTCTTCTGTTTGCCGGGTTATTTTTTTTAAAGCTACTCCAGAAACTGAAAGCACCTTCCAGACTTCCTGTTTAGTAGTTTTATGGGCAGTCCCAGCAGTGTTGACGTTGTGGAAGGATTGCTACCCAGGACAGAGCCGTCTAAAAGGGTCATTGCTCATGGAAGTGGCCAGAATTCCAGGTTCTGAACGTAGGTGAGCTCGGGACTCGTCTTGAACCCACCTGAGGATCTGAGCACGGCCCTCAGCCAGGATCTTCCAGTGCTGTTGCTGGACGAGGCAACAGTGACAGGGGCAAACTTTTCCTTGCCGACCGTGACAAGAGTCCTTTCGCTGGAACAGATGCCGTGGAGACTGAAGAGCCCCTTAGCGTCGGTGTGGACATGGACGGGCTTGGAAACGTTGGCCAGGGAGACCAAGGCCCCCGCCACAGGGGCCCCGGTGATGCTGAGGACCTCCCCGGATAGCTGGTGGCCCTTGCACACGCAGCGGCTGCAGTCATCGCTGGGCCGGCCCTCGGGACACACGCGCTGACACTGCTCTGCGCACGCACACACATCCGCACGCGTTACACCCGCTCATTACGCATTCCGTCCACTAGGTGGAGCGAGACACATATTTGATGTTCGTAATATCATAGGTGTTACCTGGGCACTGGGTCTTAGCACACTTCTGGACCTCAGCCGGGCGTCCTGTGCATTGAACTCTGCTGGACGACAAGCAGGCCCTCCTTCTGACCCTACGGCCCCCGCCACAGGTGACCGAGCAAGCCGTCCAGGGTCCCCAGGCACTCCACTTGGCTTTAGGGTCAACAGAGAAGAAATAAATCAGAATCATGTTCATGTACAGGTGTCAGGCAGGAGTCTCTGGGGAATCAGCCCTCAGAGCTCCAAATCCGTATGAAAGACACATCACTGTACACCCTCTAAACATGCGGTCTGATTAACTATGATACCATTCAACTGCAAAATGGCTTTCTGTTCCATAACTGTGCCCTTCCCAGCCATTCATTAACAGGCGTGTGTTGCTGCATCAACAGGGACTGACACAATTAATCACTTTGGAGTACCTCAGACCCATGTGGCTTTCATTGTCCCTTATCCTAGAATATGTCCAAACTGCTGACATCCCTGGCGTAAACTGGCCGATTCGCCAGTGCTCTCTGCATTTATCCTTCCCAAGTGTTTCCAGCTGACAAATCTCTCACGAGATGCCAAAATTTGATTGGGCAGTGAAAAAGCAAAACGCCACGGCCTTCAGTTTTGACGTTATGTCGCAATTAAGTGTATCGGTTCTTGGTATCGGCCAGTTTTTATGAGTATGAGTATATGAGCACAGTACCGGCCCGATACCCGATACTGGCATCCCTAACATAGGCTATTTTGTTAATCAAAAATAAAACAAAACTAGAAGCGCACGTGAGACGTGAACATGAATCTGAAATTAAAACAATAAATGCCCAAACTGACTGAAATAAAATAAAACATGAGTAGAAAGCCGTTTTGGGGCCTTAAGCAAAATTTGATCAACCTGGATGTTATCTTCCCTCCCATTCTGACAGGCTGATCAGATGGGTGCCCCCTAGTGGCTGCTTAGGCCGCCTACACCTTGGGCCGGCCCTGATAATGGCGTAACCGTCACTACCGTGTCTTTAATCATAACGTTTTGGGCTGCTCTCGGTGGTGGGGCCCACCCTGGCACGGGGGAGTGGCGCATTCCTTCCTCTCGGTGTGGTGGCCCTCGCAGACCGGGGCCAGCAGGAGGCGCTGTGGACGCGTGCTGACGCAGCGACGCTGTCGCACCTGGACCCCCACGTCACCGCAAGCTGTGGCCGAGCAGCGCCCCCACGGCGACCAGTCTGACCAGTAGGTCTGTACTGGATAGACAAACGGAAGCGAGGTGTGACCTCATATTCTTGATGTCCCATCCCACCTCATTGCAAAGACAGGAGGCTTTGTAGTCCACATCAGAACCTCAGATTCCCATCATCAGCACTGAGTGAGGAATCTGCGTGTTCTCCCCAGTGGTGCCATCGGGGGGGGTGTCACAGCCACCCTGATGTAATCATTAGCCCCCGCAGTGCCCTCCCACAGTCATACACAAAGCATATGCTGCATGATACACTTCTATCAGATATTTTACATTAGGTGTTGTTCATTAAATATCAAATTAGTAACATGAACTGTGTAATCATAAGGATATCAGTTAGATTCCTTACCCATCATATTGACATCGTTCCCACCTAGTCGATACACTACAATAGCATAACAGAATTGCTGAAATTCAGTTATGGATATCAGTTTTTGTGCCACTCCAATATTTTCAGTGGCCCTGTCTGGCCACCCCTATGAGAAACGTCTGGGGTGCTTCTGGCTCTCGCTCTGTACTGTGGCTTTTTTTTGTAAGACATTCTGTGATTCAGGAACTGGGGTTTCTAAATTCCTCACAGCGTGGGATTGTGTTTTTTTTGTCCCTCAACACACTGGCATCCCATCCAGAATGTCCCCCTGCTTTGATCCCTCTGCTCCCTGGAACAGGCTCCACGGTGACCCAGTTCTGGATATGCCGTTATGGAAGATCAATGGACGGATATCATTTTACACTTGGGATCTCATACAGGTGCCATTAAGGTCCCAGCTGACCTTCCTTAAGTATGAAGATAGCTGTTTTTCCAGAGTTCCTCTAAATTTTCTCCAGTGTATTCAGGAGGAGAACCTTGGAGGAGCATGATGGAAGATCTCACCTGGTGGGCACTGGAAGCGCACATGGTAGTTGGAGCAAAGCCGGCCGTATGGCTGCTCCTTGTTAATGCACCAGAACCCCTTCTCCAGGCTGGAGTGGACCACCTCCCCGGTGTCCGCAGCGGCGACCCAGTCGGTGGTGCGGGCTTCCATAGCAACGGGCCGCACACACACTCGCTCACGGTAATAGAAGCGGATGGCCTCCAATCGCTCATAGTCCCCGTTGCCGCCGGGATGGTCGATGTTGAACCAGGATGTCCACTCGGTCACGCCTGTGGGATTCGCCATGGAGAAGGAGGTGAGATGCGTGATGCTGGACCTTCTGGAGGGCGGCCGCGGCTTCGCACCTGCAGACTGGCCAATGGGACACTAGCCGATGAAGAAGGGGGCCGGTTTTCTACACTTGCGGTTCCCATCGTTTTTGATGCTGAACCTCGGGAACACAATATATATGGAAATTTGGGACAGATCTCGTATTTTTGTGGATGCGTGTGGGAAACGTTTTTTTTTTCCTTTTTCAACACGACACGATCTCATAACATGCTGGATAGGTAGCTACTCTTTCACCAGCATCCAAGCTACAGTCAGGCCCAGAGCCAGAAATACATTTTGTGGGAGGTACTCCCCGGTAGATTTTGCTGACCTTGGGGGATGAGGCAAATTTTAAGGGGGGTTGTAACTTGTCAGACTGGCTACATGGCTAAATGCCTGATTAGTAACAAAAAAACTTCATGGCGTGAAATCTGTTATTTACCTACATGGCTGAATGCCTGGTACTGATCCGCAGACCGGTGGTTAGGAACCCGTATTCTAAACCTCCACACACACGGTCCATCCCCTGGGCGTCTGCTCAGCTTTTATCTGCCACCTGTTTCCATATTCAGTCGTCAAGATGTTAAGAAATATCACTGCCATACTGGGGAGTCAACACACTGTATATCTTTCATTGAATTATTTATTGCTGCACTTAAAATATTTTTCAGAGAGTCATCAGTCATCAGGAGATGAACTATTTTAAAAGCAGTCTGAACCACTTTTTTTTTTTTCAATTTTTCAGACTATAACCAAATTTCTGTTTAACTGACATCCCTCGGAAAATTATAACCTGACAGTGTTTTTTATGTTTCCTAGGCTCGGTTTCGTCTTCGCCTGTCTTTGCCTGAGTTTTGTTTCGAAATGTTTAGAAGTATTTATTGAGTTAGAAGCTGCGGAGAAATCCGAGAAATTTGATGCAGGTGTTTTTTGCTAGTGGCAGGACCCTCATACTTATTTTTATGACTCATTTTATATTTTTTATGAATCCCTGTGTTTTAAAATGTGGAAACTTTTAAGGCAAATAAAAGCCAATGGCAACAGAAGCACGACACATGGAGTGGGGCGTCTCGGGAGCAGATGGATTAGCGGCCTTCATACCAACCTGTGGTTTGTGGTTCAGTGAGGGAGTTGTACACCTGCCTCCTGCTCTTTTTATTGTGGCTCCAGTTCCTGAAGTACGAGTTGTTCCACATGGAATCTGTGGCAAATGAGAAGGAATGCAGTGAGGCCAGATTGCTTTACCTGTGCTCTGTCCCTGAGCAGAAGCGACCGGCAGCCTCTGGCTGCTTATTTACTTGAGGCACAGAATGTATCGGGAGCCATGTGTCGTGCGGAAAACTGCTATTCCACTGCCAGTTTGCCTCCAAGATGTCTGTGAATGTGCAAAGAGCACCTCACTCCTGGACTGGACCCTGTGCAAGACATCTGATCTAACTCTGTTTCCCCTGGGGGGTGTCTGCATTTTGGGGTCCCCTCGCTACAGTTTTTTTTTTTTACAGTTCACTTCTAGAGGTGTTGGATGGTGTGCTAAGTGGGGTTAGGGTCTAGAGGTTTTGGATGGTGTGCTAAGCACTGTTCAGGTCTAGAGGTATTGGACCGTGTACTAAGCCCTGTCCAGTTTCATTAGGAGACAGCACACATACAGTATGGAAAGTTATTGGTTCATGTTTGTATGATTAGACCTGCCATGTGCATTTTCTCCCCAGCATTCTGACGCGACGGTTACTTCACAACAGAAGTATGCAGTGTAGCTTCTGTAAAGTTTTTCAGAGTAATCAGGAGAGCGGATGAAGTCCAGCAGGTTTCCTTGTGCATTTTTTCCTAAGAACAATGTGCCACTTAGCAGTCTTCTCCTGGGAGGAAGGCCCTCGCCCATCTGCATGCCTATACGTCCAGGCATATGAGGACTTCAATGTCCTGGCCGGGCCCAAAATCTCCTCTAAACAAACAATGTCCTCATCAGTAAATACAGTGCTGTGATAAGGCAATCTGGAAACAGCTGAAAGGGATCTGAGCCTTTATTACCGGTGTGTCTAGGAAGGCATCCAAGTCGTGCTTGCCCTGTTTGATATAGCGCCGCTGCGTGTGACGGTGAATCATTATCAGCGGTATTTGCAGCATGTTAGCGGAGCGCCACCCGAAAGTCACGCATCTGTCTCTGCGAGCTAACCCAAAGCATAACTCTCATCTCATTGCCTCTCCATAAAAAACGAACACCATATTTTACATATCATTTACTCTTCGTTAAGTGGTCCATATCCAAAAACCTTGTTTATTCCTGTTTATCCCCATTGGCAGAGAGCGCTTAATGGAGTCCTCTTAAATGAAAACGTACCAAATATAAAATCGCTCTGTTTATGTTAGCAGGATATAACATTTTTGCAACACATTTCCTTTTGACTCATTTCACTTATTGACTGTCGCACTTAATTTACATTTATTCATTGGAACAACTTAGCTATAATCATTTTTTATGGTTTACATATGGCAACAATCATACATAATAACTTGGACGTTTATGACTGTTTCGTTTTCGTGTCACCATTCCGTAGTTTTACTTTAGCTGATTATAATCCATATCAGTTTTTTATTAGGTGACAGTCTTTGTAAAGGACCAACACGATTACGCTCAGAGCAAGAATGTGTATGATGTAATTTTATTTCGAGTTAGAAAACTCTATTAAAAGTTTAAGGGAACGATATCCGTTTAAAAAGCCTGAAGTCTGATATTCCCCGTAAAAGTCGTATGTGCGGCTGAAGTAGCGCGCATGCGCCGAAGGTCTCGCTTGGCAAGCGTGCGTTCCATTCGTGGTCTGTTTATGAAGTGGAATTATATTGTTGAATGCAATAGATGATTTCCGAGATTTCGGAAATTGAAGAACCTGACGTCTGCGTGACTTGAAAGGAGAGTAACTGGGTTGGGGAGCAGGATCAGACACTTGGGATGGCACAGTGGGAGACGGCAGGCCGGCGCACTTGTGTCAGTATGGAAATGAGCGACTGGGGTTTTCATAAAAATAGACCCGGGCAGCGTTTGTCACGAAAGGAAAAACCTGAGAACTCAACATCAGCTCGCAGCTCCTGGCAGTAACCATCGGCCTCTGCCGTTGTGTCCGTGTTTGGCATTATTGGCACACGTGTTTTTCCCCATTATTTTGGGATGCGCTATTTCAGATTGCCCCGCTACGAAGTTCATTGTGTGGCGTGGAGGTTAATTAAAAATATCAAGCGCTTCCCAAGCGCTGCCCAAGTCCGTGCAAGGTGTTCCAGCCAGAAGCCAATAAACAAGTGAAAAATGTTATTAACCTTCTTTTAAAAAAATCAGATTAGGCATCTCCATCTCAGATTTGGACTGGCAGACATTCGCTTCTTCCTCCGGCACGGCTCATTTGTGCGAATATGTTTCATAATATTCCAGACCCTAACTAGAAAAATGTCCAAAACTTTTTTTTTTTCTAAATATGTAAGACCTTGAGCAAACTACTGTTTCTTAGATTCTGAAAATGCTGAAATGCAGCCACATTATTGCACTTAAGTGTTATAACACACCAATGTGTGGAAGTTTTAGTGTATCTGATCACTAGGATCAGTGGGATTTCGATAGCAAGAAGTTTGCATGTATTAAGAAATATTTAATTTGTATAAAGGCGAGCCAGTGGGCGGGGTTGTTGCCGGCGCGTCCCGCGGTGCGGAGTCACCCATCTGGATGCAGTTGGACGCCGCTCCCCAAGTCGGGCCAAGCCCCCCAGCGCCTTCCTTGTCCTCCGCAAAAGGTTCGTAGACAGATCGCTCTATCTGGCCCTCTCTCTGAGACTGGATTAGAAGCCATTGACTAAAATTTCCAGATGCTTCTTTTATTGTATTAGAAGCATCTGTGCGCCATTACTGTAAACGTAGTTCCCATATGACAGTAACTAATGAGGCAAATCAGCTCTGGGGCTTTACTGTGATTAAAAAGAAAACGAGAAGCTTGGTGTTTTCGGAGTAAATCTGTCTGTTGATGTATATAGGGAGATATTCTTATACTAACAGCCACTGCGGTCACGCTGAACACGCACGGGACCCAGGCATACATACAGCTGGAGAAAAATGGTTATAATAATCAGTCACATTTATCGTTTGCTAAGGAGGAGTAGAGAGATTGATCTGGTGTGTGTAACCCTGTAGGATAATGCTATCCATAGAGTGGTTTAATTCTCCGCAGGTGACTCTGGATTACAGAGCTTCTGGAAATGGTTGGGGTTTTTTGGGGAGGGGGGCAATCGGTGGGCATCGCTCACCTGCGCCGGGCGATTCCTCTGCGCAGACGGACCGGTGTCTCCGGAGATTATTGCGCGCCCCTGAGTGGCGTCCGGCTATTTAAAGACGCGCCGATTGCCGCGGATGCCGCCCCCGCCCCCTTCCGTGAGCCCGGAACATCCGAGAGCAGCTGTCTGCCCAAATCGGAAATCGGCTCATAAATCCGCGGCGGCAGGACCGGAGAGGGAGGCAGAGCGACTCCGCATCAGTTCACCTGTTGTCACTGCCTTGACTTTCAGGCTTATTTTTAAATGCAGAATCCTCCTTTTGTAA
>JAODKL010000034.1:6074691-6084800 GCA_026780765.1 Petrocephalus schoutedeni
ATCAATTTCCTTAACTGATTATTGATCTCTTTTCCGAATTCTTGCTTGAGGAATTCCGCAACTATTTAGAAAATCTGGACTTTCTGTTAGTGCTCTGCATCTTAGCCGGACCGGGATTTTGGGCTGCCCAGGGCGTTCGTATCGTCTGTGTATTTAAAGTTGTATTTTTGCTTAAACTGGGCCACATTTCAAAAGCATTGTTTTTTGTTGAATGGAGACCCACTGTCATGGGTAATCATGAAGACAGTATTACACTACGGGGCACTTTGCAGCATATGTTAGAAATAAGTTACTGAAAATATTTCACATTGCTGGTTCTGCTGCCCAAATGCATGGAAACATTCACAATGTCCCAGAATGCCTTGTGTGGACTGTCAGGCGCACTCCATTGGCTCTAGTCTGTCTGTTGCACATGAGTTGACAGCAGTGCTTAGCACCGGCAATGGTGGGATCCCCAAACAGCCGGCATGCCTCTCTGATGCAACTGCGGAGTCACCCAGGGTGATAATGCGCCGATTTTCCAACCAGGCACTCTTCAGTGTTATATTAAGAACCCTAACATTTGACCTGAACAATTGATAGGTGGCTTTATATAGTTATTAAGCACAAAGCATTTTCACGTAGCTATGTGTGTGGGGACTGACCCCCATTTTAATATAATTAATGCCAGTACACCACACCTCAGCCACACATGATCATTGATATTTGTTTTTACCTAAATGTTTTTTGCAGTCTTTTTCCAGGTTTTGCTGTTGCCCAAAAGAATTGCTGTTTCAGTTAAAATAAATACATACTTTAATTTATTGTGTTAAGCATACTTGACAGAGATTTGTGAGTGGTACTCCAGTCACTTAATATCCTGGTTATATGCCAGAACACAGTATGTTTAAAGTGCTTGTATTTCAATATAGTGACCTTTAAAATTCAGTTAATATAGAGTTCGCTGTGGTATTTCAGCAGAATTGAGAGGGCTACATTAATTATATTTCAATAGTCTTCCTAATGATGTAACACCACAATTGACACAATAAACATGAATCTCGTGGAAAAATACCTTCGGTTTTACATGAAGGTGTTAGAATCTGGCATCAGTCGTCAGAATGACACTTCAGCTGCTGAAAAACTAGCCAATCACTGGCCGCGATCAGGCTTGCACCACGTACCTTGTGCCAAAGTGACTGTCAAAAGAAGAGGTAGACAGAGAGCCACCTTCCCTAAGTCCCACATGGTGCCAGTCCTAGGGTCTTCCTGCAGAGCTTATCTTGGCTTGCTTTAGAAGGCTTCCCAGCTCGGTAGACGAGGGTGAAGAGGATGAAGCACTCCTAGGAGAGCCAGATCAGGCCGTCCGAAGCTGAGCAGCGTCTGTTATCTTTTGACACTGGTCAGTGTGAGTCCTTCTTAAGACAGAGGTTTAAAAGAAGGGACATCCAGCCGACGGCCCCGTCCGGCCCCCTCCTGCCTGTCATTGGCCAGCAGGTTCTGTCTGATGTGCCCCCCCCCCCCCATCCGCAAATCGGGCAGAAAGCATGCGGTCCGCTTACTGAGTGTGTGCTGTTTTACATGCTCAGCATGTCGCTCCTAAGCGATGTGTGCCAGTTGTGGTTTTTTTCCGGTCGCTGGGACCAGTGACTTGTAAAGTAGCTCAGAAAATGAGTGATATTGACAAATCAAAATCATGACATGTAATTATGAAAAAATTCTGAAGTAACTGGTCACCTGACTCTAAAGTCCATCAGTGTCACATACTTATACCCCGTATTGCTGTTGTATTTTTGCTTTCAGTATGATGTATGCTGATATTTTATTGACAAGTTTATACATTTTTTCCAGCCTTTCCTAGTCAGAAAGAGATACCTTGGCTAGACTTCAGTTGACTGGCCTGTGTTTTATGCAGTCAGCTGAGAGTCAGTCATTTTTATTTATTGTCTTTTATTGCAGTGCATGTTTGAGACCACAGGGCTTCGTATATACAAGTAAGAACCCTTAATAAACAACCATAAATAATCACCAAACAGGCATGCATAAATTATGTATGCAAATGAGATTTACATTACGTGTCTGACTGAAACTGATAACAGCGATCGCCACACTGCGTCCTACGAGCACGGCGAGGTGTTGTGTAAGTTTTTCCGACTCCCGCCGTGTTCCGAGATGATGGCAACAGCAGATGTTAACCTTGCGCTGAGATGTTGTAAGTTGAGCAATTGTTTACCAGACCCGGCTGCACATTCTGTATGAAGTGTGGCCATTTGGCATGTTAGCGGGGGAAGGCGGCGCCGTCCTGTAAAGCCGAGCGCAGCGATTACGCCCAAATACGCTGGAGATGCAGAAGGAACTGGCAGAGGTCTGGGGCACAAGATGTGCGAGCTTTCCTTACTGCTGCCTGATATCCAAAGTGGCCATTATTTCCTATGATGAAATTGACGATATAATTTTAACATTGTTAAAAATACGATATAGTTTGCATTTCTCCAACGCATGAATGCCTGCTTTGTTCATATTTAATTATATGAGGAAACATATTTAAATGTGATGCTCTCTTATTTCATAATTGTTCATTATAAATATGTATATGTTGTGTTTGGGGATTTTTATAGAATCATAGTGTTTTCCATACACTGTAAGGAACAGACACATGCCCTGCTGTAACCTGTGCTTTTCAGCTTTTTTCTGATGGATTATTTTGAATCTAGAGCCATCATTTCTGTGCATGTGCATCTGTATATATTAACTGCATTCATATAATACATGAAGTCAAACGAAACATCCACAAACCTCAAAATTTACTGTGGTGATAAATCGATTTTTTTCAGTTAATTCAAATTTTAGATCGATGTGTAAAGTGGAAATCGCGATTCACTTTAACTAATTAACATGGAGCCTGTGATGTTCCCCAAATATTATTCATATGCATAAGTTTGGTTTTTTTCCATTCTAGGGGCTCCATAAATTATAGCATACCGGACTGCTCTCTGTCAAGCCCCCCCCGTCCCCCTCGAACACCAGCACACAGTAGCCAGCTGGGAGAACAAGCGTCACCAAGTGAGGAGCCCGTCTCGAAAACACACAGCATCTCCTCAGTCATTTGGAAGTGTTTTGGTTATGCAGAGTCCAGTCTCAGAACAAAACCACTGTCCTCTGCACATTTTTTTTTATTTTAAGGTCACACCACAACGAACGTATTTTAGCATCTTAGAGAGAGGCACGCAGCCGAGTGGCAGAAGCGCGTAGCTCTGCGAGATGCACGAGCTAGCGGCCACCTCCAAACACCTGCTAAATACCTGCACGTAACAACAGCGGCCTCCTTCTCACGTTGATTTCCAAACTATGACAAGGGATCCAGGTTGAAACAAATTACAGATCCGACAACGTTTCATATCGTCAAAGACATGGTGCCCGTGTATACAATGGAACCCAAAAACTGGGTTAATTCAGATGCTAAATAAAAATGGCCCCCGATATGAGCTAAGAAGCTGAGAGATTTTAATTTTAGTCCATATCATCCAGCCCTAGGTAATCTGCAGGTTTGCTAGAATGGTAAGCAGTGATTCTAGCATCTTGCAAAGCCTGCGCTTTTTATTAACAGGGATGTAGACAATTCAAGGAGCATGTCCATCACACATAATGAATGAACTGTGAAAACCTGTTATTAACTATTCTGCATTTCTGTTAATGTTCCCTGCTTTCCCATCATGAATGAGAGCTTCAGAGTTGTAGTAAACATGAGGCTTGATCCACAGTAGCAAGACTGTGCTTAAAACCATTTTCTCACT
The DNA here is from genome assembly GCA_026780765.1 of Petrocephalus schoutedeni. NCBI lineage: Eukaryota > Metazoa > Chordata > Actinopteri > Osteoglossiformes > Mormyridae > Petrocephalus > Petrocephalus schoutedeni. The sequence continues at coordinate 6,078,465 of JAODKL010000034.1, forward strand.
GCTGGTAAATATCCTTCAAATTTGATTCCAAGTATCAACACTCCATTTAAGGGTCGTTGTGGTTCTGTTCGTCAGCAGGCCCTCCTCCGTCCCAAATCACGTTCCTCACGTACAGACATCATCTTCCCTCTCGCTCAAATCCAAGCACCGGAACGAAAGACAAACAAGCTAATACTTCAAGTTATATAACTGGAAACAATTGCCCATGAAACATTGTTTCTTTCTGAAACGACTTTTCACTCCTGTCCCAGGAAATGAAAAGCAAGAAAGCCAGTGTTTCCTTAAGGGCCAATACTATCCGTCATACTTTCTGTAAGTAAGATCCCCTCGCTGAGAATAACACAGCGCGCAGAGACGTTTATGTGCCGTGTATATGTGTGCGTATGAAAGTGTAGTCTGTATGTCTGCTACACATCTACGGGCCTCACTGTCCTTCCACGGCTAGGGTGCCAGAGTCAGCATCGTCCGAAGGTTTGTGGAAGCTGTAGTGGGTTAGAAATCTTAACTGAGAAGGCAGATCCTCAATCAGGGCAGAATTTAATGTGAGTGGGGGCCCCAGAGCTAAAGTCTTTGTTGGGGCCTTACCAATGGCATAAAATGTTTCTGTAATAACCAGAAAAAAAAACATTAGGGGGCCAAAAAAACTGCAGCCCAGGTTAACATGTTCGGTCTAGTCCTCAACCCAAAGCATCGCTTTAGACTCAAACCCGTGCTTCCAGCTTGGCCTCTTCTACGGTTCCTTTTGTTGCAGAATGATGGGGCTTCTGGGAGCTCATAGTGTATTCTGCTGAAAGGCCAGGAATATGCCCACATGCTTTTTAATTTCTCCGTCGATACTCAAATCCCTTATCTCTTCATGGAAATTCTGGAATTTGTGTCGTTGTTCAAACAGAAACTATATTTATTCATCGGTGTTGATTAAAAAATAGTCATTAGCCAGTAGCCTTTAATGCACATTAGAACAAAATATGCATAAAAAACAAGTTTTGTGCTTTGTGTCTTCTTGGTCTACAGTCAGGATTGTTAATACCTAGATACATTGCCTAAATACCAAAAAAAAGCCATTTACAGGTAAACTGGGCTAAGACAACGCTCCATATTTAAGACCTTTTATTTATCCAAGACCCCTACAACTGCTCGAAAAAGAATATAAAAAAAACCAAACAGCTCAAACGAGGAAAAACAATGTGGGATGGAGCACTTCACATGTGTAACGTGGCATGTACTAACATACTACTTTAAAACGTAGTAATTCATGACAATAAATAATTTATACTATGGGAAAATTAAACGTCACATGAACTTTCAGCACCAAATTAGTAACATTTTGCTGTGATTAAAGAAAAAAAAATGCAGTGAATAGCCACACTCTTCTTAAACTGTTTGCTAATTTACGACGACTGAGACCACCCACAATGCAACATTCTAAACAGTCCATTTTTGTTCTTTTTTAGAAGCAAGACGGTGACTGGAAAATATGTTCCAGACCCACATAATATAGCTTGGCAATAGTAACAACAAACTATTATTATTATTAATAATATATCTATTAAATACAAAAAGGAGCTTGTGTGTGTATATATAATAGTTTATCTGTAAAAGCGACCTGGGTGTGTTTGTTACAGTTCTATAAGGCAGTCCGTGCCAGGGTACTCGGGCAGATTGAGCTCATATTTCTTCTGTATGTCGTAGGGAAGGAAGCGTCCCACCAGGAAGTGCTTCCCGGGGAAACTGGCCGCACACCTCTTCGGCACCGTGAGGGAGATGAGAACCTCAGGATTAATGCCGTCTGTGCTGGGCTCGTCCGTGTCCCAGCCTTCGACAGAGAGGCGAGGTGAGCAGAGAGTGAGTGTCATTTAACAGTAGGAGGAAAGATACAATAACTGTTTGACTTAAGGCTAGCTTTAAATTGCGTATCTTAGCCTAGTTGCTTGGCGGAAACACAGCTGCTGGCCATCCAGGTGTCCAGCATCCCTGACCCCCAGCGGCCGGCTCCTTACCCGACGGCACGTCCACGCTCACGATGGGGATCTTGATCTGCTTGAGGGTAGCCAGGATACTTCCGTAGGGCTCCTTTACGTCAGTGTGATCCGCTTCGGGTCCCAAGATGGCGTCGATCACCAAGTTATAGGCGTCGTTTATCAGCTGTACCTAAACCAGGATGGAAGTAATCGATGTTTGAACTGGGAGTGACTACAGAACTCTGTGAACTGGGTCTCTATATGACGCATTTTAATAACCCTAACTTGACAGATCCTAAATTATATAGCTAAAAAAGCATTTTTGTATAGCAACATGCACATATCAGTGAAAATGTAATACATTAAAAAAAATATATATATATATTTTTCTGTTCTTGGCCACACACCTCTGTAGGTAGGTAGGAGAGGAAGGGGATGTCCATCTTCTCGCACTGTACTGTGAAGTCCTGATGCAGACTTTGAGGGGAGCGCTTCGGGTAGAAGATGGTGGGCTCGTATTCCTGCCAAGGGGAGGGGGAGAGGATGGCGCGTCAGCATGTTTTACAAACATGTTTTATTTAACAGACGCTTTTATCCTAAGTGATGTACAAGCGAGGAAAGCTGGGGGTTTAGTTAAGTGCATTCTTCAACCCATGACCTTTAGGGCAGTGGGTATGATCCTGCACTCACTAATCCACACAGCTGCCCCAGGTAGGCAGGAATCATATTGGCCGGCCTCGCCAACTCACCTGTGATCCAAACCACTAACAGTCCGTAAGACAGCTACCCTCTAACTGTACTGCTAGGCTCGTGTGTCTTTGTTTTCATTTTTCGCTAAGCAACGCCGTCGAGAGGAGCCGTCTTTCCGGCCGTCAGAGTCCACAAGCATCCAAACGCCTGTCTCTCAGCGGGAATGACGCTCTCTGCATTACCCACCCAGGGCCTCGCAACATGAAATAGTGTGAGCTTAGTGTCCACGCCGGTGCTCTCACCGGGATCTGTGGTTTAGCCCCAACCTGAAATAGGACGGCCTCGTCCACTTCATCGCGGGCAACTGGGCATCATAAGAGCCAGTCACCGCCAGCCCATAAACACGAAAACCTCACGCAAAGTATATGCCAATGAAATATTCAGTTTGAAATATTAGGCAGACTGAAATAGGACAAGTTTATATCCATTCAAACACCGCCGGGGAAGCTGAAATGTTTAGCACTTGCCTTCCAGTGATGGTTATTTATTATGGGAATGGATCCCTGGTGTTATGTAAAATATACAGTGTGAGCTCGCAGTGAAAGGCAGAGTGGATTAGTGTCCCGTGCATCAGTGGAGACGCCAGGGCTGTACAGATGAATGGAAATGAGCCCCGGATTTATTCACACCTAGCTGACTTATTTTTCTGTTTTGTATTTTATTTTATTTTTTTCATATTTCTCCTGCAGGGTGTGAGGGGGCGAGGTCTTTTGGTGACAGATCAGGGGCAGCTGAGGGTTTGACATCTTGCTTTGGCTGGTCATCTCGCCAAAAACGTGCCCTGTCTGGAACCCAGGACGACGTCAGAAATGAGGTGGCAGGCTGCAGATTTTCCTCACATACCCAGCAGCTGCCTGACTACCTTATCAGGTAGTCAGGGATTTCATTTTCGGGCTTCATTATGAGAGTCTGTATGACAGGATAGAACTGCTCTAGCTGTCTGTTAGACAAGCTGAAAGAGTCCGGTTCTAGATTGACTTCAGATGGTTCCAGGTGTACCTAGACATGGTTGCGGTGCAGCGACCTTTCCTCGTTTCATGAACTGCTCTTTCTTCAGCACTGTTCTGCTGAGTTTGACACGGTGACCCTACGCCGTCGCTGACCAGCTGAATCACCCAACAGGCAGTCCCCTTGCGCCCCGGCCCGGCCCACGTCCCCAGATGGCACCCCACTCACAAATATGCGGAGGTGGCGGGCGCATACGAGCCCCACGGAACCGTTCTGGTCGGGCCCACAGACCACAAGGACCGTGGGTTGCTTCTTAGCCAGGGTGCCAAGCGGGAAGGCCTGCAGAAGGAGGGGAGGGGTGGGGGGGGGGGGGGGGGGGGGGCGGGGACACGGGAAGACTCGGTAAAGGTGTGAAGGAGAGCAGAAGTGCAGATCGCCTGCTGACCTGGCAGTTCCTCTCTACTTGCAGGGTTCCTTGGTCAATCGCCAAGCAACCAGCATCCACCTTTGTTGACTGAGGTATCCATAGCGGGGGGAATGGGGGGGGGTGGGGAGCGCAGAGGGAAATGACATCCTTTGTTTATTTACTTTTTTTAGAGCCCAAACTATTTAAAATAACCCTGACAGTGTCGGAAAAATACCATCACGCGCGTCACAGGATGCGAACTTTAAATAACACACTTTCCATCGCTCTCCCGAACCCGGGCTGCATGGTCCACATCGTTCGCATTTTCCTGGCCAAGTCTGGGATCTCAGCGTTTCTGCTTTGGGGGGCCTTTAGGTGGCCCGCTGACTGCCTGCTTAAAAAACAATGCCTTTGTTACCGAGCGGCACTGCATGAGCAATACACACTAAAGGGCCGACGGCTGGGGGCATTTCGATCTTTAATCGGAGGAGCAAGCTTGCGTAGATGGACGAGGCAAGAAGCTCGTTAACAGGTAGCGGTCAGTTAGGATAACGAGCACATCTGCTGGCAGCGGGCGCCTCCGGAGACGGCTCACTGGCGTGAACGCGAGCCGTTTATCTCTCTCACTTCATAACACCCAGCCGGTCGGAGGCTCCCAGGGGGACAGCTTGGCCGGCTTCCCCCCGAGCAAAGCGCCGATGCTCATTGAAACTAATTTTCCTTAATTAAAGCCAAGGTGAGACGTGCCCAAGGAAGCATACCAATAAATGGCTGGCAGCCGGGCCCTGCCATCAGTCTGCCTGCAGTCACATCAGGCTTGACATCTCTCCACGTGGCGCTGCTCCACCCCTACCCCCGGGGCAGGATGTCCCCCGGGTGCCCGCGTCTGCCAGCGCTCTCCGTGTCCTGCTGTGGACCGTCCAAGACCCGGCAGGGAACAGCTCACTTTGTTTGCTTGGAGAAAAGCCGAGGAAGAGCTGTCTTCCCCAGGAAATTTGGATTTGTCCTTAAGGACAGTGTTCCACACCTTCAGAAGAGATGTCAGCCAGCGGTCCGGTCTACTCATTACCGAGTAAATACTTATTATTAGACTGTACTACCTGCACTTTTACAGCCAGTTGCGCACTTTGGCTATTTATGGTTATTGTTTAATCGGGACTTATGTCCCTATGTCCTCTGTCTGAAGTTGGGCAGGCATGTATGTCACTGCACATTTTACCGAACACAATTGCATATGTGAAATAAAAAAGCACTTTGAAACAGGAAAGGACAGGGGCACATCTGTGAAGCCTCCGCTGATTAGCGACGCGTCCCCTAGTCATGTCCCGACGCCCACGGCGTCGTCTTAATGAAGACAAAAGAGCAGGCAGCGGGGACATGACAAGTTCTTACTACTTTCGAATTTCGGAGTAAGTTTGAGTCTAGTCGCCGAGTTAGAGTTAATCGTGCGGGCCTGAAATTAACTGTGGGTTTGGATTTCGGTGGGGGGTGGCGGGGTGGGGGGGAGTTCATAGCTTCCCATCTTCCAGCTGGTGACCTCAAGCTCTCAAATGGAATAATCTGTGACCTTTTGGGTTCGCTTGGGGCTTCGGGTAGCAGCACAATACAAATAAATTCACAGTCGAAATCAGTAGTTCTAATAATTGAAATAATACATGTCCCTGGGCTAAATGTAGCAGGAAAATAAAAGATCTTCTGCCAGAACAAGTCAGGAAACATACATCATTTGTCCAGGAATGTCCACAGCAGAAACACAAAGGTTAAACAAACTTTCAGGTTGGTCACATGAGAGCGTTCGAGACGACTCTCCGACAACGATCTCTCGACCGACCCATACCAGACAGAACCAGTGACCACATCGGTCTGGCTGGGCCCGCTTCAAGCTCCACATGTAGGGCTGATGTAAGGCTTCTCCCTGCCAGATGGAATTCAATCATCTAACCGAGTCGCTCCCCACTGCTCACTGCCACTGACGCCTCAGGCTCCGCAGAATTGCCGAGACGCCGGGTCCTCAGTGAGCTGAAGGAGAAGCCACACATCGTGCCCGTGCCCGCTGCCTGTGCCCATTGCCCATGCCCATGTCCATGCCCGCTGCCTGTGCCCGTTGCCCATGTCCATGCCCGCTGCCTGTGCCCATTGCCCATGCCCATGCCCGCTGCCTGTGCCCATTGCCCATGTCCGTGCCCGCTGCCCATGCCCGCTGCCCATGCCCACTGCCCGCACGCCTAACGTGCCCGCTGCCCGCACGCCTAATGTGCCCGCTGCCCATGC
>JAODKL010000034.1:6119506-6135373 GCA_026780765.1 Petrocephalus schoutedeni
CACACACATGGAAGTTTGTTCAATGTTTGAAAACTAGTTTAATTTCAGATGAATAATACCCACATAATTTCATTTTTTTTTATTTTATAAAGCTATATTATGATATAGATGTTTTATAGATTTCGAAGACTGACATTTAGAGTAATATACTTAGGACTTCACTTGAAAACCTTGAGTCGGGCATTGCAATTGATTCATCTTTAAATGTACCATATGGGTACCTGGAGTCTGGGATAACTAATAGGATAACTATTACTTTGATCAGCTTCAGTCAGATTAGTTATCAGTAAATTGTGGCAATTTTAAATTGCTTCACACTGTATGAATACCCTTTGCCATTTTCACTCCCCCTCAGTCGTCGTTCTTTCTTTTGTGTCTTAGTTAACAGTTAATTAATAGCTTTTGATACATAAATGTTGTTCCTTAGGAGAATCCTCCCTGAATCTTCTGTGTAACACTTTTACTTTTCCTTATTTTCAAACTGTAAAAAAAAAAGAGTTTTGCAGGTTGTTTAAATTTCTCCCCTGTCCCTCGCAGGGATTAATGCTCTGGATAAAGAGGCCGCAGGGACGGCTGCGATAGGAAAGAGGTCCCTGTCGCAGGAGAAGGACAATGACGGCTCAGCGAAGCGGCCGAAATCGGCGGAGGACAAGACGGCCGGCGGCGAGCAGGTAACCCTCATGAGCTCCGTCACGAGCCGGAGGGGTGTGGGCCGGCGTCTGGCTTTGTGGCCGAGAACGGAAGGTCGCCAGCTCCGATACTGCTGACGGCTCTTTGGGCGAGGCCCTTAACCACAGTTACTCCTGGGATGCTTCGGACAAACCTATCCGCCAAACGAGTAAAATGGAAGATGAAGGGTTAACCGAAGACCCACAGAGGGGAGGGGTTTCTGTGTAGCCCCGCCCATTTCAGCAGAATACCTGGGTTCACTTCCACCCTCAGCGTCTCTCCATATCTTATGTGATTTTAAATTAAATTATGAAGTATTAGCTGGTCTTGTAGGACTTTGAGTGATGCAGGTCTTAGTAATTTCTGAAATGGATTACATTAAGAGAGGTGGTGGGAAGCAGCAATCTAAAAGTACTCCTTCTAATGAGGGTCAGGCTGTGACTGAAAAGGGGACACACCTTTGTCATTTGTAATCTTCTGATTAGAATTTCCAGCCAATCACGTCCGGCCAATAAAATTGCACGAAGTGAACACTTAGGTGAATTAGATTAAATCAGCTTTCTCTTTATTTACATTTTGTGGGGTCATATTTGTTAAGTATGAAATATATTTAATTAAAAGGATAAGAAAATATATACGCCTCTTCCTCTCTCGGATGGTTTTCAGAGATGTAGAGGCTTATGTGTTTATGTTTGCTTCGGTTTAACAAACTCTGTTTTGTTTTAACCAGGTTCAGCAGTGCCCATACTGCAATTACAGTAGCAAAGATGCAAATCGCATCCAGGTGCACATCATTTCCCAGCATTCCATGCAGCCTGTCATCTGCTGCCCCCTGTGCCAAGACCTGCTGACCAACAAGATCCACCTTCAGCTTCACCTCACTCACCTTCACAGCGTGGCTCCGGACTGCGTGGAGAAGCTGCTCATGACCGTACGGACAGCTTGCGTTTTCAACAACCGTAGTAAAAAAATAAAATAAAATAATGAAATTGGTCATGGCTGTCACCCTTGCTGAGGGCCAGAGCACTGTGGCCAACTTGGACAAAGGCTGCCTGTGTTAAACGTCTCCCCTGCATTCAGAGCCCCCCCGGGGGGATTTGGTCACGAACATGAAAGTTTCCCTCTGTTGGGAAAGCCAACACCACTCTTAAAAATAAACTTTTGAACTTTCAAGAGGAATTTTTATTTGTATGTTTTGAAGAGCACTAAACGTTTGCCCAGTTACATATAGCATGTTGTAATTATATGTTTATGTGCATAGAAAGTGAGAAAATTTAAAGAATTTGCAAAAAATGAAGGTTTTCAGCGATACAGCATTCATATTTAATCATGCTTTTTATTTGCTTATATTTTTTTGTTGCCAGGTTTCGGGACCAGATGTTATGATGCCTAATAACATGCTGTTACCCACAACCGCACAAGATCCGTCTCCTATGGACACTTTCACCGCTTTACCAGAGGGCCCGGGAAAGTCCCAGAGTAAGAATATACCACTTGCAATTTTTTGGACAGTTAAGGCAAGCTAATCTTTGACCAGACAATAATAGGCTGGGGAGAAAGAGTAAATTATTGTTGACTAATCCTTTTTATTGGACTTACAGAATTCTTTTAGCAGCTACAATTGACCAAGATTCTTATCAATGATCAATGTAATGGACGTTTTCCACAATTCTCACATTCATTTGGATACTGTGGAAACCATCCATCTATCTATCTTCCAGCCCTTACTCAGTGCCGGGTTGAAATCTTCATGTAAATATAGATAGGATTGAGGGTTATTTCCAGTGTATAAGGCGGCTTCCTTCACTCCCTTTCAGGTGACAGTTCCAGCGATGAGAAGAACAGCACCTCGCTGGATAAGGCTGAGCAGGAGCTTCCAAATGAGGAGCAGAAGCCACCAAAGGAAGCTTCTGAGGCGCCTGAGTGGAAGAAGAGCGGCAGCCAGGACCCAAAGAGCGCGGAGCCCCTGCAGGAGCACCTGAGTGAGCTTCAGAAGTGCCAGCCGCTCTCCGTGTCCGATCGCCACGTCTACAAGTTCCGCTGCAACCACTGCAGCCTGGCTTTCAAGACTATGCAGAAGCTTCAGATCCATTCCCAGTACCACGCCATCCGGGCGGCCACCATGTGCAGCCTGTGCCAGCGCAGCTTCCGGACGTTCCTGGCCCTCCGGAAGCACCTGGAGACGGGGCACCCGGAGATGAGCGAAGCAGAGGTGCAGCAGCTCTGCAGCACCCTGCCCGTCAACGGGGACCTGTGTTTGGAGAACGACGGCCGGCCGCTCGAGGATGCTCAGATGTTTTCCCAGGACATGGATAAAGACGACGAGCCAGACCCGGAAGGGAAAGCCAGCCCAACGGGCAGCGACAGCAGCCCATTGCTGGACGAGTTGGGCTCGGAGCCGAAGCGGACTTTGCCGTTCCGAAAAGGGCCCAACTTCACCATGGAAAAGTTTTTGGACCCTTCGCGTCCATATAAGTGCACAGTGTGTAAGGAGTCTTTCACCCAGAAGAACATCCTGTTAGTCCATTATAATTCTGTCTCACACTTACACAAGCTGAAGAAAGTCCTGCAGGAGGCGTCGAGTCCGGTTCCCCAGGAGACTAACAACAATGTTGATAACAAACCATATAAATGCAATATCTGTAATGTTGCTTACAGCCAAAGCTCGACACTGGAGATCCACATGCGATCCGTGCTTCACCAGACAAAAGCCAGAACTGCCAAAATGGAAACCAGCAGCACTGCAGTGAGTGGAAACAGCGGAGCGGCGTCCTCTAGCAGTCCTGTTAGCCAAGGAAGCGTCGACTCCGCAGGCTTAGCAGTGTCAGCTAACAAAGAAAACAGTGTAGAAGCCAAAGAAATCAACAAAAAGCATGCTACCGATCATATTGCAGCCCAGCCGGCCCAGCTGCCGGCCCAGTCGCCGGCGCAGCTCCAGATGCAGCTGCAGCACGAGTTCCAGCAGCAGTCCCCTTTCTTTCAGCCGCAGTTCCTAAACCCGGCCTTCTTCCCTCACTTTCCCATGACGCCCGAGGCCCTGCTGCAGTTCCAGCAGCCCCAGTTCCTCTTCCCTTTCTACATCCCCGGCACGGAGTTCAGCCTCAGTCCCGAGCTGGCGTTGCATTCCGCCGCTTTCGGGATACCCGGCATGACGGGGTCCTTCCTGGAGGACCTGAAGCAGCAGATGCAGCAGCAGCACCAGCTGGGCCAGCAGCACCTCCAGCTGTCCCAGCAACAGCAGGCCGCTCAGATGCAGCAGCAGAAAATACCACAGCAGACGAGCAAGCCCAAGGCGGAGCAGAGCGGCGCCTCAGTCGCCGAGCTTCAGGTTCCCCGGGAATCGGAGGATATGCAGGAGAGATCGGAAAACAAATCTAAACAGGAGACATCGAGGGATAGCGAAATCTCAAAGGACAGCAAAGATGCCAGGAAACAAAAGCTTTCGGAGCCCCTCTTCCCTCCGCCTCGTATTGTCTCAGGTGCAAGAGGCAATGCCGCTAAAGCTTTACTGGAGAACTTTGGCTTTGAGTTGGTCATTCAGTACAACGAAAACAGGCAGAAAAACCAGAAGAAGAACCGAACTGGTGAAGAGGAGGCCCACGATAAGCTTGAGTGTGGGATGTGTGGAAAGCTCTTCTCCAATATGCTCATTCTCAAGAGTCACCAAGAGCACGTTCACGGACAGTTCTTTCCCTACGGAGAGCTGGAGAAGTTTGCCCAGCAGTACAGAGAGGCATACGACAAACTGTATCCCATAAACCCATCATCTCCGGAGACCCCTCCTCCACCTCCGCCCCCACCTCCACCTCCACCACTGCCATCACCATCACAACCAACTGCCACCCCTATTGGAAAGACTCAGACACCCAACCCTGCCCCTTTGCAGACCACGCAGCCTTCAGCACCGCCGCCACCTCCACCACCCCCCCCGCCACCTCCACCCCCATCAACTGCTCCTCCCCAGGTCCAGCTACCTGTGTCCTTGGACCTGCCTCTCTTCCCACCACTCATGATGCAGTCAGTACAGCACCCAGGCCTCCCCCCTCAACTTGCCCTTCAGCTGCCCACGATGGACTCCCTTTCATCAGATCTTACGCAGCTCTGTCAACAGCAGCTGGGTTTGGATCCAAACTTCCTCCGACAGTCGCAGTTTAAGCGCCCCCGCACCCGGATCACAGATGATCAGCTGAAAATCCTCCGTTCCAACTTTGATATCAACAACTCCCCCACTGAAGAGCAGATTCAAGAAATGGCAGACAAGTCTGGCCTCCCGCAGAAGGTTATCAAGCACTGGTTTCGGAACACCCTTTTTAAAGAGAGGCAACGCTGTAAAGACTCGCCTTACAACTTCAGTATTCCTCCCATCACCACTTTGGAAGACATCAGGATGGAATCCCAATTCGGCATACCGGAGTACTACAAAACTGATCCCAACATGAGTAAGAGGTCATCTAGGACCCGATTCACAGACTACCAGTTAAGGGTCCTTCAAGACTTCTTTGATACTAATGCCTACCCTAAGGATGATGAGATAGAGCAGCTCTCTACTGTGCTCAACCTGCCGACTCGAGTAATTGTTGTGTGGTTTCAGAACGCACGCCAGAAGGCTCGTAAAAGTTATGAGAATCAGGCAGATGCAAAGGACGGCGACAAGAAGGAACTTACCAATGAACGCTATATTAGGACCAGCAACATGCAGTACCAGTGTAAAAAATGCAGTGTTGTTTTCCCACGCATTTTTGACCTCATCACCCATCAGAAGAAACTGTGTTACAAGGATGAGGATGATGATGGGATGGATGAGAACCAGGCTGAGGAATATATAGATGCCATTGACCAATGCAGTCAGAAATTTTTAGGGTACCCAGATTTATCCAAAGTCCAATTTGGAACAGCTACAAGTTCTGGGTCAAGTTCTCCTTTAATGCCTTCACCTCGACCTGACATGGGGAAAACTTCGCCTAAACCTGAAGTAACCAGTGAAAAACCAAAGCAACCAGAGGCTGTTTCCTCCCAAATGATAAAATCTTTATCAGATTCAAGACCATCTAAGGCATCAACTCCTCAACCACCACAACATAAAACTCCCCAGCTCCAAATGGTTAGGCCACCCTCTCAGCCTCAGTCGGCTGCCATCTCATCCAGTCCCTTGTCTATTGCCCTTTCCTCTTTGACAAATAGCCTACCTCCTCAGATGTTGCAGTACCAGTGTGATCAGTGCAAAATTGCCTTCCCCACTGTTGATCTCTGGCAAGAGCATCAGCACATGCATTTTTTAGCAGCCCAAAATCAGTTCCTCCACTCACAGTTCCTAGAAAGACCCCTAGACATGCCCTACATGATCTTTGATCCGAACAACCCCCTTATGACTGGGCAGTTGCTCTCAGGAGCACTCTCTCAGATGCCGGCACAGAGCAGTTCATCCCTACCCAACCCCCTAGTTTCTGGTACGGCTTCTCTGAAGCGCAAGTTTGATGAAAAAGAAGAAAACAGTGCTAATGATAAAGATAGTGGGAACAGTGGTGAAGACCTGCACAGGGACAAGCGCCTGAGGACGACCATCACGCCAGAGCAACTCGAGATCCTTTATGACAAGTACCTGCTGGATTCTAACCCAACTCGAAAAATGTTAGACCACATTGCTCATGAAGTTGGCCTTAAGAAGAGAGTGGTGCAAGTTTGGTTTCAGAATACCCGTGCGAGGGAAAGGAAAGGACAGTTTCGAGCTATCGGACCTGTCCAGTCACATAAAAAATGCCCTTTCTGCAGGGCACTTTTCAAGGCTAAGTCAGCTCTGGATAGTCACATTCGCTCCAGGCACTGGCATGAGGCGAAACAGGCAGGATTTAGTTTGCCTCCAAGTCCTGTGATGACACAAGAGGATGGACGTGAAAGCCCCAACAAATACAGTTTCTTTGAATATCCTCAACTGCCTACCAAGTCAGAAACAAGTGAGTATGAGGTGCCTACTGCATCTTCTACACCAGTAAAACCTTCTGAATCACCAGTAAAAAACTTCTTAAACCCTTCATCCTTAAAAGCAGAAAGCAGTGATGAAATTGAAGGGCTTAATATGAATTCTGCTGAGGTTTCCTTTGATGTAACAAAGACAGATTTTGATGAGACCTCATCAATTAACACGGCTATAAGTGACGCGACGACTGGCGATGAGGGGAATAACGAAGTCGAGAGTGTAAGTGGCAGTGCAGGTGAAAAGCTAGAAGTGAAAATGAATCCCGCACCAAACTCTGAAGCCTGCGAAGAACATTTTCCATTTAACTTAGTCAGCCAGTCTTTGAGTTACACCGGTAAAGACAGCGAACAGTATTTCAGCATGCGAGACGACATCCAAGATGACAATGCAGATCAAAGCGAGACCTCAAGCTTGGCAGATCCGAGCTCGCCCAGCCCCTTTGGTGGCAGTAACCCTTTCAAATCTGGAAAAGGTGGCGGGGAGAGGCTTGGTCATAAACGGTTTAGGACCCAGATGAGCAACCTGCAGCTGAAGGTGCTTAAAGCATGTTTCAGTGACTACCGTACGCCAACAATGCAGGAGTGCGAGATGCTGGGCAATGATATAGGACTGCCAAAGCGAGTCGTGCAGGTTTGGTTCCAGAATGCCCGGGCAAAAGAGAAGAAATTCAAAATAAACATTGGGAAACCATTCATGATAAGCCAGGGCTCGCCGGAAGGGCCACGGACTGAGTGTTCCCTGTGCGCGGTCAAGTATACTGCCAGACTGTCTATCAGAGATCATATTTTCTCTAAGCAGCACATTGCGAAGGTGCAGGAAACACTGGGCAGTCAGGTGGACAGAGAAAAAGATTACCTTGCTCCTACCACTGTTCGCCAGTTGATGGCACAACAAGAACTTGACCGTATGAAGAAGGCAACAGATGTTCTTAGCTTGCCGGCCCAACAGCAGGCTGTGGTTGACAACAGTGCACTTCATGGCCTTAGCCTGCCAACTGGTTACCCAGGAATCCCTGGCCTCCCGCCCGTACTACTTCCTGGTGTAAACGGTCCTTCGTCACTTCCCGTTTTTCCGCCTAACACACCCGGTGAGTTAGCATGAAAAAAAAAGAAAACAACCTGACTAGAACGATTAATTAACTTGCTGTACACATAACTGTTGCCCATTACACACCTCGCAGTTCTCTCAGTGAAGCATGGGATCATAATTGAGGGGACTTATAATGCATGCATCTTTCTAAACTGCTGGAAAAGCATGGATTTGTACAATTTTTTGTGGATTTTCTCTGTTTTATGTTGTTCCCTTCATGGCATTGGTGGTATTTTCTAAAGCACATGTGGCAGTTTTGATCCATAACAAAAGAAAAAGAGATAACTATATGACCTCACTGAAATGCACATAGTCAGTGTGTGACGGCTTTTATGAAGGTCCATATTTCAATATTATTTGTACCACTGTATTTCAGCTTTAGCATCTCCCGGTGCTGGCATGCTTGGCTTCCCTACTCCAGCCACCCCGTCTCCTGCCGTGTCTCTGAGCAGTGCCCCGACCAAGAGCCTGCTGCCAACCCCTCCTCCTCCTCCTCCTCCTCCCGTCCCTTCGGTTCCTTTGGTAAACCATCAGGCAGAGCAGCACGGCAAAGAACCCGAGAAAGAGAAGAGGCCGGAGAAGCCCAAGAAAGTCAAGGATAGAGATGCTGAGACTTCCCACGCCGAGACTCCCGGTGCGAAGAAGGGCGAGCACGCCTCGGCGGCGCTTTCGGCAAAGGGGAAAGGCGGGAGTGAGGTCGCACTAGACCCTGCACAGCTACAGACGCTTCAGAATGCCATCGCTGGAGACCCCGGCGCCTTCTTGGGGGGACAGTTCCTGCCTTACTTCATCCCTGGGTTCGCTTCCTGCTTCTCACCACAGCTCCCTGGCGGAGTGCAAGGGGGATACTTCCCACCTCTGTGTGGGATGGAGGGCCTTTTCCCGTACGGCCCCGCCGTGCCGCAAGCCATCGCCGGCCTCTCTCCGTCCGCCATCCTGCAGCAGTACCAACAGTACCAGCAGTCCCTCCAGGACTCCCTGCAGAAACAGCAGAAACAGCAAGAGCATCAGCAGCAGAAGGCCGCTCCCGTGAAGTCGCTGAGCTCCCAGAGCGACGCTCACAAACCAAAAGAGGCTACGGAAAACAAGGGAGATAAAGGCTCTTCAACCGAAAGCACAAAAGAAGAACCACAACCAGATACCAAAAGTACAAACTTTCCAGATGCTTTTATCGTCCCATCCATCAAGCATGAGTTTATATGTAGAAAGTGCCAGATGATATTTGCTGACGAAGACTCAGCAGCGCGTCATCAGAAGTCCTTCTGTTACTTCGGTCAACCTTTTACGGGCCCGCAGGAGACAGTGCTTCGTAAGGCAGTAAGCAAATATAATTGTCTAGCTTGCGATGTGGCTATTAGTGGGAACGAAGCACTTAGCCAACACCTACAGTCAAGCTTGCACAAAGAGAAAACAATCAAACAAGCAATGAGAAATGCCAAAGAGCATGCTAGATTATTACCTCACTCCCCTAGTCCTAACACCACATCTACCTCGCAGTCTGCAGCTTCTTCTAATAACACCTATCCTCATCTTTCTTGCTTGTCCATGAAGTCCTGGCCCAATGTTCTTTTCCAGGCCTCAGCCAGGAAAGCTGCTTCTTCCGCCTCTGCTTCTTCTTCCCCCCTTCCCTTGCCTTCAACGGTTACCTCAACTTCCTGCAGCACCTCAGGGGTTCCAACCTCACTACCCGAAAGTTGTTCAGACGAATCCGACAGTGAGTTAAGCCAGAAACTGGACGACTTAGATAATTCGTTGGAAGTCAAGGCTAAGCCCACCTCTGGCCTAGATGGTAATTTCAGTAGTATCAGAATGGATATGTTCAGTGTGTAGGAGTGAAAACAGGATCCCTTTGCTAAAGAAAAAAAAAACTTAAGACTTTAACTGCAGTTCCAAAGTTTCTCTAACCCAAAAAAAATACAGTACCAAATGATTGACTCAGGATTGTTTTTCCCATATTGATATGCTGGCAAGATATTGATTGATTTTTGTTATGGACAGAACTGTTGCAAATGCTTGACTGAGCTTATATTGTGTACAAAAAAACATGGAGTAGGAAAAAAAAAATCCCACAAGTTCTTTCAGAGCTTGTTTCAAGCCAAAAACTCTCACGATAGCAAATTGCACCTCAGCTGGATTAAGTTCCAAATGCTAGCATGTACTGTATGGGATGATGATCCAGAAACTTTCAAAGAGAATTTCTCTTAGTTTAGTTAGGTGTGATTCAGTAGCTTTAAATTCTCAGGTCAGAACATAACATTTCTCATTTGTTAAAGAAGCGAGAAGCCTGGTTAAACTGTGGCTTTACCAAAACGTGTCAAGCTTTATTGGAAACGTTTTCTAGATGTGTGTAGTGTACCAAGAGACGATATAACTGTTACTGGACAATGCGCATATTCTTTTAGTTTGCCCCGCAAGACAGTACCAATGAGGGAAATTAGGACGGTGTTTTGTGTCTGGCCCCCCCCCCCCGTGTTTGCCACTTTTTATTCCCGCAAGCTGTATTTATATGACACCTTTTGTTTTCTTGTAGAATATACTAATGATCTGTGCCAACCTCTTACCTTCTCACTTTTACCTCTGACCACACCCTTTTCTGACGAGGTAATAATTCTAGTTTTGATAGACTCTTGAGGACTATGTGAGCAGGATTTTTTTTTTTTATTATTTTTTTTTTTTGTGAATTGCTATTCTGTTAAGGTACTTGCTTGTGTCTGGATTATAGTGCACTTATTTTTTATTTGATTTTTTTAATTTTGTTTCCTTTTTATTTTGGTAGGTCATGTGTTAATTTAATAGTTTGACTTTTTAATTAATTAAACCATCATGTGTATGTAGCACAACGGCAGTTTGGTCTGTTTTCATTAGAGTTTTGACTCCTAACAGTCCAAAGACCTTCGATAATTGGTGCATAAATCGAAGCAGTACTGTATACTTGAATCCGTTAAAATACAAGATGGACAAAATATTTAAAAAAAAGGTATGAATATTTGCTTCTTGTAAGCAAAGAAGCTGCTTTAATGGGGGACTAAAGCATTTGTTCAGTATAATGAAAAGGTTTTCTGTTTTTCCCTGAGCTTGTAGGACTGAATACAGTGTTAACCCTATACACTGCCGTTTAGTGCATAGGTAATTGTATTTCCATTAATACTCTGGGCACTTCCGTCAATCTTCTGTTGGGTCATTTTAACGTATAATTTTTTATTTTTTCGTTAGTCATATATGCATTATGAAGTATTATCTTACAACATTTTGCTGCTACTGTGTAATATTATTTTGCTTGCCATAAATTCTCAGCTTTCTACCAGACAGAGGACTGATTTGCTTTGCATTGCTGTTTTTTTTTTCTGTGTAACTTTAAGAATGTGAAAGTGGTCAAGGGGTGTTCTATTTTACACATCACTCTTTTCGGTAAGATGGGACAATGTCCATTCCAAAGTAACAGAAGGCTATTTGTATGAAAGTAAAAAGGCTTATGAACAAAGAAAGCAAAGCTGTTGTACATATTTGTAGTTGGCTGTGCATGGTACAAATTTATTAATATGAAGAAATGCAAAAATGTATTGCTTTTGGTATTCCTATTCTGAGATGAACAAGTAGCATGTAATGCAACTGTTTGACAGGTTAAATCAAATCATGCTTAAAATCGTTTCAAAGGATGAAATCACGTTACATTTTCATTTTACTTTTATTTTACTTGTACAGGTTTTTTTTGTTTTTTTTTTGTTTTGTTTTGTTTTTGTTAAAGATCAAACGCTAATTTCACAGCAGTTTTTATTAACCTGCATTTTTATGTGAACTTTTTAATGTTCTTATTTGATTTTAGTATTTTTAACGTTTATTTTAATCCTGAAGACACTTTTTGATTGTGTTTAATAAGAGACGTGTTGGCCTCCAAAGGTGCAATCCTTCCTCTGTACAAATATGAGCTACTGTCCTGTTTCCAAAGGCTTTGAGAACATTGCTTTCGCCTTTTCTTCTGAATGTGGATCAGCATTGCAAGACTGAGCTGTCAGTCAACACTATGTGCAAATGGTGTGTTGGCGTGGAAACAAACGGAAAAAAAAAAAAAAGAAAATGCCTCCCACACAAAGGACCAGTAAAGCAAGCCAGACAACAAACAAACAAACGAAACAGGAAACAAACAAAAAACAATGGATGGTCTAATAACATAACTGTACATAAATGTTGCAACTGCACAGCAGCCAAAAACCTTTTTATGGATGGATAGCGTCACGTGTAAGAGGACAGCCTTCAAAAGGTTGAAATTAGGATTGTTCTCCTGGATATCAAACAAAGGGATTATCACGGCGCAATCATATTCTACACAATATGTACTCGCAATGCCTGGGTAACACAGGACACGCACCCTGAGGTTTTAATAAAAAGCCCCTATGGCTAAAACTTTAAATAAACTAAACCAAAAATGTTATTGATGTTTTATATATAGAGAGTAGTCTCATTAGTTTTTGTTACTGTAATGTTTGAAGTCTCAACTGTACCGTATTACGGTAATAACATGGTTTTGAAACTTTTTTTTTTATTTTGTCACAGACCTGTTGTCATAGTTGAAATGACGTTTATTGTAGATGGTATTTGAACAACTTCTGGAAATAGTTCATCAAGTATGTTTGTTGCTCATTGTTGTGATACATTAAAAACTGTATCTGCAAACCACTTCTTTTGATGTGATCAATTTATAGCTATTTTTCATTAGTTTTAACTAAATCACTTATATCAGTGATTCTCCTTCTCCTCCGTCTTTTCCCGTTTTCCCTCTTCCTCCCATAATCACTGGCATGCATTTCCTCATGCAGTTGCATACATTTTGTTGTACCATAAAAGATCTTTCTTTTTTTTAAGCAAATGAAAACCTTTGCAAAGAATCACTCTTTTTTTTATGCTGAGAGGTGTAAAAAATACCGTATACACAAGACTGCCTGAGTAAAGCTAATGGATTCAATGTACATACTCTGTACAAATGAGTCTAATAAATATTTGTTGAATTATATCACTAAAGCCTTTTCTCATGGCATTTGAATTGGACACAATTAAAAGAAAATATATATTTTGTATCCAAACCATTTCTGTTAAACGTAATCAGTTTTCATTAACCGTTAAATCCAGTTAGGCTTGCAGTGGTCCGGAAATTCTGGATTCTGGGGGGGGGGCGTAAGTTATGTTACGCTGTGTTACGCGCCAGGGCGTTGCAGGGCAAAAATGCATACACGCACACACTTGAGACTCTAAACAAACCTAAGCTCCTTGCAAGCGAGGCTGGGACTGGATTCAGACCAACAACCCTGTTGGTAGGAGGCCACTTTGCGAGGCAACTGTTACAGCTACCATGTTACAGCATGGTATGGGGTTCATAGAAAAAAGGTATCAGCAATCTGAACTTATAGGCGATTTATACATCAAATGCATCTGAACAGTACAAAAGCAGGAAACTGTTCGTAGTCCAGATACATGTAAAGATATCCTATCCTTTTACTAGACGCTGTACGTGGGCTTTCCAGTGTTAGACTATATACTGTATATAAATACAGATTTGTGCTAGCCGTAAGCCTAAATGTTAAGCTTATATATTACATAGTGCAAACCTGAGCCTAATTTATGGTCGTAGCATTTTTAGCCAAATTATTGTTACTTTGCATGCCGTAACATCAAACAAAAAGCACAAAATATACATATAAATCAGATTTAAGCTTCAAATAAATTTACCCTGTATATGTGTTTGGAACATGCTCCAAGTAGAGTTTTGGGAGAAATCCTTTCACTGTATAAAGATGCTGAAATTAGATGATTTACTTCCATTGGAGCTATGGAATGTAAGTTTAAACAGCAGGAAAGTGTCAGCTAATTTTTGGTATTTGAATGCATGCATTGTCAAAAACAGCACAAAACGACGCGTCCTGGGAACAGCGTGCCCTAATCCCCTAGGCTACAATGCAGTCTGATAAGGAATGATGAGGTTGTACGTTTTTGTAATCATCACCCCATTTCACTCTAATGAGGTTTGCAGTGACCCGTTTCAGCTCAGAATTATTAGCATTAGTTTCAGCCGCGGATGCATTTCAAAGACAACAGTATTGGTTTCTCATCTCGTTTTATATTTGCAATAAATGCGTCTCTGTGCGCCAGACACTCGGCGTCCCAGCTGCTATATGGGTGCGTGGCTTTGTCGAGTCTTCATGAGCATCGTGCCTGAGCAACTCTTATTTCCATGACTGCCGGCTCATGCCCTCAGGATGGCGCCCGGATCGAGGGCCGTTGGTCATTTCTGCTGCCAAATTGCCAGCCAGTCACCGCTCACTGAAGGGCCAAAAACCACCTATACTTAAAAACCACCTATACTATATCCACCTGTACTTTAAAATGTCAATATAAAAACATTGTTATTACAACTACAGTGTCCGCTTATGTGAAATGTTAGCCTGACACAGAGTACATACAACTGCATGGAGCAGGGCTCAGGGAGAAAGTGTATTCAGAGCCTTAAGTTATTTAGGTGTATATAGGCCATCTATAAACCAAAAGACTGGTGCATACGGCTTAATCCTTCAAAGGAAAGGAAGTGTTTATAATCCAAATACATGTAACCTGCACCTTTACCAGATGGCACACCTGGGCTAGGTACACCCACAGGCAAACAACCGAGACGTTAACACGCAAGCAGAGGGCTACTGGAAAACGTTATAAGTAAATATAGCATCTCTTCCACCGAATTGCTGGTTGATAGTCACTGTTCGCTGAAGGCCCAAAGTGTGGCTATATCCACCTCTATTCAACAATATCAATAGAAAAAACATGTGATTTTGTTAGACTGAGGCGTCTGTGCACGCTTGTGCCGCCACGCCCCCCGCGGGCACCCACCCCCACGGATTTGGGTGAGTCGTCAAAATCGCGACATAGCTTCCTGTCTGGAAGGAAGTGGCCCACGTCGGGTCAGCGTGCGGTGTATTCACAACAAGCGTGTCGTCTCCGTCGGGGGTGTAATTGGCTCTGGGGGGACGAGAGGTAAATGTTAAATAGAAGTGGGTTGAATAATAACTTCGCCATTCGAACAATAGGTCGCATAAATGTAATTATTTGCCCGTTTGTGTACTGTGAGTAATGAGACTTAAAAAAAAAGCCACAGACATTTATTTTTACAGCGTCTCCATGCAGCATATTTATATTGATAAGTCTGCCCCACGGTAAATCGCACTCCTCCTCACAGCCCGTTAATGCCGTCTGGTCATTTTTTTCCCAGATGCTCGTCCACATCCCTCACTGCCATCTTCATTCCTAAATGACGTCCCTTGGTGATTGATGATCTGGGGGGAATAATCTTGATATCACTCAGCTGCCCCCAACATTCATAACCGATAATTCTTGCCTCTTTTTAGCCTGTCAATATCTGCCAGATTATTTGTCTTCATCTCCCCAGGAGCTGTGAAAGGTGACAATTCACGCCTGTTTGGATGTTATCTCTGCTCATCAGACAGTGAAATTGACTAATCAAGTCAAGCTGTGAAATAATTGTGTAAATACATAGCAGGCGGCCTCATATACACATGCATTTGTGTGTGTGTGTGTGTGTGTGTGTGTGTCCGCGTCTGCATTTAAAGATCCCGCCGTACATATATGTCATGTGTGTCCCATACATACTCTCCTGACATGATATATGATTTACATAAAGTTCTCGGGAATTTGACACACAACCCAAAACATAATGACCAAATTCATGTCAACGTTATTAATAGGGAAAGCGGCTTTCTCTATCAATAGTAAATATACATATCATTTTGCTACTCAACACATGATTAATTACAGGCCGTTAAATAATGATTCCGGGGATATTCATTTGTTCTAAGCAGTACTGTGATGTAGGAGTAGCACGTTACTATGGGATTAGATGTGATGCTTTCAAACGCCCGTGTTGCTGAGCCATTCTCTCGCATTTATCATGTCCAGCTGTCGTGACGCTGATGGGAAGCGACAGGATTTTTGCGTTTTTGAAATCCCACCTACAGAAGAGTAGCTCTTTCTTTAGACTTGCTGAGTCCTAGACTCCAAATTTAAACTGATTCCAAGCTAATTAAGGCCTGCATATAGGGTGGTGGCGGGTGAGGGGGGGGGGGGGTCTCGTTTAG
>JAODKL010000034.1:6149540-6160050 GCA_026780765.1 Petrocephalus schoutedeni
GGGCGGGGGGGGGGGGGGGGGGGGGGGGGGGGGGGACTGTAACTATTAAATGAAGGAGGTGAGCTGGGGAGAGAACAAAAGCACTTATCAGGATCACAGAAGGAAAAGTGAAAGCACATTTGGCCTTGTTGTTCATCATTTCGCTCCACTAATGTATCTCTACTAAGATACAACTTCGTTTGCGATAACCATTCCCCCCCCCCCCCCACCCCAACACCCTTTCCTGCTAAAAAAGAAAAAAAAGTTGGTTGGGGGGGCTTTGGGGGCAGTTGATGCGCTTTCATTTTCCGATAGGACTACTGAATGCACAGGCATGAATCATATGAAGACATTACACGGACATATTTACCACTGCGGTACATGTCTGCCTGTCCAGGCCACAGGAATGGGGGGGTTAGTGCACACACGCGGCGCTCAGCTATCAAAGAAGCCCATCACGCAGGGAGACCAGATTGATTGCCTCGCTGATCTGTAATTAAGCCGGAGCGATCAAAAAAAAAGCCGGAGTCTCTGCGGCGGCCCGGGCCGGCGCGGGTGCATGTTGCCTCGAGCGCGGCTCGTGCGGGAAGGCTACTGCCAAGATAAATAACCATCCCCGCGGCCATTAGCCACGTTAGCGCGCTCCGTGACGCTCAGCCCCGCCACCCCGCTAGCTCCCGTCATGCCGCGGCAGGCAGGCCTCTGTATTCGAAACTCCCAGCCTGGGGTGGGTGCACTGTCACACCCCCCACATCTTGTTTGATCACTTCAACAGCTCTCAGATTTCATGCTCATCTTTGCATTCTGAGCTGGACACCTGAACGAAAAGATAATTAATGAATTCAGAGTTCATTCTGAGGGACATTTATTTTGGTTTGCAATAAATATTGATATTCGTTATGAGGATCATAGGCGGCCCAGGCTAACCCACGCATGTGATGACAACATCATTCATATTTTTATTATTATTATTATTATTATACAGAAATATACAATATAACCTGTAGATATTTACAGAAATCCAGAAAACGACAGTGAATTGGGAGTCACTGGGAGAGTCAGGGAAGGTTCCTCACACTCACTGGAATCTGGACATCTCTACCTGCATTTTAACCGGCTTCAGCTCCTGCGCCTCCTTGCCACAGCACGGGCAGGAGAAGCATACCTCCGCCATGACGTGGCTCTTGATGCAGTAGTAGCAGAAGACGTGGCTGCAGCCCACCGTGTGCGGCATGGTGGGCCACTCCCCGCAGAGGGCGCACTCGGTGCCCGGGGGGCCCGGCGCCCGCCGCGGGGACTCCAGCAGCGCACGGAACCTGAGCCGCCAGGCGCCCACGAGAGGCAGCAGGAAGATGAGGAACTCAGCGAAGCCGTGCCACAGCAGCTCACGGTTCACGTACTGGTAGCTGACGTCGCGGGGGCCCGGCGACCCGGTGAAAGCCACCCGCATGCCCAGCAGGCGCTCCGTCAGTGTGGGGAACTGACCCCGGCGCAGGAAATGCAGAAAATTAATCAGGCTGGCCACTTTGGCCACGCCGGCGAGGACGGCGAAGACGCGGCGGACCTTCAGGACGGGCGGCTCGCCGGGGCGGCCGAGGAACAGCCCGTGCCATCTCTCCTTCAGCCACTTTGGCCCAATTGTCCACAACCCAAAGCAGAGCTTCTGCCTCCGGCTCAGAGGCCGGAACCCGTGGGCCCGGGTGGTGTGGTCCCGGTACCGGATGTGGAGCAGGGACTGGCCGACGGTGGCGCCGTGGCAGTAGACGGTGAACCTCCACAGGAGGACCTGCAGGAGAGCCTTCAGCTCCGCCTCGCAGGGGGTCAGGAACCCCGGCTTGAAGTACTGGAAGCAGCGGCTGAACTGCGTCCAGACCAGCTGCTCCAGAGCCGCGTCCAGCTCGAAGGCGTCCAGCTGGCTGATCCGCAGCACCGCCACCGGGGCGCCGGCACCGCCTTCGGCGACGGATCTGCCCGATCCGGCCTCACCTACAAGAAGAACAGCGTCATGTCTGTGTTTCTGGGAGAAAGACTCTTCATACATCTGTCTACCTGCAACCCAATCAGAGAACTCAACTTCACCAACGATCTTCGAGGCTGATTCTGAATGCTGAACTAGCCAAAACAGCGCCACCAGGCACTGACAGTGCAGCACACAGCAGCCCGACAGGCGGTCACCGGTTCTCACTGCTATCCCGATAGCTTTTGATGGCCAAAGATGCGCTTGGTGTATTCCGGCCTTTAGAGCCCATGAGACACGGGCCTCGGATGCTTCTGGACAAAGCGTGAGAGCAAATCACATGACGGAACGATTATCGGAAACGCCGAGGCGCGGCGCGGCCAGGACACATGGGGGGCATCTCAGCCCCCTGTTACGTACCCTAGTCTGGCATGAACACCGGGGGCCAGCCTTGGCTCTGCAGCACGTATACGGCATTTATAATAAGACGTGTGACAAGTTCAAACAAGGATCTTTCCAAGCTTTCCTTTATGGAGTTGGGCATTAAAAACAGAAAATAAGAGTAAACTTATTACTTATGCTTATTAACATGCCGATGTGGTGAAGTATTATTTTAAATGGAAAAGGTTTTTAAAAAAAAAAAAAAAAAAGAGGCAGAAAACGGGAGGCATACATATTTGTACGCATATTCAGCGTGACACGATGCGATTTATCTCTGATTATAAGCACGCAGCTAGGAGTTAAAGCCCCACTTCAGTGACTGCCGTCTCTGGTGGTCGAGGCCGGCTAGAAAAACGATGACTCTCACCCGCACTCTGGGGATGCAAAGTCCCGATATTCCTTCCAAAGTGTTTATTGAACAGTTTACAAGTTATGAATGAACATGTTTTATTTGGACACGTATCATTGACAGGGGCCCATCAATAGTAATGTGACTATTGTCATGGACCTGTCAATATTAATGTAATTATGATTTAGAAGATCACACAGACGTTAGCTGGGGCAAATAACATCTCCTACAGAGCGGCCGTCAATAGCGGGATTACTATTGACATGTCCCTTCAGACTTCAGCGTAGCTTCCAGATATATAACGGCTAGACTCCTCCGTCAATGGCCAGTGCCTATAAAAATTAAGGGCTGAAATTTACAAGGCTTCAACCGCAGAAAAGGAAATCTATGTTCTTAAGCAATCATCGAAACTCGTAATCGATGACTACGTTTGCTGCCAGTGTGTACAAAAAGACCTGCCTCTCTCGGAGCAGGAGCGCGAGTCCTCGGAACGGCACCCGCACGACGGCTTAGAAAGTCGCTCACATCTATCAGCGCGGGGAAAGCATCATATTGGCAGACTGCGACATGTCAAGTTCAATGTGGCCTAAAGATACATTCATTTTAGAATATCTTGTATAGACAGACTTCTGGAAAATAGACACTTCCCGCTCGTGTCACCCATCGGTGTAGCCGTTTGGCGAGGAAATGAAAAGACCGATGACACATGGAAGGTTCCGGTTGACTGAGAGCATGACAAACCAACCATCTCTCTCATGAGGTACAGTGTGGTTTCCTCAAGCATAAGGCTGGCTGTGTAACAGGGTGACGGAATAAGACGCAGTATGACAGAGGCGCAGTTTATCTAGAGATTTATGTATAAAAGTAAGGGGCTTAACGTGTGTGGTTGTGGGTTCAATTCCCTCCGTTCAAGTGCATGTTCTCCAACGTTTGCATGGATGGCCACACGCAGTCCAAAAACATGCAGTTTGAGCAATTGATGTTGCCAAGTAACTCTTAGTGTGTAAATGTGTAGCCTGTGACACCCTGGATGGGATTCCAGTCTATGCCAATGACAAGCTGACTAGAAGTGAGACGTCGGCCATTTGAAATGAAATATTTTATGCACCAGTTTCCTCGATTCACTGACTGCGGAAAGACGGCGAGTCAGGGGGCCTGGAAGATTCCAGTGCCCAGACACAGAGGATCCGAGGAAGCAGAGTGAGAGAGAAAGGCCTGGCAGGGGCTGGAAAGGCCGTCCGCAACCCAGCAAGCGTGAAGGCGACGCGGACGGCTGGGTCCGCAGCCAAACCGGCAGCCGCTCATGTCCCGCTCCACATGTGTTAAAAACGAATGAGAATTATGAAAGCTGGGGCAGAGAATGTGGATAAGTGACACCATTCCACATGCCCCAGCGACTCTCACACCTGGCAGGGCGACGTGGGGCGAATGCCGCCGTTTGATCACGGACGACTTCTTGTCATGATGAAATGATGCTTGATTCTTCATATGCTTCTTTTCACATATCTCATGCTGCGCTCCTTTGAGACATATACACATATATACTAGCGTTACCCCAACCCAGTCCTTGGGGAACCTCAGACAGGCCATGTTTTTGCTCCCTGCCAGCTCCCAGCGCACCTGTACCAGGTATTCGGTGTTCCTGATTGGCTGGGAGCTGGGAGGGAGCAAAAACGTGGCCCGTCCAGTGTTCTCCGAGGATTCGGTTGGGAAACGCTGATATATACAGTTGAGCACAAAGTGACCCTCCGATCACAGTTCCAGAGGCGTGATCCCACGGAACCCTAAACCAGCCCCGTAATAACCACAGGTTTATTTCACAGAGGTGTTATTTAACTCTGAAACGGGCACCGATCACAGCTGTGTGACTCTGGAGAGATCTGCCTTTGATATGAACAGGAACAGGTGAGTCCGACATACTTTGGGGATATTAGTGGGGCTGTCTGACACCGACATAGCGGCTTCTGCTATTCCAGCGTGACGTCACACCTCCGGTCATCAGTGAGAGAGAGTACCAGGATGAAGAGGAGGCTGAAAGGGTTCCAAATGAAGGCCAGTCCAATTTTCAGCAAAGGCTGACCGAGACACGTGGCTTTCCGTCTCTTGACATCCATCGGGTCAAAACTGTCCCGGCTAATTGTTATAGGCTCAAGTCATGAAAAATTTATGCGATTAAATGCACCGGCGTCCGAAGACTTCGCCACGGCACGCTAATGCCTCACGAGGGGCGCCCCCCCATTTCCCTAATTGCAGGAGTCCAGAAAGCTCCGACGGAGTGGGGGGGAGGACACAGGAAGTCACCGTCTGAGAAACGGGCTTTAAAACTAGGCTGACACAGATATGTGCCCCAGCTAATCTGGTCTGCGCGGAAGATGAATTATTTAAAGGAATTAATTGATTTTGTGAGTTTGGAAGGTGGAAGATGCAAGGCCCGTGTAACTAATAAGTACAGGGGGTCCCGGGGAAAACAGCTTAGAGACTCATGAAACATTTAACGGCTGAAGCAGCGCGCTACAACACCAGAGAGGAGGGGACGGAAAGTTAATGAGAGTGTAAAGTTTGAACACGCTAAACTGAGTGCAAAACTTTTACAGCACACCAATATAAACGCGTCAGCATATTTAACAAATACAGACGCTTCTCCATCAAAATGGACCAATGCGTACAGGGGGGGGGGGGAGGACTGCTGATTGAAGCAAACACATATATTCCGCTAAGTTAATCTTCAAGGACAGAGATACGATTTGTATATTTTAGTCCGCGGTTATGCAGTGCTAAATGCCGCTATAATTAAAATAGCCAGGCAAATAAAATACTGACTGGGGTAATAAGAGGACTGCTTGGCAAACCTCTTATCCTCCCGTGAGAAACTGCCTGCTCCCAATCAATATGCAGAACACAGAACCTATGGAAAGATGGCAAATGTTAAGATCAATGCACTGAATAATAATTCAATGGGAATATGGGAATATAACTAAATGTTCCGTTTGCAAACCATGGTCTTCATCGGCATTATTTAATTCCTGGTGTCTGGCTTAATGAAGTTAAATTATGGTGCTAACTGATATCCGCGCTAACGAACGCCATTATTCAGTGAATTATTTAATTACACATTTTCAGCATAAAAAAAAAATGCAGAAAACACACCAAAATAGCTTTCTCTGAATTTCGCGTAACCATGTAATTTTTTCCCTCATAGCCGCGGCAGTCAAATCGCAGTTTAGGCAAATTCACACTTCTAACGGAAACACTTGCTAACCCCACTTGGGGCTCCCTTATTGTCAAACAAAATAATTATCCAAAATTGCATCTCTAAAATATGTCCGACTGTATAATGGATAATGGTCCAGAAAAATGCTGTGCAAATGGATAGAAAATAATAATAATCATAATTGATGCTGCATTCGTTACAGGCACAAATAGCAGATGTTCTGCCAAGTTGCACGCAAACCTTCGCAGGGCTGGAGCTCACACAGCCCGTTCGAGTCTCCCAGACAGCATTACGTCTCTCTCGGTGGAATCTGGGGTTCACAGACATTCGCTGCACATGCAACAGATCAGGCACATCGCCGAGGCATTTCTGGAAAAGGGGCAAGAACCTGTCACTGCCTGTAGTTTCAAGGCAAACATTACGGCACATCTGCAGAACAAATACGCAGCATTCCTTGCCAGCGAAACGTTCAAATAATTCATTTTAAATGCCCCTTTTGTTCTAATGTATAGACAACCTTTCGGTCCTCTTAAGATCAAGCCTCCCGGTATAGACAGATTACTTTAAAACTCCTGTAATAAAACTATAAGTAACAAAAAAAAGTTTAGTGCCCCATATATTCTATTTTTTTTATGCGCAATTTAATTATAAATTCTGAATTCTATTTGATAACGATAAATTCTTATATCTGGGATTCCGCCCGTGTTTCACATTAACATATTTGTTTCTCAATAAGGTAACATCTGAAGTGAACACGTCTTGAATGGAAGTGAATGAGCGAACAGCTATGTAGATTGTTTGCGTTCAGCTAATGCCTGTAAATCGATCATGCCCACCATGCCCTGGCTTTGTCCCGGCACTAACAGGGGTATTAAGGCGGACTTTGATCCCCCTGCTACCGTTTGCGTTCACAAGCAACACAAGAAGTCGCTTTTACGGCATCTTCTCAATGGTGGGTCACATAATACTATACACAATAAACATTTTCCATGAAATAGGATTTCAGTTTATTAACTTCAGCAAAAGAATATATACACCATTTGCAAAATATAGTGACCAATATTACATCAGTATTGGCAGTCTGTACGTGGCCGTGACCAGAAGGTCACTGGCTCAGATTCGCCATCGGGCTTTTCAGCAAGGACCTTAACCCCGATTGCTCCACGGACCGCCTAATCCTTACTCGTTTGCCACCATGCCGTGCAAGTTATCGTGCAGATATTACCGAACAGCCCTTTACAACGCGCTTTAATCTCTTACTGCGCCGACTTTTACGCAGATGACCTCCTAGGAAACACAGCATGAATGGCTTTAGCCAGCGAGGAGACACTGGTGACTTTTAGGAGGGCATAATCACTTCTCCGTGTTTCCCCTTCATTCAAAAATTAACAATTTAAATACCAAAACTGCAATATGAGCTTAAGAATGGCTTGGACTGGAACAGATAAGTACCAAAGGGCAGAAGTGGGCATCGCTATATTAAATACCAAATCAGAGCACAAGTAAGCGAAAGAACGCTGATCGCTTTATGATTTATACTATATTTATACATCTTCGGCGGTCTAAGCATTATCGTTGATACAGTAACAAACTTCATCAAACAATCATTATAACTTAAGGCATAAATAAAACAAAATGCAAGTTGCAAGGTAGGAAATGCACGCTTGTTTGCGGTTTATGGAAGAGATCCTGTTATGCATATTCTTCCTACCGAAATTATAACGATCTCATTTACGAAGTGCAGAAGTTTGACAGTTTGATCCCCAAGTTGAGATGCCAGTACAACAGCTGTAATAATTTTGCCGATGATCACTATTCAAACTTGCCATGCAACGCAAAACAGTCCACATCCTTCTGGCTTGCCTTCGTAATGTACTGCAGTAAGCTATCGTGATACAGTATTTAAAGAAATATATAAAAACCAATAAATATTTACCCATGATAAATATCCCACGGTCCAATTCAAATCCTTTCGGTGCGGAAACAAACCTTATTTCCGGGTCATGGCCGCAGTCACCATGCGCGTGAAAGTAAGCCAATAAAATCGCTCGTAACTGGACCCCGTGACCGGATGTAGCCAATCGCCTTCTGCCGGCCAGATTGCTCCGCTTGGAGAGGCAAAAACGAAAATCTCAGCGCCAAAACCTCTCAGAATGTTTACTGAAATCACCATAGCGCCGGTTCAGCACGGGCGTTTAAACCAATCACAGCAGAGAGTCGGGGTTTTGGTGCCGCGACAACCAATCGTATTTGGCGGTGGGCGGGCCGTAGAGAGAAGCAAACTAGATTGAACAACTGTCAACCGTCAGTTTGAATGAGCTTGGTAGGTAGTTCGCTTGCAATTATAATGTATGGCACTTAATGAGCAAGACAATAAACCGATTTTTATTACAGTTTGAAAACTAAATATATACGTGAATAAGTGAATAAGAACAATAGCAGAAGTTTGTGCGACATAAATCAAAAAGAAAACAGTTTTATTTTTGGTTGGTAGTTTTTGCAGCGCACATTTCAACTAGTGGTTAGTTAATGTGACATTAGCTGGTTATAATCCAGCTCAGTGCGGCATTTACCGGAATGGCGCCGTCTGCCTGATTACCGAAGCCGAGTGGGACTGAGACCCACGGGGCGGCCGGTTCCGAAGCCAGCGCGCTGCCCCGCAGACCCGCCCGGGTAAGGAAGCCGCCTCCTCCGGCGCCCGATCCCCGGCGATGGCTCCGTTTTCTCCCCCCCTGTACGGACCCAGCATAACAGCGCGACCCAGGGTGACGTTCAGCGGTCCGATGAGCCGCGTTCGCCGCATTCGCCCTTGACAGAAATAAAACTTTGTTCCAGATGTTACAGATGTTACAGTCCCGTACGAACCGCAGCTTATAGATTTATGCGTGATACTTTGCCTACAAACTCTTCAGATTATACTGTAAAGCAGCGCAATTCATTCACTTTTATTGACAGAAATTGCCAGTGGACATGGGTAATTTTTTGGAGACGGGGGTATGGGCTTACGGCAATATGGTAGGTTCAGTGCTTACATTTAGCCACAAATATTCATTACTGCTACACAAATACCGTGAGTAGCTGCAACGATGCTCTCTAACAGTACATCACAAGGTAGCTTCACAGAAGCATCTTACTTTTATCAGATGGCAAATTGAATTAGGCGCCCATCCTGCGACATGGATCAAAGTATATTTCTCTAGATTCACGTTTAAAAGGCTTCAAATCATTTAAATTGTCATGTGAAATTATTCAGTTACATGCTGAAATCCTAACCTATACATCAGAACAACTGTAATAAGGTTTACGAAGTAATGGTTGGGTGATTCTCCGGTATGAGAGACAGTTGATATTTAGAATTCTACCTGATGTGCAGCCATGTTTACAAGGTGATTTTGCAACAATTAAATTACTGGGCTTCCTGTGGAATGCTATCATTTCCCTTACAAGTTAAATCTCAAAGAACACGCCTGACAATATTGAATATGTAATGGTTATCTGTCTGTCCGTCTGTCTGTCTGTCTGTCTTGATTTTAATGGTCTGTGGCCTATTCAAAGCGGTACCACATAGACATATAGTATATTGCTGTACAGCCATAAGTCAAGTAAATGGCAGCCTTTTGGGGGCTAGGGTGGTCAGAGCCTAAAATATTTTTTCTCCATACATGCCTCATCCATTTGGGCCATTTGCCATGTAGCCTACGATGATGAAAGCCAAACGGGGCAAGGAGCAGGTGCGAGGGACTTAGGAAGTGTGCTTCCTAAACCATGCCCTATAGCAGAACGCCATGTCATGAACAACATTACATACCTCCAATGTCACATCTGTGGAAACAGATGAGAGGACTCACCCCCCGTGTGCTGCTTAGAACACTTATTTACTAACCGAGTACGATTATTCCTTTAAGGCAAATAATAGGGTAGGAGCAAGTATGGCATGCGGTGGTTATGAACTCGTAACCTCAAGGTTGCTGGTTTAAGTGCCAACAAGGCCCTGCTCTAGTACCCTTGAGTCTGGTACTTCACTGGAATTGCTCCAGTGAAACACCTGGCTGTATAGATGGGGAAAAATAAACAACGAAAAAGTTGTTTAAACTGAATAAATATGTCAGCTAAATGTAAATAATATTTATCTGGAAGGTTATAGGTGTAGATGTCAGTGTCTTACACCTGATTTTCTTTTTCAGGAGAAGGTGCAGATTCTGCATTTCTACGTGAATGATCTTTGTGACCAAAACCAGGTTCTGGTTTGGGCAGTGGAAGACCTTGAGAAAGAAGCCAATGAGAAGTTGGCGAAAACGCGCAGTTCTGATCAGGCGATTACGGTAAACCTTTCTAAATTCCTGCTCTGTCTTTTCCATTTTGGTTCGATTGTGCCATTCTCTTTGCTCATCGGAGTAGTAACAAAGGAAACACCCATCACACTACTGTTTTTTTATGGAAGTCTGGAATGGTAGTGGGCGGCACGGTGGTGCGGTGGTTAGCACTGTCGCCTCACTCCTCTGGGACCGGGGTTCGAATCCTGCCCAGTTCCATGTGTGTGGAGTTTGCATGTTCTCCCCGTGCCGTTGTGGGG
>JAODKL010000034.1:6167635-6181009 GCA_026780765.1 Petrocephalus schoutedeni
GGGGGAGGGGCCTGGCGAGGGGGGGGGGGCACTCGGCTGAAAGGGCACCCGAAACAGGTCATGAAGAAAAATAGTCTTGATAGCACTGTGACTTGACCTGTGAGTAATTAACATCCACATTGATTTCCTTTTCCCTGACTGACCCCTATCGCCATTTGCACCAACTACACCTCCCACCATATTTCACCCGCACACGCTGTTCACGTCCTCCGGACGGGAAACTTTCCGAAGGTGATGCCAGAGAAGAGGACGAGTATTCCCGGCCTCTTATATAAGCCATAAACCCTTTTTTAAAATTTAAACCCATTCTGCCAATTCTACTCTTTTTAGCATCCGTCAACAGCAGCAGCCGGACGGTATTTAATTCCTCTCCTTTTCTGCAACGCCTCTGTGCTTCCTGGCCTTTGATCCCCGGGCTTTCAGGCTGCTGCTATGTTTGTTTTTTTTATTTTATAATTTTTTTCCCCCAAGACCTTCAATTGTGTCAAGTCGAGTCGGGCTGATGCTTCCTGCCTGACTTCCAGTGTCAGTGTGAGTCATTGATCCCCGGCCCTGTGTGTTTCCTGCTGGCCCGCCGCACCACCCCATCACCCCCCGAGCCCCCCGTGCTGAGGTGCTCCCGGACAGGCGCTTCCCCAGCCCCTCCCCGCGCCTTTGTTGTTGATTGGCGTGGTGCAGCTTGTTTTTCGGTACCGGACCTTGCGGCCCCAGAGGTCGCAGGAAAGGCCAAAGGTCGGTGAATGAGGAAAACTGTTACAGCAGGTCCCAGTTACCCTGAGCCCACATCATTATATATAAGTGTTTAAACTGTGCGAAATCTCTCGGGGTAAAAGAAAGAAAAAAAACTCAGAAGTCTCAAACCCTGATTGGTCGTTCTTAGATGGAACAGAACATTACTGTCAGGTTTATGCAGGGTTTCTGTGGACAGTAAGCGTGTGACTATGTACATCATTTACGTGTAACGCGGTCTTGCGGAGAACTGTACACATGTGAAACAAGTTAGCACTTTAAGTATTGCTTTAGAATAATTTAGGGATATTAGTCGTGTTCTGTGTTTTAATCACTGCAAAGAGAACGGTGTATATGGAACAGTGCATGCATAGCTGATGTATGCATGTTTTTCTATGTGTTGATTTGTCACCCAGCCGTAAAGTGGCGTAACTTCTGCTCTGCTCCACCCCGCGCTCGGTAATGAGCCCGCCGGCGAACGATGTCCAGCTGGGCCGTCGCGTTCTGGATGACAGCAGTGCATCAGGCTCTTATCTCTCTTTGCCACAGGTTTCTGCAGTCAACTTAAGCACCACTTCTCCGGAGGAGATCTCTGAGCCTTCAGGTCCCGACGAGCAGCCGTAAGTGGAAGAGCTTCCCATCGGGGGGGAGTGGAAGTCAGTTTTTTCCTCCCCCCTCCTGTACTGATGTCTCAGCATCACAGCACATGAATATTTTGGTTCTGCCGGGTCCACTTTTCATCCTGTTTACCCAGTAGCTGCCCAGAATCTCGTCATTTCAGTGCATATGCAACCAAACTGTGAAGAATTAGTAAGGAAGTCCATTTCAGTCGCTATCTTCATTCATCTGCGCGGCCATGCTCGACTTCGTCTGGGAAAACTTTTCTCGCCTTTAGATCCGCCCCCCCCCTCCCCCCCCCCCCCCGTGGGGCTAATGAGAGATGCCGAGGTATTTCTAAACTCGCCCGGGGCACAGGGGTGATCCTCTGGGGGGGGTGTACGTTCAAAGCGATATGTGCTGCCTCATGCAGCCTATCTCCTCACAGGGATCGGCAAAATATGCCACAGCATGCACATTTTTTATATATATTATTATTATTTTATTTTTGACTTGTCCTGTAGTTATTTTTTCACAGCTGGCCCGGGAGTTTGTTCAGACAAACTCCACTTAAAGAGAGTGGGGAGAAATTTAATGATGGAAATATAAAAACTTAGTCAGCAACGTGCCACGGGGGTCGGCTATAAAAGGAGCAGATTGAAATTACCCCCGGGGGCGCTATCACTGTGGTAGGTGACGGAGTTTGGAGTCTTTCATCTCTTTCCTTGTTTTTGATTGCTTTGTTTACACGTGTGTTTATTTATATATTTTAATGCTAGTGGAATCAGTCAGAAGAAGCCATGCCCCTTTTTATTAATGTCGCTGCTTTGTGGAATTTTTGTTTGCCTCTTTTGTTTGTAATATAATTTCAGAGGACGTGGAATAGATGCTCCGAAGTAAACAGATTTTTCCTTAATTATTCGTTTTATCCTTATTATGCTTTGTAGCTAAAACATGTTCTGTAGTTATTTCTAAGATTATATAAAATATAAATACCTATATAAAAAAATAATTAGTATGATACTCATTACACATTAGTATGAATTAGTGTGTAATGTAGTTATTCATTGACTTAATATTGCACATGGGTAGTTTCCTTATTTGAAATCCTTATTTCTTCTCCATTACACTTACTTTTCCGGCAGAGCTGGGCTTAAACCAGCCGATTTTCCCGTATTGACTTGTTTCGGGCCCTCGTCTTGCGCGAGCCACCCTCCTATTAGTGCAGCAAACAAATCGATATACTACACGGTGACCAGGGAGTGTGGGTGGCGACCTGGACCTGCCGTCTCTGCTGATTTGGGAAATCCCACGAGCCGCCGCATCCTCTGCATCTGTCTGGCGAGCTCGCATGCAGAATGAAGCTGTGGCATATAAAATCAGTATGGCGCCTTTAAAATGCCTTCAAAGGTGGCATAGAGATGACCTCAAGTTTTTTTTGTTTGTAAAATTGGGTATGTTCTCTGAAGTGCGTCCACCAGCAGAAATGGTTAACGCTGAGTATCATTTCAGGCAGAATAATTAATATATTAATTAATGCCACATAGACTCAAAATATCAAACAATATCATTCATAGTAAAAAAATATGTATATATAATGCATAATAATACTCATAAAAATTATATGTATTAGTAATGATAAAAATATCTAATTGTTGGGCTGTGGGGCAATTGATTAGTCCCTCCATGGACAGAACTTAATACAATAATGTGTTTGATAACAAAGAGGTTTCTGGGTAACATGGTGTGGATCACAGTCTGTCCTCTGGGCACAGTACACTGCTTGTGTCAGAATGGCCTGCCTTTTTTCTGTGATCAGAAACCATAGGTGGGAAGTGGCTGGCACTGCCTGTGAACACAAGAGACCCCACCCCCCCACACATACACGTGCCCGCCCCGCCTCTGAAGTCCTCCGCAGGAAAGTTTTGACATCTGCCTGCGCGGTGGGGGCGTGGCTGAGCAGCTGTCGGCCGCGGGCGGGTGGTGGGGGGGGGGGGTTACTTGGCGGGATGGCTGGGTGCCAGCTCGTACCATCTGCGCGCCTGACATTTTCCCCCGCTAATTAACAGAGGGGTTAATTGTTCTGGCGGGCGCAAATGTAGTGTCTAACATCACCCTGGGGAGACGCGTACAAGTGGCGCGCTGGCGGGGCTCGGGGACGACACGGCGAACGTCGCTGTTGTTGCTAAGGGCTTGATGGGCGGCGCCGGCGGTTACGGTCGCTAAGCTGGCGGAATAAGGCCTGGTCATGTGATTTTTTTTTTTTTTTTTTTTTTTAAATACAATTCTGATGAATGATGCCAAGCTGCTGTAATGATGTAGAAAGAATTGGGTTTAGAAAGGGAGAGAGCACTGCCTGGGGGCAGTCGGGGGGGGGGGGAGCGATTTGCATGTTATTACTGCATATTCATAACTAATTGTGTTAGGCTTTGCTAATAGAGCAGAATGACAGTATGAAAAATCGAGAAGCCGTTTTCTAGCCAGCAAAGCAAGGCTGCCTTCCCTTCCAACCGTGTGAATGCTGAATGATCATTAAGATACTTAGTTGCTAAATATAACAGGTCCTACCATTTGTCAGCCTGACATAATGTAATTTATAAAGTGTTCTAATTTTATCTTAGTGCATAGGCTTCATTTTATACTACAAAACAGATGACTGTTGTGAAATGAGGCCTATATATTAACTTATAACATGGAAAAATACACCAATATCATTTAAATGTGATACCTGCTCACATATGTATTAAGATTGCAATTTCCCTCCAGCAAATATGAAGAAGGACATTTAATGTATTTGTCGCTTTGAAACATTAAGGCTATTTTACACTGATAGTAATATTCCACACATTAAGCATGTGATTAATATTTAGGGTTAAGAGAAATTGTGAGAAACTGAGTATCATGTGTTCTTGAATTTTTAGACTTTTCTGTTTGCAGTTGCCCTAATATTCCCGCGAACACATGCATGCACATGCGATCAATCTCTAATTGTGCGTCAGGCTAGCTAGGTGACACCTAATGGTGGGGCCGGGCCGGCGGTGTGATTCACTCGGGGGGCCACCCGGCACGTGCGTCTGAAGTGACAGGGTAAATGGGCACCCCCTGGCCACCGGTGCCTCAGCACAGCCCCCACCACCGCCCCCTGGAGGCCGCTTGCCTGTTAGCGACCCGCTTCCCCCCGCGATCAGCGGCAAGGGGCTCCGGCGGCGCCCGGCCCGATGGACCCTCGGCGCAGGCTGAGCCGTCCTTCGCAGGAAGTCACCTTTGTAGCGCGCGACCGGATCAGCATTGACAGCAGGAAGTCCGTACAAAGGTGCCTTTGTCCCCGTGATTTTTTTTTCCCCCCTTGACAAATGTCATATGCCTATTAATGAAAAGAAACTGCCGTCGGTGCAGAATTTTGCCGTGGTATTGAGACATAAAAAAGACGACATGGCGGACGACCATTGAACCGATTTGGTGGCAGATAATTTGCTGCTCCTTTTACTGCCATATTTATATTGAAGCCTCTAAACTGTTGGCCTTTTCTTTGTTTATGCATCTGAGAAGAGAGGCTGGCTTCTTTTAGGGACGCAGTCGGTAGCCATACCTGCGTTTTTTTGCCTTCACTGTGTAGATCATCCAAAACGATAAACTCATCGCTGGGGCTAGCCAGCAAACAAAGGGTCCACATCACCTTTTCCTCCAAAACCTTAAGGAATAATATATATTTTTAATATATTCAGACACATGCCTCTGTGTTTCACACCTGCCTAGCTGAAACCGCTAGGCGGCTAATTGAAAATCTCATCTCGGCTCTAAGTGTCCAGAAGCTTGTCATGCCCATTAGCGGCGCTGTTTTGTCTTGGCACTGCCGAAATGTCTCCAGAATTATCTGAGACTATGACAGCTGCAAACTCCCCTAAGCTATTGCCACTTACGGCCTGGTTGTTGCTGTGCGCTGTCACAGTCGCTCCCAAAATCCCAAGTCTGTCCAATTCTCATTGCTACGTTCCTTCCTTGTCTGCTCTGATGAGCAACAGGAGAGCTGGCTCCCCTGACTGATTGCCGTCTTTCAGCTGGTGCCCTTACACTACCGCCTGTAGACATAGGTCTGAGCTATCTTTGTACAAGCTAATGAGTTCTTTTCTGGATTTTTGTACGTTTTTTTTCCTGCCAATG
The DNA here is from genome assembly GCA_026780765.1 of Petrocephalus schoutedeni. Lineage (NCBI taxonomy): Eukaryota > Metazoa > Chordata > Actinopteri > Osteoglossiformes > Mormyridae > Petrocephalus > Petrocephalus schoutedeni. The sequence continues at coordinate 6,173,123 of JAODKL010000034.1, forward strand.
CAGATTTCCAGCCTGAAGAGTGAGCGGCTGGCTCTGGAATTTATATTTAACCGTATTGCCTGTATTGCTGTATGTTGCCTGTATGCCATAAAATTACAGATGGCCAGTTCTGTGTTTATGATTCTCTAGATTATTAAAAAAAAAAAAAGTGAGGTTGTCGTTGACATGACAACCGTTTGCAGATTGTATACATTTGTTTGCAGATTTCATTGTATTTATTTATTAATATATTTCTTAAAGGGGTATTTCTTTAAAGTTGTTTTTATGTTATTATATTTCATTTTATTTATTCCACTCTTTCCCCCTGCCCATGTTGGGTATGACTATTTTTATTGTTATACATAGTCTTCAGTTATGTAGTTGTATATCAGTTATATATATTTTTTTTGCCTGCAGCGGTAAGTTTTATCATAGAGTTAATTCTCTAGAAAAATATTTGGTTCTTATTCATAATATTTAATGTGGGATGTTTTAAAGGGCTTTTACCGGCTTTCCTTTTGAAGTTGTTAATATTCCACTGGTTATCTTCCCTGCAGCCAGAAGCTAGACGACACTATGGAGCCGCATGTCGATAATCGTAGGTCTCACTCGAAGGCCGAAGACGGGATTATTCGAGATCTCAAAGAGGAAATTAAGAGAAGCTTACTTGAAAGTGCACAGAGTAGGAGAGAGGTACGGTGTATTTCTTAACTATGCCGAGACAGCTTAGTTTTCAGCCGCAGTAACGGTTTTTATGTTGTTGCCCGCTGCTCGTGCCGTGACATTCGCACATGGTATGTATTAAACAATACCCCCTGCACGTGCAAGTAGCCGGGCACTTCTCTTCTTAAAGGCCCGTCTATCTGATTCGGAATGCCACGCCTGGTACACTCCATCATTAACCCTAAAAATCTTTCGATGTCCGTTTTACCTTTTAGTCGTCCGGAAGGGAAGACAGTTCTGTGTGGAGCAGAATGGCCGGTCTTCAGTGCGCGGGAATGGAGGAAGAAGGCCGGATAGCAGATGGGGATATCAGAACCGGAACGCCGATAGCCGAGCTTCAGACCCCTCGGAGAGATGGAAAGGGAACGCAGAACGCGGTGATTACTGGTTTGTCACGGGGAGCGTGTGCAGGTCACATCGCCTCGGCTTAGTAGTAACGCGCACAAACAGTGGGTGTGGTCACCATGGGGGCCTCGGTGCGAAATGGTCAGTAATTTATTGAGAACGGGCACTTAGAACATTTGGGGGGGGGGGGGGGCCCTGTCATTCGTTTAGGCAAAAGGGGCAAGGGCAAAGGGACCCCCCCCATGCCTTTAATTTTTCTGATTTAATTTTTTTTTCTTTTGGTTAAGAGATGGGAATAAATGACACTTTCCACCTTGTGTAGTTGCAGGAGGCGGTGAGGATCCTAGGAGTAGAGAAGGTGGCAGTGCTGACGGGCCAGGTTAGTCTCAGCCGGCCACCTCGCACCAGCCGCTGTCTGCCCGCTTTACTCCCCCTGTCACTTCCTGACATGCGGACGGGGGGGCGGGGTCATTAATATATACCCCCCCGCTGTAGCCGTTACTGTCCGCTCGTTCCGCTTTGCGATGCGGAGACGCGGCCCCCGCAAGGGCGGCTGACACCGGGGAGGAGGGAGTAAACTGCCCCCCCTCCGAATTATTTATCACGGAGCTGCCATGAATTAAATGGCCTGCTCACCTGTAGCGGTTATTCCATGTCAGGGTGACGCTGGGAGATTCTCCCTAATCCCTTATCCTACGTTGTTTATGTTATGTATATTTACCGCCTCCTTCGGGTTGTGTAACAGTGTTAATAAGTGCTGTGACTGGATGGAATTTCACCCAAAATTACAGTTTGGGTGGAAGTAGTAATGACAGAGCCTTCAGAACAAGCATCACGATACTGCTGGTCGGAGTCGGGAGGGGGGGGGGGTTTACATTCTCCTCACCCTTAAACCTGCTGAGCTGGACAGTTGCCAAGGAACGCAAAGACCATCAACCCGATATATGTACAGCAACGTGTTCGAGTGTTAAGAGGAATGAGAGAATTTGCTAATATTGGATTTACTGACCAACGTAAAATACAGTCCTCTACAGTTTAAAACAGATATGAATAATAAAGGAAGCGGTTGTAAAATTGCTCAAATGTTGAGTATTAAATTGTGAGCTGCAAGGACACCTTGGTGGTGTCTGGCTTTGTTAGTAATAGGCCTGCTATGGACGCATTCAGTAAGGATGGCATAATAAAAGGATGTAGTTACTAAGAAACCAGACCTCTTCACATATTTCTTCTTTTAACCAACAGATTTAAGTATTTGGGGTGAAGCCACTATTCGTTTTATTATTTTCACAGTGTGTTGTTGGTTTCAGCAACAGCCAGACTAGACAGGGGTATTAACAGGCAGACAAGCCTTTTCCTTTTGTAATTATTACAGGGGGCTTCATATGAATGTTTTAACAGAAAGTCTACGGTGAAGATGTTTCTGATCACTCCTCTTTCATACGCAGATCAAGCTGGATTATAATGTAATACTTTTCATTGCAACTGTTATTAAATAATAATAAATACTGTTTTCAAATAGTAGAAACACAATCGTCTGAATATTAATCTGAAGTTCTTCTTTCTGCCTCCAATATTTAATATATTAATCCTTCTAATTAATGAATGTACGTTTGTAAAGTGAAGATGAATAATTTATTAGTCCAATAGCTTCTGGCTTAGAAGGAAATGTGTCTTGTAACTAAATGTAACTGCGTTATAAAAATTCACATTGCCGTTGGTGGAGACTCATTAAGCGTAGCTAGCCACACCGACTTCGCTGGGAGACGAGCCACGCGTGCCAAGGCTGGCATCCGCAACCGCACCATCCGGGTGTAGCCTAATTGTAATGAAACTGAAGAGGTCTCGTTTGAAAACCCAGCTGATTGTTAGCATCTGTTTTGGTGAATTCATAAGCGTTCCTTAATTGTTTTTCACACACTCTCCATCTGGTTCAGTGATTTCCATTGAATCTGTGCCAGCAACAAAATGGAGCAAATTGAATAAACAGTACTTACCCTTATCAGGGAGCTTAATTAAATATGCCGATTCCTCAAATAATGTTGTTAACCTCAACAGGGTGTCAGGGTCTCTTGAAAGCCTGCCGTGTTTCTGTTTAAGCCGCACATGTTGCAGTCAGAGCAAGGGAAACAGGCTTTTATTTTATTTTTTATTTTAAATGTTGCCAAAAATGCAAAAGTGAAATTTCAAGGGCTTGCAGTTGCATTTATATTTATAACCAGGAAACGGCAATATCTCACCTAGTCCTATTTACGCAACACTGAATAAAGTTTTAAATCTCAAGGCATAATTAATATAGCTAATATAACTTTGTAGAGTCTTAACACATTCATGTAAATGTTGATGGATTCATGCAAGGTTGTATGTCAGGGTCTCACTTTTGGCTGCAACTTTTGTCATGCTGAATGAAGAATCCATATTATTAGATAGCAGCCAATTTATCTCGATTTGTTTCTTTCCGGTAAATCGTGCACATTCCTTGTTATAGTGTGCTGTTTGCTTTCTCTCACCAAGCGTGGCTTTGTTGCTTCTGGGACCCCACTCAAAAACTCAGAAACAGCTAGTGAGTAGAGTGAAGATTTTGGCCAGCTAGCTGCTTTGCAAAATGCTGTGTTAGCATCTCCTAAACAAGCAATGTGTTTATTTGATAATTAGTGTCTGTAGTGACCTAGGGGGGCTCCACGCAAATATGTGGTTTGAGTAGTGGTAAATATTGCTACTTTTTGTCACTAGCTAGTGAATAAAACGAGCTGTTCTCAGAGTGTTCCACATTTACAGAACAGTAGTTTGCCATGGTAAATCTTTATTAGAACAACAAAATGACGTGCACATTTCTGTAACGTTAACATTAGACAACAGGAGCTGGTGGTAAAGGTGGAGATTTTAATGGTTAGAAGACCTTGGACAAGTTTGAACAAACCCAGTTTATCGCGCTCCTCAGCGCGCAGCCCAAGTTGTTCATTCCCTGCCTGTTGTGTTTATTCACCAAAACCTTTCTCTCTGTACAAGATGACGACTCCATAGCAGATCTGCAGTGTGTGGAGAGTGTCAGGGTTGGCCTAATTAGCGCACCATGGTGAAACGTGGTACTTGTAGGGAAAGTAAGTAACGCTATTAGTCATCGGCTCATTTAGGATATTTGGGGTATTTTTGTTCTCCTCCGATTTTCTCTCCATCAGTGTGTGTCTGTCTGTGGAAGGCGACAGTATGAATCCATCTTACTTGTTTCTTGTAGCTTGGAACAAGATATTCCAGAGGATATAGAAGAGATTCCTATTTACTCCTGGGAAGGGGGGTGGCTGTTGTCCTGATTACTCAGTGATGCAGGGTACTACGGTGTTCTCTGCCATTGGGTCCCCCTCGTCTGCCAGTGTGTGGCACAGAGCCAGCTCCCCACCGGCGTTTCAGGCACAGGGACACAGATGCACCTCTCCTCCCCGTAATCTGTTTACAGAAAAAAAATCCGTCTCTAATGTGCTCCGTTGGGAGAGCTAATCGCATTTGCATATTTGCTGATACCGTCTTGCACTTGCTTGTGCCGTGGCGTCTGGGCACGACTCTCTGTGGGTTTCTGGGACGGGCCCGGTTACCGTGATGTTAGCGTGATGCTAGGAGGTGCTGTTTTCAGTGGCTTGTGCAGGGTGGGAAAATTAAAAGATGCTTTGCATTGCGGTGTCATAGCCCAATGCGCTGGGTGAATGCGTGGCTATCAAAGGTCGTTTTTATATCACCATTGCCTTAGACCAGGGGTGAACCGGTGTGTATGCAGGTTTTTGGGATAGCCTTTAGGTCAGCTGTTCAAAGCCGGGTGTGAGGACTCTTCAGCCGATCAGTCCTTTAATTAGTAACCTAATTAGAGAGCTGCAGCGAAAACCCGCACACACAATGGCCCTTTTAGGGTAAGATTGCCCACCCCTGCCTTAGACTCTGTAACAGTAAATAGGAAATCATCTTTCGATCTGCCGCATCTGTTTTTATTTAAAAGTAATTGAAACAGATTTGATTGCATCAGCATTTAGTCCCCTTGCCATGGTAAATATTAATCAGCTTGGGTTCTTGAAATTTCATTCCCAGGTAACACGGGCCATATGTCCGGTGTTTGGCCAAGGTAAGAGTGGCTTGTATGTAGTTCTACCTTTTTCTACAGGGTTTGGGGGTTTAGTAGGGAATTCTGACGCAGGGATTCGACTATGACAGGAAGCACAGAAGTGGTCAAAACATCTCAGGGATGACGTTGACTGTAGCGAAGTGGGACCTCGCAGGGGAATTCTTTTTTTTTCCCTTTTCTTCTTTTAGTAGCTCAGCCAATCATTTGAAATGGAAGGTGAACATTAACATCAAGACACTCTACGGAAGGTCACAACATCCTTCCAAGCAGAAAACTGGGCCAGGCGCACCCCGGTCAGGGAAGGTCACCTTGATGTTGGCACTCCTAGTGGTCTGCACCATGAGCTGGATTTTTAAAGTGCTACAGCTTTAAAAATTTATTACTCAAAGTTTTAATTATCTAAAATATTCATTTACAGATTGTGCATCGTTCGAAATTCAGCAAACCTTCGAGTCATCAGAACAGGATGCAAATATAAAATCTGTGTGTGTCAGTATAAGGTAGATTAATTAAAGGTATTGAAAGGATAGACAATTTAAGGAAGTGGATCCATAATGCATTTGCAGCTTAGTTTCATATTGGTAATGGTTTGACAGTAACTTAATGGATTTGTGACTTTTTTGCCGTAATTGCTGCAGAAATCGCTCATTCCTCCGTTTTGTGTCCAAAATGCCATCATGGCATCGCATCCTCTTCTTGCTATGTCTAGACCTTGCCAGTGTAGCCCAGCAGTCAGCCGAGGTACATCCCGTGGTGGAGATCTAGGTTTGCATCTACTGTTGACCTGGAGCCTGCAGTGGGGCTGTGGGCGGAATCAAGCAATCGACGCTCTCTGCCAAGCGTGTAATGTCATTCGACAAAGCCCATAAAGTGGCAAGTAGTGGGTGGTCGACGTACTCTGGAGAAAGGGGGGTGATGGTCTTCTACGCTCTCTAGTTGATGTAGAAGTTATGGGTTGAGTTACTTATAATGAGGTGGGATAATTAGTAATTATGAGTAGGGCTGCAACAACTAGTCAATAACGTCAATAATAATCCGTGATGACAATAGTCAAGAACGAATTTTGTCATTGATCGTTGCGTATAATGACATCACCACCTAGCAAGGTTGACGTTGGTATCTGGTTCATACTTTACTTTTCCATGTGCCATTATGGTCCGCAGCCGTTTGTGTTTTTTGCAGCCCTAATTTTGAGTAACTCTGTAAATATATAAATACCGCCAAAAATTCAGTGACATTGTTGAGTTATAGCAGAAGATGTTCCTATTGGCTAGATGATGAGGGCTATAATAGATTTTAATTATTATTCTTTTATTTAATGCTGTAATAAGCTGGGTTGATCTGGGCTTTGGGATACCAAAGTCGTGTTTATAGGCTCTATAAAAAAATCAACTTCTTTGTGTGTTTATATACGTGCCTGCATGGTTTACCTGCAAGTCTGGGCTATTCAATTGTCCATCTCTGAGATAAGATGCCAACAAAAATTACCGCAAGTGTCTCCGTAGGGAAAAGTATAATCACAGCGGCTATTCATTGGAATACCTCATTTAGACTGGCATTTGATGCATTGACATTGATGAAGACAGATTGCATGTTCAGTGCATTGTGCTGTTAATTTAGGCATGGAGAGAAAAAGGTGATTTTGAGAATTTCTTTCTTCTGAATCGATTAGGATTCTGCTGCTTCATAAATGCAAAAAACAGTAGCTGCATGAGCCTTGTTTTTATTATTTGTTAAGCATTAGTTGTGTTAGTATATTGCTGTTGTTAATAATAATAATAATAAATAACTGATTATTGTTAAAGCTTTGAACATTGGACACTGCATTGCACTGCATTACTTTACGTCTTTCTTACTTGCTTGCCTTACGCAGGGTCACGGGGGTCTGGACTTACGCATTTCATATACGAGAACTAAACAAATGTGCCCCGATCCAAAGCTGTCTAGTCACTTAAAGAGAACCTCTTTATGAATATGAATTAATCAGGTGCATATATGAACTTCTGGATATTTTTGCGTTGGGGGGGGGGGTTATGGGGGCTGTTTTCTCAGATTATATGGACCGTGTGAAACACGCTGTTTGCCATGGATAGAATGGTCCAGCTTTTTGGGCTTTTTGATGTAGTTCTTTGGCATTCAGAAAGAACATCTGAAAGAGAGAACTTGAGGTTGAGAGCCGGTCACATTTGGAACAAAGGCCCCCGTGTGGTTTGCAGTTTTGCCCTTAAATTGGGTGTTCACTTTAAAGGGGTAATAAAATCTATGGAGGCACAAAATGGCTTTGTTGCGGCGAGGGACAGAGAAAGCCTAGCTTCAGTGGGATGCAGTCACTTCCTGTTGCATCACGCGGGCTCTGAGTGCATTGTGCCAATCTCCTTTTGGGAACCCCCCCCCCCCAAGAACACACGCAATATTAGGGTGCAACAGAGGAAGTGATCATGAGGCATGAGTCGGTGTAAGCGGCGGCTTTTCCTGTCACACACTCCTCCATATGCCGCACGAGATCGAAATAGACAGCTACATGCTGGCATTGACAAACCAGCACCCGCCGTGTACTTCTGCATCTTTAGAAATGTAAAAAAAATAAAAAAAGTGTTTCACCTGTCTTCATGTGTTGTGAAGGCAGCTGTTTTTTCTTCCTGAAATATTTGTTTAATATGCAGTTTATTTCAGTTTACCATTATGACTGTCGCTATTCTTTGAGGTAAGTTACTTTTAATTTAGCCCCCCCCCCC
>JAODKL010000034.1:6189013-6201360 GCA_026780765.1 Petrocephalus schoutedeni
CCCCCCCTCCCCCCCCCCCCCCCCCCTTCCGGTGTCTCCCCACCACTGCCCTCCGCTCATGTATACAGAGTGCTTCTCCATTTTCTGCAGGTCACCCTGCTGGGGGGTGGGTGGGGGTTTTAGGCGAAACGTGCTGGACGATTAATTAGACATTATGGGTGCCTTGGTATGGACAGTGCACACTCCTGGGTGGGGGGAGGGGGTTGGGGACACCAGCGCAAGTAATTAAAGTTATTCTTGGGTTTGTTAGAGTGGGTTGGGAAATAAAACAGCAATCGCAATAAATGAGGGTGCTGTCCGGTAATCCTCGTGTGTGTCTCTGCGTGCGTGTTTCCGCTTCTCCCGTTAGCCTGCAAGTGGCGTCTCCTGCTAATGAATGCAATTTAATGTTTACCGGGCCCGCAGCCCCTTACGCCCAGACTGCTTACTAACAAGACTGAGAGTCTGGCCTCACGGTGTAGTGGCTAAACAGGCCCCCGGGGAGGCTGTGCCCCTATCCTATGCATTACGATGCCTGAGCCGCGTGTCTGTCGAAACCCCCCCCACACCCCCACCCCGCCGGATCGGCGCCCAGCAGCACAGACGGTGAGAGAGAGCCACCAGCTGGAGCTTCCTGGTCTGGAGCCGCGTACCAGCAAATTCACCTGTGTCAGATGGACTGCCGTTGCATGCTGGGAGTTAATCATTCATGGCATCCAATCAGCACGAGGCATCTGTCCCATTAGAGAAGCACGTAGCATATAACGGCGCCCCAGCCACTCATTTGGAGCATTTTAATTGCATTAATTGTGAACTCTGTCAGTCAGCTATAATTCAGTCTTTCCAGATACGACTGCACTGTCACTCTTAGTCGCTTCTCTAAATCTGCATTGTCTCCTGGCGAGTGTTAATACTTAGTAAGGGTCTGATGTATGGCGCGTCCGTATTCACGCCAATTTTTGCTTATGCAGGCATATCTTTGGACAGATATGTAGACAGATGTGCCTTTAAGTGACATTTTTGTAATAAACAAATCAACAAGGCATTTTGCTCCTGCGGACAGCCCTCCGTCCACCCTCAACGCTCAGTCTGTGCGGCGTTTAACATTCTGACTGCATTTTACTGATTTTTATTTGGCACATTATTTTTGCATCCGTGCTGGGGGGGGGGGGGGGGAGAGATTTTTCGCGAGTTCTTCCATGACCATATGTGGTATTAGTCAGAGTGAGGTATTGCTAGCGAGCTCATTGCTTTCAAAAATCAAAGTTAAATGGGTCATCTATCATCAGAATTTGTGTCTGGCCAACTTGTCTGAACATCAGTATGATTTATGGTTTGAATCGGCGGAGTCAACCATGCATGTTTTTTAGTTTATCGTTTTATGCTGTCTTCAATTAAACGTCTATAAAGCGGACGATAGCTTTACGACACTGTCCATCAATAAAGACGATCGGCTTTTGCATGTGGATAAGTCATTTTGCCGGCATTAGTGTGACTTTTGGCACGCGGGGTTTAGTACCAGGAAACTGTGTGTAGAAGGAGAGGCTCCATTTCCGTTTTTCATCAACCAAATCGAGTGATTTGAGCATCCTGAATGTTTTAAGTTCTTTTAGCAGTATTAAGCTAATAATAATAATGTTGATTATTGCCTGTCTACAGCAACACACAAATGCCTGTCTAATGACCTACTTAATGCTTTTTTCCCGCCCTTCTGTGGCGTTTTTCTGCCTATACGCAGTGGTATTTGGGGGTGTCGTTTTATGGGCATATCACACATCCATGATAGCACTTCCTCTCTTTAAGGAGACTGGGAAAGGTTATATGCACAGTATGTCACTGGGTGGAAAACATGCTGTTCCCAGAGGACAATATAAATTAACTCACAAGGGGGTATAAAGATTTTTGGGAGTAAAAGAGGGGATTTTATTTTCCGAGGGACACTGACTAATGACACTGTCTGCGTCTATCTGTGAGTATATAGAATTGAGTATGGCTTTATATGAGGGCTTCCTCTTCCTCCCTCTCCTTGACTTGGGGTGATTTTTATACGTTTAGACTATTTTTTTTTAACTCCTGTGGAAAAAGGACATTTTTTTTCTCCATACTTAAATAAAGACAAACCACTATTTCAGGCCTAAATATAACCATGCTGTCGATAGCATTATAAATAAATATAAAGTGACAGGCAACTGAAGTAAGATTCTGTTCAATACAGCCATTTTGTTGTTCGTTTTTTTTCTCCTCTATATATACAGTAGAAAAACTTGTAGAAATATTGACTGAGTTATACCCTAGGAGACGTGGCAGCTCCTGAATCGAATCTTCCAATTACTGGCAGGTTTATCATCACCGCGTGTGCTGGAGGTGCGGGAAAAGCGCGGTCCTGAGCGTCCATCGAACGCTCGACTCAATGAGAGGACAGCCAGGGCGACGGAAACACGACGCCGGCAGAGACAGTCGGCCATTTTTCCCCGTCACTCGTCCTCCCCTCCCCATGATGCTCGAGGGAGAGCGATGGCTTTTAAAGGCTCGCCGTAAAACAAGGCGCACGAATCGAATCAAAATGGCTGCTGCGACCAAGACGTATTCTATTCCGTATCAACCCAAGGGGGCGGAACGTAAATCTAAATGCGAGAAATTTTATTTATTTTTTTCTTGGAAGAGGCTAAGTGATGAGAAGGTGGCACCAGGGTATATCAAAACTGATATGAGGAACAAGAACAAAATGAATTCTTCTCCCCTTATTAGAAAAAAACAAAAGATAGAGGCAAGATAGGGTCAAGATGGACTGTAGTGGAGAAATGGTTAATCAAATCGCCTTGAATAATTCATTTTTTTTTTCTTACTGTTTTTGAGACCGAAATATGATCATTGAAATTTTCCGGGGGAACGCTATGACCTCATTCTTGAAGAGGGTTGAAAAACCAGACTGATCGCATGAAACAGCTGCCGGACAACCACTTCGTGGTAAAATCACGAGTATGGTAAATTATGAAAATTTAACTGAAGTAGAGGCAATTGTCTATTGTAAGATATTGATTAATCACTACCAAATGCAGTTGTGCCGTAGTGGGAGGAAAATACTGTAAAAACAAAGCGTAATGAGCACCTGATTGCTCTCAAGATCGAGCTGGAGGCTCCCTTTGCTCTCGGGAAATGCACCGTCTACATCCATGCCTAAGGAAGGAAGTGACGACTGTCTGGTAAACGAATAAAAAATGCCGGCCTCTTTTAGACTTGATTTACGGTCTGCGGCGTTGCCAGGTGATTCCTTTCCCCCCATTAATCTCACATTTTCACTCAGATTGGACTGAATGATCCAGCGTGCTCGACGGGCGGAGCGCACGCGCGGCACATCTCGGGGCGACCGCCGCTGTCGCCGGCGCCTCCTGGTGGGCTTATGGTGCATTGTGGCCTTTGGCAAACTAGAGCAGGCAGTCTGGATGCATCTGATTGCAGATGTCATGAGAAAAGGCCAGTCCATATAGTACAGTACTCTATAACATAAAGAAAAATAAAGTAAAATGACAGTAGCCTCCAGTGGAAGATACCAGCTGAAACAAAAAGGATAGCTTCACTGCATGACGGTTCTCTGCTCTGTGCCTAAACAATAAAGATTCTAATCTTGTCGTGGATTCAGTCCGGAATGCTGTATGGATTCCCGGGGGTCTTGGGAGACATTTTACACTCTGCTAGCATCTCGACAAGCCTTTAAAATCGGCCGATTATTGGCACATTCACGCTTAATTGTCATTAAACTTATATGACAGTGGTGATTCTTTCCCTAATATATATTTTATCAAAATTGTAATTATCCGTTGTTGGGTATGTGTATGCGCTTACGTGAGGTCAGGGGTGAAGCCCTTGTTATATGTAATCCATACAGCACATGATGATCTGTCCATCATTACTTATGTATACAGTATCCCCCTACCTGTCATATTATAGTCCATTTTCAGCCACCCCTGCTAATGCGAGTTTTGGCCGACGGGCCGCCAGGTGTATAAGGGCCGGAGCCAGTACTCCCAGCCGCTGACATCCCGTATACATAATGCATGCTTGTTTTAAAGCTAGCCGCATAAACAGGATCTTTACAAACGAGCGACGTCTCCCCGGCTGAAGCCAAGATGGCGGCGAGCGCGGAGGCGGGTCTCAGGGCCACTGGCGACGACGAGACTGATGAATGAGGAGCTGGCCGACCTCAGGGAGAAGCATGTCTCTGCCAGAAAGGAGCGAAAAGTTAACTCGTCAAACGTCAAACCTTCCAACACGTCGCCGAAGAGATCTAATATCTCCGCCCTCCCTACCCGTTCCCTTTTTTCCCTGTGAAATGGAATCAAAGATAGTCTTCATGCATGACATTTAGAGAATTTATGTCGGCGTCGAACACGCAGAGTTTTAGTGGAAGAGACACTTAGAAAGTCAGTCAAGGTCAGTCCTTATTGGAGTCGCTCATATGTGTCTCTAACATTCATTCTGCCCTGAAAATCACTTGTTAATTTGTGACACTACCAGATGGACAAATAATAATTTTTACTAAAATAATACAAAAGGATAGTTAGTATATGTAACATAAAAAAGAATAAGAATTGATTTTTCTGCTTAGCCTAGGCTACCAGAAGTTCAACAAAATTCTGTAACACTTTCTCTGAAGCCCATATTCATAAAGCCTAATGACTGTTCTTATAATTCATTGTAACACATTCATAAAAGGCATAATACATTATAGTCATGTATAGCATGTATTATAAATGCTCTATGAAGGTCTAATCTATAATGCTCTGTAAATACCTTCATAATGCATTATAATGGTCAGTATAATAATGAAGGATGCTTTGTGCTGCATTATGAAGGTGTTCATAGGTGTCAATTATAGATGAGACCTTCCCAGAGCATTCATAATGCAATATACACAGCAATATAATATATTATGCATTTGTTTAAATAGTTTTAGCCGTGTATCTAATTCTTTATGAATGCATTATAATGCATTATGAATGTATGTGTAATGCAATATGATGACTGCTCTAAATGAAGTGTTACCAAGCTGTTTTAAAAACTAAATAAATAGCTAACAGTCAGAAGATTGTAGCGTGCTAGCTGGCTAGCAGAACGTGCTGCTTCAGCATTTCAGAAATAAGGAGCAGGTTTGTTTCATATTTAGCGCAGTGACTTTGTGGCCAACTGTGGCCCACGCGTGGTTTGAGTTGCGGTAAACACCACCAGTGTCCACAAGTAACGCCTACGGAGCCGGGCGGTCAAGCCAGGCCGCTGACGGGGCAGGCCCACGTGCCTCGCACTGCTGCCAAGTCACCTACAGCGTCAGGGTGCGAGGGAGCGAGATGTTAAGGGCCCGAGGTCTGCAAACCTTCCCACCTGGAGCTCGAGTCTTATTAACGTGCGACAAGGGGACCCCCATGTGCAGCTGCGAAATTATAACCTGCTTAATTTAATTACCCTTTGTAATTAATTCATATCACCAGCCAAACTGGAGGGGGTGGGTGCTTGAGTAAAGAAGTCATTAGCCTAATTACTTAATGAATTGTCTGTTGCCCCATCCCGTTTGCCCGTCTTCATTATCTCCTGTCTCACTTTGCCTCTGGTTTCGGCCTGTTTGATGAAATCTGTGACAGCAGTTAATTTTCTGCCCGCACACTGTGCAAAGAGGGCTGCGCCGGGCGCCGCGTATTAATATTTGCTCTACATCGCACCCAGAGAACATCACCTGCTCTGGCTATATTTAGACAGGCCAAGAATTCTAATTGCCTGTGTCTTTGGGACGCGGTGTGCGTGCGCTCGGTGTAGCTCGTTTGCGCGAAAGCGGTTCACTTAGCCGGACGTAAGATCGTCCCTATATTAACATTAATGCAACGAAATATAAAAATGCGCGCAAGGGGACAACTGGGGAGGATAACAGGAGTGTAGGTTTGGGGGGGGGGCAGGGTGCTGGTCCCAGGGTCAGCAGAGAGATTGGAGAACTGTGGGCCACTGAAGCAAAATCTGTATTGCTTTGGATAAACGTGTCTGCTTAATAACTAATGTGGATCGCGATAAAGGTATCGGGTATTTAAAAATATAAGAATATCACAGTGTTTTTCCTGATGCTGTACCTACAGATGTCCTTATCGAGTCAAAGGTCTGTGCCGAAAGCCACGTGTTCCTCACCATCCATCAGCCTGGCCCTGTCTGCTTTCTTCCTGCGATTCCAAGCTCTCCACCAGTTGAAGGTTTCCGTTCCAGCTCTGTGGTGGCCCCCCCCCCCCCCCCCCCCCCCCCCAGTGTCCTTTTGCAATCCCCTTCTGCTATTCTCCAGGGCCGGCCCAGAAAGATCCCCGCGCTCCGGTCGGGTAAGGATCCGAATCCCAGCGCGCTCATTTTGAGTTATCGTGGTACATCCCGTGTTTTAATATAGAGGCCTGACCCCCGGTGTTGTTCATTTTAAAAGGTCCCCTACCCCTCCCCCGCCTTCCTTTCTGCTATTTCGGGACCGCCGTGATATGTGCATTACATATGTATGTAACGGCATATACGTCACGTGCTTAATGTGCGCACTCAAAGTCTGTGTATGCAAGGGGTATAAATCACACTTAATGATGGTACCATACGACTCACAAATCTGTCCTCGGAGACCGCATGCAAATCCAAATGTTCCTGTGGTTCAGCCTCTAAACCATCCGATTCAGCTAATCGCCTCGTCGTGAATTCCTTGATTAGTGGAACACAACAGGTTTGTCGGATATCGGGCTTGAGGAACGCGTCCTGCCTCGCAGTACGTCAGGCCTAGCTCGACGTACCACGTAATTAAGTATAACTCTGCATTATATGATCCAGTTTCAAAGAAATGTGAAGGTTTTCCAGTTTTATGCGAAATAGCATTACTGAAGAGCTTGCAGTATGCCAAAAGTGTTGCAGGCGCGGAGAAAGAGTCATCCTCATTTTAAAAACGGATAACATTGATCACCAATACTGCATCAGCACCGGTGAATCTTTGTTTTTGTCCTTATCTACCATACTGTTGTGCTTAAGTCTAAATTATAGCTATCCAATTATCGATATCTTCAGTATTGGGATTTTGATTTACTACTTTTTGCAGAGTCTGTACTTGTCGGGGGTGGTGTTTGGCTAGGTGGGTTAGACGCTGTGCTTGAGACTGGAAGATTGCTGTTTCACATCCCCGTGTGATTTCACTCTTGGGCCCCCAGCAAGGCTTCCCCAGGGACTGACATTAAATAAATAAAATGTAAATGTGTTGTAGCATGAGCTGCGTTGTAGTAAATTAATGGTTGTATAGTTTTGTGTATAGTTTTCCTTTGGAGGTTTAAATATGTGTTCTTGGACTAGTCTTTTGGGTTTACACCTGTGTATGTAAATATTCCCTGCTATTTTTTTTATTTTAAAGGGGGTATTTGTGGGGCCTACAAATATACCAATGGTTTATGAAGTCAAATGTCATAAACTTTAATCAGTAAATGAATATATGCATTTACATATCTTCTGGTTGAATTGCATTGTGGCACCTGCCCAGTGGATACTGGCCACCCAGCTCAGGTTTTGCTGTCTTCAAGACCGTGAATGGAGGAATGGTATTTTTATTGGGTTTATGGGAAGAAGTCAATTCGGAGAGCATCTGCCCCTCATCCATCCGTCAACATACAGATGAGTGGGGGGGCGGGGCTTTTTACTGTCGCCTCGGATTATATTATGTTTTAAAACGATGCCTTTTTCTCATTTATGGTCAAAACTAAAACAGTTTTTCGTTGTTGGCCGTGCTTTCGGGAAAGCATTACCTGGCTCGTCGTTAGGGTCCCTGGGGCTTAAGAGACCTCCTTTTATCCCAACCCACGGGAAAAGCTAATGGATCATCAAATTGAAAGTGATCGGGTCTTAGGCCCCGGATTGAGGCCTGTATATTGACAGCAGACAGGAAACATGTGGAATCTGATCTTCTTTCCCTACAATTTGAAGTGCTGGACCAGAAATAACTAAAAGTAATTAATTTATAATCGGCCGATGTAATAACGGGCTTTTAGCTCATATTTGTATGGATGTAATTTTCCCCCTGCTAATTCTAGGGACATGCTCACACTTGTGTACATGCAAAACATATGTGTACCATCTGCTTCATTTATTTTTTTTTATTATTGATGTGTGTATTATAATGCCAATTGGTAGGTTGCCATGGTGAGAATATAGTCCATTTTGACCTCAGAATACCCAGTGTGAACATTTCATCTTGCTATTAAGTGCTCAAATCAGTTGATGAAAATAAGTGTAATTTAAGTGTTATTTGTGAACATAAATGTTCTTTTTCAGAATTTCTGTATATTTTATTCAGTCTCTCCAAGATTGCCTGAGGTGAGGAATTTTGAATGCACATTAAAAATATAAAAGCATGTAAAATGTTGTGATTTGAATGAAAACATGTACAGTGCTGTAAACAAATCTGGAATGGGATTTATCAATTTAATGAATATCAGTAAGATGGATATTTTGATGAGTCATTATGCAGGCAAGCAATGCAATGCTGTGTATGTACCTCTTTGTAAAAAAACAAGTTAGTCCTTTATTGCTGTGCAGTATTTTTATTGGTTTTATTGAATGGCCTTTTGTGTCCTTTATTTGTGCACCGTTTAGAGATCTTTGCTATAAATAGTGAATTCACGCGTCCGCTTGCTTAGCGCCACGCCAGAGTTAAAGAAGCATAAAAATGACTATATTTAGCTGTGGCGATATTGAAGAAAAACATATTAATATTATGGATATAGGACAGTATTTAAAGTTACTCTTGGAAAAAAAAGTTCAAAACACCAATTTATATTCCGAATTTAAATGCTTCTTCTTTGTTTCCCGGCCTTTCTTCTGATAAGTGTTTCTCAGGTATCTTCCAGCCTGCCTAAGGATGGCATGTTCAATTACTTTTTTAATTTCCATTCCCCGCTTGGAGTCTTGGGCAATGTCGATCTGTCTGTACTTACTGATTGCGTCGAGCGGTTCTCATTAACGCTGTGGAGATATCTAACGCCACGGGGCAGGCAGTGCTACATCAGTTTAATTAAGAACAACATTTTGTTCTCTCTCTAAGTTTTTTTTTTTTATATATATATATATTTTAGATTTGGATTTTTTTTGTACATTTCATGTGTACTTCCTAAGCGTTATTGGTTTGCCTGGACAGTAAGAGCAGTTATTTGTATATCCATGCACAGGAAATTATGAATTTGGATTATTTGTGCTGCCCTGTGTGGAGCGTGATAATGCCTGTCTATGGAGACAAGATGCTTGGTGGTAAACGTGGTGGAATTTGATAAATATTTATTAGCTATATATGTAGGTATTCGCTGGATTTGTGATGGCCTGGCACCCTGACCGGTGAGCCCCTTGCCCCATCCTCTGTGTTTTTTATGACAAGCTCCAGACTCCCTGTGACCCCGATTTGAGTTACAGTCGCAACACTTTTGCATTAAAGTTTAAGATCTATAGTGGACAGGATTTTGTAGAAAACACTGAGTGCTTTCTGTCAAGGGGGAAAAAAAAAACAACAAAACATGCTGAGTCATTGGAAAGTTAATCTTCGCTTTACATGTTTGGTTAATGTGCACCGCAGATCGCTGGCTGATTTACTTCAGGAGGTAAAACCTCTTTCTGCCGGAAGGGAAGTTAAAATAGCCTCAGCTGGTCTATTCACTGGAAAAGGAGCTTAATGTCACAGGGCTCAAGGAAGGATGCTGTCAGTGAGGTGAGCCTGCGTGGCGCGCGAGAAGAGGACACGCCGTTTGCGGGAAATCTCGATAACATCCACGTGGTGCTTGCAGGCAGCGGCCGGGGTCTCTGTGGATGGTGTGGGGCTGGTGTTTCTGTAAGGGTGCCAGGGTCGGGTTAGCGGCCGTGTGAAGCTTAGCTTGATGGACAAACGGAGTCTTAGAAGTTCACCCGTTCTGGGGATGGTTGTGTTTTTTCCTGGGGGCCAATCGCCACGGCGTCCTTCCTCTTCCGTCCTCCTCCTCGCTCGCCTTGGCAGCTGCTGTGTGTGCAGCACTGCTGATGATTTTTCTCAACCCCCCCGTCCCCGACCACAATTCGCTGTCCCTCCTTGATTGATGGGCTGCTCCTGATGGTACAGTAAGGCAAATAAATGTCCTCACTCGCAATAGGCTGCTGGAATCCCAGTGTCTGCAAAGGACACTTAACATCCGTCACTGTCGCTGCGGCGGGAGACAGCACATACGGCAGGCGGGTTCTCCGTGACGATTAATTAACCAATTAATTAAAGTCGTTGTCTGCCAGCTTGCTTTTTTAAGGTGAAAACTGCCTCTTGACTGGAAGGTGATCCAGTGACACATGCAAAAAACATGAGGGTGATATATTCTGCCCAAACTGTGGTTTTAATTAAGTAATCCAACAGAAACTCGGAGAGCCTGCAGTCATTGAGGGTTGTGATTGATTGTTTGGTATGCCGATGCATTTGCCCGAGAGCCCGGTAATCCCAAACCAGCATCCCGGGTTTTGGTAGTACACAGGAGTGCCCCCATGGTCTTCCATTTTTATATAACACCTTAATACTTCCGAGTTTTTTTCTGCTGTCCTCTGTTTAAAATGAATTACTTCTGCCTTGTTTACCTTCCAGCGTAGAGCTGCAGAGGGTGGAAAAAACACTCCCCATGTCATACGTCACCCTTTACCTCCCGTGCTCTGAGACAGCGCCAGTCGATTACTGTGACGCGGCGTCTGATGCATTTTGATGTCGGATTTTTTAAAAGTAATTATTTATCATGTCTGTGCGGTCTTAGCTGTATCACCCATTGACTTTTTAAGTATACCCTGGAATTCCTTTAAATATATTATTAAGTATATGTGAGATTCAGGTGGATCGACTTTATAAGGTCGTGATATGAGATGGGCTTGGGTCCTTGTGCTTCCAGAATCTCCGTCGAGGTGTCTGTCTATCACGTTGCCCGTCTGGAAAAACGAGACATGACTAGCCGGTCTGGCAATTCTCCTGGCCTCTGTTTCTGAGGAGAAGGTGAATCTCTCGCCGCCGCATGGTAAGATAAAACCATATTTTGACACTATCACCCTTCGGCTATGACATTTTATGCATCTTCAGGGTCTCCCTCAGACCCAGGGTTTCGGGGGCGATTTTCCCAGATTTATAATATGGGCTCGGGTTGTAATGTCTGCCTTAATGTCTGAGCGCCGCTGTGGGGCTGCTTCCTCCCCACGCAGGCAGAAAGGAGGACGCCCGACTGTCCCCACCGCAACCTTCAGACACAGCGCTTCCATTTTCTTAGACATTGTTATTGAAATGAAACCGGGTGAGGGACTGCATAGATCCGCCTGAGAAGCGGCCACATCCCCATCTCGCCCCTCACGTGCTCCGGCCCATGATTGATCAGATAACACGAGACGTTTCGCTCTCTGGCCCGGCGTCGGCCAAGTAATGGCCAAACATGTCCTGACAGGCCGCTCTTTAAAGATGGCCAGTGGTACAGAGATACCCTGGCAAATCTCTTTAATAAGCTATTGGAACTCTTCCCACAGGTATTCGTGTAATGGGGGAGAATGCAATACCCCCCCTTTGTCTTCCGTCTCTCGTTCACCATGAGTTGTCATTCCGAGTGAGCATTCGGCTTTCTGATGCCTTGGCTTCCTGTTGATTTTTAATGATCCGGGCATGTGAGTTTTTGGCACGATGCAGTTTCGGTATGTAAACACTTGTTCTTACATTTAAATCCTCTCGGTACACTTTACAAGCACTCAGTCTGCTGCCTCGCAGAGCGGTTTCCCGTCTATGGACTTTGCATATGTGGCATTTGTTTTTTTGTGTGTATTGCTGAAGCTGCTGGTCCCTGTCTCCCAGTTTCTGCATGACATGTACAGTATGAATGGCCAGCTTTGTTCACAAGTCCATGTTTGCTGTATACTGAGCCGCTTTCATGAACGTCATTAGCTGCCTGTTGTGTGTTGCCATTCTGTGTGGAGTATACTCTCTGCCATTGATACGTTAGTCTGATTTTTTTTTAAAGGAAGTGCTTCAGACTTCAAGTGGCATGACCAGTCGCTTTCCCAGTGGTTTCCATGTGACACAAACCTCAGGTTCGTGTGACACAAACCTCAGCTTCCTTATGATACAGATCTCAGCTTCCTTATTATACAAATCTCAGCTTCCTTATGATACAGATCTCAGCTTCCTTATTATACAAACCTCAGCTTCCTTATGATACAGATCTCAGCTTCCTTATTATACAAATCTCAGCTTCCTTGTGATACAAATCTCAGCTTCCTTATGATACTAATCTCAGCTTCCTTATTATGCAAATCTTAGCTTCCGTATGATATCTCAGCTTATGATATCTCAGCTTCCTTATTAC
>JAODKL010000034.1:6226317-6240045 GCA_026780765.1 Petrocephalus schoutedeni
ATGTGGCCTGTTTGGCAGGGAGCTGGGGAGAGCAAACATGTGGGCTGTCTGGCAGGGAGCTGGGGGGAGCAAAAATGTGGCCTGTTTGGCAGGGAGCTGGGGAGAGCAAACATGTGGGCTGTCTGGCAGGGAGCTGGGGGGAGCAAAAATGTGGCCTGTTTGGCAGGGAGCTGGGGAGAGCAAACATGTGGGCTGTCTGGCAGGGAGCTGGGGGGAGCAAAAATGCGGACCGCTTGTGGGTCCCTGAAGACCGGGTCAAGAAACACTTCATTATGCTCTTGCTTATTTTGCTCAAATAATAGCAATTAATGATTTTATCTGCATGCAATTGTTCATAGTGTCGGTAAGTTATACCAGAAGGCAACTATTTAAGCTCTGTTGTGTTTTTCTGTTTTACATATAAAAGCCTTATTTAAATTGCTGGTATTTCATTCATTGATATGCATTTTCAGATAATGTTTAGTTGTACTGTTGTGAGGCCTTGTGGACCTGTACAGGCCAAGAAGGAAGGTTCACTTGTCTCCTTTCCATGCATTTATACGGATCCATTTGAAAAGTCGTAATAACCAACACAGAAAGATATACCCTATGGCAGGTCCAGTAATACCATTCAGTCCCGGCTCTTGCTCTCTGGTGAAACGAAAAACACAGGGGAGCTTTCAGAAATCATAGTGGACTTTGACACATCTAGAGTGAATACTTCTATAAATAATATCCCCTCTACTGGAAATGAGAGTAAAGCCTTTGGTTAGGAGGCATAGGATATGACCAGGGCGACTGCGTCTCTGTTTCTCAGTTACTGACACATTTTTTCATTTTCTGTCACAAACTTTTACTTATAATACAAGAAAATCTTGTTGCTAATGCCCATGTTCATTTTATGAGTGCTGCATTAACTTATTCAGAAGTTCCAAATATAAAAAGAAAAAAATTATAAATCAGCCATTTTTTCCACACAATTCTTCAGAGTCGCGTTGATATTTAGGCTATGATAGATTTGACAACTGACTGGCAAAGCGGAAACAACGATGGACTAAATGGGTTTCAAATCTAAAATCTAAATGACAGGATTGGGAGGCACCGATGGTGTTCGCTTCTCATTGAGAACCTGAAGGACACTTTTTAAAGAGGGTAGGAGGTGCTCTTGAAAAATAAAGCGTGAATGCATGATTTTACCATTTGAAGAATTGTACCGTCTTTATTTAAGTGGCAGAAGAGTTAAATTTTAGCGTATGACATTTAAGCTATTTAAAACTTTTTATGAGTGAGTCAAAATGGTAAAACCAAATGCCAAAAAATTTTAAACATAACACTACGTTGATGACAGTGACCTTGTAGCCCAGGTCCGTTTATCTACAGTCGTTTTCATTTTCCTAAAATCTTTGCAGGCATTTCAGTAGTTAGGTTCTTGAAATAAAGACATCAAATTACAGTTTTTAATTATTATTAAACAATCCATTTTCCTTCAGTAGAATCATAAGCTTAAGTGGCTGAATATTTGTTTCCTGAAGGCTTGTTTTGTCTGTTTATCAGAGTATTATCCAGTTCAGTATTTGAATTTCCCTGTCGAAGCTTATGGAAATCTTTAAATCTTGAGTATCAGAACCTTGCATAATATGACGGTGTTGGGTTGGTAGTATTGGTAGATTTTAGCAATACAGTTCATTGTTTAGTATATAAAGTATACAATTGAGCATTTTTGTTAGAACAGATTTTCTCAGCGCATAACATTAAAATCATAATTTTCTGAGTGTGTGCGAGTTCTGTATGGCACAATAGCAATGTAACATGCAGTATGGGGTGAAACAGAAAGAATGATACAGAAACTCTTGTAGGATCCGAAAGCATGTTGTTGGATCCTGGAATTTAAGTGGACGATTGAGCCATATGACGACGTCGGCTAAATGGGCGCGAGCTGCTGTTCTCAAGAACCTGCGCTCATCACCGAAGAACGGGGGTTAAGGGTGCGACTTGCCCCCAAGCACTCCAGAACAGCGGGCCCCGCCCTCGGTGCAGATGTGTGGGTGCTTTGGAGCCTTTGCCAAGTGCGGTGCTAATTTTAATGCATGATTTGAGCACCGTCGATTTATGGCGACGTACGCGGGGAGGAGGCCGCGGGAAGGAGCTTTGATTGCTCCCTCTCGAGGCTCGAGTGCCTGCATTAGATGTGTTGGTTCTCCCGCTGTCTCGCGCAACGAGCGAGCGCGATTGCGGCCCTGTTAGAGATTTTTATTAATTCATTAGCTACCTTGCCTGGGATCTGGGTTGGTAATTGGCTACCTCAGCTGGAAGTAGCACTTCCCCACCCCCCATCTGCCAGGCCGCCCTGAGCTCTGTCCATCTTGTAACTCAGCTTAACCCCAAGAGGACCAGAATATATGAACATATGATGTCCTTTCTGAAGGAATAAGGAGGGGAAAAAGCCGGCGGTCGGCCCCAGCGCAAAGGCGAGCCTTCTGATTGGCCGGCGGTGGTTTGGCCTATAACTGTAGCTCCGCCCATTGGCAGTGCTCGACCTGCAGTCAGGAGAACATGCTGGAAGTGTTTCAGATGGAGGATTCTGAGAGTCGCTTCTGAGGCGGAGTGTCTAAATGCAAATGCTGAAAAATGGTAACAGCTGGGGGGTGGGGGGGGTGGGGGGGTGGCGACGTTATATTTTATGCAGCGGGTCAAGCGGTTCGCAGTAACGGCAGGCCATTAAGGGGCTTCACATGATACATGCCCAGCGTTTAATATGGTGAACAGTGTGGGAAGATTCAGATCAGAATTAAATTCTTACTTTACATTAATGAGGATTCTGGTGGCGGTAAGCCAAAGCTGCATCTGTCTCTCCCTTCGTAAACAAGCATCAGCCAAAGCATAAATTAAGTAAGTAATAATTAGCAGCACCATAATATGCATGTGGCGATGGGCTGGCCCCCCGTCCCGGGTTGTTCCCCGCCTCGTGCCCGTAGCTTCCGGGATAGGCTCCGGACCCCCCGCGACCCTGATAGGAATAGCGGGTTGGAAAATGGATGGATGGATAATATTCATGTAGCTTTTGTATTATTATATTTAAATGTGTTAATGGCGCTGTATTCTATTGTATTTTTTTGTATATTTTTTTTTCATTCACTTTTTTACATTGTCGGAATCGTAGAAATCTTTGACGTTTGCATCTCGGAACCCCCGAGCTCTTTTCAGAAACCCCGCCTCTGCGGCACCACCAGATCATCGCCGATAATTGTGTCGTGCGCGGCTATCGATCTGTAATCGCGGCACACCGGAAACATCTAAAGAGGGCGCATGGAGGCGACGCGTCGCGCAACAGGGCCGCGGCATGATGCCGACCTCGCTTGGAAAAAATAACAATAACACATATATGTATATATTATAATAAAAGAAGAATCTTGGTTGAGACATCTGAGAAATTACTTCTTTACAAGAATCTATTGATCACTTTATATCAAAGAAGTATGTTTGACATAAGATTACCTGGCAGCTCTAACATTAGGTACACTCTGTTAGAGCCTGGGGCACTTGTAAGTCTGCCAAAGGGATTGTAAATAAAGGAACAGCTGTGGGTGCCTCTGGCTGTGAGTCAGCTTGGGCTCCCATCCAAGGCAAAGGTAAACTCCATTCAGTGCCATTTTAACCCACACTTTCCCCGCCTGTGTCCGGCCCATCTGAGAAACCTGCCTTAAAAGCACTGCGTACAGTCACCCCCTGATCCCAGGTCAGTGGGGTCATTCCTATGGACTTTTTTTTCCTTTTCTATTCTGCAAAGCCCATTCTATGTGAGCTTTTCTCAGGTGAGCAGGATGGGACGCGGTCACCCACCCGGGGTGGCGTGTCAGATGCTGAAGCAGGTCTCCCCCCTAACCTGCTCCCATCTGTCCTCCAGCAGCGTGTTGAAATGGGCCCATTATGTTTATTCGTTGGATGTCAGTCTCAAAGTTGCAGTGGTGTTTTTTTTTATTTCATAAAAAACACATGAAACAAAGTGTAATCTAGTTAATATGGGCTGGAAATAATGATTGTGCATTAAATATTTAGTGATTGAAGTTAGCCAGGCAATTTCCTAAGGCTCCTATTTAAACAGTTGAGTTTCTGTAATGCCATAAATTAATCATGGCCTCATCCTGGATCCTACTGTGAATTTTTTTGCCCCCACCTTGCCTCCTTGACCCCCCCAGCACCCCCATGGCAGTAAAAGTCCCAGTCTAATGCAACAGTGCTTAAAAGTTGCAATCGTTGTGCTAAAGCTTTACGCTTCAAAGCGGGGTGTTTCTGGATGGCCGTGATGCCTACATCTGAACGACGGGAAAAGAGAGGTTATGGAGGCCGGTGGCGGGAACGGAGGGGGCGCGCGGAGAGCGCTCCCACGGCGAGCATGTCCGCTACAGCGGCGTCTCGCACTTAAAACCGAGCGCACGCAGCCGCGATGCTCTGCCAACAGACGCCATAGCCACACATTTTACATATATAGTCTTTGCGCTAAATGTACTGAGTGCAGAACAAGGGCATTTCATTTCCTGTTAAATAAAAGATATTTTGCCTGAATGCAGCTGGCCTTGTGATCGACTTCATGTCGAGAGTGTGCCATCTACTGATCGGAAATGGAAAGTTCTTTTGTTCAGCGGGACAACAAAGGTTCTGTTTCCATGGGTGGTATGCTGATTTTTTTTTTATTCTTCTTAACGTGTCTTAAAATATCTTAACATATTAATATGCGATCAAGTCTATTAGTGCTGAGTCTTTGTTACAGTATAGCAATATTTAATTATTGTTTTTGCTGATGTTTTTATCTCCTTTGTCAAATCTGCCTTGTGGTTTATTTTCTAGTTATAGTCAAATGCTGCATTGTTGTTTGTTACTGTTGCTGGTATTCTAAGTATCTATTTGAGTGTTGATTGGCTATTTCCTAGTGTGCATTGGCCAGATACTCGGGGGGGGGGGGCTCCTATCGCTTAGCCTTTGCTGAAATAATAAGACCTTCCTGACGGAGTCTTCAAAATGGCTTTCGAATGTGTTCCTGGCTGGAGTGCTGAGAAGCAGTGGGGTCCTCCATCTCACTGGCTCGTCTCCCCCCCCTGCGCCCCCCCCCCCCCCCACCAGCCCAGGTTCTGGCCGGCCACGAGGAGCGAGCGACACTGCTGGAGGCCAGCCTCAGCGCCGCGCGGGAGCGGCTGAGTGAACAGACTGCGGTGGCCCGGCGGGAGGAACAGGGTGGCCGGCGGGCCCGAGCCCAGCTGAGGGTCGCCGAGGAGGAGGTCGGCCGGCTGCAGTAAGGGGGGGCGCGGCGGGGGTGGCGGGGCCGGGCTGCCGTGTTCGCACCCGCCTTCCAAACTCATTCCCCCATCAGCTTCCACCCAAATCCCCACGAGGAATTATTTCCCCAGTCTTTGTCTTGTCTGCTATACGATTTATTTACTTCAAATGCTACTTTTTAAATTATTAAAATCAGCCAGTCCTCAGAAATGCTAATTAAACACAGTTACTCATAGTTTGCTTTGATAGGCAAAACTAAATATATGCTGTAGAGATCATCAGAACGGTTTAAAGGAAGAGCCTTCGATAGTTACAGAAAGCCATGTCTTTTCGCAGTGTCCTGCATTTCGTTTGATGTCTTCTTTACAAAAGTCAGTCAGCCTCCACTTTCCTCACTATAAATGAACGAGGTGTTTCTAAGTACCAGAGCTGATTAAACCTTGGAGTTTAATAAGGGAACTTTATGTGGAATGAATTTAACTTTCAAACTTGCCAGCGTGCATTTGCATTAGAAAGCTCCACCACAGGTGTTAATGATTAACCTGAGTACGATTTAGAGTTTTTTCTTTTCTCCCCATACCCCCCCCCCCCATGGGCCAGACAGCCCATCACGCATGAACTCCACCCTCTTCCCGTTTTCTTCCCACTGCAGATACGGGTAAGATTTTCTTGGCCCCCATGCAAACTCTGAAAGCGGGCGCACAAATCTGGCTAGATGTCTCCCAGTGAAACATAACCCGGGCTCCCGCGTTGCGGAACGGCGTAGCGGCACGTGCGTCCCGCCAGCTAGCTGTAATGCGGCTTGATGTGCTCTGTTCCGCTGTTATATTTATACGTGCATATCTGGCCCCACCAAATTCGTGTCTTCGTGCATGAGCAACGATGGATGTAAACTATACAGTCAGGAAATGCAGCTGGGCTCAGATAGACTTCAGTGTTCCTATCCGCCTGCATTTCCGCCCTGCGTTCCCCCTACGTACCCTCGTTCATGACGTCTGCTGTCCCCAGAACGGACCGTCCAGCTGAGGCTGTATATTGTAATAATTTGTAGTATTGATCACCCGGCAGCTGCGGCCAGGTCCCATTGTCTAGGGCTAGGAATAGGCGCGTTATCGATTAGCTTGTAGCATGGCACTTCTGAGGGTTTGGTCTCGGGATTCCCTCAGCACTTTGGCTTTTGTCCTGCCTCCCACGAGGCCCAAGTGTCCTTTGGAATCCTCTCAAACGGGGAAAAGGAAAGTTATTGTGCTCGTCATTCCGTCCTTTATTAATCGGCCTTCATTAAAGCTGTATTAGGAAAACCGCGTCTTCGCTCACTCTCCGCCGCGTCAATAAAGTCAATACCGATTTAGCTACTTGCAATTGTTTTTGAACGTTATATTTTTTTCTTCATCGCGCAGGATGCACGTTATAATTTAAATCAGTGCTTCAGAGAATTCTCTGTGTTCCTCGTAATACTTCTGTGTAAGGCATTTTCTAAGCTTGCTAGCCTAATTTGTCTTGCATTAATAATGGGAAATGTTAAGGCTGAGACTTCATAAATACAGACTTTTGTTTGATGATAATACTTCAAATGAACACTTTGCTTCAAACGCTTAATGAACCAAAGCGATGCTGTTATTTTGGTGGGGAAACTTCTTATTAAGCCTGGCAGTATATGCATGAAGAAAGATTGATGAGATCTCGTCCTTTTATGTGGCTTCATTATTTACCGGACATGTACATGAATAAACAAAGGGATAGTGAATCGCTAGCTGCTTCAATTTGCTCGGTAGCCGACGTATGATCAATGCCTGATGCATCTGGGCAGAGGTGCAGCTGCGTATGAGAGCGCATACTTACGGATCAGCGCATTTCAAGTGCATTAGAGATAGCTGCAGCAACATGTGTTCTCTGTTTGAGCCCCTGCGATTGGAGTTTTCTGTTTGTTGTCCTTTGTCTGTGCCCCCCTCCCCCAATTCACACACACATCACAGGCAGATGGTGCAGAAGCTACAGGCGGACGCCACATCAGGAAAGCAGCTGTTGCCACAAGACCAGGCCCTCAGAGTCACATTACAGGTAACCGTGGGGGGTGAGGGAGGCCCTCAGAGTCACATTACAGGTAACCGTGGGGGGTGAGGGAGGCCCTCAGAGTCACACTACAGGTAACCGTGGGGGGTGAGGGAGGCCCTCAGAGTCACACTACAGGAAAATGGGAGAGGTGCCATCAGACTACAGGTACCCAGTGGTAGACAATTCTTCGGGGGGGTTGGGGTTTGCAGCTCCCAAAGCTTGCAGCCTGTCTGAGCCCCTCGGAGGCTGAGGACGCCCTGTCAGGAGAAGCGGGCAGAGCCCCGTGTCCTGATTCTAACTTTGTGGCAGGTGTGTGTCAATAATTCATGGTGCCGTTCCGTCGCCTGCACGGGGGCTGCGTGTTTGTTTATTTATCCGTCCTGCCCGACTCCTGTCAGCGCCCATTCCTCTCGCCCCAGGACACCCCATGACAGATTTAACCTGCTCGAAATTCTGATTAGCTGAGAGTGTTGAACGGCAGAGCGGGGAATTATCTCATTTTGAAATTGAAGGGCTAAATGTAGAAAAGGTACTCTGAGTTTAATTCCAACATGTAATATTTCATAATGTTCAACATGTGGGAATCAGATTGGATTGCTGTTGTCAGGCTCTGCTCCACAAAAGGTGTGAGCTAATTAATCCAGGTTTCTTGTGAGTTTCTTTGAGATCATTTAAATTCTGCTGAACTTCTTCGCGCTGGAAAAACCAGGGTGCTGAATAATTCAAGATCCTCCTTTCTCTTTACACTGCATAATAAGGTTATATATGCGGGTCCTGAAACGTAAGCCAGGAGACACAAAGGCGCCGAGTTCAAGCTTAAGCCAATTTAAGCCCGGCGGATGGCGGAGATCCTTATCATTTTCATGTACCTTTTGCTTGGGGACAGACCGAAAAACACTAATTGCAACATGTGATAGTGCCATTATTTTGAGGACCACCCAAGAAAACGAAATGTCTTATCAGCTGAAGTTAAGGAAATAATGGAAATGGAAGGGTAAAGTCTGGTTGTTTAAGATTTACCAGTGGGCAACAAACTGGCCGACTGCAAGTCAGACTGCCACGTGGCTCATGCGTGTGACGTGTGTGTTAGTCACATGGGGCATCCGTGTGGCAGATATGCTGATGGACCGCATGTCAGTAGTTAAGGCAGGAATGTCTGTAGGCAAAATGACTGACGCTTGCTGGGATAATGTACCTGGTTGCAGAGTGCGCTAAAAGTGTGTGGAGTAGCGTTTCTTAACGCATACTAGTTGTATTTTGTTATGATTTAATGTGCCAAGAATTCCACCTTATTCTCACAGATGCATCCATCTGTTGAGTTTTCCCCAGGTTGGTTGTTCTTTGTTTATCTGTGTACCAAACATGCAGTTTGAGTACAGTATAGACTATAAGCACTGCATGTTTAGGGCTTTTTCATGAAAAAAAGACCCCCCCCACCACCACCACACATGCATGAATTATTGGATATTTGATGACAGATCAGTTATCCACTCGGAGCTTCAATCTGTAAATAAAGTGTGCCACCATTGCTGGTTAGCAAAAACAAGTTCCTGTTACAAATCATTTTGCCAAAACCCCGGAGGAGCGGCTGCATTTTTTTGCATCGAACTTTTACTCCGGAGCGGTCGGGTAAGCGATGCCCTGGGAAATCGATATCGCCTGAGCTCCAGTGAGGCTCCAGCCGCAGTGAGCCACACGTCAGAGTCACAGAGTCTCCGTGAGCGCAGCAGAGGGGCCACGGCTCTCCTTAGGCTAAGGATGAGGCGCGCCGAGATCCCATATGTAAATACCTTCATCCACTGTGCATTTCTTCATACGATCTTTTGGCTTTTTTAATACAATCTTTGGAAATTATTCATTACTGCTTTTCACTCGAGATGTGATATAATATCCTGTGGGCATGTCACTGTCATCCAGACTGCAGTGTACCTTTTCTTGGATTTTCTGGAAACTCATCATTGTAAACCTCAGTAAGTCTCTCATGTCCCTTTTCATACATATTGCACGATATAGGAACGACTTTTATTGACATGGTATTAATAAATAAAGGTAATCAGGAATGATGCACATCAGTGAGGTTTGCTAATTTTACATCGCTATCCACAATGAAGAGAAATATCCCCTGGTGATATAAAGAAGGGAGGGAGAGAGAGAGCGTTTTTACGCTGCCGATGTTCTGATTGGCTGCCAGGTGGTCACCTGGCTGTCATTGCTCTATAGCTAACTGTGCAGCTTATGATATACTACATAGTGTCAAAGGCGTCCCAATCAATTCACCAAGTGTCGCTCAGAGGTCCTTCGTTACTGTGTGACGGCCCCATTATTGGGGCCCTGGGCCTCACATGCAGTATCGGATTAATGTGAAATGATTTAGTGACGTAGGAGATGTTCTGCTCGCCTTATGAACTACCGCATTCTAACTCTCCCCATCTGTATTTTAATCGCCGTGCCTTCCTGACCATATCTATTATCCGTCAGTGGAGATTTGTGGATATCCTGCTGTTTGACCTTTTCTGACCTTGCCTGACCCTTAGTCCATTGACCTCCGGGTCAGCGCGTCAACCGCTCAGCCCATCCGTGGGAATAGTAATGATTTTCAGCACCTTCCTTCCATGTGTGTAGGCAAGATCCATAGCATTCAAAGTATATGGTAGGAGACAGAACATTTCCCACCTTTAACCCTGTTAGGAGGACAACATTATTTAGAATAAACAGTTCCTATCAAGGAGGGGAAAAAAAGTATTTTGAGAACTGTAGGGTATACTTTCAGGGGGAAAAGATGGTTTGTTTACGCTTGAAAGAAGTTATTCTTGTCAAAAGCAGAAGACAAGCACGTCTGATACAGCGCCGGATCTCGGAGTAGGAGTATCGTCACAGAAAGGGACAAGAACGCGGCGGATCCGTTACGCGCCCCGCGCGAACAGAGAGCGTCGATAAGGACGAGCGTGAATGCATTAGCTATACGGGTTTTACGGCACGCGTGTCATCGGGAGACGAGGGACCGCCGGTATTCAAATCCGTTGCCTTTATTGTTAGCACGTAGCTCGGTGCCTGTGTGCAGGTGTGTGTGAATGCTCGGTGCGTGGATGCCATGTGCGCTGCGTGCTGTGGTTTAGCGTTCACTGTCGACGCACTGTATGGTCTTATTTACATGGTTAGCGTTGGTGCTTATTCCGGGTGACTTCCCCAGCCTCCGATTTATACACCCCGCTCCCCCATTAACAGAGCCGGCTGCATGCCGAAAATGTTCAAACCCCTCTTGGGAATGGAAACTTCGGGCCACAAATCCGCCTGCTTCAATATAGGCTTGCTCTCTGCTTGCCATTCCTGCAGCATAAGTAAGATAAAATATCCTCTCTGCCAAACAGTACTGCTACTTCTGTATGCTCCTGGAAAACAAAACCCCACTCACACGGATGTTCTGCCTGTCCGTCACGGCTGTTTGAGTGACAGTATCCATCCCGATATCTTGAGAAAGGTGTCCTGGACAGTTCTTGGCACCGCTGCACATTTTCCAGCATGCATGGTCTGAATTAAAAGGTCTATTTCCTGAGCATAATGCTCTCACACCCCTTTGGACTGATACAACTAAATATGCTTTAGGAATCCATAGTCTTTACCTGTGCAAAGCTTATTTTCATGATCCTGATGAACTTATGGATTAGAGACTTGCGTATTACGCACACACACGTGTATATGTGTATGTATGTATGTATATATGTATATACAGGGATGATTTAGAGGGATTCCAACAAGCAGGAAGGATTTTAAGGATTCATTTCACCCTATTCCATTTGTTCACGGATTTCTATTTTAGTTTTTGTGTATGATATATATATATATATATTTTATATTTAATATTAATTTCACAATTCCGTAAAGGTGGAGGACGACAGTTTTCTTATCGCACCTCCTCTGGGACTGGGGTTTAAATTTGTCTTGGCTGGAATGTAATAAACTTTTATATCGTGCTTTTATTAGGTGTTAATCTCAGGCTAGCCTCTTTGCGCCGCGGAGATTATTTTTATAACTTTAATAAGTATTATATAGTGTAGTTCGTTGAAAACATTTACAAGCCCACTTTGTGGTTCTGCATCATTCCTAATTTCAATGGAGCAGGTGAAATATACACTTCTTTAAAAAAAAAAAAAAAACGTAACTTTTTTTCGTTAGTCTTTGTGTCTTGTGAGTGTGCCCGCTTTTTTTTTCTTTGTATTTCTTTTAGTCCTTTGCTTTTTCTTGCACGTATTAATGAGTGTCCCTGTTGTGTGTCTGTGTGTTGTGTGTGTGCAATGAGAGCCACGTCTAATAGGAGGAGAGACACATCTGGGGCAGGTGATCCTCAGGCCTGGGCGGGATGATGACACCCTGGTGGTAACTGCAATGTCTCTGTTCCTTCGGCTACTGACACAGCCTCTTCATCTACAGATCCATGAATCCAGTTTTATTAACCCTTTCGGAGAGTGCAGGGTGTCAGTGAGCTCCCCCTGGAGGTCACTCACGCACATTGCCACACCTGAAGGGTGATGTGGTCACCTCTTCTCTTGAACTCCATGTCTGCACTATGACCCCAGGAAGACCTGGATGTAAAGCGCTGAGGATTAGGCTACATTAATTTAAATTTATTAATATATATATATTTTAATTTATCATATTCTGATTCTGCCGTTTCCATCACAACACGGAATATTGATTAATGTAAATGTATTTAGAATGTAATCACTTTAATGAATGACTACACGAGTCTTTCCTGATGAATGATTGATTTCTTGAAGCTGGAATTTCATTTGCAATTTTCTGACATGGTTGGTGTCCAGTTAGGAATCACTTGAACATACTGCCATGCTGTTTGTTGGACAAAGTGCTTCTATATTTCCATCCAGATATATATTTCAATCATGCCTGTATTATTGTGCTAAAGGGTCTGACTGATACAGTATCTTCTGAGCGTCTCTGATGTTAAGCATTCTTCGGTGTAAGAGCCTCTGAACAAGGGCCCTGTGTGACGGCATAGATCTTGCTTGATTGTGGTGTCAAAAGAACGGATACTCGTCACTTCCAGCAGAGAGATCTTTTTTTTTAAAGAGTGCTCATGTGTAAAGGAATCATAGTTTGGCTTGTTTGGCTCATCCAAGCCCACCAAATATTCTATGTGATTTGGTTTCACACGTTTGCGAAGCAAATGGAAGCATTTCCTAGAATGTGATGTGAACATAGATGGACTTATCTATTGAAGTTTTTCTGGTTTATAAGATAAGAATTAAATGGTACCAAATGTGTTAATAGTTGTAATAATGGAGTTTACAATTGGCTACTCAGAAAACAAAATGTGTTTGTAAGTCATATACTGCACATTGAGCCAGAATTTGCCCCTGTGCTTAATGGTTAAGACTATACTTTACATGGTTATGCTAAAATTTGTAGTTAATGAGCTGGGGTTTGTTGAAATTTGTTAGTTTACCCCCCTTGGTCAACAACAT
The DNA here is from genome assembly GCA_026780765.1 of Petrocephalus schoutedeni. Classification (NCBI taxonomy): domain Eukaryota; kingdom Metazoa; phylum Chordata; class Actinopteri; order Osteoglossiformes; family Mormyridae; genus Petrocephalus; species Petrocephalus schoutedeni. Next base: position 6,239,103 of record JAODKL010000034.1, read on the forward strand.
CCATGTGTCATCGTTAACAAATCCGATGCTGTAGTCAGTAACAAAATTACAGGGAGGAACCTTGATTGAACATACATTAAAATGTTCCACAAAAGTACTCCAGAATCAAAACTGTAGTTAAAGAACCAAAGGTCTTTTATTTATTTATTTTTTCACATTTTGGCAAATGTTTGCAATTAGAGGCCTTGGGCGCTCTTCCGAGCGCGCACAGTAGCGGTCGTTAAATTGGTCTTTTATAAAAACTAAGTAGGAGAGTAGTGAGTTTTGCTGTGACCTCCTGCTCTGCGTGCATCCCGAGCAAATCAAACGGCACACGCTTCTGCCGAGGATCTTCAAAACTGCATTTAATGTCCTGCCGTAAATATGTGATGATAATTTTTTCATTTGTTTATCCGTCTTCATTACCGGGAACACTTTGTGTTTATGTCCGGTTTAATGAAAGACCGCAGCTTTCAGTAGTTTTATTTGTGGCTTGTTAGCTTGTTTAGAGGCTTATGTGTGAATCCCCCAGACTATATCAAAGACGTCCCACTGCAACTTTTTTTTCCTTTGCGCTATCAAAATATGTTTGCGGCAGTCATCTTCACATGTTTTTCTTTCCCACAGAAAAAAAACTTAAGTCACATTTAAATGATACAAAAAGTTGGTAACACTTAACAGCAACTGCACCTTTATGATGCTTTCAGTGCGCATTCATCGAAAATGCTGGGCACCTTCACAATCATAATACATCTAAATACATTAATAATAAACATTATAATTGTATTCAATTATATAATGTTAGTTATTAATGTTTATTAAAGCTGTCATATCTTGTTCAGTGAAAATGTTATGAATGCATTGCTTAAAGACACATTACTGTATACATACACTCACCAGCCACTTTATTAGGTTCACCTTGCTAGTACCGGGTTGGACCCCCTTTTGCCTTCAGAACTGCCTT
>JAODKL010000034.1:6256782-6271797 GCA_026780765.1 Petrocephalus schoutedeni
ACCGTGTGGCAACATAAAGCATTTCTGTGGTGTGAGCGATGCTACAGTCTTCAGAAATGTGCTTGTACTGCTGTTACCCTCTCAATATGACTGTTGCAAGCATCTTAAAATAATCCAAATTGGTTATTTATCTTTTATTTTCATACTTACATGGGAGTTTCAAATACAATATTGGTAGAACTAGTTTTTGCTGACTTGCTGATTAATATGACATTAGTCTATAACAGCACATTCATTTAAAAAATAGCTGGCACATATTTGCCGGCAATTGCGCGTTTTATTATTTTGTGGGTGTCACAGGATGCAAACATTGATCTCATATTCAGTTTTGCCACATTAACAGTTTGCTGCTATTTTTATTCATTTTTTTTGTTTCTCTTCGGCAGGAATTTGGCATAAAAGACCAGACATTTGTCATGAGCAATAGACAATTCCTCTGCCTGCCAGAATTTGATTCCATAGTATTCAAGATGAGGCTCGATCAGGCAAGGCCCACAAATCATATTGCGTTAGCATTGATGCATACTTTGGAGCTTTATCCAAATTTATCTGCTTTAGGACCACAGAGAAAAACATAAAGTGGTGGATTAACTCTATAGAATAAATATATCTTTGTACATGAATGATGCATTTATAGTTTTTTATTCTTATTATTTTATATTTGGTGTTTTTTCTGGCTGAACACTGTAGCACAGTGGGTAGCCTGATTCCTCATAACTCCTGGGTTAGTGTTTCAAATCCTGCCTCCACACTGTGTGTGTGTGCGTGTGTGCGTGTGTGTGTGTGTGTGTGTGTGTGTGTGGAGTTTGCATGTCTTCCCTGTATCATTTTGGCTTCCTCTGGATAGTCTGCTTCCCTCCTGCTATCCAGATACCTGCATTGAGGCAAATTAGTATCTCCGAATAGCTCATACCAGCGTTTCTCAACCCGTTTCCAGTGTCTCCTCAGGTACCCCCCGACAGTCCACGTCTTCACACCCTCCCAGCTCCCAGGAGCAAAAACATGGACTGTTTGGTAGGGAGCTGGGGGGAGCGAAAATATGGACCGTCTGGGAGGGTCACCGAGGACTGGGTTGAGAAAAACAACCCACACTGTTCGGGCTTCTTCACATGCTTTGTGTTCTTTGCTGCCTGGTTTAGGGTCCTGCCCTCCTCCTAACCTTCTACCATAAAGTATTTGGAAGATGGATGGATAAACAGATGGATATGTGGCTGCAAAATCATGCACTGTCATCAGACTTTTTACATTTATGATTATTCCTAAGTGTAATAGGTGGAAAATGGATGACAAGCCCACCCCTTAGACGCATTTGTGTTAAGAATCAATTTCTTTTTACCCCAAAAACGTTACGTTTTCTGTTCTGTTTAGCAGCACAGTTTCAAACACACTTCCATACTCAGGCACGTTTACGTTTTTACTTAGTTGTCTGACTTTGTTACCCAAAGCAACTTACAGTAAGGGTCAGGGTTACTGTTTATGTGTACGCTCCCTGAGATTTGAACCTACAACCTTTGCCCTATTAGCATAATGCTACACTTGCTAAATTATGATTTCAGGTTCCCTGTTAGCTATTCTGCATGACTTGTTAATAATTTCTCTAACTACAAGCAACTGCTTATTATTGTGCATGATTAATGTAACATTTTCTGGTTTCTGATTGTCTGGTATGGTACAATCAAATGGTAAGTGGCTATAAAAAAAGTTTGTCGAGATTTAGATCACCGGCGTGCCGCTGAGTGAAAGATGAAATGGCATAAACGAGAAGTGACCCATTTGCCGTCCAGCACGCGCCCGTCTCGGATTGGCCGATGTTCCCGGGCCCCCTCATTCCGGTCCCGATTTGGTGGTCATTAGCCATCACGTAGTACCGCTTCCTTTAAATGACATCATTAAAATGCTCTGGCGGTAAAACCCTATCATGTCTGCTCTTCCAGCCATTCGCGAGAAACCAAAGACGCGACGGAGGTGGAACCGGAGAAGCTGATGGCCGCACGTAATGAGAGGCAGAGGGGGACGGACCGCTTAAAGGTGCAGGCGAGTGAATTGGGCAGAAGAAGCTCATATTATTTCCGGTTACATTTGCTTTGGTTAATGGTGCGCGAGGGGAATGTGGAAACACACAGGCTTTGCTAAGTACGACTGAAATCTCTCATTTTAAAGTTCAGTGTTAAACTTTTTTTTTTTTTTTCCCCTCCACATGATCCATGTTACTTCCTTAGTTTGAAACGCTGGGGGTGAATTTTTATTTAATTCCAATCACCGATCTGTCATGCGAGGCCCCGGAAATTTTCCTCCTGTCTCTCACTGTTTCCCAAGGTGTGCTTCTCCGCACAGTACACTAAAGTCTTGAAGCACAAGCTTGAGAGATTGGTGAGCAAATGACTGGCTTCCCTGGCATTGCCTCTGGACAGATTTTAAATGAGGAGTATCTGGGGGGGAAAAGAATATCCCACTTTTTTCCCTCTTTAAAAGGAGCTGTTAAATAGACATCCTTTGTATGATTTAAATCCCCCCTCAGATAACTCTGGTGTTCTGGAATCCTCCTTTGAGAAGGCATAAAACATTTCTCAAGGGCGACCTTCAGTCGTACGGCAGGGCGACTGGCCCGACGCGATCCTCAAAGCGTCGGAACCGATTGGGCCCAGCTCAGTTCGAGAGGCACTGAGGCCTCGGCGATGTGGTGTGGACATTATATCTATACTAACGTGGAGATGAGAACAACGTAGTCGGAATTATCTGCAGTGCTGGTTCAGGACTGTTGGGAGGAAAGGCTGTGACACGTCGGGAACGCATGTCTTTCCGGGCCGGATGGCTCCGGAGGTCGAAGGACACTCTGGAGAGAACCTCTCCCTCGTCACTCTTGCAGCGATAACCAGCCGCCTTGCCCACTCAGCCTGGTCCAGGGAATGCTTGTGGTCCTGTTCCTCTTCATCATTGCTAATGTGCTGAGAGTTAATGAACGTCCCCCCCCCCCCCAATCTCCTCCTGCCCAGGCCATCAGCAGTCACACTAATCAGCAAGCACTTCTTAATCAGCTCAGAGGTCGCCTGGAGGTGGACGGGTAAGTAGCCTGTTTCCGCATGGTGCCTGCGGGGGCCGCACCGGGGATGGGGTCCGAGTGGCTCTGCGAGTGTCAAACCATTATTTTATTGTGTGTGTGTGTTTGCGTGCATTGTTTAGTTGAAGCTAATGCAAAATCTAGTGCAAAAATGTCAATTTCTGTGTTTTTCTGTGTATTGCTTTACATATTTGAAATTGGCGGTGGTTTTGGGGTTTGGTGTTTGGGGTTAGTATTTCTATTACTGTTTTAAGTTGATTGCAAAGGTCCTGCAAATCTAGCTATAAATTGTGTGTGTGTCCTCCATGAATCAGCACCTCATGAATCATGCACGTTCTTTGTTGATTGGTCCAAAGATCGCCATTGAGCCTAGACTGCGGTATGCTTTCCAGTATTCTATCAAACATTGGTTTAGCAGAAGTGCATGTTCAGCTATGAAGCACACACACACACACACACACACACACACACACACACTGCTGAAGCGTGGTGTTTTACGATTTAGTGACTTTTGCTTCTGTGACTTCAGAGGCGTGATAGACTGTAGATGTATGGCTTTTCTCGGCGGGTAGTCAGTGCTGGAACCGGGTCAGGTTCCGCAAATCCACATTACAGACTGTCCCCATGAACATATCACTGGAAGAACTTAAGAACAAAAAAAGGTGCATAAGTTACTTTATACGAAAGCATTTGGCTTTCATTAAGCATGATGCTTGTGATTAAGACCAGCTACTAAGTGGATGGAATAAAACTCATTTGACTATTAAAAAGAAAATGTTTATTTTATTTCTTTTACAGATGTGTCATGGTTAGCAGCTAGTCAGATACACAAAGCTACTACTTACAAAAGGAGACTCTTACGCACCACGTAGCTGATAACCAAAAATAAAGAAAATATCCCCAAGCCATTTTGATATTTATACGTGTGTTTTAGCTATCCCTTAGTCAGACTTTGTCTTGTGCCATAATGAAACCATGATTGCGTGTGTCGGAGCCTATACAGTAATATTGCTCAGCCATGGGCATGCAGCTTTGTGGGCTGTAACTGATGACGGCGCGCCTCCCAGCCTCTCTACTGCCCCCTGTCCCTGGTCCACAAACGTAGCGAGAGCTCACTTCTCCTGGTGTTCACCTTAACCCATCTGAGCGCTGAGTTTTAGTGCCTTTAGGGGGCTTACAGCTGTCACTCATTTTAATGGCCACATTAAAACTCGGCAGTAAGATGGACGGCTTCTTTTGTGCATTTCAGTAATTGAAAAAAAAAAGTTTATATATAGATGTTAAATGGCGCTAATAAAATGGGTATTATCATCTGGACTGAGATAAGGGTGTTCAATCAAGTCCCTTGCCTTTGTTTGTCACTTATCGCCATCTGTTATTCTCAATATGTGTCATTTTATGTGCATTCTCTTCATCTCTCTTCCCATTAAAGACGATTTTTAGAACTTGAGAAGCTTTTTTCGTGGCACATATGGATATTGTGGATTACGGTGATAAGGTTGTTTTATTTGCATGCAAATCATCTTTCAGTAGGATGGCTTGTACACCCAAATTATAACACTATGCATCTCTTAGAGAGATCTGAATGGATGCCCTCCCATGGCACAGCGCGCCTGACTCAACACAACGCGGTTTGAGAAGATTCTTTCCATTTGCTATAACCGAATATAGTAATTTCTGAAGTTTTGTGTCCCGCATAAGTGAAACCTCTCTTTAAATAACTGAGTCACCACACTGCTTAGCGTAAAGTACTTAATAACAGTAATAATATTTCATCCATCTTTCTTGCACTTATTTGGTACAGGAGCGCGGGGGTGACCAGGGTTCTGTCTCAGGCAGCACGGGGGGCCAACTAGGGGGACGCACATACACCCACACCACAGGCGACCAGCCTACCTGCGTGTCTTTGGCCAGTGGGGGAGGAACATGGCTTTTGGCTTTTTTCATTTTTTGATTGCAGAAAAATAACAGGATTTTATCACTATACGTGATAAAATCCCCAAATGTAATATACACATAACTCAAAAAAAAATGCATCCAAATGTTCGCTAATAAGAAAGTAAAAATGTCCCGTATTAATAATTAAGTAGCAGTATATGGACAGTTATGGCAACCAGACTAGAAGCTACGTGTCACTGGTCAGCTGTCCTCTGGCCCCCTTTCGTCAGCCGGACAGTAGCGGGTTTGGGGATGGCGATAGGGGGCTTTGAGGGTGACTTCAGCTCTGTCCCGCCGCCGAGCCGCTCTACCCTGGCTGCCATATTGCCAGTGACGAGTTGTCAGCAGCGGCCGAGTGACCAGAAAAGCTAGTCCTGATTAGCGACTTCTAATTGGCAGCTGGCTGGTGATTACCGCTGCGAATTTAGCTGTTACTGTAACAGCAGCTCGATATTAAGCAGCAATCGGCAGCAGTCTGGGGAAATTTCACTCTCAGAACATTTTTTTCCCTGGCAGAAATTGGAATTGACAAAACTTGAAGCTTTACCCACAAGGTATTTTATTTTCAACACGCACAACTAGAATGTTGATTACAAATAAACAGTGCCTGTTTCATTAGTGAATGTGTTTGGATTTTGAAAATGTGCAAATTCCGTTTTATTCATGAAATGTCATCATTAGGCAGAGGAGAATGTTTTTGGCAATATTTGGCTCATGAAGACCTGGAACTGACTGTTTTTTTTTTTCCAATGTCTTTTGTTTAAAACTTTTTATATGCTTTCTTAGTATAATCCCTCATTATTTTTCTGGACTGAAATGTGCATATTGGTAGATTTGGAAAGGTCAGATACGAGCCGTGGGCATTTCGGGGACATGTCATGGAGAATGTTTGTCTTGTATTTGCGAATCCGAGTAACGGGGGCTCAGCTTCCCTGTCCGTGTGTTTTAAGCTGTCGCTAATAGGCTGGGCAGTTTGCGTGGGGGGAGATGGGATTCTTTAGGCCGCTGATGAATACGCAGCTTGGCCATGACCGGGTTCTTTCCATCCCATGCACTTTACAAACACCGCGGATAACCTCCGAGTCTCTCCGAGAAAATTAACCTTCTGGGCTGCTCCGTGAACAGCAATTGGCCGGGCTGGTGATACAGACCGTGCTTAGACAGATCCCGGACACGGAGGCCCCATGCAGCATTTGTATATAAAATTACAGCGTGAAGTATTCCATCAGCCCTATATTACTGCTACATCCAGCACTCTTATATAAGCACTTACCCAGGACAGGATCACCGAGAGCCCATGGCCTCTCCCTGGAAATGCGGGGCACAGGGCGGGGGACAGCCTAACTAATGTAGGGCACGCACTACTGCAAAATCATAAACTAATTGCGTTTTAGAGACTCCAGTTCATCTAACCACATGTCATATTGGAGAACATATTGGAGTGTGTAGCTGGTGGGGGCTGGCCGGGGGGTTGTACATGTAGTACTAGTAATAGTAATAGTAACAGTAAGCTGTATTATATGTATTATTAGTTAGTAGGACTAGCTGTTGTTGTTGTTCATTAAATTTTTGCTTCCAAGTCTTTAAAAACTGTATGTAATTTATGTATTTTTGTCAGTTTTTATTAATAACTGGAAAGTCATCCTGAGGTGTCTCGTCGTCTGACATGTTTTCTTGATATCAAAGGAATTTTTACACATTAATCGATGCCATATTTTTAACAGTGATAGTCATTACTTAGAAATGCAAAAAGGATGTTGGGATTCAATATTTGCCTTAATCAGAGCACCCCGTCACGCAGATAAGAATGTCTTTAGTGTTAAAAAATAAATAGGCCCAGACGAAGTTTAAAAAAAAAGTTCGTTTAAAAGAAGGAATGAATCATTGAGCTATTCATGTTACAGAATAAAGTCAGAAAACTGTCACTTTTGACAGTTCATTTCTTTTTTTTAAACATGATGTTCTCTTAAATTGAAATTTATTAGTAATACATCCCAATGCTCCATAGCCACCTATATATAGACAGAAGGCTGCATATTTTAACATTAGTTAAGAAATTTAAATGAACTCCAGCTGGGACCCAACCACTGGGTTTGTTCTCCAACAAGTTGCCGTGCTCAAGGTCTTCCTCACATCTGCGCCTCCAAAAGAGTCACGTCGCGTCCGCCTGGCAGCGTCTATAAAAGCCCCGCGAGTCTCTCATCCTTTGTGCTAATGGTGGGCCGTTTTGTTTGTCATCGAGGAGCGAGAGGGTCAGCCTGCCGACCCGGAACCCCACCCAGGATGGGAGACGTGCTGCCCAACCTGAAAGCAAACGCGGAGGCCGTCGCTCTGCCGAACCAGCAGGTAAAAGCTGGCTGCCTCGCCTGCACTTATGCTTCGCAGAGACAGGAACCAAAATAGTTTCCATACTTAAAAACATTTATATATTCTTCTTAAACTACTTGAGGAATTTGACGGTAATTTCCGACAGCCACTGTATGAGAAGTGCCCATAAGAAGTGTGTCTTACAAATTTTTATAGTTCTATTGAAAGCCTTGCTATCGCCTCCTCGTTCCACTTTCCACATCAAAATGGGTATAAGCGTACACCTTGGTTAGGTATCGTTATTTATGAAAGAGACCGCTGCTTTCCTGTGTATGGGAAAAAACATCTCTTCAACGCTCTTTAAAATGCAGAGTGTGTTGACTAAATGCCATTGAAAAATTGCAATGCGTGGAGAATCCGCGTCAGTGAAAATGCTACAGCCTGGTTTTTGTTGCCTGCTCTGAACCCTCTTTCATTAAGTGGGACGTATCCCAATCTCCCGAATTCACACCTATTTTCACCCACGTCTCCACAGAAATGGCAGGAGCAGCCAAGCTGTAGCTACTGATCTTTAAGCAGAAAGCTCAGAAGCATAAAAGTGTTATAAAACGGCCGAGCAGGAAGTCATTACGCTGTTGAGGGGAAAAGCTAGTGAAGTTAGAGGATTGTGAAATATTCTCATTATAGGTCATCCTGGTAATTACCTGACACCTACAGATGGACTCACTTCTTAATCAAACGAATGAATCATTACTGATATTGATTCAGACTAAGATGTTTGAAATAATGACTCCACTAGCCCAAGCAAAAAAAAAATTTCAAGGTAATTTCAGCAACTCTGGTGCTGATGTTTCAGTCCAAATAATAATGGAATGTCTTACTTCATTTCCAAGTAATGGTAAGAAAATGAGCATGGAAGGCAAAGCTAAATTGCCCCTGTCTAATCTGCATAGATTTGCCTGTCGAGAATGGAGCTGAATAGGATTTGATTTCTAATTTCTATGCCCGTGATTCATAACGGGGTAATTGATGTTCATGTATGAATGAAATGAGATGGAGTGAATACACTTTCAGTTATAGTAAAAGCGAAGGGAAAAAGCGCTTTTATTTCATAGCGTAATTGTACGATACATCAAGAGAGACTCAGTTTTATTTGGTTACACTCATTTGTCTAGTTGTATTGTGCCGGTTTGTTGAGATGAGACAAGACACGGTTTCTGACTGAGGTAAAATAGAGTTGGGGAATTTCCCCTTTTAGGAGGGTCTAAACAGTTAAATAATTGTGAAAGTTACATTTAAATCAAGAGACTCGCAAATGAACATAATTGCAGTGATTCATTTTGGTTAAAACGGTTTTCTGACTTTTGTAGTGTAGTGTTACGGCCATTGTGTAACTCTCAGTTGAATTATCGTAAATTACATTTTAAAAACATTTTGTTTGGGCTCTTCAGTTACCATATTTTTTTTATTCCTTGAAAGGGATTTATGTTTAAAATATATTTTGATATAATCTCACATTTTTCACATGCAAACAATCAGACCTTGGGTGCAGTGGGTCACATTTGTGTTTTTTTGCCATTTTTTTTATGAAAAAAGCAGGAAGCTCTGCTGTCCTCACCTGGAGCTGACGGCAGGCCGCCATAGCCGCCCATGTCACCGGCCTCGGTGTAAAATGCCACTGCGCGCCCTGTAAAGTCGTGGCCTGTCATCAGGTGATACGGCACCCAGCAGCTGTCGGGGGACGTGGCCGCACGACGGGGGCCCGTCCTGAAACCCCCTGCCGCCGGAACGTGCCCCGGTGCCCCCGCGGCCCCGCTGTGCGTGTCAGCACCGGCCGGAGGCAAGGCTCCGCCCACCCACACGTCTGCCATCTATGGACCAGAGCTTCCCGCGAGCTGATGAGCGCGAGTCATCCGGCAGATAATTGTTTCGCTGACATGTTGGGGTGACGGTTTGTCTCGGGTGGAGAACAGGCGATAAACAAAATACTTACAAACTTATTGCGTTTTCTGTCGCCCTGCCACCAAATGCCTCGCCGTTCCTGTCCGAGTCCTCTTCCAAAAGCTGCCCGACCAGCCTTTGCCTGGTTCCAGCCCTTTGCGATGCGAGCCCCCCTGGGTCGCTATAGCCCCCAGTGGGTGATAGTGGCAGAGATGCAGCTCCCGACCAGCTGCCGTAAATAAATAGCTAGGACTTTCTTTTAGTTACAAACACACAAAAAACGGTTCTGTGACCTTATTTAGTTGAATCTCCACTGTTCTAATTCATGTTATTTTTCCTGTCAGTATGGAACCCACAACGTAGCTGTACTTAAAGTGTAATTACAGTGTAAAAATAAAATATAATTATGTTTTCCCTCTTTCCCTGGTAATTTTTATTTTTTTTTTTGGCCTAGTGTAATTCTGTCCATTTTTTTCCGGCTCGGATGAGCCCACTTGCAGGCTTAAAACACATTAGGAAACAGTTTGTTTTGTTTCATGGTTTGGAAAATGGTATTTAAGCCCGTGCCGCTAATGCTTTAGGTAGGTCTCTTTCATGTGAAAATAGTACTGCTGTATTTTTTTTTTCCTGTGCACTTGCATTAAACACGTAGAGGACATCAGTTCAGAAAAGCCTTTACATTTGTGAGGTACAATACCATAGCCAATGTTTCTGAAACATTGTTATATATGTTATATTTTATATTCCAGAGAGGATCAGATCCTACAGGATCCCTGCATTTAGATCAGGTAAAAGTCTAATTTTACGGCCATAATCTAGTAGCAGGGCATCCTAAATTGAATTGCAAAAAAAATTGCAGTGAATTGTGTTATATTTTACAAAAATTGAAAATCTGCTCTTTTGGTTATATCGGTAAATTTGAATTTGTTCCTTCTATTTCATGTTTGACTTTTTTGTATAGCCATTATTTGACTTTGATTTGCTATTCTTTCATCCATGTCTGCTCCTGCGTGGCTCGAAAAGTGCTTTTGTGTTTTTACACGTATCAAAAAATTTCATATTTGCCGTCCTTCTCTGCAACGAACACAATATTACCATGACCCCAAAGTCACAAGTCGAGGAGGACGCCCAGAAGTTTTCTACGTTAGATCATAGCGCTCAGCAATTCTAAGCTTCAAGGTGACCAATGAAAACATTTCTTTTGGAAAAGAAAACTTTTATAATATTCAAACTTGTTTGAAATGGTGTTATTTCGTCCTGTCTACCTCCTTAGAGTTTCATCACAGTACGAGGGATTAGTTTTCTTTTGTGAAATCTGCACTGATTTTACGAAAAACATAACGGAAAAGGCGAAAACTGATCATTAGGGCGTCTGGCTTTCCTTGTAGGGTACGCCCATAAATAACTCAATTAAGTAGCTATGCGGCAGTCCGTTAAAGAGCATTAACATGCGACGGTCGCTGGCCGGTTTTGTTTTCTTTCTCCTGGTTTAGCATCCTGAATCTGGAGAACGCGGATCAGAGGAGGCAGCCGGAGGAGGAGCGGGCCCAACGTAAACAACTTGAACGGAGGTTAAAGAATGCCGGTCACTTCCCCCTCAGGGCTCCACCACAAAGGTCTCCTCTCTGGCAGCTCGCAAGCCCCCCTGCATGGAGCCCGGCCACCACCTCACATCAGCCCCCCACTCCCCAGCGAGGGCCCTTCAGGACCGCTGAATGGGAACCGACAGGCAACTTAACGAAAGTGGATCCAGGGCAAGTGCTGGATAAGTCCTACTGGATCCGACAGGTGGGGGAACTCTCTGTACAGCTCCTGGAGAGCTCGGAGTTCTGGTCAGAGAAGACGAACCAGCTGGCCGCGGAGGTCGGTGCTGCGCGGGGTGTGGCCATGGTGAACAATCAATCAAAAAATAATAACTGAATGAACACAAGACTGAAACATGGAATGCCGATGGTGCTAAATGACTTGTTGGTATCGCATTTAAATAACCAAATTTGGTTAAGGGCAGCATCTCTACATCAAGAACAAACTGGCACTATAAGTGCCAATCACTGACTCATTGATATATATATATTATTTTACCGATATTCTTGTTATAAATATTTGATTTTGGTGCCTGTATACTGTAGACCTCTGGATGTACATTACTCGCGTGGATCAGTAATCTGTCACCGTACCTCTCCCGTGGTCACACCGGCAACATTTCTCCTGCCTTGTCGAAGGCAGGCGACACCTGTTTCCCCACGGCACCTGTACAGGCCCCGAGGGCCCCATAGCCGGGGAGTCGTCTCCCGAAGCTGTCCGCAGATCCCGCCCGTTCGTAAATAGCAGGGAAAATGAATCACCTTCTCCCCTTGTCACGCGTGCTGATAAACCCTCATTTCTCCCGAGTTTATACTTTGTCACTTTGCCATTTTCATTCCTGCGCCAAAAGTGATGATTCACCACGTTGGTTTTTTTCCCCCTGATTCTAATTAATACCCTTGATAGAAATTATTGCCCGTTTTATTATTCTGGATCTGTGATTGCTGTAGGCGTTTTTCCAAAAATACGGCTGGTTTTTCCTTGTGAGAGTTTTGTGGGTGACATCTGTATGTTGATAACACATTTATGGATAGAATCAGCAATATACAGCAAAATACCCAGGATTTTAACAGATATAGCTGCTAACTAGACTACAAATATTGGCTATTAACTATTTTGTCAGGAGTCTGATTCAGTTCTACGGTGTTGTGTTAAAACATCCTGTTTGTCTGCAAGTGCATTTTAAAGGCACATATAAGTGGCATTATTAATAACTTTATTAACTCCTGTGGCGGTACGAAAGGTCGATGATGATAAATCCCACTTTAGCAATGTGATTTTCACTCGGCTGTGTAGCTGCGAGCCTGTGGATTAATAAATAAATCAACAAACCAACAGAGTTAATGACCTAGGAACCAGGCAGCCAAAAAAACAAACATGATGTAATCTTGCTTCAACCACCAAAAAAAAAAAGTTATCTTATTACTCAGACCTCATTTCCAATGGACTTTCTGGCAGGCTAGAGTTATGTTTGAGACGTCTTTGAATGTACTTGCAGTACTCATACACACGGAAACCAAATAAAAGGTGTAACTAAACAGCACAACCTTAAGGTTTCTTCTCTGAAATGTCTCTTCCCTTTGCAAAGGGGGCCATTTTCCCATGCTAATGGCAGACTGTTAGCAAATCTGGAAGCTTTAACACTATCCTCTGTTATTCCCTGGATGCAGGACAACATTAAGAAACTGATTTTTTTTTTTTTTTTCCTAACGGATTACACATTTTAATGAGAAGAGGCCAGGCTTGTTAGCGGGATCTGTCATTTACACCGTTGCCGTATAAAAAAAAAAAAAAAAACAAATTTCATAGACATACTTGCAATGCACACGACGTGTCATCATTAAATGTGGCTGCTTTTTAGGGTTAGCACTGAAGCCAGGAAATCTTCCTTCGGGAGCAATCACGAAAATGATCATTTGTTGTCCTTGAGAGCATGCTGGGGTTTTCTGAGGTTAAGCTTGCTTTTGATGTGCGCGAAACTCATTTTAGCTTGGCTAGCAGATTAATGTGAAGCCAACACCCCCCCCCACCCCCACCACCAAAGACTAGCTGTAATTCCCAACATGGATGGCATTTTTTTCATACACAGAGACCAGAACTGGGATCTTTCTCATCCTTAACTTCCTGAAGTAATTTCACTTAATGAACATGTGGTTTTCTGCGTGTGGTCTCCTGGAAAATGTTAGTACACTTTGAAAAACTGCAGATTCTATCCTGTGGTCTTTCCAGAATTTGCATCTCCATGTGAACCGTACACATTCTTAGTCAAGCAGGGCATTTTAACAATTACACAGAAGCGTAAGTTGATAATTGTTTATGTCAGCGTTTAAATGAGGCTGGTGTTAGGACCCTTGATTGCCCAGAATTTACCATTCATGTCAATTTATTAACCTTACACTACTGTCATTAAAGACAGGACTAAAAGATGACTTATAAGACACAGCAAAGCCCGGATTCTGTTCTGTTGGTGGGAGGTAATTGGGTATTTTTATCCAATGATATAAACCTCTGCGGTCTTTCCCTCCAAATGCACATACCTGTGACAGCCCATCAGTGTTATAGGTCTAGAGCAAGTTATTATTATTTATAAATACAAGTGTGGTGTATATGTTTGCATTTGTGCAGCAATTTAACCAGGTTTTTAATTGATTTGTTTGACATTTCATTTAAAATGTGCCCTCCTGTTATTTTTTAATTTATTTATTCTTGTTTTTCATTTGATATTTTGTTTTGTTTTTTTGCTGTGGGTTGAGTTGTACGTTTTATCCATGAGGTGCTGTCACATTTTATAGTTTATAGACTGAAGGCTGTAAGGCCCATTTCAGATATTTTCTCATTATTTCGATATGTAATAATGCCCGCATGATACACTGTCAGAATATGAGGCCCGATGTAAACGAGCTACATCAACTTAAAGTAATGTAAACTTTCTGCATCCGTGGCCAACCACTCCTCAAATTGGCCTTTAGAACCGAAACAGAAAGTACACAACGTGAGCAACATCTGGCCCCGATTACGCCGTTAATGAGGACAGGGGCATGCCTGCTCCAATCGGGCCTGATCAGCCAGAACGCTCTGTGGGCGTTTCGGCACGACCCTCGGAGCGGGTCACTGGTCGGGCTCCCGAGAAACCGGATCGCTCCTGAGACTCGGGGCGGCTGAAGAGGAGACCCAATCACGCACTCGATCCGGGGAGGTCGAGCATGACGAGCTCATGGAGCTTCTTGGGGAAGGGGGGACGATTCACTACAGGGGTGAGGTGGTCGGGGGCGGGGTGAGGTGGTCGGGGGAGGGGTGGGATCCATGTGTATGCAGCACCCAGCGTCGTCGCAAGTCGACAGCGACTCCGCCCCAAAGAAACACAAACGTCCGGGCCGTAAAATTTTAACTCTTTGCGCTCCCCCTCCCCTTCACTGGGCCCGAGCTGCTCCGCCCCTCTCACCTGGACCACGACTCTGCCCGTTGTCTTTTGGGGATGAAGGGTTAATCCTGGCGGATAGGTGACCTTTCTCCCTACGTGCTCAATTTTTTTTATTTTTTTTTTATCAATCCCCTCCAAAGGGACTCATATGCTGGGCTCTATGAACGGGGCGGGGGGGGGGAGCATTGTCCTTATCACCCCCTTCCAGAAAGTGGCAGAGTAATAGGACTTTGTGAGGAGAAATGAAGCCCAGTGTGATGGTTGCTGATTAAAAATTGACTCTGCCACATCAAAGAAGAGTTGAAGGTGAAAATGATGATCACTTCCCGCTCCTAGGGACCCCATCGCCATTTCTTTTATTCAACCTTGAAAGGTTCTTTCTGAATAAGAAAATATCCCTGGAGTCCATTCAGGGGGGACACAGTATGGGGGGAAAAAATGTAGATCAGTATGCCTATTCTCCACATTTAAAAAATAATAATAATATTCAATTTTGCTAATGACATCTCAGAAAAGCCCGTTAGTTATCAATGCTGAAGAGCTAATCCTCGCTTAAGAACTCACAGGCTGGCCTAATTGCGGTTACTTAGAACGAGTTCTTCACGGGAGCGGTCAGGAAATGGAAACGGGCCTGGCTTGGACTGAAAAATGCGTCCGCACTGAAAATTGTAGGTCTGCCACAGCTTTGGTGCGTTTTAAAGTATGTTTTTTACCTACAGAGTGGCAGGTCAATGGCACTGTAAACCACTGAGGGAAAGAATATTTC
>JAODKL010000034.1:6276193-6286433 GCA_026780765.1 Petrocephalus schoutedeni
GTGCTTTTCTATGTGGTGATATATGCATTGAAAAGTAGAAAAGTGTTTTACGACGGCATCGCCACACGCCTTTGTGACCAATACAGATCTTTATGTAAACTCAGGCCACATATAGTAAATACAGGCCGTGCAGATAAACAGAGGTTCGTGTCAACAGGCTGTTTAAAATGACTCGTATAAAACCAAGAGCAGAGATTTTCCTTCCTCTACTGATATTTACAAGGTACGTTGGACCAAAAATGAACAAATCATCGCAAAACTCCCCTGCTAATCCAAGGCAGTAATTGTGTTGTTATGATGACGCATATTGAGTTGGTATCGCTTTGCTGTGACTTCGGAGTGCACTCGCCTGCCGGTGGAAATCCCTGTGAATGATACAGTTAGTGGACCCTGTGAGGACCTCTGAGGTTTCTGGACCACATATCAAAAGGGCGGCATTAGATTCTGGTGCAGCTGAGGAGTTTGGTTTGGCAGAGGCCCAGGACTTAATGATTGGGCATGTATAGGTTATGAAGAAGGTGCACTTGCACTGCTGGGGTGGGGTGGGGGTGTCCGGTCACGGCTCTCGCTGGCTTGCAATCTGACCACAGACCCATCTCGGTCGCCCACCGCTTCTCCCGCGAACGTCACGTTCTGTGGAATTAACACTCGGACATGTCACCTGGCAGGGGTCAGCCTGTGGATGAGAGACACCTCACCCACCCCCCCCCCTCCAGCCGAACGTGGATCGCAAGGGCTGCCTTCAAACCGCCAAAGTAACGGGCCAGCTGAAGTTTGCTCGCCCCGGGCTACTGTCACACACCCCCTCCGCCCCGCCCCCCCCATCTCCTCCACGCTCGGCTTGACGATCCATCCACTGCCGGTGAAATGCTCCGGTGTCCCGCAATTCTTTTTAATTGGCTTAGTGTTGAGTTTTTATTTTCCATCGGGATTATCCCATCTTTTCTTTTAATATTGGAGGAGCCTTTTTTTTATGGTTGCAGGTCTCCTGTCTTATATCCACCTCTTATTTTGAGATTGGGATTTGAACTGAATAGAGAATGCATGCCGTAGTCGGGGTTCGGATATGTGTGCGGGTGCATGATCGTGCGTGTGCGCATGCGTGCGTGTGGCGGCGTAAGGCCGGGGGGGGCATTGGAGAGAGAGGGAAACAGTATGTGCACCACAAGTGCCCCTCCATAACACTTCGTCATTAAATAGTAATTATAATAATGCCAATACATACATGTAAAACTGAATTTTTCATGAACACGCGGAGCGAACCCGAGATGTAAAGACTAATTCCTATATTCGCCGTTTGCTTAATATGCAGTCGAAACCCTCTCAGTGGTCGTGTAGCAACAGAATAATTTATTAAAACAAATGCTACGTTTTACAAAATATTCAAATTAAATATGACCACTACTAAAAGATGTAATGCTGGGGTATAAAATATGCATGGAATTATGTAAATGCGGTGGAAAAAGACTGGCGGCTAGCTTGTCTACCGGTCTTTATGAACGACGGCCAGAACTCAAATAAAAGTGGCATTCAGTTGAATGTTTGCACATCTGGATACTTTTTTCTCTATAGAAGGAAAATACTCCCTATCTCATATGAACAGCGGCGGCCGCGCCCGCGTCACGCTGGAAATTGTTGCCCGGCGTTATTTCGGTTACAGTCGCATTTCTTTTCATAACGAATCAAAGGGGCTTTTTCGATTTCCAACTAAAACCTGCTCACAGGTGGCGTCTCATTAACAGCAGCTAACTAGCGACGTTCGCCCATGCCTGACATTTTAAAAGCAAGCCGTTTATTCGCTTATTTATTTGTGGTAGGAAAAGCAAATACTGATTAACAATGTAGACGACTCTTTGTTTTTTTTTATCTTTTTTTTTTTTTCTTTTTGGAGAAATGCATTAGTAACTGCGCCGAGGACCCTTGGGTCCGGTGTTAAGATGCAATAGATAAAATAAAATTAAGTCCCCTTGATTACTGTGAATATACAAAATAAGCCAGCATATTAAAATTACAATGGGAGGGGGAAAAAAAACAAATCTAGGCGCTGAGCTGGTGCGGTAGGATTTGCCGCAGAAATAGCTACATTTGACACTTTTATTGGTAGTTAATAAAAAGGATTTGCATGTTGGGATGTTTAATCTCGGTATAACAATGCCTTGTTCTTGTCAAAACCCGAATGCGCGTTTCTCCGCGCTGTCACCACAGTCAGACACCC
This sequence comes from Petrocephalus schoutedeni, assembly GCA_026780765.1. Lineage (NCBI taxonomy): Eukaryota > Metazoa > Chordata > Actinopteri > Osteoglossiformes > Mormyridae > Petrocephalus > Petrocephalus schoutedeni. The sequence goes on from JAODKL010000034.1 coordinate 6,278,409, forward strand.
TCGCCGGCTGCCTCGCTCTCTCCCGGCTCCCATCTTCTCCCTCTCATCTGCTGCCCCCTGTCGGACAAAGCGGGCCGGCGGCTTAGGACGCGCTTACTGCCCGTGTGACTGCGCTTCGACGGGGGTCTTTCCAGAAGACGCGCAGCGAATCATAACTCATATTTTTTTCTGATTTCATATTGCTGTAATGAGTCAATCTAGACTTAATGAAATTATTACTGACAACAGGAATTCGTGTAAAAAGCGTAATAATGATGGTAATAGCCCAGTATTTTCAGAGCTCTGTATAACATCTATAGTAGTATACATTAAGTTAAATACAGAAATATATATAAATAAATATAATCCAAATATAATATTTATAGTAGGATGGAGATCTAAAATTGCTGTGCTCGTTTTAATACAAATACTTATATTCACAGTTAGGTAGACAATAATTGTTTGCTGCCTAAATTATTCACGATGAATTACTCCAAGATTTATATAATTAATGTGACAATCAAATTATTCGGAATTTATCGGTGGTAAAGACGAACGCATAAGATTATCCTTGCATGTAGGAGAGCGGCGCTGGCTGTCAGGAATTCACAGAGGGAGTTGGCCAGGGGTATCACGACTTTATAGAATATTATTTGCCTTGGGGATTCAGCAGTGACATAGAAATCTCACACTTCTTTACCATGATTTATTTTTTATACTGTCCCTGAAGTGTGCAACACGAAAACAAAAATTCAAATTTGAAATGAGTAACGCAAATAGAAAATCGGTGACGTTTTCCTCAAACTGGCAAGCAAACCAAGTCAAGAAGACGCGATTAAAACGGAAAATTTACCCAAAAATTTCCCGCATTTCTTACTGTCAGTCAAGTGTTATCCTCTTCTTTGCATATCTAAAATTTCCTACATATATTTAAATAAAAAATATTAAGTTTATATTTGCAGGTCAGCAAAGTTATAGCGTTTTTAAATCGTGCACTTATTGCGGATTAGTGTGCTCTGTGTTGCGACCTTTCCGAGGTTTTAACGTGTTAACTGGTTGTCCTAAACCCGAACAAACTGGCAGAAAATAGCCACGTAAAGACACCGTGGCGTAATGACCGGAATTATGTCGGGAGCCACTGTGCTGCTGGAATAAACGTGGAGATTCTGCTGGGAAATCTTTTCTAAATCTGGTCTCAATTTAACTAAATTTGGCCTTTGTTTTTTTTTACGTTTCTGTTTGAATCTCATGTTTGAAGTTCAAGGATATCTTTGGTGGTGATCATGCACTGACCAGTAATGTGATTTTTCTTTGTGTTTGCATCGGATTTTAATTTAGCACAATCACAATACAAGAGCACTTAGAAGTGTGAAAATATATCATAATAAAATTAACACCAATCATGTCTTGATCATTAACATTATGCATTAAAATATCACTTTTTTTTCGCGGAGTCTTCCTCTACCACAGAATATGGTTTTCTGTTGGGTAATTAGGCTTGTGTTTTAAAAAAATATTCTTACAATAGTCATAAATCTTCTTTTGTTTGTAATATTTGGGCAGGAAATTTGCTTTATAAAATTTTATTTGATATATTAAGACAGCTATATTTCTGAAACGGTCAGACACTGAAGAAATAAACTTGCGGTTAGTTAAGGTATAAATATTGTAGCATATGTGCTTCATTGTCGTTCTTAGTAGAAACTGATTGAATAAAAGTTAGCAGAAGTTGGTAGCCTGTAGCAGTAACATCGTCTCCCGCCTTCCGATTTGAGAATATTTACATATTCCCTGAATAGCCAATGAGAGATCGGTATTATAAATGACGACGTAATGGGACGAGCGCGCGAGAGATACGTATGGGATAAGCTGAGGAATGTCCTACCAAAGCAGAATTGAGGTCAATTGAGAAGGAGTCTTCCACAGAAGGAAGCAGAGATCAAAAATGCTGGCCACAAGATTCTAATGCGTATAATGAGCAATGCCTACTCAAGAACTAGGGTTTGTTACTGGGAATTGACTAATTTTACAAAATAACGTGTTACAAATGGATAACTTTAGAGACTTTGGATTGCCTGTGACTAGCCTTTGAAAGTAAGCAGTAATTAAGAATTTGCTGCACCGTTACCCTTTTATAACATTTAATTACAGCCAATGCATGCAACTGCCATTCAGTGAAATGCTTGTCTGTTTGCTGTGGACCCTCACATTCCGCGCCCTTTGCTTGCGACTCCGTGGGCTCGAGCTGTTTCTGTCCAGCAGTCCCCCGCAGTGCTCTGAAAATCCCTTCATTACTATCGATTCCCAAATTTATACCCCAGTCTCTCTGGCTGCTGATAATTACAAACCATCACGCCTTTGCCCTAGATGCAATCTTCATCTTTTTTGATGCATATTCTCAGTAGTCATTTCACTTACATCTACGGCACCGCGGCCTGCCATTTACGGAAGATGTGGCTCGCATGGGAGCAGTTACCCGTCAGGCAGACAAGACACCGGCCGTGATAAACACAGTCCCCTCCATATGTCACCTACCATCTAGCGTACACAGGATAATCATTCATATTAGCTTTAAATATACTACCGTAAAACATGGCTGTATGAAGGTGGGACATGCATCCAAATTGCTGGCCCCAGAACGATGTTTGCTCTCACCTGCTAAACAACATAAGGTCATGCTTTAAAAGTGCATAGGATTTCTATCAATTAAGAGTAATTTACTTTATGAATTCCCCCTATTATTCGACCAGCAGCATGACATGGCCGTTTAAAGTCTCGACACCTCAGTATAACATTCACTCAAGAAACAGAGTAGTACTTACAGGTTTCTGTGGAGTTGTCTAGTATTGATCCGTGTGACAGATCTATACTGAGGAGCTTTGGGAAAGACTCAGGCAGTGTTTATAAGGGTCTGCAGCTGGCCGGGTGAGCGCTTTTACCGTGCCCTTCCAGGATCTCTTCTTTGCTCGGGCCGTGCCAGCACTGTGCTGATTGCCAAGCGTTATTTAGTATGGCCGTCTTTCCAGGGAGCCCTGGACCGGCTCAGCCTTTCACTTTTGACCTTTCTGTTTAGCTGGGATTTATACTGTTGTGGCTTTTTGAACTCCCACCAGGCCTTACAGTGAGGCAGAAAGCTGAACGCGGTCAATTACTGAAGCAATTAGCGCAATCAAATGTCTAAGTGGCAAGGCGTACCTAACGTTAATGACTTTAGGTGATATCCATCCGTCCATTCATCCATCCATCGCTGAACCGCTTTTCCTGGCCAAGGTTGGGGGGATTTTAGGTAATATTGTAAATCAAATGAATCGATAACAGTTTTTCACCTTTGACAAGCCAAAGCTATGGGCCACAAAAGAAATCTGCACATATGTCATGGATTGTCAGGACCTTCAGCTGCCATGTGTGGTAGAGTAAACAATAAGCCTTTGTTTTCTTACGTGTCACATTAATTTGGCTCATTTTCAGTCCTGTCTATACTATTTAAATTAAATATTATGTGGTAAATGTATAATTCTTAAACCTTGAAAATGATTCACTTGATAAACATATTAATCTTTCAGGTACACGCTATGTATTCTTTGTTAATTTTGAATCTCTCCTATAGACTTGCCATATTCAGTCATGGTTGCCAGCACATCTAGGCCAGCAGGTGTTTCAGAAAGAGCGTTTTAATGAACGTGTTGCTCCTCGTGGCCTGAAGAGCACTCATCCATGTTGCATTACCTCATCACGCTCTCCTATAATGAGTCATTGGCCCAGGTCGTGTGTGCCCTCACCTTATGACAACGCTCAGGTGCATTCTGGAGGCCATCAGAGGAGAAAGAAAGCGGACATGCTAAGCTGCCATTCATAAGACACCTTTGTAGTGGAAATTCGTGGAAAATTAAGTTCCCCTCCAAATTTCTCCCCAAGAATGACATCACCGTCTGCAACGATGCTCGGGAAGCAGATGAGAAGTTTAAAATTAATGGTTTTTCGGTTTCCTGCGCCAAAGACCATTAAGAAATATAGACTTACCCTCCCATTTAGGTCAAGGATGCTGTAATACCACTGAAATTCTCTTTGAATGTTGCAGGGAGGCAGAGTATCACATAATTTACACGTTGGCACTGTGGGTAAAATCGACAGAATTAGCCCCTCTGTCCTGATCACGTGAGTGTCATGTGTCTGCCGGGCTGCTCTGCAAAAGTTCCCCTTTTATTTCGTAACTTCCATCCTGCAAATGGAGTTCTGAGTACTGGGATTTCCTACATTTCCATCTATAAAGCGCGGCACCCATTAGCGACCGCCGACAGTAATTTGAATATCTCATTCTTGACTCTTTGTAAAGTGGAATAGAATCCTTTGAGTACGACAATAAAAATGAATGGAATGTTTTTACTGACTACTGATTAAATGACTATTTCCTGATTATTTCTTGAAGTGTGATGTAAGAGACTTTGCAATTGTGTGAAACGTTGGCTGGGAAGATAGTGTCCTGTGGGATTTCCATGTTTATGTGTAATATTAGTGGCTGGTCTTTGCGATTTAATTATATGCATTGTAAGACAATATTATAGGTATCCTAAACCTAGAAGTGCATCAATGTATTCATTTATCTTTCCTTTGCAATATCTATTCGTATTATACATGCCCTAAACGTGAGTAAGTGGCAAGCCCTGTCCTCAAGATGACTGCCATGTCAGGTGTATTGTCAAATGTGGGAATGTGGGTGTGTTTGAGTGTGATTGGTCTGTTTTAATTCAAAGGGTTGAGTGACAACTTGGCCAGCCTATGACACTTAGGCACATCATCTATATATGCATTGATACAGGACCAGAGTCCTGGAGATTTTACATAATGTATGTTAATTGGCATCTCAAAGTCCAGGTAATGCAGGTAACTCACGTATAAGTTCACTAAAGGAATTAGGACCTTCGGGGTGAATGAGGATGAGTGCAATCTACTGCCGGGCCAGTAACAGTGTTCAGAAATTCCCGTTTGTTTCATGCTCACACCAGCCCACTGTTTGACCTGTGTCTGCCTACAGAGTCTACTGTTCATTTGATAACAGAAAACATTAACATGATAAAATCATCAGCCATCGATTCACGTTCATATTCTTTTGCTGAATTTAGGATCTGCCGCAAATCCTTTCATCACAGTAATCCGAAACTTTCCAAGGTAGCAGGTAATTATTCCAGGTCATTGTTTAATAATTTAGAGTGGAACAGTCGTAAAATTGATATTTAATGTTTTCGGAAAAAGCAGAGCGAATCTGCAGGGCGTTGCTACTGCTGGCTATCTGCAGTCGTAGCAAATACAAGGTGCCTTCCATCCATCCCATAATATGAATGTTTTATCCATTTAGGGACATGGTGAATTATGGGCTTTCCCAGCTTGTAATGCGAGCTACACCTGGGATCAGTCCATCAAGGCCACACAAGCCACCTTCCTCAATAGATGGATGCAATTTAAAAAGAAATATTATTTCTGTAGATTATTTCCATAGAGGTCGTTGCAGGTCGGGAAGCGGCTCCATTTGTGTACTTTGTGCATGTTTTCCCAGTTTTCCAGTAATGTCTTCCCGGTGGTCGTGGTTTTCCGACTTAGTATTCGAGTTTCTTCCTACAATCGAAGCATAGAGCGAAAATGCAGGTGACGTTTGCCTGTACCGCCGTGTCCAGGTGAAGGCTTCCTGTGCGTGAGCTGACACTGCGACGCGCCGAATCGTAATACCATACCAAGGCTCCGGATCGTCTTTGTCCTTCGGGTCGTGGCTATGAAAATGACGGCCACACTAGTTTGAAACCTGCATCTCTCTTACCAAAGACAGCCTAAGATATACCATAGGAATAGCAAGAGCTGCTCACTACAGATCCGACATTCGAAGTAACCCCTGTAGAGTCATTGTAAAGCATATCTAGCAACATCAGATTATTTCGAAGCCATGCTAGTCCACTTACATATCATTTACAGTGATGTTTGGCGGATTGGGCCTCATGTTATGCATGTTATATCATACTGTGCTTACAGATGCCCTTATTTCAGGCATTATGAACACGGCATTTCACAAGTGCTGTAATGGCTTTCCTCTCTATTTTTTGTTGTTGCTATGAGATTTAACAGCTGGGAAGGTTTTGTAATGACATTTTTTTTTTGTTCGCACTCTCTTCCGAGTGATGTATCACTTAGAGAATTGTTGGCAACATGATATCTCCTACATTTCATTCCGCTTTTGTTTTCGGCTCCAGTTTCCCCCAGTGAAAACGCCGGTTAAATTGAGGCCCACATTGCATTTTCACAGGAAATCGTTCTTAACAGTTTTAACGGAAGCCGAACAGTCTCGGAATAAGTCAAGAATAACTTTGCAGGTAGAGAGTCGCATTCATTTTGCAAAAGATGATTTAAACTAAAAAAGTTTGAGTGTGATTGAAAGAGAAACTTTATATCTGCACTGCACTGTTTTTTTATTTTACTTTTTTTTGTAGTAGTCTAAACCCGTTTCCATAAAAAGCATGTTCTATTCACGTCGGATTTTAATGGACCCGTTTGAAAGCACAGAGTATAGAAAATAAACCAGCCACATGTTAGTTATCAGACCCCAGTCTTACTGTTAAATAAGCGTGTTTATGTAGCTAGGAAGGTTAATCTCTTAGGAATCGGAAACCCTTGGAAACACAAATGAATGCTGATAGATGATTATACTGCTATGGTAAAATGTCCATTATTGCTTAACCTCATTGAACTTTGTTTACTGGGAATTTTTTGACCTACTTTTACCTTCCAGTGGCTCCTGCTTTTCGATAAAAGAAATGCTCCGTCCAGACTCACACAGGAACGCCAAAGCAATATCTTACTTGCTGTAATTGCTATATAATCATGCAATGGACCCAAAGCGATAAAGCTTCTTGCTTTTGTCTGGTCAAAAACCCGGGGATAATGCTTTCGAAACGTACGAATTTTTCAAACTGAATTTGTATCTTCCAAATGTGAGCCAGATGGAATCTGTCTCGGATTAGGAACTCTGATTCCATTATCTTTGAAGAACACCTTTTAACATCCTTCTTAAGTTTAAGGCTTGACCTAAATGTGTATTATATAAGATATATATAATCAAAGGAAAGGAGATACACTGATGTGTGTGGGAAGTAGGGGGCAGACTGGTGCTGATCAGTTATCTTTTTAGCCGTTTACCATGTGAGACTCTTTTGCCCATATGCCTGGTGATTATATAAACCCCACTTTGGTTTCCCCTATAGACCCTCCTTATAGCGCACAGCTAGCACTGTCACAGTGTGAGCGCTCGTTTTATTGCACTTGACTGATCATCCCTCTGTAAGTGGCGTTATAGAAAATTAAAATATAAGAACAATTATGCTGTGTTCTTGTTGGCTTTTTTTTTTTCGTCGCAATAAACTTCAGAATTTTTTTCCATCTAAGTCGGCCTGAAAAGGCTCTTTTATTCAAATACTTGTAAGCAGATATATTAAACATAGGCCCCAACTAAGCTCGCAAAGAGATATTCATAGCCGGGTGCAGGGAGATGATGAAATGCGTCTGGGTATCGGCGATATTGCCGGCGCACCTGTGCCGTAACTCGAAGCATGTGACTGGAGCTGGTAGAGATGAGGCAGGTCACATGGGCCGCATCACGGTTCATTAGCACGGCATAAGTCATTTTGCCATGAATTAGGAAACAAAGGGCGACTTGGGACTCTGGTTTGAATAAACAGGTCTGTACGAGACCAGTGGTTGGAAGGGGAGTTTTTTTTTTTGTTGCATTAACGTTCCATTAATGTTCCATTAACGTTCCTTTCATCATGTCCTTCCCTCTCATGTATGGACTTTCACAGTGCCCCCCTACCCCACCCCCCTTTGCCATTATAACTATTTTTTTTTTTTTTCCAATTTCATTTCCAAGGCAGACGGGAAATGGCAGAGATGGACTTCAGAAGCGAGATGGGAGTGGGAGGGAGCATGGCGAGGGCGGGGAGACAGGACGGAGGCGGGCGGGAGGGAGCATGGCGAGGGGGGGACAGCAGGGACGCAGGCGGGAGGGAG
>JAODKL010000034.1:6313742-6334509 GCA_026780765.1 Petrocephalus schoutedeni
TGTTGAGAGTGGGTGCCATTCGCTTGTTGGTTGTTCTGGTTGTTTGTTTGTTGAGAGTGGGTGCCATTCGCTTGTTGGTTGTTCTGGTTGTTTGTTTGTTGAGAGTGGGTGCCATTCGCTTGTTGGTTGTTTTGTTTACTTGTTTGTTTAGAGGGGGTACCGGGTTGAACCCCCTGGCCACCTCCAGCCTCTCTTTCTCTCTTTCAGCTCCAGAGAGGCAGGTGGAAGTAAATGAGCAGTGTGGCTCACATCTGTCCAGGGTTTCCAAATGGTGGGGGCACCACAAGAAAAGGGTCACTCTCCAGTCCCTGAGACATCAGCCAGGTGAGACTCACACTCCTTCTCATGCTGCCATGCTTCTCCTCAGGAATACACCAGTCTGGATGGTTCCCTTCCCCGGTGCTGGACTTCCACATCTTCATCGGGAATCTTGCAGTCTTTGGCTGGCCTACAGCCTTCTTCTTCATACAGAGTCAGTTATTTCCGTAGGACCCCTAGCGCACTGGGTGCACTGCTTTGCCATTCCGCACCAAACCCTCACCCACAAGAAGCCTTAACCTGCACACTGGTGCCTGTATCTGTGTGTTCAGCTATTAAACATTAACACCCCATCATCACCGCTGGTGCTAGTTTCTCACAACATCAAAGCAAATGAAGGTCCAAATACACAGATTTCTAAAAATAGTTGCAGCAATGTCCTGTTTCTTGGTCCTAAATTGTCTATTTCAAATCAAACTCATAAAAGAGTAGATAAGCTGCTTTTACCAGAGAGTATTTCCACAATAATGCATGCAAATATTACATAAATTCAAAGAAATTTGTTGCATCACTATCTTAAAATTGAGAAAACTTGGGAGCATCAATAAAGGGAAATTGCATCGCCTTAACGTGTTTTGGACGGCGCCGCGTGAGTCCCTTAGATTGTGTGTCAGCTAGCTTCATTACCGCGTCCCCGCCGTCCAGCACGAACCGCGCAGTGCGACTTGCATAAATAATATATCTTGGAAACAGGGGAGCATCTCATCTCGTTGTGGAAGTTGCAGATGCGACCTGCCGGAAGAACAAGCAGTGGGTGGTCTTCCTCGGAACGATGGGGGGGGTCACAGCGGACAGTGACACTGGACCCTGAGAGTTCCTGTCTACCATACCAGTCCCCGAATCTCACACGGCCAGGCTAAGCGAAGCTTTCAGCTAGCAGATTCAAAATAACGGCAGAGTGGCACATTTTACTAGCCCAGTGCAGGTGTACTTACTGATAAACCAAAATACCGCATGCAATCTCATAACGGCAGGACAAAATTAGAAACCTTTCCTGAATCGACTCTAAGGCTCCCAGTCATTATCCACACTGAAATACGACTAGATAAGGCAGCATTAAATGCTTAGAGGCCTGGTAATATATATTATAATTTTCACTTATTTTTGGCAGAATGGGGGGTCTGATGACTTATCAAGATATCATCAAAGTAAAGTCTGCAAACGTTCTACAGATCTGATGTAATCGGTAACGGATAGTAATTAAGACATGTAAATTTGTTATCGATTTACATAAACTCAGATGGCTGTTTCGATGAACAGCTATGAAGCATCCAAGCTGTCCAGCTTCCATTTGCTTCCTCCAAGTGACGGACTTTATGGGGGCAGATTAACCTGGTGGTAAGATGTAGAGGGGTGACACGGAAATGCGGGGGGCAGCCGTGTGATTCCCGCTGCCGTGTGCCCTGCGATGGAGCGCCCGCCTCGCCGGCTCTTTAACGCGCGTCGATCCCTGTGAGCATGTGCCCTGCGATGGACCGCCCGCCTCGCGTTTTCTGGGACAGGCTCCCCACGCACCTCCCGCTGTACCGCACGGGGTTAGTGCTTCTGCCAGGCGGATGGATGGACGGGGCGACTCTGAGCGGAGCTTCCCTGGCGTGCACATTTCCGACGTCTGAAAACAAATTTGTAGAATAAAAAAAAAAAAAATGCAGTAAATCGCAGCATCCGTTTGATGGCAGGAAGTGTGACATAAATGGCAGTGATCCTCCCAGAGCTGGGTGCCCCGCATCCCCGTGTAAATGAGTGCCCTAAGATCATGCTGTCCCACTGCTGTTTCAGTGGATAGCGGCCTCCTGCATTCCCCCAACATGCCCTATATGCATATGGGGTACATACAGACAGCAATTAAAAAAAAACTACCCTAATCCCATTGAGGGGATGGGTGTAGCGGCCTGAGAGTGTTGGTAATGCTTGCTCTTTCATTTTGAAAACCCGCATAGGTATTAAGAATAAACTTGGATGCAGTTCAAAGCTTTACATTAGAAAAGTTAATCACTTCTGGAGTCAAATAATGAGCTTGACTGCATCAGTCACCACAGCATTGACTCCAACCATAAAGGGATAGTTTGTACGGTTTAATAAAAGTTTAATTAAGCCCCTGAAAGGTAAAGTATGACACTGTGTTCAGCATTTGGGCGAATGGCATCTTGTCACTTCCACCGAAAGAGGGTGACGCTGGGGGTGCTGGAGAATTGTGCTCATAAGGAGTTTCCTGATGGCAGAGACTGGCTGCTTCTCTATGTCCACAGAGCGTCTTTTCATATCTTCCTGTGCTACCGGCTGAAACAGTGGAGGTTACATAACCAGCAGGCTCTTCCGAATTAGACCAGCGTGACTTCTTAAGTAAGCTGGCAAGCTGACAGGACGGCTTCCTAAGTAAAACAGAAAGCAAGGGAGAAGCTTGCAGAAGCCCTGGAAAATCCGCTCTGCTTTGACATTCGGGCCACAGGATGTTTCGCGTGAGAGCGTCTGCTTTGTTAATTACTCTACTGTTTAAGAGCGAGATCCTCTTAGCGGCGGAAGGCCGATGCAGTCACCCCGAAGGAAGAGGCAGTGTGCAGCCCGAGGCAGATGGTGCTTAATTTAATCGATGGTTATCTTGTAACAGGCGATTAAGAGAGGATATGCTCTAACACCACTTCCCTACTGGAACACGCCCCCCCCCTCGGACGGACTGATTAGCAAAACACGCTGCAACATGCCTCATTTTACTTGGGAAAACTGCGGAATTTTAAAGTAGCTGGACTTGACAGGGATCCGTCCAACTTGCCAAGGTGCCAGTGAACCATGGACTTTGGTATGTGATCAGGAATTGGGTTTCCTGACAGCAGAGGTGGGTAGTTCAGATCCAGGTAGAAAAAGTCCAGACCACGGTTTTGTTCCAACCAACCAGCTGAGCATAAAGAGTCTCCTTTACAGAATACACAACTGGCTGGTTGAAACAAAATCTTGGTCTGGACTTTTACTCTCTGGACCTCTGCCTGAAATTTATATGCATATTATGTACACCCTCCTCATTTACACAGCCTTGCACTCAGACTGTCACTTTTCAACCACTTTCTATTTAAAAATTATTGTATTTTAAAATATCTTTATTATTCGTTATTTTTTATTTTCAAAAATTGTTATATCTCTCTCAGTTTCTTTGTACTGTGCACTGGGACACCTTTCGTCTCATTATGGTGCACAGTGCGTTGATGTGGGAATGACAATAGAAATTCTGAAATTGAGCTGAATTATACATACCTGATTTCTACATTGGGGAATTCACAAAGCAAAGACTGAAGACTGAAAGGCTGAATGCAGAAGCCTTGACGCTTGGTTGTATTTCAAGGCGGGATTTGTTCACTAAACTAAAGTGACGAGGGCACCGATGAATATTCTGCTTGAAAGAAGACAGGCTTGCACAATTGTTTTTAATTTTACATGTGGAAAGGAGAGATGTTCTGGTTGCCAGATGGTGAGGAATATCCACCACTCGAAGGGGACTTCTTACAAAGGCCTGGGGGAGAGAGGTACACAAAGCTAACAACGGCCTGTTCCACCTTCTTTACAATGGTCAGGTCCAGTCCCCTCAGCTGTCTGTATTTACGTAACAGCTTTATGGCTTGTGGACTGGTTTTTATTCTGTTACTGGCTAATTGCTGTTTGTGAGATCCCTTAATATAACAGGAAGTGTCAGGAGCTTCACACGTGTTACCTTGCTGTGATGAAAATGTATAGTAATAAAATAATTAATAAACGATAATGTATATAGTACATATATGATATACCACCATCGGCTTCCTGCCGTCTCTGGCTGGTCTGCTTGTTTGTTTGTTTTCTGCACACATTTAACCATTCCCTGAGTACCACGATTGTTAATAATCGCTATTAACAGTCTCTTGTCCTTTTCAAACAGCTTCTCTTTGCTTTCATCTCGGATAAAGGACGCAGCGATGCATATTTTCCTCCTCACAAACAGTGCATTTTCACTAGGAGAATTGACCGGATGTTTGTTTTTCTTATTGAATAGGTATTCATCCTATTTATGAAAAAGAAATAAAGGGAAAACAACCACGGCTTTTTGTTCTGTTTATTCTGAAGAAGAGATGCAAGGTGCGTGGCCTCAGAGCGCCGTTTGAACTGATTTTCGTTGGACGAACAGTGAGTACCCAATCAAAGGGGACTCGGCCGCTGATGCGCGCGGCGCCATCCAGCTGTGACTCTTTAAATGACGACTCCCCTGCTGCGCGGCCCGGCCAAACAATCCAGAATGCGCGAGCCTGGCTACACACGCTTAAAGCAGCCCGTTATCTGAGAGAGAGCACGCCGGAGGGACCTGAACACCTCCGTGGATGGAGGCTGCCGACGCCATGTGCTGGAGGATTCCGTGCGGTTCTGCCATGGAGGCCACAGTCAGCAATGGCAGTGTAACCAGAATTGGCCTTTGTATTCTTATGGGGGAGGGGGCAGGGTGATGCTAAAACCCAATGGGAGGTCGGCTGAGGACGCTAAAAGTTATTCATTTAATAATGTAGCGTTTCTGTTAAATCATTCATTTCTGTTGGGTGGCCTAATGGCCATGTTCAGCGGCCAGTGTTCAGTACAGGTAAACTGTGGCATTTGAAACGGCACTAACTGGGCCCCAGGCAGATTCTGTAGGGGTGAGGGGTGACTTTTGGGGGTTGCTGTTCGATAAGGAAATATTTCATTCCTTCAGCAATGATAATGTCTGCGGTGGGTGTGGGGGGGTCACTGAGGAGGGCCAGGGGCAGGAGAACAGAGAGGCCAATCCCGAGAGGATGTATCAGCCAGCATGTCACTGAGGTGACATCAATAACGATCTGTTCATTGAGTGCGCCCGGCTCCCCTCATCTGCCACTGCCAATAACCGGAATAAACCTGCTTGTGTCAGGGGCCTATTTAGTCTGAAATCTGTCACACTGAAGCCGCTTTTACAAAGTTAATGCAGACGGCTTGAGGTAAACACAACAGAAAATGAATGTGGCAAGTTCGCAAAGAGACACACTCGACATGATGGATAACAGTTTGAATTAGCACAGGAAGAACTTCTGAAAGGATATCAGTACCTTCAGACAGAAAAAAACAAGGATTTGTATAATAAATATGTGACAAAACAACTTTTTCCTCTTTCTTCCTACTGAGGGGCAATGATAGCTAGACAGGGTGCTGATTGGGTGCGAGTAGACTCAGGCAGGGTGCTGATTGGGGGAGAGTAGCCGGACAGGGTGCTGATTGGGTGAGAAGAGCTGACGTGTGATGCGTCTATTTATTTTTATTTTTTTTATTTTGCAGAGGGGAGGGGCGTCAGTTGGATAGCTCATTACTGCCTGGCGCCCTTGTGATTAGCTTGTTGGGAGGCCACCTGGGTCCCTCGCATCGGCAGGGATGGATATGCACTACAGGGCTGTCTAATCTGACACCGCCAGCATCCCCCCACCCCCCAGCTTTGCAGTTTAACCTGCGGAAGTGATGTCTAAACCCCATGCCATCCCGCTTTGACGGTGCACTTCTTACTGTAAGAGAGGGACCGTGCCGGCACAGATGCGTTTGATAAGCCAAGCATAAGTTGTTTTTCTTTTGCTAATTTTGTTTGCTTCGCATTTGTTTGTGCTGAACTTGACACCACCTCACCGGCGGCACGCATCGGCGTTAGCTTGACAATAGTCATTTGTGGTTTGCGCGACATTCTGAAGTCTCTAACTGAGCTCTTGTAAACTGACGTCCTTGATCTTGGTCTTGCCTCAGATATGACAGGGAAAAATCGCTGCTTTTCATTTCAATGAGGTCTCCTCTTCCGCTCTTTTAAACTCTTTTAAACGTGCCGCTCGCTAACCCTGTGAGATTGCACTAACCTGATGTGTGCTCAGGTCCTAGTTTGTTTATTTTACTTTTCTTAATATGAATGAATAATTTTTGAAATAACTATTCTCTATTCATGCTAGCTCAATTAAAATGACCAGATCCTTCACAATGGATTTTTTTTTGCTAGCCCAGGTAATGCAGTTTAAGCTGCAGTATGGTAACATAAATTAAATTAATCTCCAGATTTCGACAGAAACCAAAATATACCTGCAATGCTTGTTGTCATTAATAAATCATTAATATAAAAAATGGGGTAACATATGGGTTCAGTTTAACAGAGACATCTATATGGAGGTTGGGTTCATTTTATGCACCTGATGCTTGGGAAGGAACATTTGTGTCCTTCAGAACCCGATCGATGTAAAGCAGACATTTTCCCCAACCTGGATTTCAATTTTACAGCCCGGTTCCCAAAGTCGGGAACCGGTCTTCCGGAGAGTTCTGCCATGGGGAGTCTCCCCGATTCCGTCCAGCAGCGACACTCGTTATAATTTTTCATTTGTCGTCCAGAGCAACAGTCTAAGCGTCCCCCGATGTGCTGGAATCTGATGAGGCACTCTCGGCGAACCTGCTGGCCACACCAGGACCTCTTATGGACTGGAATCATAGGGTTGCCAGGTCAGCGCCCACTCAGAAAATGCCATCCTGCACAATCGCACATCTTGCCCTTGCTGGGAGCCACCACTGAGTGTCCCTCTCCTGCTCGCCAGCAAACAGGAGCGTAGTGACAGCCACACGGTTTGTAGAAATTTACATGACATACCTTTGGCCGATCCCATGCTGTTCTTCCGGCAAAACCAGCACTTGCTCTACAATTACCGCTCCTTTGTAAACCCTCGCTTTCATTCGTGGCCTTTTCCTCACCCTCTCATTACAGGCCCCCCATTCGACCCCGCACTCGCCCACAACACCTCCATCATGTCTGCCGCTCGTGTCGGATTCATTTGCCCACAGTTTTAAATGATTAATTAGGTATTGGGTCAGATCGTCCCCTCGTCCTGCAGGCTGTGATAATGAGGCCTCTTAGGGAACTGTACTCATACTGACACACGCACCCTCTTGTGTATAGTATTAAAAAAACACCCTGTCACCCTGTGTCCTATTCTGAACTCCCTCCAGAAAGGATAGAATATTCGCCTATGTGCAGAGGTGGGGTGTATCGGAATTACAAGGTGCCGCCGCATTTTCCTGGCCGCGAAGTTGGTGGTGGTGAGGTGGGGGGGGGGTGCCTGATGGTGGTAACACGCTTCACACGTTTCCTTGTTAATTAGGAGAAGCTGCTTTTTTGCCTGTTGAGACGAATCAAAAATTAGACTCAATTACTCCGGCTAATTACAGCAGAGCGTGAATCTGACTCCGTCACCCTGGCCCCCACTCCGCACGCCACGAGGAAGCTAATCACGGAGACTAGTTTAATGAGCAAACTGCCATTCTGTATTAACGGGTTACTGCCATACGCTGGCTCAGTACCAGAAGTGATCCACTGAAAGGCTCTTTACCAGCGGGCCCATAATCACGTTAATTAACATGTAATGGCCATTTGACAATTAGTGGTTTTGAGCCTTTGGATATTTGGGAGTTTGGACGATCTGAGGCCACTGGAGGCAGGGGAATTCTGGGAACCCCTGACAAAAAAAAAGTCACCTTGGGCCCCCCCTCGGTACATACTGCCAAATGGGGCGGGGCCCTCCCGTCCAGGAACCCCACCCCCCCACACATGCGGCTTCGATTATAATTATGTGTGCGATGCGAAAATTACCTGGTAAGCGCAAGCATGCTTCCAAATGTTACATTCCTTAGGTATTCATAGTCTGTTTATTCTTTTCTCATACAATTATCTTTGGAGAAAATATGTCAGTGTGGGAATCACCTACAACAGTGGGTCATAATTATAATTTCACAAATTCTAGTATACTTGTATGTTTGGGCGCATGCCAAATGTTAAGAAATAAATGTTTCACAAATACTTGGCAGGGGGGACGTTAATTTGGACTTATTGCCTGCGAGGCGGGCTTGTAATTATCCTCTGCAGAGCTGGATTTCAGAATTTCAAAACGGAACATTCCAGAACATCAAAATAAACAGTGCCGGCATTTTCTCTCGCTGCGCTGACCGCTGACCGCCGCATGCTATTTCAGGAACGTCAGGGAAGTCGCCCCACCCAGCTGCTGGTGCGAGCCGAATGGCATGTTTCGTCGCCATTTTGAATCGATCGCCTTCTATTTGGGTTCCCGTCGACAGAAAACACTTCTGTCTTCTCTGCATCCTGTCTGAGGGTGTGTCCCCTGCCCCTCCCGCCTGTGTCGTCCTTTTCCCAGGACGGCTGCTGCAGCTGCCTGGCTCCAGCGTCTCATTGGCTCATTCCTGTCATTCTAGAGTTTGGATGGAAAGAGACGTTCTGCTGATGTGCAGAATTAGGGCGCAACAGAAGAGGCTTTTTCCAGGCCTCTTATTGTGCTTTTTGCTCCTAATCTATGTGTCACAAACAGCGCCAGACCTATGTATGAGCTAACCTGAGCTGTGGCCCAGGGCCTTGAGTTGTGATATTTTTTTTCTGATTGTTACAGCAGTATTTTATGCTGTGGGCCCCAACAGTGACTTCAGCCCAGGCCCCCCCCTCCTAAATTAGGCCCTGATTATGAGACAGGTATGAGCACACTTCTGGTACTCTGTAGCTCTCTGGGTTCGAACTTTGCCCATGATTTGAATGTTCAAATCCAGCAGTCAGTAGTGTGATTTTCCCGTCAGGGCCTTCAGCAAGGCCCTTAGCCACTAATTGTTCCAGCAATTTGCTGACCCTGTTTTCTCAGTTGTGCATTGCTTTGGATTAAAGTGCCCACTAAATAAATGTGATATACTATAACAGATTATTATGTAGGTAACACTTTGGGCCTTGGGCCCTCATCAAGGTAATGTTGAGGCTTTACGCTGGTGACATGCCATTTCGGAGACAGCTCTGATTAGTTATGACTCTCTGTACAAATCACTACCATTAACACGTCCTTATAGGTGACCTAGTGGCTTGGGGTGTAGCTCCGGGAGGGAGGCGCTGTGTATGTTCACCATTCCTGCGTCTGTGTAGATTCTTCCAAATCCCCAATACCTGCTGGTCGGGTGCATCGGTGATCCCAGAAGATGCCCCCGATGTATGACAGCGCGTGTGTGATTCCTGTAACACCCTGCTCTCCTTGGGATATGCTCCAGGCCAATTTCACTCCAGAAGACCAGCTTCCATGGTGTGTGAATGGTACACCCTGACAACGGGAAGCAGGCTCGCAGTGACTGAGGGCCGCGCCAAATGAGCAGACATGCGTCGTTGCTGTTGAGGAAACGGCCTGGGCGGCGACGAGCCGCCTGGCCCTTTAAATCTGGCGAGTCTTGTTAATGGGTTGTGAGTTTTCCACCCATGGTGGCTTATTAAGCAGAAGGTGCAGCTGTAGCGAAACACGTGGCTGCCCTGGCCCCACCCCGCCCAATCCCGCCCCACCCTGTCACATCTTCATGTCTGCTTTGAGGTTCCACTCCTCAATTCCTCTTTATGGTGTTGTTCATTCCCTCCAGAATGGTGGCAGAAGCGATGACCAGGATGACTAGTGAGGAACCGTGCTGGGTGTGACATGTCCCCGTCTCCCTCTGGATGCCACACGACTGACCTCACTGATGCTACGAGGGAGGACATGAGTGCAGGCCCCGGGCCAGGAACTTTCCACAAGTCTCACGAGGTTCTCACAACTCAAATCCTAAATCAGTACATCCAGGTCCTTGAATACCCCGAACTGGATGTGACTGAGCCCAGTGTTTGTAGCTTCACTATGAACGGAGTGAGATGTAGCAGCAAAAAGCTGTAAGCTACACTATGTCCAAAAAAGGATGTCCAAAAAGAGTGATGTCATTTCCTCTTTTAATGACTTTTATATGTTATAGCGCAATACACACAGGGCACCCAACTGAACCCTACGTGCTTGGTGTAGTGCACAGTCACATTCAATTAATTCTCCAGTGCCAGCCAGTGGGCTGCAACCAAGAATAAAGCTGGACTCAAAAGGTAGAAGCAAAAGAAAGTTTTAGATCAACAGACAGTGAAGACAGTGAAGGAGGAACCGAGGAAAGATCACGAAGCATCAAATCACGCTGGAGCCAATGGTGCCTTGACTTGTAATAATGTGAGATTCAGGGCTGAGCTGGGAGCAGCGTGTTTAATGAATTAGTGGGCGTGTCCTGGTTTTGGGGGGAACTGGGTGGGTGCTATTCTCCTGTAGTGTGAAGCAAAAGTGCATCACTCTACCCACTCGTGACTGGCTGGATCTGTAACAAATTACCCCTGGCTTATGTGTCATAGAAACAGAGTCAGAGAAAGTTCAAGATTTCAGGCTGAATTTTGGTCCTTGTACATGATATTTGACAAAAGCCACAATGCTGATTTATTTATGGGATTCCACCACACGGAGTCCTTTCAGTATAATAATATATATATGTATATATATATATAATGTATTTAATCAGAAATTCACGCTGAAGCTCATGTTTAAGTCCATATGCACCTCAGGCTCATTAAGGGGATTGGCCCGTGATGGGAAATGACTGACTTATTTAGCATTTCCTTACACTGGAGAACAGCACTCCCCAAGACAGCAGTGATTAAACACAGCCTCTCCAGCTGCCGAGACTCCCTCACCTCCGTCAGCGGCATGTAGAGGGTCAATCACAGAGCGTAAGGACGAGAGGACCTGGCGTGCATCCCGTTGGGGGGGGGAATAACGCCGCACTCGAGTACGAAAAAGCATTTCTTAACAAAGTGGCAGATTTCTTTGTCTCGCCTGAGCAGATGAATTAAGGACTGTAGTCTTCCTCTCCTGCTTTTATTACTGGCAGAAGAAATAATTAAAACAGTTTTGAGAGCTCCTGAGATGGGGCAGTGGTGCTCTCACAGAAGCAGCTGCATTTATTAGTCAACAATGGGACTCCATGTGAAATCGGAATTTGTTTGTCCTGAAAGTGTGTTCCAGAGATGCCACTTGATATGCATAAAGTGAGAACAGATATCCAGTTACTGAAATTGCGGCATGTTAGCTGGCTCTTCTGCACTCGGACCGCCTCTGCGAAATGGAACAACAAGGCCGTCTTTCCTGATTGCAATATGTGCTCTTAAAAGATCAAAGTTCATGTTGATTAGAAATAAAGAGCTTGAGTGGTCCCTAATACTTTTATTTGCATCACACAGCTAAAAGAAACATCTTAAAGGCAGAGTTACTAGGACGGTATGGTAAAATAGACAGGATTGAGCGAGGTCAAACCACGGTAATCAGCAGCTGGTTCACCATGCAGTTACTGAGCCGGTTAACGTGGTACTAGAGCCAAGCATCTGTGGACGGTCTTTGACTCCGCGCCAGGCGTTCGGGACTGGGGAGGTCGCGTCAGACCTCGAAGCGTCTTCTGTGACTGAGGCACTCCATCGCTGTAGTGCCGGTTGCCGTTTCAAACACAAGTGACTACAACATGCCCATCTGTGAAAATCTGTGAGATTGGCTGGGAATTTAGGCCTCTAATATACAGTCCTGCTGCTTCCCTGTCCAGGTCCCACTACAGGTCTGTCACATTTCAGCACGCCTCCCACAAATTTAACTACCTGTGCCGGCTTTTAAGTTCCATTATCAACGGCGAGATGAGATCACAGATGAGACGTTACCATTGAGGTGAATGTGTGGTTCTGGAATTCAGACCAAGCTTTCCTTGAAGCCTGTCTTTGGACCTGTGTAAAATAACGGCTTCTTCGGCCTTTCAAGCTCTTACGGTGTGGCCTAGCGGAGCTCGTTGCCTCCCTGGCAGACATCGATGAGGAGGTGATGCAATAGCCCAGGTCTGAGTTTAATTTTGACCCACTACTTAAGCGACCGCATTAAAGGTTTTGATAGCGGCCATGATGAGCATGCAAGGCGGTTATAAAATGAGCAAGGTACACTTGTGTGGGGGTGGAGGAAGGAGCACAGATACTCACAGAAAATGGGAGGGCAGAGCGGGCATTAAAATTTTTTGGTTTATATAGAGGAGTGTGTCTGTATGTGAGTCACCTCACCAGACGCGTGGGAAAGTTTGACTTTGCCGACATGCTGACTCACTCCCTCGCCTGGCAAAAGCTGTGTCAGTTGTAGCTATGCCATTCTGACCCCCAGCTGGCATCACCAACATGGCCGCTCAACCCTACAAGCGACACAGACGGGCACCAAATTTCACGTCGCCCTGGACAGGGGTGGCCGGTGGTGACGCTTACCTAGGCCCCCACATCGGCTGGGCCGAAGCTGGCATACCGGTTTCATTTATACAGACTGAGCGATCTGGCGAGTGGTGCGAATAGCTCAGCCTCTGTGCGTGGATATCGAGCCCCCTGTATATTGATGTCTGGGCAGCCGTGTGACTTAGGGCATGAATATGCGTGAATAGAGCATATAGAGCGTATGGGAATAAAGCAGAGTGGCTGCTCCCGGCGAGCTGCCTTAACATCCCCGCCCGCCGACTCCCTCAGTTAGCAAACGGGTAGCTACATTCAGCCAGGTAATCGCATTCCGCGGGCACCGCCGTGTCTTCCTCCTGCCTGTTCTGCTTCACTGCTCCTCTTACCGCCATCCCGGGAGCTTAGGCCCTGTGAAGCCTCCTTTAAAAACGACCCGAGGGGCTGCGTGACGCTTCAGACTGAGAATGGCATTGTGACGAACTCATCTGGTACCAAACTGCGGGGAAAACTTCTCAAGGCCTTTTTAATGTTGCGCATTTAAATTCCTGCAGTTGCTGGGTCGTGCCACAGGTGTAGACTGACCACATTGCTGTCAATATCCCTTATTCTACCTACAAATATATTTCTAGGTACAATAAATAGTCCCACAGTCACATAATTAGCAGCAAGAGGCTCCCTGGATTCCTAACATAAGACTATATCTCAAATTCTACTGTTATTTTAACTCTCTGCACCATCGCCAACACAGAAATAGCCACACAGAATAGAAATACAGTAGAAATGTTTTATCGAGTGTTCATATTATTTTCTTCCCACCCAATGGCATACACTACCACTTTATGTATGCTACACCATTGTAGAGCAAGAGAAGATGTTTTTCTCCAGCACCATTGTGCCAAAAGTGCTGGGGACGTACTGAGGTGGTCCTGACATGAATGTCACACTGTCCATCTATGTGCCCAGTCTTCTCAAACATCTCATACATTCCGCATTTTTAAGATTTGATTACCTGTTTAATATTCCTGGTACAGAGACAACTAGCAATTTATTGCCATTCGAAGTAACACAACCCTCTCCAAAGTTTCTCAGACTATAAATCTGTGTAAAATTACCATTAGCTGATTGCTCTAAATAGATGGTCCAGTGGAAAGAAAAGTTAGGCAATTACTTAGATATTTTGTCCTTGCCGAAATATAAACCTCATTTACATAATTTCAACCAGCACTATAAAACATAAATCTGAAAAATGCACATATTACGATTTAATTGCGAATGCCAGGTACGGGAAATGATTTATTTTCTTCCTATTTCATTTTCGCCAGAAGACGAGAATAACAGTGTGTAATTTATTCTAACCATAATTGTACGAGACTCACAGATTTGAAACCATCTCCATAAAACATTTTTGGGAAAAGTGCAGGACACTCTGGAAAATGGCATAAAAACTAATATTTCCAGACATTCTTAGGACAAATTAGCTGCCTAATAGGGAAATTTAACGTAAATGCACATTATCATGTATTATAATCTATAAATTATGCAAACAAATGCTTTAATTAAAATGAAATCAGCATTACTTCAGGGGCTGAACATCGGGAGCCAGACGGGGGAGTCTTTTGAGGAATCCAGACAAAAGGATGAGTGGATAGGGAGCATCCCCTGTGCTCTGCGCGCAGTGTGCCGGCGTCCTGGGATGTCATCCACACGCTCAATCAAAACCTATCAACCTCCAAGCGCATATGCCGAATTAGCATACGCAAATGTGCGACAAGCATTATCAATCAGAGCACAAATGAGGCACAGGTGAGGCGGCCGCGAGGCGGCGGTTTATTCCGGAGCGCGCGTGTTTAGCGGGGCGACAGCTGTCTGTGCGCGTTATCAAAGGCCTTTGATAAGGAACGACGGAGACGTGGCGGCAAGGTGACGCAGAATCCTCACCCGGCTCTCGACGCTGTCGAACAGCCTTCAGATCGAATCTTATCCCATGTTACCTTTCATACGCAGCCGCGCGCCACAATCCCCTCCCCGTCCGCCATTCCACCCGCAAGACCAGCCTCGCTGTGCCGATAGCTGCATTTTTGGCCTCGACTCGGCGAGTCCTGCAGCTTCTCGTGCCACAAATGAAAGCGACGGTGCTGCCTCTACTCATTCACACATCAAACAAAGGGGCGTCCTGAGGGCGTCTAATGAAGTCTAATGATGAATAGTTAATACACAGAATTACACATTTTGCCATTATAAAAAGTCAAACTAAAAAACATGACAGGTAAATGTTCTGTTTAATCAGATAAAGCTTGAGTGTGTTAAGTACAAATAATTAAACAACCAAGATATACACCATGATATATATCAATATGTATTACTTAACGTTCCACTTGCTAGGCTGATTTCAGATATGAGTTAATACAAAACTCTGCTCGACACGTGGGATCTGTCCACGTCAGGTCATGAATGCCAAATCTGAAAATTCTTTAAATGAAGCCAGATTTATGGAAAACTATTCTCTCTTGACCACCACATATCAGTGAAATTGAAGTTTAAAATGAGCAGACCTTTTTTTCTGATGTGTTATTCAGAAGGTGACGTCTTACCAGCGGCGTGAAACCAACAAGATCTCAGGATTCTGAAGAAGTACATAATGGGATGGAAGGGACTTAACTGTCAGATCACCGTGGGGGGGTCTTCCTGGGCACAGGACGCGCAGGTGGGGGTGATTCTGGCCCAGGCTGGGCCGCTCTCTGTTTCGTTAACTAAACGGCCCCCTTCTTCCTCAGAATACCCGATTCATGAGCCCACTCGCTAACGAGTGTCCTGATGCCACCCCCGCACACCAAGACGCCTCCCACCCGACACCCGAAAGTATCTTCTATGTTCCCTTTTTTCCACGGATGTGCTGAGGAAGCCAGTTCTTTTGTGAAGAGAGTGTTTGTGTGTACGTCAGTATCTGCGTGCATCTTTTATGGGCATTTTATGGGGAACAATTAACGCTCGCCTGTGTGAGATCTGCTGCGAGGGATTGAGAAAGACAAGGTAGCAGCTCCAAACCTTACTAGTTCGCTTCTGGGGTCTGTTGCACGACGCGTTCATACAAATCGGTTTACTGTGGCACCGTGTTTAGATTTCAACGTCAACGACGTGCCAAGCCGCATTAAACAAATCAAACTGGTTACATATGATTATGGAGAGTCATACGCAGATTCTGACAGAAAGTGGTCATTTGCAGGTTAATGGCCGTGGTTTGTGTTAACTACAGGGCTGCGTGTGTGTGCCACTGGCAAGCTTTTAACCGCTTCAGTGGAATGGGCCTGAAACACACACTGTCATTATGCATCTTTGTATATTTATTTCATAATCGCCAGCGAGAACGAACTCCCCGCCGTCTGTACACATGGTTTACTTTTCGCTATGCACTATCTGCGTCTGCTAAAGTCTCACACAGGGATGAATTATTGAGTACCGGCCCTGCCAGGAACGTTGCTCTGAATTAGAGCCTGAATCGGCTCCAATGCGTTACTTGGCGGTTCAGCTCAGGCAGGAGGCCACCGTGCGGAGAGCGGAGGCTTTAATTGTCGTCTGAAGAAACATATTCAGAAGTTTTGGAACGTTCTATCTGTTTGTCAGATGTTCCAGCTAGGGGCTTTCACCCATCGAGAGTTCCTCATAACTGAAAGGCAACGAGGCGTTCCCTTATTCTGACCGGCTGGTTTTTCACTCTGTGGTCCCACCTCTCGGTCTCTCCGAGTCCGATTCATCGGCAGCGTCTCTGGGAAACAATGGAGCAGCTTTTCCCAAGAGCTCGGAGAAAGAATCGGGTTAAATGTGGAATGTCTGCCTCCAAAGAGGCTTGCAGGAGTCATTGCAAATTGGGCTTGTCTTTTGAATACATGGGTGACTGGCTGAGTCAGGTGGACGCCAGCCACGCACAGACCAAGTCTTTCACATCATCCATGCTTTCATGCCTACCTTTCCTCCATTCCATCGTCCATCAACCCATTTTGGACAAGTGCTTATGTGGTACAGGGTCACGGTGAGCCAGGATGCTACCAAAGAACGCACATGGCCTTCCTAGATGAGGTGCCAGCCTTTTTCAGGACTCTTCACACTCACGTACAAGCATGAAATAACAAATCAGCTAACCACAATTTTTTGGGTTGTCGGAGCAAACCAGAGAATCCAGCAAAAACCCAAGTGAAACCAAGAAGAACACGTTCCCATAATACACTTGGATGATATTTGTTATTGTGTATATTTTACATGGCCACCCACCATATCCTCCTTATTCCATTTTTCAACTATGACAGCCATGATCAAGGCAAACATATGTAATTACAAGGAGCAAATTACTTGTAATTATGTTTCTTGGAGCTGAACAAATCTGTTAATGTAAGACTGACTTCACAGATTCATTTGGTGGCAGTAACCCCAAATTGCTGTCAGAGTGACAAACGGTGTAGTTTTACACTCTGGCACAACGGGGGTGTGTTTCATTTTGGCTAGAATTTTACTCCATCCTTGATGCTATCGAGGTTGACACACGCGATGCGTTGCATTTTGTGAGGTCCTAGGATCACGCAATATTCCATGACTACTGGAGAATTCCGGCATTTCCGGCATATTCCGGCATTTCTGGCAGGACTGCAGACCTCCTGTAAGGCCAGAACCATGAAGGCTTGTCCTGGTGAGCACTGAGGTCTGGGCAGGCAGAGAGAGTCCCAACACAACGAAAAGAGAGAAGGAAATTGTGTTTCCATTCCTTCAGAGCTTTCAGCTGGGAAGCTGGATTAGTCATTCTCGAGGCACGGCGAGGAATCCCAAGCAGGAAGCTTCTGGAAAGCCATATGACTCTGCTCATTGGCTTTGCTTAGTGCCAGATCATTTCACCCCCGAATGATTAAGAACCCGTGGACGAATTTGCCCCAGCGCATTCATTTTAGCTTCCTTTATGCATTTACAGAATGTTCCTGTGCATGTTTTAAGCCTCTGGGATTCCTGCCATCAAACTTGTTATTCGATGAGTAATTGAGCTATGATGTACTTTTTTGATCTCTTAAAAGAGTACCATATTTTTCCACTGTTTTTATAAGTAACTTGCTGAAACCAGATAGATGGATAGATAGACCGATAGACAGACAGATAGATAGATAGATAGACAGATAGATAGATAGACAGATAGATAGATAGACACAGATAGATAGATAATTTAGATTTTCGATATATTTCCATATATTTCTGTCATATTTGTCTCCCTAACTTCTCCTATACTTCTCTACTGTTAGGCAAACCGTTTTTTTTCTGCAGGATAATGATTTAAAAGTTGTCCTGAACTACCGTGAGGTAGAAAGTCGCCAAGACATGTTTCTATTCTGCTTCACTCTCGATTCATTTTAATACGCACTGCAGAAATTCTGCAGATCGCAACGTTTCAGTGCGTGATGGATGCCCAGGGAAGCACAAAGTATGACACAGAGAGAGGAGAGCTATTGTGTTCCATTTTTTGGGGGAAAATGCCGGATCAAATTTCTCTTTAACAAGCGACCGATTTAACAAACCACATGTGGCTAACGACAGTGACTGAAGAGGGGCTTTTTCTGATCTGAATTTGAAGAGCACAAATACACGTCCAGAAGCATATATAATTACTGCAATACATCACAAGAAGAGTTTAACGTTTAACGATAAAATATTGAAATCCTGGATGTGACTGCAAATCGTTTGTCCATGCCAGACAGTTTGCACTGAGTCTGAACTGGTCAATAATCCTTATTTTCGTAACCTAATG
The DNA here is from genome assembly GCA_026780765.1 of Petrocephalus schoutedeni. Taxonomy (NCBI): domain Eukaryota; kingdom Metazoa; phylum Chordata; class Actinopteri; order Osteoglossiformes; family Mormyridae; genus Petrocephalus; species Petrocephalus schoutedeni. The sequence goes on from JAODKL010000034.1 coordinate 6,331,937, forward strand.
ATTCCACAAAACAGCAACAACAATGTGCCATCATAATACCGAACACATATGGATTAAAATTGATTCATCTACAAAACACATAAAATGATTAATTTCGAATAATTTATCTTAGCCACTGACAAGTTTAACTTATGTTACTGTAGCCAGGGAGACATTCTCCATAAGGTGTTACGAGTTACATCATTCTGCCTGATGGCCTCATCCCACTTAATTTTTGCGATATAAAGAAATTGTGTCAACTGCACCCCCATACGTATGCACAGGGTGTTGTATTTGGGGGAAATGCAAAACAGGAGGGTGAGGAATGTCAGGAGTCCGAAACAAAGATGGAAGCTAAACGCCATGGAGGTGTAAAATCGCTGCGCCCCCACGATACACTTTTGGCTTCACGGGGGTGGCCTGCTTCCGGTGATGCTGACTCGGGAAATTTGGCCAAAAGCCTTGGAGTGCGCAGGTTGGAAATTCCTCAGAGATTGGGACACGCACACATAAATTGAACGAGAAGGCCTTCAAAGAAGTGGTGGGGGGGGGGTTGTAGGGATTGGGGCGAGCCGCCTCATTGCGTCCCGGGTGAAGTGAAGGTGAGTAGGAGCCGGAGGAAGCCAAGCGGAAATAGCGCGGGTCAGAAAAGGCCCCGTCTGGGGCCCGAGCGAGCCCGGGGGGGATCGCACTCTTCTGGGCAGCGCGGTGGCCTGGGGGGCCGCGAGGATAGCTAGCAATAGCTCCCAACTCTCACTGCAGCCCCCATTACACGTGTGGGGCGGCCCAGACCTCAGCTACACACAAAGCAGATTGGGCATCTGGCATTAATAGCGACGAGCTGTTAGGGGGTCATGGGGGGGGGGGGTCTGTATGAAAGCAGCGCGAGGAAGCAATGTTCGGACTACGAAGCAACCGCCAGCAGTGGGGCCCCGGGCCCCAGCTGACAGCCACTGCGGTGAAGCGGCCCAAAACATGACCCGTCCAGGGCAAAGTAAATAACAGCGGGAAGCCATCAAAACAACAGTAAACGGAACAATGTGAACAGGCAACTAGTGACAAGTGTGTTGATCTTCACTGATGTACAAACATATCAGACCAATAGTTATAATGTTAAACAATCATAACTTACTGTACTAGGGAAGGTACATGCACTGGCTATATTTTAGTTAAACAATAAAATATGATAATGAGTAATCAGGTATTCCTTTACAATATCTTTATTTTATTATTAATATTTTATAAATATTTTTTATTCACATGGTTAAATTTCCATATTTCCCCAATCGTTATATGAACATCAGCGGAAAATAATAATATATATACGAAATACGAAGGTTGTTGTATAGAAATACAATTACAAAATATACCGTCTATTTGTGGGTCATGGGAACACACCCTAATTGAAAACCGATTGTTCTCGCAAGCGCTGGTATCTCGAGGAATGCGCCTGAAACGGCTCGAAAAGTTGGACATTTACCGGGCAGTTTTGATTTATTTCCTTTTCGGACAGCCAAAAAAACAGCGCCGCGATAAAGGAACTTTAATAGTGAAACACTTAAAAGCCATCAGTCACCGGCCGCCGCACACGGACGCGATCCCGGCCAGAAGCGGCCGTTTTCGGGGGGACCGCTTTCGCTCCGGAACCCGTGTTACTCACAACTCGCAGGTGCATCAAGTTCATGCAATATCTACAAAAACTGGTTTTTGAAACTGTAGCACGGTTTTGACAAACCATTCTATTTATTATATTACAGTCCGGAAGCCAGGAGCTTAGAAGATGCATAATAAGGGGGACTTCTGAATTTTTGGCAATACAACAGCGCGCCCTGCTGGCAACGATGCGAATAATCTAGCCTGAAGGGTTAAAAATATAGAAATATATATATATATATATATACATATATATGTGTGTGTGTGTGTTCGTCACCTTTGAGCCAATTAGAACCATGATGTCTATTGAGAAGAGACGGGATTTTAATGCATAGTATTCTAGCAGGCCGGACTTTACATTTGTGAAATGAACTTTTGAAAAGCAAAATAATGTCATCCATCTACACAAAGCCGCATTTTACAGGTATAAAAGCTTCCATCACACACTAAACACATTTTCATCTGCCTAAGGTTAATGGACCATTCAGGCCAAAAAAGAAATGCTCGGGCATTATGGTTATTACATATTTCAGATAAATGCAACATTCAGTGGAATATTAGCCCTGGACTATGAGAAGGTGCTGGTCCCTGTGACATCATAATCCAGCACGCATTCAATCTGTGTGATTTCCACGTCATGCATGATTAAGTCTCTTCTACTTCTGCAATGAAGAGACTTGCTACCTCAGTTCTAATTCGAGTGCCGTAGATGTTTTAAGGTCAGCAAAATGTGAAAGGCACGAGGGGGGCCGGTTTGTATAAAACACCGAAGGCTCACTCCACAGCAGTAAGTCAGTGGGTTGTTTGGTGCTTTTTGAAAAGATACCTTGTCGTGTTCAAATGAAAGAAAATGGATTTGTATAAATAAGAAATTTACAAACGAGAGGAGGCCATTCGGCCCATCAAGCTCGTTTGGGGAGAACTTAACTAATAGCTCAGAG
>JAODKL010000034.1:6334609-6355487 GCA_026780765.1 Petrocephalus schoutedeni
GCTACACTAGCAGGAAGACTATTCCATACCCTGACTACACGCTGTGTAAAGAAGTGCTTCCTCAAATTTGTTTTAAATGTTAAATGTTCATTCAAAGCACTGGTATTCTATATTATACAGAAAACTGTCTTTAACCACAGTTATGGGGTTAGCGTATCCCACAACCAGACAAAAAAACGTGTCTGAATCGGAATACAGGTAGAAGCTGTTTTGCAAACCAGAGGCGCACAAAGTGAAACAAACAAAGCGGACGGCGAGCTTTCCGTGGAGCTCTGTCAGCTTTCAGTACGCCGCTAAAGGTGTAGCTTTAACCCCGCGCAACAATGATATCTAATGGGCAAATTTCACTCTAATACCGACATTTTAAGACAGTAATATCATGTCAGTTGGACATGTGAATGCGACAGAAAGGATAATTATAATAACACATTGTTTTCACATCTGTCAAAGGTTACAAGGTACATTTCTGCAAAGTTTGACCTAAAATGAGCAATATGCTATAACAAAATTATATATATTTCTAAGATGGCAAAACCCAAATTATAATTCTATCATCTAAATCTCTGCATTGCTATTTGTTTGATTTATGCATTTTTTTCTGACTTGACAGGTAAATAAGAAAAATTGCCATATTAACTGCTAATAAATATAAATAATATAGTAATTTGCCTGAAAATAATATTTTCAGGCTGGAAGGCTGGAAAGCTAAATCGATGCATGTATCACAGAAATTGCATACAGTGCTGCATTTTGCCGCCGCATTTGAAGGACTCATATATTAAATACTGCTGGGGGGAAATAGATTTTCTGTAGTTATAACAACCCACCTGGATTTTGGGGTCTGAAAAAAATCTCATTGCAAATATTCTCTGGGAAAATTAGGTCTGGGGGGACAAAAATAGATGTGATCAGTTTGTGCTGGAATGGATCCCGCACAGCACAGCTGATTTCCGGCAAGTTTGATGCACTTATGTGTAGGGGTATACAGTATTTATACACATATACATTACATCCAGTACTTATAGTTATATACAGGGAACATGAGACCATGTCTTCGTTTACTGAGGATGCTATGCATTGAAGAACCAAATTTGAGATAATATTTTTCTTTTAGATTGGTTTTTCAAACATTGTAAATTAATAATATTGAAAAAATAAGGTTCAGTTTTGCAGTGGCATGCTCTCAATATCATATTAATCTTTAATCATATCTAACACGCTATGCTACAGATAACATAGCAAATCGATATTTTCTATATAATTAGGTCATTGGAAAGGTTTAAGTAGCTAGTGGAAACAGAGCTGTCAGTGAATGCTTGTGCCCTTCCCCGCCTATCCGATGGGCGCTTGAGCGTCATCGCCCAAAATACGGTCACTGTCCATCTCCACCCGCAGAAGGGCCATCAGGCCTGTCACTGGATCTGCCTCTTCTGGGGCATGAAGACACACTGTCATGCTTTGGGTCTGTGTCGCACACGTTCACCCAGGCTGTCATGAGGTCAACCCAGGCAGAGCAGGGTGCGAGGCGGGGGTGCACCCTGGGCGTATTTATGCATGCACTCACAGTACGGGAAATGTACAGGGGACAATTAGCATAGCTGTTGGGAGGAAAGCAGAGTGCCTATTGGTAGGGGCACCTTAAAGGGGTCATAAAAAAAATTGGAACATAATGGATTGGACTGGGATGGTGGCCCAATCTCTAGCAGTGGCTCTGCCTGGGGGAAACCCATGCAGCATGCAGCACTCGAACCTCCAACCCTAGAGGCGCTACCTTTTTTTGGAGCAATTCAAATTAATTAAACACCTTAACGAGCACAGCTAGGCTCAAAGCAACAATTTAAGGTGACAGGTTACTAGCCCACATCCTTACGCGTGGCACCCCCCCCGCTGCCCTGGGGGGGGGGGGGGGCCCAGGGTAATGGCGAAAAGTTTCAACAACTGACAAAACTTTCTCTTCGTTCTCTTTCACCTACTGCCTTCCTCTTCTTTTCATTTGATATATTTTATGTTTAGAAGCACACTGTAGAATAACGACAAGATTTCATCAGACCACTGTGGATATTTTTATAATAATGAATATATATATATATTTCTCTCTGTCTATCTCCTTCTCTCCATAAAAAGACCCCCCCCCAACCTCATTACAGCCCCCCCACTGTCATCTGCTGTCATAGTCTAATTACAGACATTCTTGATCTCGAAGATCAGGACGGTGAGACCTGCAGATGCCTGACTTGCGAGGACAACCCCATCCTGGGCCAGATCCAGGCCGTCTCCTCTCTGCACGCCTGACACCCCACCCCCACCCCCAGCTATCACCCCGGAGGAGCCGATCCCAGCCCAAGCTGCGCTTTTACCGCGGCCAACTCCACATCACAGCGGGCCGCGGGGCGGGCCGGGCCGAGGCAGTCATTAGCGGGATCCGCTCGTTAACGAGCGCGTGGGCTGCAGCATCCAGGCGAAATTCTCATTAGCCAGAAGGCCGAGCCTGTGTCGGGCATGAAAGGGGAGTGTGGGAGCTGGAAGCCCGTCCCAGGCAGCAGAGGGCACAGGGCTGGGGGGGGCACCCTGGGCGCAACGCAGACACTCACACACACAGTTATACACTACAGGCACTTTAGGGCCTCCAATTAGCCTAACCACATGTCTGTGGGCCATGAGATGGATCATGTGACATGAGGAGAACATGCAAACTCCATGCAATAAGCAGAGGTGGGATTCCAGCCCCGTGAGGCAAGATACGACATGAGGAGAACATGCAAGCTACACGCAATACAGCAGAGGTGGGATCGAGGAGAACATGCAAACTACACGCAATAAGCAGAGGTGGGATCGAGGAGAACATGCAAACTACACGCAATAAGCAGAGGTGGGATTCCAGCCCTGTGAGGGAACAGTGATTTATTATTATTATTGTTGTTGTCGTTCCTGTTGTTATGGAGATGGGGGCTCGGTTGCTAACTCAGCTCTCCATGTCTGGTGTTACTGTGGGTTTACCTCTACTTACTGAATACCTGCAACATAGTCTTTAAACTGCCCACGCTGTACGGGTGCATGCCCTCTGATGGACTGGCATCCCACTCTAAGTGTTCCCTGACACCACATCTACTTGGCTTTCTCTTCTGGTAACACCATGGTCACTGCTTGGATTTCTGTATACCTGGCTGATATCGCAGCCTGGATGAGGGTCTATCACCTCCACCTTAACCTCTCCAAGACTGAGCTTCTCTTATTCCCTGCCAGCCTTACCATCCCCCACAACATCACTGTTCAGCTGGGATCATCCACATTGTCTCCATCATGGTCTGCTAAGAATCTAGGGATAACGTTAGATGACCAGCTGTCCTTTGCCGGGCATCTAGCAGCGGTCTCCCAGTCCTGCAGATGTTCCCTGTCCAGCCATCGTCCATTCTACCTTCAAGAAACCCTTGAAGACCCATCTGTCCCATGAATTCTTTTATTGACCTGATTGTTCTTTGAATGCTCTTATGTTTCATTTACTGGCTCTTGGGGAGTCTTATTTTGTTCTTACTTCGTTATCTGTAGTTGTGTAGCTGTTTCGGTTGCACCTGTTCCAAAACCCGCTTGCACTTTTACCTGGACATTCTTTGGAAGCTCAGCCCAGCTGTACTTACGCCTAGTGGCTTCCTGACAGCATGCATTTTTGCATTGTGCTATTTGCCTCACTGTACAGTACATTGCTTTGCACCAGGGTTGACGCCATGGGACATGCTCCCCTAAATTAGCCATTATGCCCCCTCCGCACCATCCACTAAGGCAGTATTTCCCAACCCAGTCCTCTGGGAACACTGGACAGTCCACATTTTTGCTCCCTCCCAGCTTCCAGCCAATCAGGAACACCAAATACCTGGTACAGGTGTGCTGGGAGCTGGCAGGGAGCAAAAACGTGGCCTGTCTGAGGTTCCCCAAGGACGTGGTCTTTTATTTCAATATAATTTTTTAATAAAGGTGTTCGTCCTAAAGCAAGTAATCCGATCTCTCTCAGGGACTTGGCTACAGAACACCTGCTTATCCAGGATTGGCATCACCCACCCATCTACAACTCTTACCCACGCCCAGAGCTTGGCAGTATGTTGGATTTTTACGAAATATTGATTTATTTTCAAAATGAGAAAAATCGATATATTTTTATTGTGGATTAAAATTAGGGCTCTATTAAGAGATCTTCCTGGTGGTGAGCAAAACGGGAGCTTTGGTGTCGCTCAGATTCCCAGAATCCACGGCTACAATCAAACCGATTCAGTCAGCAGCATCGCACAGGGAAGCAGGAGGGTCTGGAACGTGATAAACTGATTTAAATGTTTGTAGACATGGTGACGTGAACGGGCTTCATGTGGAGAGTGATGGAAATGGCCGTACCAAATAATTATAGCTGGGTATTTACAAACAGGGAGAGAAATCTTATATTTGCATTTTGTTTTCAACACACTCTTCCTGACATCTCACATGTGGCTTTGAAATGGAAAGAAGCATTTAGTCCACTTTAATATTTAAACACACACAAAATATTTCTATGGGTATTTCACCTAAAAAGTCCACATTGCTGAGATGTATGTGCATTGCTGTCCCATGCACCCCACATGAAATCTTGGACCCATTTGTTATGGTACCGGCACTGCTCTGGACAAAAGCATTTGCTGAATATTTAAACGTTAATGTAGTACAAATTAATTCTGAACTCAACATACATTTTAGGCAGACCTCTCTGCCTAAATGTAACGCTTACCTCTCACTTTTTTATGGTTTAAAATAATTTTACAGCGTTTGTGGAACTGTTGCACACATTTGAAATACATTACATCATTTGTTTAGGAACCAAGAAGAAACTGACTTTATTTGTGCACTTTGGGGATTTTACAAACATCTTTATTAATTCTGTCTGAATGAAAGCAGCTGCGTTTTTGAAATTCTGCCTGGGCTGTGGATAGAGGTTATATATTATATTTATTATAGCATTTTTTATGACACACGACCTTCTGAGATGTTGACCCGAGCATTGGTTTGATTTTCAATAGACAACTTTAAAAATTCAAAATCCCACTGATCCGGCAACATCAAGAAAAAGATATGATCATAAAACACTGGGGAGCTTAAGATCTAAGACAAAATCCTGATTAACCAATATGCCGTTACATATTAGTACCTAAAAGAAATATGAACCCATGTCAAATAGCCTGGGGACCCGAGGTGTAAGGGGGCTCTTGAGGGCAGCCAATTACATAGTACATTGCAACAACAAAATATACATATTTTTTTGTATTCTGTTTTCACAAATGTGAAGATAAAGGATTTGTGTTTTTCTTTGTTTATGCTATTAATTTAAACTTTATGCTAAAATATTGCTAATAAATGTTACCAGGTCAGAGGAGGGCTGGCCCAGGCTCCCTGGAATCAGTTGTGTATAGGGTTACATCATTGTGGGACCTGTAACTCTCCTCTTTGCTTGACTCGGCAGGGACATACTGCAGCTACGTTTTTACCCTGGCTCATTGTGCTGAAATATTTGAGAAAGAACTAAGGAGGGTAAGAAAGCAGACTGGGGACAAGTGAGATTCCCCCACCGATTCCCCACAGCCAATCGCACGAAGGCCCCACGTCCCGAGCCGCCTGCAGCAAGAGCAGGCAATAGTGAATCAGTGATCCCTGAAGGTTCACAAAAAAAAGAGTGGACTGGCTTCCAGGCACAACAGGCCAGGAAATTTGTAAACACATATGGACAGAGGCGTTTGTGGTACTTTAGAGACCAGGCAGCTTAATTCCTCATCAGTCTCCCTGGCAATATTCCAGCCTGCATTTGCGGAAGTGGGCTCAGCCAGTATCTGTGCGGCAGTCGTGGCTAAGAGCCTCACTCAATGGCCTAGCGGTGAAATCACGCTGCCCACCCCAGGATTTGAACCAGCAAACTTCTGGTCTTCACCCCTGAACCCGCAGAGCTACAGTCGGGTGCAATAACACGCTGTGCGTAAGTGACAGCACGTGTGCTCCAGTAAATCCTTATTTATACATATTTCGGGTTAAAAATCAATAGTGCTAACAAAGTGCCCCCAAGGTGCTATAAACTGTTGAATATGACATCACTACAATTTTTTTTTGTTTTGTGAACATAATGATGAAATATTTAGTCTTTTAACAGTAGAATAAAGTGTTAATACTTCAGTCCATATGTGAGGGTAACAGAGAAAAAGCACGTATGAAAAAAAAGTTCGACAGACTCGCTGACAAAATAATACCCAAAATCACCGCAGGGCGGAGACATTTTTCCACAGTGCACTTTGTTAATTTTCGTTCACTTCAGATTAGGATTAACAATATAATTCTGTTTGGTAACAAACATATTGAATACAATAATACAATTTAAGGCTGGCGAACATTTCAGAAAAACCAAGAAAAAAAAACTGTGGTGAATTTAAGAAACCATTGTACATTTAATCCATCCATCCATCCATCTTCCAACCCGCTTATCCTGTTCAGGGTCGCGGGGGGTCCGGAGCCTATCCCGGAAGCAATGGGCACGAGGCTGTACATTTAATCACTGAATGTAATTTATTCTGTATATGAAAAAAAATCAAATGAATTCCAAACATTTTTCCCCACATATGTACAGCAAACACTCTTAAATTAATAAATATCTATTCAACAAAACACAAATTAATAGTTCAGGAAGCTAGTAACTAAAATAATAATAAAAAAATCTGTGTGCTCTTATAAATAGCGCTATACAGTATATTATTACGGAGCCAATAGACAGGATTTTATAGGATAGCAGACAGTGTGAGTAATTTAATAAATACTTTTCAGATCAAGCAATTCCAGCACTAAAAGTTGGGTGGGGGGGGGGATTTAGGAAATACCAGACATTCACATTCACAAAACACAAAAGTATTGCATAATAATGATAATCAGTCATTCGCCCATTTAATAATTGCTCATCAACTACTCTGCCTGTTGATTCTAGTGTAATTTTAATGAAGCCAACATGCATAGTCTTTCTTGAATTATGCAAAAAATAATTCATCTTTGTAGCTAGTGTCTAATCCATCTTCTTGATGCCGTGGATCAATTGCAGCAGGGAATTTAATAAGGGCGCCATTTCGAGATTCTCTTTGATGCACGTGTCCAGTAACATCACAGCCAGTAGAAGTGGGCTCCCCTGTTAAGATTCTGCTTTGATGCTATTAGATGTAGTATAGCTTGTGACTGAGTAAAGTGCGGTCTTAAAAGTGGATCATGTATCACAATACAATTACAAGGAACAGGTACACGAGACTCAAAAACGGTGAGCTATCCCTGACACAAACAGCGGAACTTGTAACGGAGGAAAACGGCGGCAGTTTCTGGAACGAGACAATAAGTAAACACGACGGACAGAGGCGTTGTTCCTTTGACATTACAGTATCTCCAATATCAATACATTCACTCAAAAACATGTCGGAACAAAAAAAAAAAAAAAGGGGGGGGTGGGGGACCAAGAAGTGTTTCTGACCTTAGACACTCAGCAGTCAACCATCTGCTCCATACAGCCCCATTGGTTTTAAAGAAGAACACTGGCCATATTCTACAAAATACAACAAAATTTTAACGTAATCCTTATTATGTCCAATCTGCTCCTTGGAAATTTGGGAGGTTGGGTACCGTGAGGAAGTGGCCAGATAAAGCTAAATTCTTTCACAAAAGCACTGTCCCTGTGGACCATAAGGTGTCTCAGATACCTGCATCCTCACCAGCACCACAATGTACAATGAGGCCCCCAACCCCCCTCCCCCCCCCTCCCCGGAAGCCGATCGGTTAACAGGAGCAACTAGGATCAAGCCTCGATATTGATGTTCCCAACATCAGCTGCTGAGACGGGACTGCATTTCAGCGGCGCTGCCTACGAGGTGAGTGGTCCTCCCTCACCCGTTATTAAAGACACACTCATTCCTGCCCAAAACAGACCTCGCGTTCAGTATGCTTAACGCCTGTGCCTTCTGGTGCCACGGCAAACCCCGGCGCTCCTCCCTCTTGGAGCTCGCTTCAGAGCGCTGTGTGCGTTCCCTCCTTCCATGGGTGACGCCGGGGTCGTCCAGCGCCTGGCGTCCCCTCTGGTGCTCAGGCCTGGCTGTCATTAATCTCCGCTTTCCCCTCTTCAGACTCCGGTGCTGGCTCTGTGGCAGGGCCTGGACATTGCTCACCTTCATCTAGGAAGAAAAGAAAAAAAAAAACGATATGACATATCTGAGTCAAATAAAGCAAGGACACATGGGAAATTATCACCTTGCCAACCCCTGCCGAGGACAGCCAATAAGACATGCTGCTGCAAATAAGGAATAACCACACATAGGCAGGACAGCTATCCAGTAATATTCAGGACTGATCTCCATAGTCAAACAGGTACCTGCATTCGGAGCATAAAGTATTCCACTACAGATTCAAACGACTCACTTTACACTGACCCCCAAATGAATGTGTCTGAGATTATGGGAAGACATTTGGTCAAAGGTCATTATCCCTGTCAAGAACACTATAGTTTAAGTATGAAACAATCCACTGAACTGTAATTCCTCAAGTGCGTACTTAAAAGATCCACCTGTCTGCAAGCAAAACAAGTCTGTTCTCAGCTCGTGATATGACTCACCAAATCACGTATTTACAAGATGCCAGCTGGCCTGCTCTCCACTTCATTCTCATTTACCGCAAGCTCATTTAAAAGTGTCAATCATATGCGATGCATCACATTTCGATACCTTTCGGGGCAAACCCATCTGGAACTGAAAATATATGAATCACACCATTTCCATCATCATGTAATTTAGTTCATTTATATTTTTGGAACTCATTGCTATTTATTCAGAATTTTCAAGAAGATTTCCGGGTGGTCCCAGTGAGTGTCCAAAGACATGCAGTTAAACTAACTACAGTCTTGAAATTGCTTCAACTTATGGACAGAAAATCCACTGAAGAAAGATGGCGGCAAAGTGTGTCTGCAAGGTTCAATGGCGCCCCCTACAGGCACAGTAACACATACCGCCTTACCACAAATTCCATCCCTCTCAGTCATCATTGGCTTCTTTCAATTCGTACTGACTCACTGACACTTATTCATCAACACGGCTTTTATATTCTTTGCATGTATCTGGATATTTGCTTCTGTATTGAAAGTGCAATCTTTGGTCTTTGGATCTCTTTTCCCTTGTTACGTACCTGGTCCTGGAGTTTTTTGTAATGTTGAACATGTAGTAATCCAAATGAAGTCTATACCATAATTAAAGATTTGCATGATAGACGCGCGCACGCGCGTGCACACACACACACATGCACACGCACGCACACCACGAGATCTCCCTGAAGATGGATGGGAAAAAACAGGAGGTGAGCACAATGTGTACGGTATGGGTGGAGCCGTTTCACAAAGTTGTGAGGGATCTCCACAAATTTCTTACAGTTTTGTAATTGCGAAAGTAATTAGCGTAGGACTCTCACGGGAATCCCATGTGTGCATTGGCAGGCGTCCGCGGCCCCGACTGTAAAGTATACGATGGCACAGATACGATGATTAATGGCGTGTTATGAAATCAACATGTACAAATAAGAGCCCAGGCTGCCAGGTCCTTCCTGCATAGCGCCGCTCCGTGTGTCGGCTGCCCACCTGCTTTATTGATGTCGATCTTGGAGAGTGTCTGCGACACCCCGCCGGGGTCCGGATCTCCCGGGTCGCTGCGGATGTCATGTAGGGCGTTACGTCTGCCACTCCTGCCTGAAGCGATGAAGTCCTCATAGGTCGATTCCACATCAGTCATCGCTGACACGTTTCAACATAGCAGGGCCTGTGGAGCGGGCAGTAAGTGCATCATTAGGAGCACGGGATTTGGAGCCGTCTCGCTTTGAAGGCCGCATTTCTGGCCCGTTTTCAGGCATATTTCTGGGGTATACACCGTCAGGGAAATATCAATTTGTACGGGTACAATTAGTTGTTACAGGGGCTGTACCCTCAAGGATCTGCCACTTGTAACCTAGCTGTAGGTAAATGTACAGAATTTTAACGTTTTTGTACCATTGGGGGAACATTAATGTCGTCTTCGTCTGTTTCTTGGGGAACAAAACTGTACCAGGGCAGTAGCCATTTTTCTGACAGTGTTAATTTACATGTAACTGCCCGATGCCTATCTCTCTATGTCTGTCTGCAAATTCTAATGAATTTGATGGTTTAGGTAGTTGCAGCAGATGAAATCAAATAATCATATGGCATGTGAAAAATCATAGTAATTACAAGACAGGTATTTTATGGGAAATGTTAAATGGACTTTTAAATCAAATGAAACATTTCATGCCATTTAGTGGCTGTAGATATGAACAGGCCATTTTATAGATGGAATCACAAATTTCAAATAAAATGGGGGGGGGGGGGGGGGGGGTATGTATTCATAATGGAAAATAAAAAATGTCACCAGGATAAGACGACAGTGTTACAATGTTTCCCTTGTCTGACAGTAGAGGGAGACAGTTCTCACTGAAAAGGAAAAGCCAAAAATTTACTGGAATTGGAGACAGAGCCAGGATATAAACACTGGCAAGCAAACGGGGTTATCAGGGGATATGGTGTGGGGAGGGGGTGCTTGCACAGGCTTGCAGGGCAACGCTTTGTATATTTTTGTGACAGCTGAGTAACGACTTCCTCTACTGGACTAGTGGGTGGGTGGATGGATGGATGGATGTAGATGATTACACTACAGCACTGCATTCACACTGACATTGCAGCAATACACGCCTATTCCATTCCACTGGCTGTGTCCATTTATGGTACAGGCTTGTGATCATCATGCAGCCCATCCCAGAATGGCTGGGCACCCCCTGGAGGGAATGCCAGGCTATTCCAATGCACACACAATCACACACTAAGGGCAGTTTTAGAGACATCTAATCAAAATGAGGCAGATCGCCAATATAAAACTTCTGTATTGACTCTTGGCTAAAGGACAAACCCATTTGTAGACCTGTGCATTTCCCCCAAAATGCCTCTGTTCATTCCCATACCACAGGCGGTTCAATAAAGATCCCTTTCCGCCCTTACATTCCCGATTCACACAGTTCAGATGCCACGACTTGAGTGAGCCTTACGATGATTTACATCAAATCCACAATCCATGAAACACACTTTACACCCCTGCAAACTATTTTACTCCACTTTGGAACAGCAGAGTAAAAAAAAAAAAAAAAACCATCCCCAGAACATCCCCTTGCGTTTCAAGGACAATGCAAGGAGTTGTAGAGCCGTAATTTCCCCGACATCAGCCTGAAGAGAAGTGCGTTCCCCAGACAGAAACGGGCACCCAGACTGTGGCAGATTGCTCTCGATGCCATAATTACAAGCAAACACAACCTTCATTATGAGAGTTACAGCTGTAGGCGAGACTGGAGGCGTCTGTAAGACAGGGATGGCCTCCTGTCATCTGTGTTTTTTTTGACCTTTTTAGATATAGAACACAATCAGAAGCACATCCTTGTAGTTAACTATAAGATTAAGATTTTTTTTGTATTCATTTATTTCTTCTGTCTCTCTCCTCTCTTTTTACTTCAGTTAACTCCCCCTGTCAGCTCTGGCTTTGTAGCGCAATAACATAAAATGATTAATAAAGAGTATACCTCAAGTAACAAGAGGAGCTTAAATCCGAAGCTCCACTTGGCAAAATAAAAGTGTTGGCACAATAAAGCACCCAGACTAACATCCTGCTTGCTAAACTGCCGGACACGACAAGGGGGGAAAAAAAAAAAAAAAAACTATAAGATTCAAGCTACACAAGCCTGAAAAGCATTGTGGGAAATATGGTAACATGGCAAGGATGCTAAAGTACCAGACAGCCTTCATTAAGGTATTGATTCTATTTACATGGTTAAAAGTTACTTTATCAGGTAAGCGACAATTCTCAAAACACAAAGGCAAACCCATTTCAGTACTCAGAGATCATACACAGTAGAGTACACAGACTTAAATCCAAAGCACCAAAAGGGTTCAATCAAAAAATATCATTCAACACGACATGTTGAAAAAAAGCCTAGAGAACCCACGCATCATAGCTCCGTCTACCAATGAGTGTTTTAAGAGTATAATGTTTGTTACAATAATGGTCTGAAGGAAAGATCAGCTTTAAGTGGCCTTCCAGAATGAGCAACACACATACACTTTATATTTAGTTTATATTACACTATTATATAAGTACTGGGACCTTCCAAATAACCAGCAGCCATTTGCAAACCCTCTGGAAGTGCGTCCTTAAGTTCATGAATGTGCTTCTGTTGCCCACAATGCAAAGCTCAGGGTGCTATTTTTGGCAAACGACATCGCCCTGCCTCAGGGTCGCTCAGCTGTTACCCTCAACGCGTTGTCATTCAGCCGCAAAACGCTGACGAACCAGGTAGCTTCAAAACAGGCTGTAAACAAACTAAGAATAGCTCATTGTTTCATGCAAAAACTCTAATTAAATATTGCCGCATTGTTAGAAGTCCAGAGATATGAATATGGGATTGAGGTGTGGTTTTGTAATGTCACACATTTGTCGGGTTTGACACTATGAATTAGCCAGAAAAACTAGAGCAGGTTGTCATGGACACATGATCTATTGCATTTCGGGCTTCAAACATGTCTGGTGATGGTCAGATCAGGTGATGCTAAACTTCCAGAGTATACCATTTGCCAGCTTCATTCAAGCTCAATTGCACAACTGTATGTATGTATTTCTAAACTGTATTTATGAGTACATTTTTCTATGTGTCAGTATATCTTGTTTAAATAGTCAGATTGTCATTTTTAAAATGTCTTTCACATTCATATTTATATTCTATTTATCACAGTTTTTCTTGCACTGTCACCAACGAGATGGTAATTTCATCGTAGCACATGACCCATGGACCATAAAACTGAAAATGACAATGATACTCTGGCTTCATTAATCTAAGTTTCAATGGGCAACTAATCACTGCCTTTAAACTGGGAAGCTTCCTACAGCAGAGTAAAACCTAGATAAAGTAGCCTAATTTTTTTATTAATTCATGTTGTTAAACATGCATAAACCTACCACTGTCGCCAAAAAATAGAAGAGAAGAGGCAGTGCATGCCGGTACGGTGAGGTGCATGTTTGCAACACTCCTACCCGTCTTACTCTTTTTCGCAATGTCTCTACGAATGACTAATTCGGAAAACACTTCATCTAATTCTCTTCTACTCATCCGTTCCATTCCATTCAGGAAAGACCGACATTTCCGTGCATGAAAATCCAAGCCTGGCAAACAATTGGAGGTGGCAAGGCAGGGAACCAGTGTATGGTGTAACGGCATCTCGCCGCGCCAGGAAAAAGTGAAAACACCAACGATTCCGAAGAAGAAACCGCACTTCTATGCTCCAAATAAGCACAAGCGGGAACTGTAAATGAACTGAAACGTTTGTGTGCAGACTTTGGTGGGGATGGCCAGCTGGTCCGTGCATCGCTGGCAAAAATTTATAAAACAAACAACAAACAAATCAATTTATTAGTTGTCAACAAAGAGATGGGACAGATCGTTGTCAGCCCACAAACCAAATGCGATCTCCAAACAAGGAACGCGGATGACAACGGTTAAACAGCCTGAGGGGAGGAGCAATTCGCAAAATCAAAATGTGGGAATATTCAGTTTATGGGCGCTTCTGTTTTCCGACACAGACACCGACGGAAATATGAGAACCAGAAGGCTGGGGTGGAGAGTTCAGTCACATGGCAACCAGGCTGAAACATGCACAGTCATTTCCACCTGTGGCCCGGTTCACACATTGGACCCGGAAGGTTTAAAAAGAGAAGAGAGGGTGGTGGTGTCACTAGGTAATCGCCGAACAAGCCTGCCGGGCCGGCATCGTGCCCAGGCCGAGACCAGGCACCAGTCCCATCACGTGAACCACCCACACACCACGAGTCACAACGTCAGCTTGCCAGAAAAGAGCGTCAGTTGACTGTCATTTGATAAACAGTTCAGCTAACTAAATATGCGTAGGCAAACACTGAAGGGTAACCTCCATGGAACATCAGGAAGGATGCTTTGCCTGCAAAAACTGTAAAGCTGTTCCAATTAAGAGACTGAGATTAGAAATACAGCTGGCTGATCGCACTAACCGGTTTGCTATCAAGTCCGATGTTTCAAAAGGGAAATTTTCTGATCACCATATTACAAAAAAAGCACCTTTGCCCACATGTCAAAAGAAAGTCAATTTTAGGGCAAGTGTATTTTTGAACACAAGGAAAAGAATCATAAAGGCTTCAAAACTGTGATCCAGTAGCTCACATTAGAAGAACCATACAATGATTTAGTTTAATATCTGTAACTTATCCATACGCAGAATAAAGTCTGGTATGCACTGATCTGGTGAATTTCACCGGAATCGTCCACATTAACCCTTCTGCACCTTCCAAATTTCACACACCTCGAACCACAGAACAAATAAATTCATAATTTCCAAACCATCAAAGCAACAGACTCGATATTCTAGAAGCCTACATATTACAGAGGTTTAGCCAAGGAAGGCCAGCGATTTGCACTAAAATCTGTCAAGTATAGCATGTCCCGAGCTGAATGCCTAAACTTCCTCACTCTGTCTTCCATTTTCTCGGGGCTTGCCGTTCCTTTTTTATCAGGTTTACCTAAAAATGACACTGATAGATACAGACGTGGAAAGGTGCACACATTCTGGCGGTATCCTCTACAGGGCAGTGCTTCACCACCTTCTGCGGATTCTGCTCCAAAATATCTCATCAATAAAGAAACCGGTCATGATGACGGTACTGAGACTGCGTAACAAAACCCACTACTCCATCTCAACACCTCTGAAAGAAGGCCGTACATCGTTTCTGTGGGAAAGACTCTTACAAGCTATATAGTTATACTAAGATTACAGCTAATACTATTAGTCCTAATCTCGGGCATGTTTAAATGCCATTGTATCACAGCGCCCGGCATTTACGGGCCATGTTATTATTTACCGAATAATAACAATAAAGATGTATCTTTTGCCAAACGTTTGCTTCTCTTGCCGACAGGCCACAGGGATAATTGCATTTGAATGTATCGTAGCAGCTGTTGCGGGTCCGCATTCGCAGAATAACGCCGCAGCACGGCTGCCCAAGCCTGCCCAGATCTATCCTTTTGCATGGTGCCAGGCGAATTAGTTACTCGCAACATCTTATCTAAACTGCACTGTGACGATAAAACACTGGATTCACGAATAACGATAATTAAAAAAACTAAAATCGTGCAAACGGAGCAGTGGCGAGCACTGTGGGCGACTGCTATTTTCGTTAAGCGTCGGTTAATGCTGCTGTAGATTTATGCCAAGGCGTAGTATTATAGATCGATGCTTTATATTAAGCAGGCAGAGCGATATGGAGACGCAGAGAGGCATTTGGGTGCAGGTAGCGGACAATATGCCCCGATCGATCCTCAGCCCGTACCGCCGCACGGATGTCTAACACGGGCGATCCCGCAAGCGGTGCGTTTCTGCGTGCGCTGCTTACCTTTAGTGCTATGTCGAAGGCTTTTATTTTAAGTCGGGGTTTAAAAAAGGAAAGGAAAAAACGCCCATTTTCTCAAGCGAAGCGGGAGTCTCCTTAACTCCCAGCGCCAGCCATTCCAGCTATGATGTCATGAAGGGATTCCAGGTTTTTTTTTTCCCACGATGGGGGTGGGGGTCCCGATCGATCCCTGCTACTCATATGCCAGACGTTTGTAAATAAATAAAGAAATAAATAAACCTCTGCAAACAAATAAATTAACCTAAATATTTGCAATATACACCTGAAAGTCTACATACTCAAGCATAAATTGTCTAAAGAAAACCGAATCCTTAGCACGTTAATTATCCATTATAAAGTCGTTTATATTTTTCATTTATATTTATAAATATAAATATTTGTATTTTATTATATTTTTTATGTTTTCCGTTTGTACTTTCAATACGTTTTTTTCAGGTTTTATGTTTGTAATTAATTTTCTACATGCAGATTCTGCCGTGATGCATATAACACGCCTTCTTACATGGCAACGTTTCAAAGGATGTACTTCATACAGCATGTGTCATGAGATATGGGGTATTATGTATTAAAAAAAGCACGGATGATCTTGAAATTGACAGATAACTTACAGATAGAAGCTCATATATTTGGGTATATATGTACCATACCGGCTCATTTTGCCCCGCTTTGTCTTAATTTGCTATAGCCTACTTTCCACAGCTTTTATAGTAGTTTAAAAAGGCTATGAAAACACCCAAAGATAAGCGTTATGGTGGGAAAAGGATAACAAGCTCATATTATTCTTTGGGCAATTTGACATATGACATCATTGCCACATTGGCCAAATCGCCCCCCTGGTATCCAGCGTCGAATATACAGCCACTATTGTCCTCTCTCTACTTCACAAAGCTATTAAAATATGCAGTGGACAAATTGTGCATCTGATAGTGGCCTGCTTGTCACAAAGCTGCAGTGGGTTTACAGATGTGCCGAGTCCGCCAGTGAAAGCCTCCTTTCAGGGGAGAACAGGCTGCCAGTGTCGCGCCCAGATGGAAGCTTGGGAGGGGGGGCACCATAGTGCTGATGTCTGCCTTATGCAGGATGACTTTCAGCTTTTGGGAGATCCGCTAAGGTCGCTGCCATCCCCACCTGGGGCACCTCTCTGGGCATCGCGGAATCGCTGCACCGCTGCACCGTGTCATGCAGACGCGCGCGTTTCGCGCACCTCGCGCCTGGCCGCGTGTCCCGGACAAGGGCCACGCCGACGCCCCACCTGCCGTATAAGCAGTACGGCGCGCAGCGATAGGCTCCCCGGCGAAGGGACGGCAGCCAATCGGCTTCGCGGATACAGCGAGGCGCGGCTCCTTGCGGGACAAGCCCCGCTAGTTGCTACAGTAGCGGCGTCTGTAAAACAGGAAAAAAAAAAAACATGGAGGACTTCGATGGTGAGGAACCCGCAACATTTATCCATTTATATTCCCGCATGTGACAGTGGCGAGCACGCAGCGGCGTCGTCGCTGGCGCCGGTTTTCGCGCTTGGCTCTTTCTTTCATGAAGCCGCTAGATGGCCGGGGATTAACCCCCCGCCCCCCGCTGCGTGCCGTAACCCCCCCGCCCCGTCGTCGTGTTTATATTGTCAGTATTTATTCCGTTATATGCATGTCAGTATTTATATTGTTAATATTTGTTTTATGGCGCAAAATGATTGCGGCTTAAATGTGCGCGACTGGGACAGGTGGCGACGCGACGCTGCCGCTTCAAGCCTCGCGTATTTAAAGACGCGTTGAGCGTGAATCCGCATTTTAATCTGTATTAATGTGGGTCGCGTGTATGGACGCGAAGCTCGCTCATGGGCAGCAGTGAATCCCAGAGCATGTCGCTGCGTAGACGGCTACTGGAGGGCGGTGGCCGCTGTTCTTTCAGGCAGACGGCTGGCAGGTCCCGCGTCTGACTGCCTGCCCTGGTACGGTAATTACCTTACCGAGGGTGTGCTGCTTTCAGCCTTTACTTTAGAGGTTCTGTAGGTTGACTTAAGGATATAACAGGCAGGCAACCTAAACCCCCGCACACCTCCAGGGGAGGGTCTCCTGCTTACCATGCTGCCTTAAACTTTCTTTTCTGTCAGTTGCTGTTCTTATTTGTTGCATAATTGAGCATTATTTAATGATTTATCCCTAGAGGTACTTCTCAGGTATCTTGACCTGAACGTGTTAAATCTGTAATCACTCTCTCTTCCTTTCCCTATTAAGTTGACTGAGCATTGCCATTTCATCCTTTAATATTCGCAGGTTCCGAAGCTCCTCCCGACGAGGAGCTCATTCCTTGCAAAATATGTGGAAGGAGCTTTTTTACAAGAGTGCTTGTGAGTATGAAGAGATGCGCTTCCTGTTTATCGCGCGTATCGGATGGATTGAAGCATGCGTGTGAGATATGATTGGGCTTTGAGATCTGACAGTTGCTGTGGTGGACAGCTGTTTGCTGGCTCCTGCGGTTGTGTTGCTGCCACTGATTTCATTCCACTGTCCAGCCACAGTTTCATGTGAATCGGAGACTCCTTTAGCTTGTAATGTGTGAGTGCTTCCGCTGGCAGTGAATTTGGCTCGGTGACTTGCACGGAGCATAAGAAAGTGCTTGGATGCAGTCTTCCTTACCCTGACCGAGATAAGTGGAGAATGGATGGATGACAGCATGGTTTCCCTATAATAAAATTCCCTGTAATTTATGACTTTGGCTGAATGTTAGTGCTGCGTCACTGCACATTTATGCTAAAGATTTGAGGTTGTCTGCTTTCCTGAAGTTATCAAGGTAACAGTCTTGTTGTCTTAAAGTGCTCATGCGCTTTTTTAATAAGAATATGCAGCTGACTCTGCTTTTTATAAATAAACTGTCTCTGCACACAAAGTAAGTAGGTCAGGGCTCCTTCTGCTCTGCGTAATCACTGTTTACATTTCAGGGTTTTTTCCTTTCCGCAGAAAAAGCACACGTCCATCTGCCAGAAATCCGCCGCTAAGAAGAGGAAGGTGTTTGACTCCAGCAGACAGAGAGCAGAGGGAACGGACATTACCACTGTGAAACCTCTCAAGCCAAAGGTCAGGCACTGCCTGAGAGCGGGCTTCTCTTTAGAAGGCCCCATTACATAGGATCAGATGAAGTGTCATCATGGGGACTGAATCTTTTAAACCCTTTCCCCCAGATGTTAATATAATGAGTAAGAAAGAGAGATGTTAAACCACTTCTGATTGTATTTCAGTTACACAGTACATCCAGCACTTCTAAGTCTGATAAAGTAAGTTGAATCAACGCCTTTATTGTTTTGGTCTTAAGTATAAGATTAATTCCTGCCCTTACTTTTAAGTCCTGCGAATATTTGTCATATTTTTTCTTAGAAAGGGCTGTTCCTTAGAAAAATCTCTTAAACGTAGGAAAACCTTGATCATTTTTAAAATGTATACTTTTTTAAGCTTTGCATTATTGAATCTAAGAATTATTGACATTTCGTCTTCATTCTGTTGGTTTGTTAACATTTTATCAATGTTTGCCGGTCATGTTCCAACAATATCAAATATGTGCCTTAATCTTAGCATTGAAAGATATTAACCTCTTCTAGAAGCTCATATGCCAACTAATGCTCTTGATGCTTATAGAAAGGGACTAAAATTAAATGTAGATGCACTTGAAATAAGCTGGTATAGTATGCTATCACTCTGCTGAACAAGAGAATATAAACGTTTTGCAAGAGAAATAAGCTACGCATCTTTGGGACGGATGTATCCAGTGCACTAAAACATTTTGAAGTGTTTATAAACCACTTTGAATATTTGTACCAGCAATAGCTACCTGAACTTGTCATTCAGACGTAAGCTATAAACCCTGCAGTTGTTTTTGTCTAACATAGTCAGTTTTTAGGTTAATTTGTAGATAAAATGAACTAGTTATTGCACAAGTTATGATAGTTTTGCCCTTTCGTTCCATTGACTAAGTGTCTTGGACTTCCAAATATCCTCACTTTTAGGAAATTTACAAGCATCTGGCCTCAAAATGAGTGTTTGTTGATGTACGTTGTTGATGTGATTTGCCTGTTGGTATTTTGTGTTCAGCTGTTAAACAAGGATATAACATTGTTTCTAAAATATTGTGCTGGAATTTTGCTGCATTAACTTAACCTGGTAGCACATTCATAAATTGAAGTCAATCGTGAAAAGACAATGCTGATGTGTTTTCATTACTCCACTGCCATGTTTATCCAGATTTGCTCCTTTTTTGCTGGTTCATGCCTCTCTCCATGTGCCAGACAGATACAGTGATCATTTGCTGGAAGTTTGTGGTTAAAGGTACTATCTGCAACAGTGCTTTATTTGAGTGTTTCCATAGCTGTGAGTGTCAGAGAGGTTTATTCTCTGTAGGTAACAGTTCCTATGAGACGTAATTTTCTTTTCCAATATCCCTTTTAACTCCGATGGCTAAAATGCCGGTTATATCAATTGGACTGTAACAGTTTCTACTTCACTGATCTCTGTGCAGCTTGAAATACCGGATTTGTCATAGTGTCATTTCATTGGTAACAGTTTTTTTTTTTTTTTACTTTTGTTAAAAAACATTTTAAGTGTGTGCGTTCCACACTGGTGTGGGGAATGTTGGTACTCTGGCCTCACATCTCCAGGCTTGTGGGTCCCCACACCCAGTGTGTTTATGCATGTGCCTGTATGTGCTCTGAGATGGACTGGCATCTGCTGCAGGGTATCCCCTGCCTGGGATAAGAATCAGCCTCCCTCCCAAGCAACCCCAACCTTAACCCCCACCCCCCCACCGCCGTGAATACGCAGCTTGGGGAAGAATGGATAGCAAGATGCAAGGATGGATGCTGCACATTGATGTCACAGCACTAACAATCATGTGATTTGATGCTCCAGCGAGTAGAAGCCCCCCCCCCCCGACAGTACTTCAATGAAGTCATCTTCTGGGAAATAACCATTGTTTGTTTTCTGCAATTTTGTCCATTAGAATCCATAAGCTAATTGACTTGATTTTAATATTTAATTAGATGGTCGGCGATCCTCGCCCAGGACCTGCAGATTAATGCAGCTTCTGCTCCCCCATGTGCTCCTCTGCTCCCCCATGCGCTCCTCCGCTCCCCCATGCGCTCCTCCGCTCCCCGATGCGCTCCTCTGCTCCCCCATGCGCTCCTCCGCTCCCACATGCGCTCCTCCGCTCCCCCATGCGCTCCTCCGCTCCCCGATGCGCTCCTCTGCTCCCCCATGCGCTCCTCCGCTCCCACATGCGCTCCTCCGCTCCCCCATGCGCTCCTCCGCTCCCCGATGCGCTCCTCTGCTCCCCCATGCGCTCCTCCGCTC
>JAODKL010000034.1:6360451-6376299 GCA_026780765.1 Petrocephalus schoutedeni
CTCTACAATGCGGATAGCTCCATGTTAAGGTTAGGCCTCTACAATGCGGATAGCTCCATGTTAAGGTTAGGCCTCTACAATGCGGATAGCTCCATGTTAAGGTTAGGCCTCTAAAACGCAGATAGTTACAAGTTGAGGTTAGGTTTGTACAATGCGGACAGCTATATGCTGGGGTTAGGCCTCTACAATGCGGATAGCTACTTGTTGAGGAATTTAGGCCTCTTAACTTCTTGGCTTTCAAGGATGGTTTGGTGATGGTACACAGGAAAGCTTTTGGACATTTGAGACATGGTTTGTACTCTGAAGGGCCCCTCCTCACTTGCACATTTCATATGATCACAGTCTTTTCCAGAATGGCCCCATGGCATTGTGCTCACAAAGAGGTTGTGTTAATTTCCTTGTTTTTGATGTCTGTAAGGAGTTGTGAGGAGTAGAGCTTTGAATGTTTTCTTCTGTATGTAATGGCTAATATTTTGTGGGCATGCATCTTAAAGTCTATTTTGCTACATCCCACCTGCACATTTTAAATCAAATATTTTGAATAAATGGTCAGAAGTTAGACTCCTGTACATCTGTGTGTGTGTGTGGACATGGTATATATTATTATGTGTGTATATTATATTTTATATTATTTGCCTTTCATGCCAAGTCAGTCATAGCAGAAATTCTGGAGTGGCAAGGTCGTTAGTGTAATAGCATCTTAGCTCGAAAGCATGAATTCCTTTTCCTTTGTTATTCCTCTGGCCAGGGATGACCATAAGGGCAGCTTGGAGGTGGACCACCCCGTTGGTCAGCTGACGAAGTTCTGCCACGAGTGTGGGACCAGGTACCCGGTGGAGAGCGCCAGGTTCTGCTGTGAGTGTGGGGTCAGGAGAATGTGTGTATAGGCAGAGAGGCACAAGACCGCCAGAGCTGTCATACCCCAAATCAAAATGTTACCACGCATTACATGCAAATATGACAAGTGCTTTAGTCCATCTCATTTCTCACCCTTGTGTTTTTCAAGTGCAATATAATTAGACTTTCTTACTTGGAAGAGAATAGCCCTTAAATGTACTGTTGTTTAAGGGTCCATATTCTTCTAAGCGACCTTTTAATTGTTATGCAATGGTATTGATGTTGAAATGGCTTGGAATTAGTGGAAGGAAGTGTTTCCGTGAGCTTGAAATAGCCCTGCTGTATTTAGCAGTGACATGGCAGGTTTGTACCGTGACGTTATCACTGTCTAACAGCGTCGACACATCTCCCCACGAAAAAAACCTACAGTCAACCTGTTTATGGTAGTGTTCTTTTTTTTTTCTTTTATTTTAATTCATTTTAAAAATTGCCACAAACCAAGCTATTTCAGCCCATTTTCTGGGAGTTGGGTTTTAAGTTATTCCTTTTTTGTTAATGTCAAGACCTTCCGATATTTTTGCGCTCAATTTTATTTAAACGTGTGCACTTTTCTTTCCACCTATGTGTAAATAATGGTTTCAGAACTCTGCTTCCATGGGCTTTGCTTTGACAAAATTCTGCAAATTGCAGCGTTTCGGAAACCCGTAATGTTTTTCTTGTATTTAATGGGTCTTCTGCTCCAATTTGGATTAGCTAAAAATGTTGTTTGTCAGTCAATTGATGAAATTTAACCGAAACAGTAGATGTTCACTGAATAGGAATAAGATGTTTTGGATTTTTAACCTTAATAAATTACCTAAGTTTCATGTCAAGTATTAAATGTGTATCTATGTATTTCATCTTTTCAGAATCGACTGCATTTTAGGGTGTTTTAGGGTATGTTCATGTGTTTAAAGGGTGTAATACCGCATTACAATATGGCACTCTAAAATAAGATGTTCATTGTTTATTAAACTGTATTCTCGAGCTGTAGTTGCACATATTTATGGCATCCGATCCCCAAGATGTTTTTTTTCTAAGCATGCACAAATTTTTGAGGTAAAAAAAAAAAAAAGTCACGTCACTCGAATGAAGAAATGTCTGCTCTTGGCATCATTTCCTCTGTGTTCATCTCCAAAACGGTTCCTTTTCAGTAATAAACAAATCTTCAGCACAGCAAGAATTTTATTGGCTACAGTTTTGCACACATCTGATGAAACATCCAGTGCGTTCCTTTGGCCACACACGGCAGCCATTAACTGCGATATATCACTGCTTCACAACTTTACCTCACCTTTGACAGAGATAAAAAGATTAAAAGAAACAGAGAGGACCGCTAAGCTAACATGGGAATGTAATTCATAGGAAATAATGTATGATTTGATGTAGCCCACGGCAGCCCCTAATTTTTCATATCGGTCAGACAAAATACCAGACTTTTTAGCAGTAATTTCAAAAGCCGTCAAGGATGAAAAAATCAATAGTTTGTCCTTGTCTACAGTAAAACTATGAATTACTTATGAATTAGTCATTTATTCTATTCTGGTAAACTGGAGAGAAGTCAGCTGCCAAGACTGACTTTGCTGGAATAAATTTTATTGGATTCTGTTTGTTTTGCTGGGATTGACTAGAAGTTTCCTTCCTTAAAATCCCCTTTAGACTTGCAATACCTCTGCGCAGACCCTAATTCATCACCTTGACTAAACAATAATATTAGCTTATTATAACATGAATTCTAAAGTGACCTGAATTGCCTTTCCCTTGCACCTCCACTAACCTGAACTGGACTTGGTACCCGTCCAGTGGTCCCTACTTGCCTCTCTAACTGTCCGTGTCTCCCTGTCCCGATGCTCAGCCACGCCGATCCCTCTCCTTTGCTGACTTTTTCCTGTCTAATCTCTTCCTACTCCGGAAAACAAAGCACCTTTTTGCAGCCACATCTTCACAACCTGTTTCCCTTTGCCACCCTAACCTGAGGCCGTCTCATACTTGATTTTTTTTTATTTTATTTTTTTTTCTACGTAGCTACAGAAGTTGACGGGGCAATCGGGAAAGTAACAGCGCCACCCCCCTGCCAGGATACAATACTGTGTTCATAAGGTGCTTGGGTAAATGCGCCATTCGAAAGCTATACAGAATGCCAGAAATATGAAAAGTAAACACTGAAAGGTGTGCCAAGCACCTTCACATAACCCTTTAATGTTTATGCGGATCATGCAAATGTCCTTCATAAAAACAGCTGTTAATTCGCCGACTAAACAAAACATACTGTCACATATGCAGTCACCTCGACTGTGAGATATGGTGACTATATATACGCTATATATGCTTTATATATACATTTCAAACAGAGTAATGTATACTTGGTATATAGTGATTCTACAGTTGGATACAATTAAGGATGTAGTTTCAAACATGATAAAATATTGTGATACTCAGTATTCAGGAGCAGTGCTAAGTCCATTTACAGGCTGGTATTTAAAAATGAAACAAGCACCAGGTTGCAGGTGATAAGACATGAGTTTTCTTTTCTCTCTTTTTTTATGTGGAAGGAAACTTTGAAGAGCTGTTCCTCTGAAGGCTCGGTTCCCTCCCTACACCAATGAAGCCTCACGCCAGCTGAAGCGTGTTATAACTGGATATGCCCAGATCACGTTACAGACATTACAGTCTTCAACCACAAGATGTCACACCTATGACAGTCCAAAGACCACCTCCAACGGAACACGCCACTGCCCGTGGCCTGTGGCTGTTACCTCTCTCCATGCTGTTAGGAGGTATCAGAGCACACGTGTCGTGTCCGACATCTGTGGTTAGGGAAGTATAATAAGACGCACAAAAATGCTAAATCCAGTAGTCGTAGCATGCGGGGTCCTATCACACAAGCTTGTTTCCTCTGCTCCTTCCCGAAGGCGGAGAGCGAGGGTCGGGGTGCCCCCGTCAGCCGCAGGGAGCGCGTTGGCCCGGAATCGGCACTTAGCCGTTCTGCTCCTTCAGCTTGGCGTAGCATGAGCGCGTCATGTCAACAGCGCGCCGCACTCTGCAGAGCCTCCTCTCTCTCTTCTTCTCCCTTCCCTTCTCTCCCTTCTTATGCCAACGCTGTCCCGGGAGGTGGGCGCATTCTGAATGTGTTCCGGTTTCATCCTTAGAAAAGGGAGCGGCAGGGCGGACGGTCAGCTGCGATCTGCCGCGTCTAGTTTTTTTCCCCCCACTTTATTTGATTCATAATGAAACGTTCTTACCTTTACGTTACATCCGAGGGAAAGGTTTATAAGACTAACAAGTTTCTGTAAATAACAGGTTACCTTCTCATTATTTAGCTTTAGTTGGATGGCAGAAACCATTTTATGAATAGAACTTCTTTCCTAAAAGGGGGGAGAGACACATAAACATCAACGTTTGTCGTTTCATAGTTTATGGGAAATAAGTTTAATTCACACCAGACTTGCACACAAGCTTTGCTCTGGGACATCCTGGGCAGTCATGCATGTGCATATTTACTCAATACGGACAATTTGGAGTCATTAGTTAACATAAACAATGTGTCTTTGGAGTGCAGGCAGGTGTGACATGCTGGTTTTGCATAGGCGCAGTCAAATTTAAGGCCAAAGCGGTGCCTTTGATGCTACCCCACTAAGCTCCTCTAGTTCAAATGAAAGTTAGGAATCGGCAAAGGAAAAATGCACAAAAACAATTTTTTTACCTACACTTTTAGAATGTTTAAAAAAAAAAAAACCTTGCAGAATCTACATAATCTCTGCTAGCGAAGTTCCATAATCCTGTTTCATTCATTCATTCTCTGCCGCTTCTCTGGGGTCGGGTCCCGGGGGCAGCAGCCTAAGCAGGGACGCCCAGACCTCCCTCTCACCAGCCACCTCCTCCAGCTCCACCGGGGGAATACCAAGGCGTTCCCAGGCCAGCCGGGAGATATAATCTCTCCGGCGTGTCCTGGGTCTGCCCCGGACATGCCCGAAGCACCTCCCCAGGGAGCCGTCCGGGAGGCGTCCTAGACAGATGCCCCAACCACCTCAACCGGCTGCTTTCGATGCGGAGGAGCAGCGGCTCTCCTTCCTGAATCTCTGGGCTCCTCACCCTATCTCTAAGGCTGAGCCCAGCCACCCTGCGAAGGAAACTAATTTGTGCTGCTTCTATCTGCGATCTCATTCTCTCAGTCACTACCTATAGCTCGTGACCATAGGTGAGGGTAGGAACGTAGATCGACCAGTAAATTGAGAGCTTTGCCTTCCAGTCCAGCTCTCTATTTACCACGATGGAACGCCACACCTTCCACATATCTGCTGGTGTTCGCTGACCTGCTGGCCGACCTCTCGCCCCCTTACTCCCTCTTGGTGTGTATACAAGTAATTTTACTACTGTATATTAAAAAACCATATTTTAAACAGGAGTAAATTACTTACACATATCAAGATAATACAAAAGCCTTCGGTCTCCCTGCTTTCTTGCATCTTTTTTTTTTTTATAGAACACTCAAAAATGTTTACTTACATTGTTTGCTTCACACAGGTGTTTGTTTCTTTGTTTTGTCTTGCAGGTCTCGTTCTGTAAATCGTTTGCAATTATATTTTCCTAAGAACAGAAATGTAATTTAGACGACGTGCAAAACCATAATTGTTTTGCAGAATTATTCATTAAACTGTTAGTTAACGTATTATGGCACTATAGAGTACAAATGAATTAGTCATGATACATTATCGTTCTGCTTGAATTATACTGTAAATTACATCTCAAATGATGTAAAATGAGTATGTGGGCATCCGTCATACTTACGACTTTTTGAAGAACAGGATAAATAATATTGTTATAATCCTCAGTAATGTCAATTGTTGGCCTTGTATTATCACAGGAATAAACAAGTGGCCGCAGAATAAGAGTCAACACATAAGTACCCAAAAAAATCTGTTGGAAAGCTTAAAGGAGAAACGAGACATCGATATTAAGCTCAACCCTTTGCCAAAAGACACGTAATTAGCAGAATTTGTACCAAAAGAACCATATACCAGGTTTCACAAATATGACTGACTATTCAGAATGTTATACTTGTTATTTGGAGTGAGAGGGACAAGCTAGCTATTCCAGAGCGAAAAGAATTCAACGGGCTGGTATTTTATCCCAGGGAAAGTGTGTCATTCCGGACACTGCCAGTCTTCATACAAGATTACTGTTACGTTCCATATTCTCAGGAGATGACTTTTATTATACTCCAGTTTCCCATGACATACCTAACCCAGTACTCACTTTTATACAGTTTCTACAGTAACAAAATCATTCATGGTTGTTTTTTATATGCCATTAAATGCAAACAACATTCTGAACCGCATACAGATTTAGACACAAGTCACAAAATACATGTCTGGGGAACGTTTACGTATCAGATTTGGTTTTTTTTTTAGAGAGATTTCTCTTAGAGATACCATATGCACATAATATATTTATTCCAATTATGATTCCTGTACATTCATTTAGGAATGATGATTCTATTTTTGATCAACTTTAATGGGTGTTTTTGGTGAGTATAAGGAAAATAACCAGACACGTCATTTTCCTGCATTGGTCCCAAAGTGTGAAAGAGCCATTGTCTTTCATAGGTTCAGTATCCAAGTGGGGCCCCATTCCTGTGTGTCCGTGGCACCTTGTGACAGATTCTGTCTTTTACAGCTAGCGTCTGTGTCTGTGTCTTTTCTGGCCCACACACTTTTCAGAAACTCATTTGGTTTTTTGCCCTATAATTTGTGTTTACATGTACGTTTTTAATTGCGGATCAATAATTAATTACTGGCCAATGACGAGCTGCGAAATTGATGCCCCCTTCAGTCATCTATCAACCAGCTGGCCACTGATTTACCATGTGAATTAATAGCCTAAGAATGTACAGTACAATTAACTATAAGAATATGAGGGCTATTGGCCTACCAACTCCCAAAAACCGATAGCTAAGCTGAATCACCTCTTATAGGAAAATGAGAGAGAATTATTAACTCATATAATTAAAATTTGAAAACGTGCCTGCGTGTCCTATTCGGGGTGACTGGAGACTGTCCTAAAGGCTATGAGTACAGGGCATGGAACATCCCAGGATGGGGTACCAACCCACTGCAGGGCAAACTCACACCATTCACATCTATGGCCTATTTGGTGACTCCAATGCTATCCACTGCATCACCACACACCCCAGCCCCTTAAATGTGAGAAAAAATGTAAGTTTCCAGTTATAAAAAAAAACGCAGTATTCGCTGCAAAAATGGGAAACCTGGTGAAACATTTCACAGCTTTACAATGAACGGGTTATACACGTGTTTAATATCATTTCAGTTCACTATAGCGCCCCGAATGCTTGATTATGCACTCTCCAGTTTGCACTGTTAAAGCAAACATCTTTTAAAAAGAAACTACAAATATAAGTAATAAAAACAGCTGAAACTGACCGGGGACTTGAATTCGGCAGGGATAGTTACGCAATGGTATGGTAATAATCTAAAACCCCTAATACTGTCATCATCCGAGGGGTACTGTGTGCACAGATTCACTGTAGGATATTAGACTCTTCCTGAATTTAATTAATCTTGACTTTTATTTCTATTAGTAATATCATTGTTCATCTGTAGCAGGGAATCTTTTTAAATTGATCACATTAAAATGACAATTTTGACAAAATCAGGCTGTAATTTATGCATAGATAAATCAGTTACCATCACCATGCCCAAAACCAGCCGCACGTTTCCATAGCGTCGTCTCACTCATTGCGTATGTGTACCTTTGGTTTCCAAATGAGGCCGCATTTCTCGTAAACTCCCTTAAGTTTCCTTATGACTGCGAGGAAATCCATCAGGACACTCCGGGAATCCCCTTGCGACGCGCATAAATAGCCATTCCTGCAGCGCCCTTACAGACCCGGGCGCACCGCCGCGCGCGACACCGGCTCCCAGCCCCGCGAGCCCGCACGTCCCACGGTAGGTCTGCGACATCACGCGCGTCCTACATTCTCTCTTCGCATCCCATAGAGTCGCTTTTGGTGCATATCTCCGCGGGGCGCGTCGTTAAAGGCGCGTCACTGCTTTTCCGGGCTTCCTCGCCGTTGCCCATTTATTCGGCGTACTTACCATTTGTCATTTTCGAGTCATGCTTCCTAATTGACCGAGCCAGAAACTCCCACTCCCACGCCCACCGGCCAGCGCGATGTCCATGAATGTGTCACTTGTTGTGAGGCTTTATTTGTCAAAAGGAAAAGTTATTCTCTCGGATTTTTTTGCACGGTCGTGAGATATATTTTTAAAAAATCCGGCTTTTCGCAGCGGCTTGCTTGACTTCCGTCCCGCGGCGCGGTCGGTTTCACTTTCTCGCCCTGGCGCTGTATCTGCCGGACGCTCCCGTCGCTCGCTCCGGCTGCGGAGTCGCTGGGGAATAACACGTGCTTTGCGATGAGCGGCGATTTAAGCGAGTCGCCGCGTCTCTGCGCGCCTTCCGCCCGCGGCTCATTCATCAGTCTTAGATAGCTTCCCCTTTCCGACGTCCCTCAGAAATGACACATTCCATGTAATCGTTATCTCGCATGTAGAATGGGCTCCGTGCGGGTACCTCTGAGTGTCGCAACGATTTCCTCATTTTCATTCGTTATTCCAAGTAACACAAAGCAACACGTCTTTACTGGGCCCAGGTGTTACTATGGACATCGCAAGTTAACCTTATCCTGTAATACCGTTTGATTGCATGCACACCTGAGATGTGCTTATGCACCGTCTAATCGATCGTGGGCTCCTTCAGTTCCAAGTTGGATCAGAAATAGTAATTAAAAGAATTATAAAAAGAAAGAAAAAGCAAACACCTGGATGTTTTGTTTAAAACGTTTAAGACATATTTTGTTCGGCCAATATGTAAATCTAGCTAAGTGTAGCAATTTTATTATTTGACAGTATAGCAATGTAATATGCTTGATTCAAATAGTATATTTTCAGTGTGTAGAACTTTTTATGAGTTATCGATTCATCCTTATAAGATTTATCGATTCATTAAAGTAGGCAAAAAACACATGAACACAGTGGAATTTGTATACGACCAAGCATGTTTCTGCAGTTAGTCTACAATACTTGGGTACAATACTAGGTATTCTAGATATAAGATTTCTAGATATAGCCTAAGACAATGCTAGATATAAGATTTCACGCATAATTAAATAAGACCTGAAATAAAGGTTTGCATTATATAAACGTTGTAGGACAGTGACTACGTTTATTACCAGCATTGCCATATTTATGTCACTTCAGTGTGGCCGTAGTAATATCTTGAAGTGCTTTAAAAAATATCAGTTTTTATTGCATGAAGCTGGCGACTTAGAGCTACGTAAAGCCGAGTGTCCATGTCACGCGCACAGCCCGAGCGCCGCGCGGAAACACACGAGGACATGCATCCCGTTGCATCTTGTTCCCAAAATCTCGGTGCAGCCATAGTGTCTCTTTTAATTGTCTGCAGATAATGACAAGGATGTGTATGCAGTTCACATGCATATAAAGTAAAGAGTAGCCCAAGTGAATTCGTAGGGAACGTGCTTTACAGCGGCTCGCGTGTTATTACATAAAAAATGTACAAAAAATGTATTATTAACATAAACGGTCGCAACGGGCGTGAGAAATTAAAATTCATCATAAGGTTTTTTTTTTTCCCCTCCTTGTGTACAGTATCAGATTTGGCAATCGAACACGAGCTCAGAACCTTCAAACTTCCCCCAAATATCCGATTTCAGTCGGTCGTTAATCTTGCCAGTATAAAAAAAGTGGGCAATCTGGAAAGAAGCGTTATAGTCACCTTGGTTCCTGTGAGGGTTTTAGTCTGGCCTGTAGCTCACTTAGCAAATACCTGAGTGACTCACTGAGCAAGATTGCTCTTGTCAAAAAATGATTCATTAACATACTATTAGAAGGGGGAAAAATTACTTGTTGATTGAATTCTCAGCATAATCGATGCCAGCAGTGAAAGCTTGTCTTAGTGTAAATCGGGCCAATTATCATCAAATATTTTCAAGTGCGTCACTCTTACTAACTAAAACTAAACAAACTAAACTAAAAGACATTCATTTAAGTGTATTGTGACTTACCTATACCCCCACACTCAATATACATTATTAACATAAACACTTACGTCTAAATGGGACAAGCTCACGCTGGATATATTTTCTTGAATCTCTTTCGTATGTCTTTTATATAAAATGAAATTGCATAACAGCATACTAGGGAAGCAACTAATAATTTTAATTAATAATAATAATTCAATAACTATTTAAAGGCACCTTTCAGGACACCTGAAGGTCACCTGACAAAGACTATGAACAACTTCTACGAAGTAAGACCAGATAAAATCCAGCACGACTAGGATGAGCTTGACTAAAAAGTTTTAAATTGTTATAGAGTCAAGCTAATGGGTGTGTTCACTAGAATTACCACTTGGCAGGGATCTGGGATGTGAATGTCCTCCAAAGAATTCTGTAGGTAATTAGGATGGAGTTTTAGGTTATTTCAGAATGAGTGGAAAATACTTTTCTGAAAGCACATGTAAAAATGTTCACATCAAATGCAGGTCGCTGGAGAAATGGCTATTTTAAATAAAAGAAATCCCCCATCACAATAAGCAAACAACAGCAGCAGATATTCATTGGTGTCTAAATCATTTAGGTAGTGTGCCTTGTTAATTGAAAAATTAAAAATTAGAGCCAGTAAAAATGAGTGCAGGAACACTGCGACTTATGACCATGCAGTAGCTGTATTGTGGAATTCCTCTTTTGTCGTCTGGGAGTGTAACTTTCTGGTGAAAACATTATACCTCAACAAAGTACATTTTTTGGCTATAAATCTGTATTGCAGATGCATGTAAAACATACGGTAATTGATCTGTTGAAACTGAGAAGTATGTATTATTATTATAGACCCCAATCATAGCCCATTATTGGATAAGCATTTATGGAAGCTGGATAAACCTAAATAAAAATCCATGCAAGCCTATATAATATTAGTGCATAACTAAGTTTAAAATTTAAAAGGTTGCACACCAAGAATAAGTCTACTTTGAAGGAGAATCAAATGCAGTAGTGAAAACAAACAAATAAATTGTCCAGAAAAAGTAGCTTTTCCTGAGTAATAAAATGTGTGTGTGCATTTGTATGTATATATGTGTATATACTGTATATAAACAATGACTATAATTTGTAATTTAAAATATCTTACTTTTTAAGTCACCAGCAAAACCCTTTTTGTGTGTGATCCAAATTCTTTTATAAATGTATTTTGAAGTCTTCCTTTTTACACTATACCTCTTGGCTGGAGGCCTAGATTCCAGTGTCGTATTTCTTTTTAAACTCAGGCCATTGATATAACATCTTTCCTTCCGGAATAAAAACGGATATTGCTGAATAGCCTCATGCTGCTTACTTGACCTTTGTTGCTTTTAAGAAGAAAGTATATAAAAAAAATATCAGCAACTTATGCTGTTCTGCTGACGTCAGATTATCTCAGATGGGTCCTGACCCTGCATTTCTCGGTAAGCAGTACTTCCTTTCCTGAATGGCCGTTGCTAGTTCATGTTAATCACGAAACAAAGCTTGTCGTGTTACATGTTCGTTTGTGAATTCAGTCATTACTGATTTGACCTCCCTGCTCATTCGAAGCGTGTTGCCTTGAGTCGACATCTCTGTTGATTGCTTAACTAATACGTCGCCACGAGAACACCATTTGATTATGAAATTTTATGTTTTATTGGCTCAGGAATACAGAATCTAACAAAACTGGACAATACATTTTTTTTTGTTTAATGTATCGCTGTAATCTATGCTTGCTATTTGCTTTTGGACATGATTTTAAAATATTTTTTCAATGGTAAGAAATAAATTTAAGCCAGAACTATGACAAATTGTAATTGACAAATATTAAACTGTTTACTGTTACGTGAAATAATAACCATGAAGAAACATTGATTAAGCTGTTTTTAACCCTTTTCCCGTGATAGTTTCCCCATGTGAAATTTGCCTACCGTTTAATGATGCTCTGGGGTCAAATTGACCCCAAACACGGGATAGGGGTTAATGATGCTCTGGGGTCAGACTGACCCCAAACACGGGATAGGGGTTAATGTCATTAACATTGTTTGCAGTGGTTTTCTGTGTCAATGGGATTAGCTGGCGGCTTTGAGGCTTTAAAAAGGAACTGTGTGCGTGTATCTGACATGTCCGAAAGCAGATACTCCTTCAAGAATGTTTGCAATTTCAAATTTAGTATTTAAATGAGCTTGATTGGCTTTAGTTATTAAATTAAATTATTTCCAAAAATTCAGAAGCCGACCGGCGTTCCATGGAGCTTAACCAAACAAAGGTGTGCAAGACACATTGTCATTGTATCCATCGCCGTTGACCAGAAACATGAAGGCGTTGTTATTGCACAAATATGTTACTTGGCTGCCTTATATTGACTTTGTAGCGTGGACACACTTAAATGATGTCAGTACGATTGAAAGCACTTCCTGATGTTGGCGAGGTGAGGTCAGCTGTAGCACAGGCTCAGCCTCTGACAGCGAAATCCTCAGAGACGCTTGGAATTAACAGATTCTGCACGCACGTTTGTGTCATGTTCTTTACGGAAAGATAATAAAGTCTAATTCAGACAGGATGGTATTGCAGGCTAGCAGCTAATAATAACAGTAACATGAAAGGAGTGTAAGTGAAAGATTTCAGGCAGTATGGACCAAGAGCTATTTAACCTATGAATATGAATAATGAATAATGAAGTTACTAAAAGAGCTATTTGAACAAGTTTATTATAAAAAAAAAAAAATCACACTACTGTTCAAAAGTTTGGGGTCGACTATAGAGTTTCCCATGGAGTAGCCTTCATATCGAAGAACAGGAATAGACTGATTCAGAAGAAAGTTCTTTGCTTCTGGCCATTTTACCTCTTCAATCGAGCCCACAGCTACTGATGCCCCAGCTACTCAGCTAACCTAAAGCAGGCCGGTTTTATTGCCTCTTTAGCCAGCACAATAGTTTTCAGCTGCACTAACATCATTTCGAAGGGGATTTCTAATGATTAAATTTGCCGTTTAGAATGATAAACTTCGGTTAGTAAACACAATGTGCCGCTGAAACACAGTACTGATGGTTGCTGATAGTGGGGTTCTGTACA
This sequence comes from Petrocephalus schoutedeni, assembly GCA_026780765.1. Taxonomy (NCBI): domain Eukaryota; kingdom Metazoa; phylum Chordata; class Actinopteri; order Osteoglossiformes; family Mormyridae; genus Petrocephalus; species Petrocephalus schoutedeni. The sequence goes on from JAODKL010000034.1 coordinate 6,373,504, forward strand.
CCAGTGCAATTATTACATAAAAATTTGCTGTTTCCAGCTACACTTACAACTTTAACAATGTCTACGTTGTATTTCTGACTCACTTGATGTTACTTTTATGAAAAAAAAAATTGCTTTTCCTTCGGAAATAAGGAAATTTGTAAGTGACCTCAAACATTTGAACTTTAGTGTGTACAGAAAAAAGTAAATCACACAAACATAAACGGAGCCAATTTTCCAGAGATAATTAATTCTCCTAATGGTCCTCACACTTTGCCCATATTTATTCTGAGGTTTCACTAGGAAGCAGTAGTCATGGCAACCTTGTTGTTAAATTCCTCCCGTAATATATTTGTTTGATATTTAACTCTTTATCCATTTAACAATCATACCATCACATGCACATGGGGACATGTTATGTCATAATAATAATTGATACTTTATTGATTCCCGTGGGGAAATTCTCTTCTCACCTCCCCCAACCCTGTTCCCCATGAGAGCAAGCTTGGCTGTGAAGGGCAGCCACCTCATACAGTGCCGATCATCACATCTCGTCACACGCACAGAGGCTTAACCCGCTGAACCACATGTTATGAAGTACCTCTATAGCGGTTACCCCTTCACTCCTTTGGAATGAACCTTTCCCATGTGACAGAGGACTGCGATGCAGAATTCAATTACAGCAGTTCAGCAATCAGCCAAATTTGATGTCATCTTTCAGTGCAATTCACATTTTCTACGGGAATCGCCTCGAATGTGGAAGGTGTTCACCAGCTGTTTAGTTTACAGATGCCCAGTCGACTGCAGTCAGTACTTTGGGGTGTGTAAGCGTAGGATAACAAACTTAGTCTTTATCATATGCCAAGTATGACAGAGACATTTAAATCCTTATAGGGAGGCTCAGATGAATCCCCACACAGATATAAATAAGGAATAAGAGGGTAGTGAATAAAGTATAATATGTGTACAGAAGGCAAGCTGCAGCAGTGACTGTAATGTTGCTTAGTGAGATATATATATTGTATAGACGTTTATGTTTTTTCCCAGACAAATATCACAGATGACAACTATCAAATAAAGGTGTAACAGATGTCAGAGTGAGTTACCTATAATTGTGTTTTTTGGATGGGTGTTTAAAATAAATTTATCGAGACTGTTGAGTGGATGGCCTGTATTTACACATCTGATTAGACTTAAACCTGTTTTCACAAATTAACTGCTGTGGGTGTTTAACTCTCCGCTGAGTGGAGATTTACGGGTTAATTTAGGCTTTCCATTATTTTGTGGATCCTACTTTACTTGGCAAAAGATATTTAAGAATTAGCCAATTAGCAGCATGTGTTTGACAGCTGCTGATATAACAACAGGTATATCTTGTTTTTTTTTTTTTTGTTATATGCAGAATTTGCAAACCATATGCCGAGTGTGTTTCGCTTTCAACCAGTGATACACGACATGATTTGGTTTAGATACATTTTTGAAGAAATTTCCCCAGGTGAATGACCCAGAGTGGATTCTATGAGGCCCCGTTAAGCTGAAGTGTTCATAAATGTGTCTTCCTCTCGTCAGAAAATACTGTGACCCTACAGGGGACATTTATTGTTAACTTATGCCGTAAGGTTTATTTACACTATCTACAAACTATACTCTTACATAAAAGTGAAAGGAGAGAAAGCGAAACCCTATCGACCGTGTCCTTCACTTCCTTCAGCGCCGTCTTGTCCAGGCAAGACGCGCAATCCTTCTTTTTGTCAGTACAGCTCGCTGAGCAAGTTACCGTTGGAAGATGCGCAGTTCCTAAAAATGAAACTAATGCAGACCTTGAACAGCAGAATTCCATGTTGACGTTCCATCTTACCTTGTCAGGAGCCCGTTGAATACGCCATCTGGGGCCCGAGGTGTGCAAGTGCAGGCTTGTCATTAACTTCGCAGCCATGAAGTGTGAATCAGTGGCCGCCTCACTGTTTGCTGCCTCAGCAAAAGTGCTTTGAGAAGCAATATTGATTAATTTTCAAAGCATATGCCTGCTTTCTAATAATATTTAAACAGATTTGTGACAGTCATTTAATATACTTAAGCAGCAGTTTATCTCAGATTTTTATGGATATTTTGATATGGTATCTTAGTAGAAAAATCTGGAGATGAACTTGATCCTACTTGTGATTCACGGGAGGTGTGGCCTAATGTACTCATTCACATTCTGTTTCTTCACTGACGTCTGTTTTCGCACCAAGTGACCGCCACATTTCACAATACTGAGCCGATGCATTTCCAAAACCACTCATGATTTGCCCATAACAATGAGCTATTTATCCATCTTCAGATTTCTTATTTTGGATAGGGGTGTAGGGGGGGCTGGAGGCCATCGGCAGGAGAACAGGGTACCGGGCTGGGCTCAGAGGCGTAATGGGGGCATGGAAGCCACTGGCGATTCAGGGGGCCCAGCACTACAGGGGGGCCCAGCACTACAGGGGGGGGCAGCATTACACGGGGGCCCAGCTCTACAGGGGGATCCAGTGCTACAGGGGGGCCCAGCACAACAGGGGGGGCCAGCATTACACGGGGGCCCAGCTCTACAGGGGGACCCAGTGCTACAGGGGGGCCCAGCACTACAGGGGGACCCAGTGCTACAGGGGGGCCCAGCACTACAGGGGGGGGCAGCATTACATGGGGGCCCAGCACTACAGGGGGGCCCAGCACTACAGGGGGGCCCAGCGCTACAGGGGGGCCCAGCACTACAGGGGGACCCAGTGCTACAGGGGGGCCCAGCACTACACGGGAACCCAGTACTACAGGGGGGCCAGCACTAATCAGGGG
>JAODKL010000034.1:6421460-6447741 GCA_026780765.1 Petrocephalus schoutedeni
AACTCTTAATGCTTCAGCATATGAAGCCATTTTGGACAATTTCATGCTCCCCACTTTGTGGGAACAGTTTGGGGATGTGGCCCCTTCCTGTTCCAACATGACTGCGCACCAGTGCCCAGAGCAAGGTCTGTAAAGACATGGATGGGCAAGTTTGGTGTGGAAGAATTTGACTGGTCTGCACAGAGCCCTGATCTGAACCCGACAGAACACCTTTGGGATGAATTAGAGCGAGGACTGCGAGCCAGGCCTTCTCGTCCAACATCGGGTGTTGGATGAGTGTTGGGTGAGAGTGACTATTAAAGAGCAGCTACAGCCGGCTGTAGACCCATCCCATGAGCACAACCTTTTGGGTTGGATCGAATTAATATCTGGGATAGAGTCGTGGTAATTCTAGGAACGGATTGCTATAATACCCTTGTATTCAAACCATAGTGTTGTCAAGTTGGCCCGGTTGTGTTAATTTTGTTTTTGCATTGCCAGATAGAAGCATTGAACCTAGAACAGTCTATTTGATTAAGGTATATTGTCCATGGCCTCTCAGGAGGTCATGGGAAATCAGGACCGGAGGCACCATCAGAGTCCAAGTCGGCTCGCATCCTCATTGAGGTGTGCCGGGGAACATTCACTGCCACTTACATAACACAGCCTGCAGTGAAAGCCAGATCAAACCAGATTAACTTATAGAAAATAGAGGCTCAAGTGGACATAATTTGATTTCCTCTAAGACCTCTCCTTTGTAGAGGCATGCTGTCATCATATATGAGGAAAGTTCTTTTTGTTAATGGAATCACAGGGGCTCCCTGTCTCATCAGTTGGGGTCAGTGTGGGCTGTAGATATCTCCTATATTCGTTTATGCCAGTAAGTGTTTTTTTATACACTCTATATCACTAATTATATGTGCAGTCAAAGACCAGCCAGTTGTTGTTTTGTGTAGGTATGTGATAATAAAGATGATATGAAGCTGGAGCTGGAAGCCGTCGCTCTGCCTGCATGGGTTTGGTTTGCTTTGGGTTTGTTTGGTCCTGGAGTGTTGTGGGTCGTTTGCTGTTAACATGAATGTTCAGCTGGTTTGGTCAGGTGGTGTCTGGCAGTGATCCATACTGCGTACAGAGTCAGATGGGAAGTGCTTTGTTAAAATGGCTAAATGATCATTTAAGTCATATTCATGGCAGTGTACAACTGTGATTTTACTGTTTCTGTTAGTTTCAGAACATATCCTTAAGTTTGCAGTAACCATCCATTGTATCCATATATTTGTTTGGTTAATCACTACCCCTTCAATTTATTTCTAATTGCCATTAAGTTAATTAATTAAGTGAGCTGGGGGTGCAATTTAATGACATAAAGCATATCAGTAACTTTTGGAGAAGAAATTGTAATTTTTTGTGTGTTACAGTGTTTTTGCATATATTGTAATGCTGAATTGTGTTTTTTTTTTTTCACTTTTTCTTACTGCCCAGATAAATAGCTAGAGACCTTTGCACTGTACCGTATTTATACTCATGACCTGATATTTCAGACATGCCTGTCCAGTCTGACCGTGGTATATGTCGACTTGCTGCCGTAGGAGTTATGCCAGTACCAGACCAAGCTTCTGACGCGGAAAAGAGCACCATGCTGAACCCGGTCCTAAACAGCTCCAACGGGGACGCCACCGAAGCAGAGACCACCTCCGCCATTTTGGCTTCCGTGAAGGAGCAGGTAGGTCCCACCCAGGCGCCCCCTACTGTCCAGGGAGGGGACCCCATGGGCAGAGTGTGCACATTGCCGCACTGCCGGTGCAGAGAGCGTGTGGCTAATTTGGGAAAGGCTCATTTAAAATGCTAATTTCTCCTCTGATTCCATAATAAGATTTTGTGTCCTGAGGATGCATTACCGTGAGTTGAAGTACATTTTCGGTTAGCTTCTAGCAGCAAGTGGTCTGATGACTCGAAGCTGCGCTCTCTCACTCGGCACTGCAGGGTTGGGTTTCGGCCGAGCCGCATTTCGGTTTGAGCAGAAGCTCTCATCCCATGGCCCCCGAGCATCATTTGCCAGTGTTACGGTGTCTCAGATAGGGGGTGACAAATGGAGAGCATGGGGCCTCCAAGTCCATGCAGGTCCGTGTGTTGTAGTGGTCTGGTTCGTTCATAATAAACCCTCAGGGTCATCTTAGAACAGGAGAACTCAACAGATGGAACACCGGTACTGAACTCAAGGGGACCATGCGATCGACCCCAGTTGTTTAATTGTACTTACAATGGTATCTGTCTCCTAAAGCCTCACATTACAGTAATTCACTCTGAAATCAATTTCAGGAGCCACCTGACATTTAGTCTTTTATGTCCGTGGTGGAAATCTGGAAACATTTTTTGATTAGCCTACGGGTGACTCCCCCATAAACCCCACCGCGTTCTCAACATCGCGTAGAGCGCTTAGTGGCGGCGATATCCCGCGTTTCTTTGTACCACTGACGTTACACAGTCCCACTGCTGTGATATGCAGGTGCTCACTGGCGTGGAATCGTCGCGGAATGCCGCCCGCTGCGGCGGTGATTGGCCCGCGCTGCCGCAAACTCAGTCTGCCACGCGTCAGGATGCGAGTTGTGCACCCGCGGGGCGATGTCTGTTTGACACGCCCCCTTTTCTGAGAAACCACCCCTCTGCTCATAACAGTTGCCCCCCCCCCCCTATCGCCAGTGTGTTGAGAGCTCTTTTGTCAATAAATTAGGATACTGTAAAGCAGGGACAGCTGATGCAGTGATTTTCATAACTGGTGCATTAAAAGACAGGACAGCTGACCCAGCAGCTTCGCCGACTTCAGTGGAGTAGGGGAGTGTGTGCGATGGCTCAGTCTGGGTTTGATTAATATGGCTTTTTGCCGCCCACATTGTTTGTACAGATTCGAGCCAGTAGATAGTTCGGCTACAGCCTGCCCCCTCCCAGCACACGCGGCGTGTCTTTGGGCTACTGGTAGAAGTTAAAATAGACAAGCTGACTGTTTGTATGGCCAAGCATCCATTACTCAGTGAGCATGTAGTGATGCCTGGTGGCCTTTGTCAGACCGTGTCCCGATGGTGTGAGATCTGTCTCTCCTCCGGCTGCCTGCTGTGTTTCTGGGCTCTGCCCACCGCATTGAAGGAGTTGCACAGTGCAGCGCGTCTCTTCCTCAGTCCACCGGAGAGCCTGACAAAACATCCCCCCATCTTCCCTAACTGCTTATCTAGTACAGGCTTGGGATGGGCCTGGAGCCTGTGCCAGGAAGTACAGGGACACCCCGTATTGGATGCCATAAAAATAACTAAATAAATGTGTGCACACAAAAAAAAAAAAAATACTTAATACTAAGCTATACTCACAAAATGTATTTGGCATACAGATTAGCTTGTAATACAGGTTTTATTACGTGTAGAAATATATGTTTTGGATTTCTAACAAGTCACCTGCTGTTAATTTTTTATTTTTACATTAACTTGCAGCTGTTTATTTTAAATGCCTTTGTGATAAATTGTCACAGGTTTAATGACCTAAAATGGCCAATTATATGAATCATTTTGATCCGATTTTATGGCGCTTGAGAAAACAAATGATAATTGGAGCCACACCATATGTCTTTCTTGTTTTTTTAATTCCTATGTCTGCCTGTCACTTTGTATGCATGCCTCTGGTGGTAGTATTTTATTTTTTTTCTTTGCTTGGAGTGACTGGAGGTTCAGTAGCTGCCTAGCACTGACCCTGTTCCCTTTTTTGGGAGAAGGGGGTATGATATTGAGGCAAAGGGCTGCTCTGATTGGCCATTCCGAATATGATGGCTCTCTGGGCAGAAATGAACAGGCCTTTGACACAACATGTCTGTGAGATACTTTACACCATCAAGATCATCCACCCACACTCTTCCTGATTCTCAGCCCAGCTCAGTCTCAGAAATCTGTTATGTTTTACTTTTTATTTTTTATTAGACTTTTGTTAGATTTATTAGATATCCTCTGTTTTTTTATTTGGGAAATCCAGCAGCAGCTGTATTCAGATTAAAACTCTTTGGACTTTTGTACAATTTAATAATCGGTATCTAATCTGATTATATCAGTTTCTAATTACAAGTATGATAAAGTGTACTTTACTGTGTCCATCTGGTCATTTGTATTTTGTATTTTATGTTGCTGTCATAGTAATTATGATTTCCACAAGAAGCCTGATGAAGACTTTGCCTGAATGGAGTATATTTTCTGGTCTAGAATGTCTGAATATGTAGCTGTGTAGCTATGATTTCTGCAAGAAGAAGAATGAGTATTTGCCGTGAATATTGTATGTTCTCTGCTGTAGAATTTCTGAATATGTGATTTCAAGGTCAGGGCTTGTTTATGTTCACAGCACAGGAAAATCGCTTAAAAATGTTTTCTGGTCGAGTATCTTTCCAAGTCTATACACAGGACATGATCATTGTGACTTAATGCTGTTATTCTTCATTCAGGGCTGTGTGCGATCGCTCTCGCAGTGCAGGTCTTACAAGTCGGAGAAAGTCGGAATCAGGAGCAGATGCATTATTCTTTATTGTGCGCAAACGATGGCTCTCTGCGCCTCACACCGCGTGCGATCCCGCTTCCTCTGCGAACGCGTATCCATTGTGAACGACGTGTGAGTGAAAGGCGGTGCCAAGGTGCCGGTTCAGAGATGTCAGTCAGCGCTGTTAGACTCGCCTCTTTTCCGCTTTATTCGGATCATAGCGGTTTTCGGAATCCAGTCACTGCCACATGAAAGCACACCATATTTAACCAAGACCAATCCAATTATAGTCCAAATTCTTAGGGCCCCTGTTTCTCAGGGGCCTTTGGAATCGCCTTACCATAAAAGTGGGCGCCCCCTTGTGGCAGGGCAGTGAACTTCAGTCTGTACCAAGCAGGGAGATTCTTTCCTGAATGCACCCAGAATGTAATGACTCCAAAGGCCACTCTCTTGTGTGATACGACAGAAGCAGTCCCTACATACCACGTAAATTAACACGGACCGTATTCTTAGAAAACCCATATTATAAAAATGAACATAAACTCTCATTACAGATGTTGTACGCCAATTAACGTTGGCATGCGTGAAATTGCTTAGCATTTACAAGGCTATTTTAAATGTAAAATACAACTTGTTTTTTTATAGAAGCTAATCAGAATAAGTGTGATTTTTCTTTAGTGTTTTTAAACCTAGTGCTATTTTACTAGTGACTGATTAAATTTGCTGTCGGTTTTGAAAGGCATTCAAATATTACTGTTTGCCTCCAATGGATTTATTTCGCTTTAGATTATTGTTTGCTGAAAATAGATAAAAACAGTGTGATTGTGCGAAAGCCTCTCGGTTTTATCCTGCCCAGTACGGTTCGCTGTTTTGACGCAGATGGGATACCGGAGTATCTGCCGCTTTACAGCGTCTTTACGGAGGATCTGTCGTCAAGGCGCGCGGAGCTGAGGGTGGAAATTGTGGCTCACCACCAGCATCCTTCGGGGAAATGTGGCATATGTGAGGTAGAGGCGCACACAGGGAGATTAGCAGATTAGGGATTAGGCCAGGCCTTTTCGGGACACCCACCCCTCTTCGGCATTCGTACTCGTTGAACTATGGTTGGCACTGTGGCTCAGTCGGTGGCACTGTCACCTGGCAGACTGGTGGTCTGGATCCCGCCCCTGCTCTGTGTGGCTGGGGCTTGCCTATTCTCTCCACGCTGTTTGGGCTGCCTCTGAGTTCCAGTTTCTTCCTAGAGTAAAAGGAAAACGTGCAGCTAGGCTAACTGGGGACAGTAAATGTCTTTTAGTGCGCCTGTGTGTGTTCCATGATGGACTGGCCTCCCATTTCTTATGCCCCTTGTCTTGTACTCTTTGTGTCCTGAAATAGACTCCAGACTCATTGTATCCATGTAAAGCAGTCTTCTCAGGGCCCCATGGACAGTCCATGTTTTTGCTCCCTCCCAGCTCCCTGCCAGACAGTCCACACTTCTGCTCCTTCCCAGCTCCTAGAAAAAGATGTGGGCTGTCTGGGGCGGTCCCCGAGGCCCGGACTGGGAAACACTGCTGTGCGGGATAAGTGCTATAGGTAGATGGATGATTTGGTAATTGACCAAGTACTTCCTAAGGGGCGATCGACGTTCATTTAAGCGGAATGAATTAAGGCAGCACTGCAGCATAGGAACCGGACTGGTGCAGCTTGGTGCAATGCATTGGGACACTAGTGAAAGAACCACAATCCCTATGAGGTTCTAAGCGCAGAACTATGGCGGAAGTATTGGCTTTTAAAAGACTGAGTCCACTCCATTTAATCACTCCCACAGTGAGTGTCTATATCTTAGTCAAAAATCTCTCCTAAGGTATCACAACAAAAAAACTGCGTTACGATTATGGTGGGCTGTTGGGTTCTTCTGCTTTTTATAGAATAGAACAAGGAGACTTTATTAATCCCCATGGGGAACTTCTCTATTCGCTCTACCCCATTTTGCTCTCCATAGAGGCGGGCGCAAGCCGGGGGCATCACTGGGACCTTACGACACCCAGGGGCCTAGATCGAGGGCCCACGCACGTGCGACTGTTCTGCCGGGCTCGGACTCGGACCGCCGACCTTATGGGCCGAGGCACAGAGGCTGAGCTACACATTGCAGAGAAGAAAATGACGAAGGAGTCACAAAGTTTAATTCTGATAGCGACTGTGAAGCAGTGCTAGTTACCAGTAAGTGTGTATGGCTCAGTGGGTTAGGATTGTTGCAGGTTTGAATCCCAGGGCCAGATAACTGATGTCGCCATTGGGCCACTGAGCAGGTCCCTTAGCCCCTGATTGGTCCGGGGCACTGCACACCGACTGACCCCCAAGCTTCGTCCCCCTAGCATGTGTCTCAAGGAGAACATGGTGGGACAACTTCTCCACAGGGATAAACAAAGTATCTGTAGCCTATGAAACTATGAAAATGCAACTTAGGATATGAATACTGAATGTTTGGTGCTGTGTGACTTGCTTCGTCTATTGACCGGCTTATCCCTTGGTGGGATCACGCCCATGTCCGCCAAGTTTGATGCTGCGGTCACTGTGTCGCACTGACAGGATGTGGCTCGATGTCCGGAACGCTCGAAGGGGACTGTCATCGGTGCCGCTGGCATCCTCGGCGGTGTCGCCGCGTGACGCCGAGCCTCAGGGCTCCGTCCGAATCACACCTGCGCTTCCGTGATGAAAGAGCCCAGTGTCTTCCGGCTCTCGTCCTTCTCTGCCATGTGGTTTCGGGGCTCTTCAGATTACGAGTTGACGACTTCACAGATAGATCGGTTAAGGTGACGACACACGGGGCACCTTTTTGAGCAGCGCTGCGGGCGATGTTGGTGAGCAGTGTCGCACGGACACTTTCTCATTGATATCGGGCAACAATTCTTTATTTGAAAAATGTTTAATTTGCAGTGGGCTCCACTAATCATCAAGAAGAGTTGCCCTTGGTCTCACCAGGTTGGCAATTACCTGGCAACATTGCTCAAAAAGTTGCCCTGTGTATCATAACCTTTTGTCCTGGCAATTCCCCATGTCTATATCCATTTACTGTATGAATGCAAAGCCTGGGAGTGTTGCACAGAAATTAAACCACAGTGTTCACCATGATGTTTTCACGCTTAAATATCTCACTGGTTGCTGTTGTGTGTGTGTTTTTTTTTTTTTTTTTGCATTTATTTAGCAGATGCTTTTATCCAAAGCAACATTAGTTTTTTCTTGAAAAAGCAGGGTCACTTAGTTCTTGGAGAAATCGTGGGTTAAAGGCCTTGCTGAAGCACCCAACGCCGATCCGCCTCCATCCACTTTAGGATTTGAACTGGCAACCTTCCGATCAGAGGTACAGTGCTGAGCCACACACCACCTCCTAGTGCTGCACCTATATTGCACCCAGGTACTCTGTTGCCACTCGCGATTTCCGGCTTTGAGGACCAAAGGGCTCCATGTAGGAGCTCAGTTCTGTGAGGACTGCAGCTTTAGTTCTCTTTGCGCCCATTGTGTTCTGATGTTTGACAGGTGAGCGTTTGCGGGTCTGATGTTTGGGGGATATTGAGTAGGCCTAAAGCCTCTCTGCTTACAGGACGCCGGTGTGGGTAACCTCCTGTGCCCTATTTTGTGCCGCCTGAAAGTGCGTCGCAAAGCAGTGTTGCTAGTTCCTAATTTTCACACCAAGCGCGCAGGTTTTCAAAATAACAAATGATCTTGCACTTGTTTGCCGCTAGTATTAGCAATGTTTTTCAAATGAGGTGTTGCTGGGTGCATTATTGGCGCGTTGCTATTTTAAGGCAGCGAAATGATATGTCTTGGCATGGCGCTTTTGACCAACAGAAACCTTGTCTAAAGTCAGTGGCCTTTTATTAAACGATATTTAAGCATCACATTTTAGACGCCTGCGGGTATTACGGACACAGGTATGCTGTCAAAGTGCACTAATAGTTTTTCGTCAGTTCATTTTATTTTAGTTACATACATTTTATTGTAACGTACAACTGGTCCTTTTGCATAATCATATTGTTTGATGAAACACCTAAAGAGTATATACTGCATATATATAAACTGCCCATAGCGAGTACTTTGTGTGTCCCCTGCGATACTCCAACGAACCAGGGTAAAACACTAGTAATCCAGGTGTACCATGCTGTTTGAGACCAGCTTGAGATGTCCTCTCTCCTGTGGCCCTGTACTGGAAATGACTGGAAAGTGGAGACAGCATGTGGCAGATTTTGTCCTTGCTCTAACAGCTTTTTTTTTTGTTTTTGATTGAGCTCTTGACAGAAACATGTTTATTTAAATCACATTAAGCCAAACTCAAGGACACTATAATTTTAATAGTGTAGTGAAGAATTCTGTTTTAATTGAAAACTGTTACAGGTTTGGCTATTCTAATAAAATATGCTCCTTTAATTTAATTCTGTATGAAATTTAAGCAAACCAGAATAAATTAATTTTAAGTTGAGTAATCTAAATTATAATTTATAGACTGTTTAATTCTTCAAGCTAAGAATTCTTGAGTAATCATTGACTAAGTGAAATGCACGATGTCAACATGGCTTGTATTTTTCATCAAAGTGGTAAAAATAAGTATTCTTAATTCTTTTACGCATAATTTCCCCATTTACTGGAACACTTAGATTGACGTTCTCAGCCAGTGTGTTTGGATTGACATGATTTTTGCAATAAATGAAAGCAACACCTCAACAAAAACAAAAACAAAACAGGAAGGGTATGTTGCTTTTCTTTGTTAGTTAAAATGTAGACTTATCCGTCTATACCACTAGGGGGCTATCTCTTAGCAAACCAGCATTTGACAACATGGCAGAAGAACATTTCCTCCCACAAGGCCACTATTACAGAGATGTTAAGAAAATGAAGAATCACTGACCTTCCGGTCAGTAAAACTTAGTGAATCTACCTTGTCTGAAGAAATCACGTGTGTACACGTTTTGACAACTGTCACTTTTTACTCTAGATGGATTACGCCCATTTTCCTCCGTCTGCTGATAGTGTTTGGCATGTAAGTGACCAATGAAAAGAAGTTTTAGGAAGTCATCTCCCTGTCCCATTAGAAGAGCTTTATGTGGTGGAAAATGTTCAGTAGAGTTTTTGGAAGGTAGTAAACAGAGCGACGAGCGCTGAACTAACTGTGCGGCATTGGAACACATGATAAGAAAACCACGTAAGTCCATGTTGGCTGACCACATCCCACACAAGTCCATTTCACAATTTAAACAGTACACCAATGGCCGTGTAATGATAGGTTTCTGTTTGTGGTGCTAATTTGTGGTCTCATTGCGTTGTTTTGATTTATTTCGTAAAGTATTTTCGGAGAAATAATCAACTTTTGGAGATACGTGTCTTTGTTGGACTGTGAGGGATTGCGTGGGGTGATCATCAGTTGGAACACAAAGGTCTACTTCTTAGCATCCGCATGAAAGTGACTCGTCACATCGCCTTTGTAGTGGGGAAGCTGAGAAAGCTGTGAGCAAGTTGGATTTGACAAATCCTTAATGGTGTCTGTACTGGAATGTCAAAATAGTTTTTAAATGACCCCCCCCTCCAACCCAGCGCTTGCTGGTAAATAACACACAGGGCCTTGCAGATCCTTAGCTAGCTGTCCATCCTTGGGTCTCACCGTCACCTCCTCGTTTGGCTGCTCTCCATTCTGACCCCGGGGGGGGATCGCGATGCCATCAGGCTGACTACCGTGACAGGGATAACAGCCCAAAGGACAGACCTTAGCAGAGGCATTCAAGCGGAAAGAAAACATCTGATTGTTGACTTTTTATTTTGAGACTGAGAGACATCAACAGTTGCCGCTTGCTATAATAAAATGAAACCCTGCGTCAGACCCTGGTCCGCCTTGTTTGGGTTTAGTCTGCCACTTGATTTTCTTCAATAGTCTGTTCACCTGGTCCGTGAGGGATAATTTACTGGGAAATCTAAACTCTGACACCAGAAAGTTCTCTTAGAAAGGCGAGTCAAGCGTTTCTGTCACACGCGACATGACAAGTTAGACACACCAGACAATGATGAATACATATACAAGTATGCTGTTTTTATGTATGAAAAATGTATGCATGGTTGATGTTTTACCCTGGGATGAGCTAGGGTTTGTGAATCACCTGTCAGATGGTTTAAAATGTGTGTTCGTGATTAAAATGTGTCTAGGTACTGTTGGTGTACATGCTAGTTAGTGCATAGGCATCCAGACTTGAAGAATGGAGATAATATCATAGGATAACACGTAAAGAGTGAGGATCTTCCAGCCAGTCTATCTCGTGTTGATCTGTTAATCACTATTCTATTATAATATCACTGTTCTAGGGAGTTTGGAATTTATTAAATTTAATTTAAATTTAGTCTTGTTGTCATCCACATGGTCTTTATTACTAAGTACTTTTGAAAGAAAAAAATAATTACAGTATTGGACTGTGACTAAACACTGATGTCTCACCTAGTTTTCCGGTCGCTGTTTGGCATTTTATTTCAGCTTAATTTTTTTCCCCCCCAAACGTTTCTGGCATTTGATCACACGACAACTATTATCTTGGCTCAAAATCTAATGCATGGAAAGCCGGCTGCTGAGTGCAGCACAGAGCCCATTAGCTTGGACAGCGCCGCTCAGCCTTATCAGTCATCTAATATTCCCGAAGTTTAAATCACAGAACTTCCAAAAAGTTCACCGGAGCCAGCATCACCTTGTGAGAACATCTTCTTTATCGACTTTTTTTTTTTAAGAGTGCCACTGCGGTATATGCGGTGGTAGCTGGTTTGTTTAATGAATCGGATTTTTACAGTACCTGCCTCAGCGCTGGCCTCTGGTAGCTCCATACCAGTCTCTGCCTTACGAAATCCAACTTGATTGCCAGCCCAGACTTGATTTGTGACACTTTTGTCAAACGTCTGAAACCGGATTCCTGCATAAATATCTAATTCGCCGAATCACGATGCGAATTAGCAGGTCCGAGGAAGGCGGCGGACGATTCCGTCTCAGTCACATAGATTTGTTGTGAAATGTAAATTAGGATATCGGTTGTAACGCCTGGCACAAGGAGCGTTTAATAGTCCTTCACAATTTGGGGAATGCATTTGAAATTTTAAACACATCATATTTCTGAATAATGAGCCGTTCAGAGAAGACGTCCTAATCCCCCAATTTCCACGAGGCTCTGCTGAAATGCAGCTTTTAACAAATGGATTTCGCTAGCAGAAGTCATGCTAGTAGGCCCTGGCAATCAGTGAATTAATGGTGTCTCTCTTATCCATGATCATCTCCTCTTTTAGGTCAAAGAGATTGTTCCAGAAAGCTCAAGTTTAAAAGGAGTGGGTTGGGGGCTATGGAAATACTGTGAGCTAGTAAGAGACTGAACAGCCACCTACAGAACGTGGCCACCTTTTATTCATCTTCTCACTATTATTCTTTGCCTTGAATAGGTCTCTTAGCCTCTGTGCCCTTTGATCGGAAAGTCGCCGGTTCGAGCCCGACTTTGGCAGAGTAGCTATGTCTGTGGGCCCTTGAGCGAGGCCCTTAACCCCCCAGCTCCATGGTGCCCCCGCAGGTGGCTGCCCATCGCTGCCAAGCTCGCTCTCATCTACATGCAAGGTAGGGGAGATGAGAAGAGAATTTCCACACAAGGACCAATTAAGTATCATGGCTGCTGGTTTACATGGCTCTTGCTTCAGTGATAACTGACTCGCTACTGGTCATTCATTGGAGGTCCAGCCCAGCCGCTCTTCTGCCTAGTTGACTCTTTGTCAGCTTGTGATGTTTCATTTGCCTCTTGTATCTTTTGGATGAAAGTGTCTTCAAAATAATTACATGTAAATGTAGATGTATATCAAAAGCTTAATGCCATCCAAAAAGTCATGACTGAAGCTCAGAGTGGGATCAGGGGGATAAAAAGCACATTTCTGAACTGAACTAGGATCAAAAGAATGACTCCTTGTCTGCGTAGCTATATGGTTTGTGTGCTAATCACCTTAGAGATGACTGTATTCATTTGGTGTCTTGTAACCACTCATTGTAGTTCATCAAACTTTCATGACTAAGCTTCTGAAAAGCTCGGTATTCTGGAAAGATTTCGTTTTTTTTTTTTTTAACTCCGGTGATTTGAGGCATTTGAAGTGACGATGTGATTCTGTTGGCGTTTCTCATTATTTAAAATACTGTCCTTTAAGCAATAAATGCTACTTGTTTTCGGAAATGTCTTTACGGTGGGGCTTAGTAAGATTTGCAGGAAGTAATTCCCTTGGTACCCCTCCTATTTGCCTATTGGATCTTGCACAGTTTCTTCGTGTTTCCTCCATAGTAGGAGGACAGTTCTCCTATCCTGCTTTGCTGAATTCATTGTAGCACCAATTCTTTGTTGATAGTGATTTTTTTTCTTTTTTTTTATGATCTGAGAAGCCATATAATGATGCCAGGTCACTTTGTTGTAAATCAGCTTCCCAGTAGTTGCAATTAATGTGCAGTTGATTTATTTCTAAAGATGATCCAGTAATAAATTTAGCAGCAGTCATGCATAGTGATCTGCATCACAAACTAGAATTATTGTTGTAGTAGAACAGATTATATTACTTTTTCTTAGACACAAGATGGCTACTTTTAATATTTTGTGCTAATCTCAGTTAATTTGTGGAGCAAGAGTTATTTTCGACCAATCGGAATGGTTTTCGTGACGTTGCTGAACAGAATTCATTCATAAAGATGCATATGGGGTGAGGTAAGGAGTGTCTTTTCCTGTTAAGGAGCTGACCTTTGACCTCATCAGCACTCCTCCGACGCCCCCCTGGATTGACTGACCCTCATTCTCCTGACGTTTGTGGAGATGCCCTTTGAGAAACGAGGCCCTTTTCACTGCTCCAGTAAAAGATGGGAAAGCGGAGGATCGGAAGCGGGCTCCTGACTCGCGATGCACGTGCTTGGTGTTTCTTCCGCACGTCTCCTCAAGGACGGGGGGTGCGTTTTCAACATGTGAATGAATGGGAGGACGAGGCGGTGATGAATCCCAGCAGGAGCGACGGCAAACATCATCCCCCGCTTTCAGATTCCTCCGCCCAGATAAGCACCATTTCTCTCCGGGTGAAGCCCCTCCTGCCTTCACCCCCGTCAGCCTTGGAGCGTCTGTCACGTTTTGATTTATTCTTTCTTATTGTTATTATTTTAGCTGCCTTTTGTCGCTGCTTTTCATCGTCCTCAGCCAGAGGCCCAATAAACACGTCTGTGATACGGCGCTCGGCCCGGTCGAGGAAGATGTACCCGTAGGATTAATTTGGCAATCGGCGGTAATGGGGGCTTTGCTTTTTTCAATGGGCCTGGTCTTGTGGGTCTCTGGGCGTGAGGAAAAGTGGCCCAATGGAATTAAATTAAAGTATAGCATAGGCTGTTCCACGCTGTAATGGATGCCATTATGGTTAAAAGATGGGATTAATATAACCTCTTAAAGAAAACTGTTAGATGGGTGTCGACAAGCCTTGACTTCCTGTAACAATAAAGCTGATTGGTTAAGATTTGCTTCAAGTGATTGGAAAGGCTGTGCTTCAGTAACGTATAACGCTAGCTAAACCAATATAGCCAATCAGAATTTATGGAGCTATTATTAAAGTGAAATTAATTATAAAAAAGAATAAAACATATTACTGCATTTGCATTCTTAGGTTTGTTTCAGCAAGGATCTTGGATAATTGATACAATATATCTCAAAATAAAAGAATAACTCTGTGCTTGTAGTCTTTGTTTTATCGTTGGACCATTTTAAATATTTAGAGAAATTACTGTTTTAAAAGGTTATAAAATCTCTGTTTCAGCTGAGCTTGTGATGAAATACAGCACACATTTCAAATCATTTCACCATTATGGTCTCATTTTCCAATTGTGAATGTTCCCTTAAATCTAAAATTACAGGTATGTGGACTCCATAAAAATATGTTTAATCATTTATGACGCTTAGTTTAATGTGTAAGTCAGTTTGCTTTGTAAAACCCATTTTAGGTTATATTTCTAATAGTAAGTTATTTGATGAGAGGATAGATGGATAGATAGATGGGCAGATGGAAAGATAGATATATAGATGGATAGATAGACAGAGATAGATGGATAGATGGAAAGATAGATATATAGATAGATGGATAGATAGACAGATAGATAGATTAGATTAGATTAGATGACTGTTACATTGCCTGTTTTACGAATGCTTCTTGTTTGGTTATGTGCCCAAAATAGCTCTGCGGGGGGCTCCCGCTGTCACTCAGGGGATGCTTTGGCCCGCTTATTATTCGTGATTGGCAGTGCTGGGAAGCTCTGTCTCTCCCACGTTCGACAGGAAGCTTCCACGGCTCTCCCCACTGAATGACACAGAGCCCTTGGCTCACACCTGCTCTTTAACCCAATATCAACCACGCGATTCATTCAATCAGGCCTCATTAATTAAGAGCCCGGCTGGAACAAAAACCGGACCCAGACGCGGGTCCGTTAGGACCGGCGCTGGGTGCCGCGGCGTGCCGAGTTGTGACTGGCTTTGATGAATCTCTGCAGCTCTTAATTTGCATCATCTTCATGAATATTTTGCATTCCTGCTGCAAAAAACGGCCACAATTAGGCATCATTTGCATATTTATAAAGTCCTCTTGCATTTATGAAATTGTACCGGCATATAGGGTTACTGAATACCTGTACACACTTTATTGGAGTTATTTGGAGCACATTATTATCGTAATCTCTCGAATTTCAGCCTCTTATATTATGATTCACGAGAACGCCTATCATGCCTGTTCATATGAAAAGATAATACACGTACAATTTTAGAGAATAATCACTGGAATGTGTTATGTGGTCTTCCCTGTCAATACAGGTTCTGTAGTCTTGCATTATGGTTTTAAATGAGACTTAATTTGTTGCCCGCTGTTATGATGAAAAAACTGATAAGACTTGTGTACACTCAGTGGCCATTTTATTATGTAACCCTGGGTAGTACCGGGTAGGAGCCCCTTTGTGTCTATAACCAATTTAAGGACTAATGTGTCTTGTATTCAGAGGCCATTCTAAACACTGCTGTTCTGCTTAGCTGTTATTTTCACAATAGTGGACTTCCTGATAGCTTCGACTGACCTCTACTATTAGCAAAATGCTTTCAGCTACAGTACAGAGCTCACCCTTTACTGGATGTTTTTTTTTTTTTCTTTCTTTTTTATGCCACCGTTCCCTGTAAACTAGACATTGTAGTGTGCAGAAATCCCAGGAGGGTGTCTTTTTTTTTTCCCTGAGATGCTGGAAGCCTTGCACTGCTGGCAGATTTATTAGTAAGTGAGCTTCCTGGAGATAATTGTTGGCCAAACTTAGGCAGAGTTACAAAGGTGAGGCAGAAGTTTTCTTTAGTGCCAAGTAAATTTATATATAGAGAAAAGGATAAATTACTCTGCCACAAGCAAAAGTAAAATAATTTGGTTACCAGTGTGCACAATTATTTGTAATCTAATTTTCACTCTTCACCATTAACAGAAATAATAGTAAAAAAACGTTATTCAGTCTATATACCGAATAACAAACTATCAGTCGTTCTATACAGTCCACTTTGCCAGGTTTAATGTCCTGTTTAGCCACCTCTCTTCTCTGTGTCCATCATGCGCCTGTTGTCCAATGACCCAGTCAAGATTTTGCTTTGACCATGTCCAGCTCGGGCTGCCTCACAGGTAATGCCTGCTACCATGGTAAATCTCACACTTTTAAGTCAGGCGATGAAGGAGACCAGGTCATAATCCAAACACCTTTCAAGCCTTTCTTGGCCAGTCCACGGAATGATGTGTTGCATGGGAAGAGGTATTGTTCTGAAGAGTATCATAACCTTTTTGTAAGGTGCTGATGTCTTCCTGTTCTTTTAAGGTTCTGGAAACTGGCAGTAGATCTTTGATATGGAAGTCTGAAAGATCCAAAACCAACACTCCTCCAGCACCTTCACGGTGGTGGAAGGTCTCCAAACACTGGGCCATGCATCTGGTCCATAAAGAGTCACTCTCATGTCATTTGTCCACGAGACCTTTGTGAAACGTCTCGAGACGTGTCCGTGCCCATTGTTGATGTCTTAGGATATGTGCCTTGTGGGCCTGAGGTTGCGTTTCTCTGTGAACTTTGTGAGCACACTGCACCTAGTGCTTCCAGAGATTCTGCTCAGATTGCAGTTTTGAAAAGTGGTGGCATTTGATACTAAAGAGTTCCTGGAGGTCTCCACTTCAATTTGACACAAATCCTTGGCAGTAATTTTGCATCTTTTTCTCCCAACTCGCTTATCCATCCTCTTCTGTAGCTGTCCACAAAACGCTCGATTGCATGGCGATCGCAGTTTTTACCGTTTTATCTCCCATTGCCCCGATATCGCTCTCTGTGGGATCCATTTTTTTGGCCCATTTTAATAGTAATAGTAGGTGCTGCAATCTCCGAGCGGGACTCTAAGTAGATACTGTTCCAGATCCATATCCGACGATAGCCTCGCAGCCACGCCTGACCCGTGGTTCCCCATCCCGGCGCCCTCCTTCAGCCATCGG
The DNA here is from genome assembly GCA_026780765.1 of Petrocephalus schoutedeni. NCBI lineage: Eukaryota > Metazoa > Chordata > Actinopteri > Osteoglossiformes > Mormyridae > Petrocephalus > Petrocephalus schoutedeni. The sequence continues at coordinate 6,438,480 of JAODKL010000034.1, forward strand.
GTTGCACATTTCTGGGGGGAAGCGCCTTTTAACTCCAAGCGGACATTTCAGACGGGGACACCTCGCTACAGGCCAATTGGCGGGTAGCGGGAGCGTGGCTGCGATCCGACGCCCGGACTCTGTGCCGAGGGCGGTCGTGGCAAACACAAGCAGCATGTGGTCCGTCCCCCGCCAGTGTCAGCATGGCGGATTATCCCTGTCAGTCACTGCCCTCGCGCTCTATGGCTGTTCTTTATTAGCTCTTAGTCACGGAAACACGCTGGACATTAAGCTTGGGCGGTGTCCAGGTTTCCGTACTGTCATCCCTTCCAGACATTGTGCTGCAGTATACAGGTTTTTTTTGCGGTGTTTTGAAAAGTAACCACCTACCCCACTCTGAGGATTTTATTGCCAAGTTTTAAAAATACCAAGTTATACCCAGAATACCGTGGTATCCCATATTGCCTTAATACCTCCCAATATTTATAACTGACATTCATTAATGTGTCTTTGTTGGTTATCAGAGTATAATGGTCATCATGCTTTTTACCTTGACGAGGTATGATTGCTATCTTGGATAGCCTTTCCATATTTTATGCGCTGGGCCATTTTATAAGTGCCATTAAAAATGATTTTATATACTTTGCACCACAAAATCACCCCCTTATATTCAGCTGGGGCACAAAGGTGCATTTGTGCCATGAAGGGGCACTGCCTTTACTTTCTGACCCCCCCCATTTCGCTGGATGAACAGCCGGCAGATTGATGGATGGATTCCCCGGACGCAACGCTGAACTTAAGCCGGTCATTTGTCTTGTTATTGAATTTGCCGATTTATTTGACTGTTAATGATGCGATTGACAAAAAAAGCGGATTTATAAAAACTGGATCCCTGAAAATCTTTCTACATTTGTACATGTAAGCAGCCGCATACTGTAAACGGGGAGGCGTTTCAGATGTAGCTTATATCGAGATTCTAGCCAGTATCGCACTCATGTACACTTAAATATTTTGATATGTGTGATCGTCAAGGGCATTGGTGTCTGAACTGTTTGCATGAAATAGGATCAGTACCTGATGATGTGGCTCACAGCTTAGGTAATTTCGTAGTCTGCATTGGTTTTAAAATGCATAAATGGTTTTTAAAATGTCTGCCCCCCCCCAATTAATGCTGGAATGAGGAGTTATGGGAGATGGATGCAAAGGTGTTTCAGATGTGGACAGGAGAAGCATCACTAAGGATCCTGAGAGACCTTTCTGTACTGCACTCAGTTGACTGTAGTCTTATTTATTAATTTGCCCCCTTTCTCTATGTGAATTTTATCTTCACTTACCTCGGTGCAGCTGTTGACCCCCACATTTTTAATAAATAATAAGTTGTTTACCAAAGAATGACAGTGTTTCTAATCCAATAGAAACACTATGCTTCACAATTATCATAATATATTACTTTTGCGCTCTATACGGAATGAGTCACAGTACAGTAATAGGAATAGAGGTGAATAATATTAATGTCGCCGTTATTGTTTTGGACTGTTATGCGGAGCCGTTTGTGACTCGTGGTGTATGGGGGAGAGCGCTGGTGTCGTTAAACAGGAAGTGTAATGAGGCACGAAATCAATATGTACAATCTCCCAACAGCAGTACATCACTCCGGGGGCCTGGGTAATAAGGTGTCAGAAGTCATTCACACTAGTTTTAATCATGCGGACCTTGAAACCTCGCCCCTGCTTCCGAAGCAAGCAGCTGTAATCTTCTGCGGGACGCGGCCGCCGGCCCCCGGGCCACAGCCCTATGTGGGCGCGCCCACTGCACACCAGAACATGACCGAGTGCCAGTTTTGGGCCTGCTGTGTGGCTCAGGGTTCTGTGTCTGCGCGCGGGAGGCTGCTCGTTCAAATCCGAGACTTGACTGAGCGATTGCACTGTTGGGCCCTTGAGGAAGACGTGTAACCGCAGGGACTTCCTGACCCTGTTTCCGACCTCGGATAAAAGCAACTGCTAAGCAGTAAACAGTTAAAAAAGGTAATGTAAAAAAAAGTTTGGTGTGACTAAGTGTGTGGCCATATTATTTGTCCAACTGCAAAACAGGGGTGACTAGTTTGGTGGTTAATGGGAGTAGCTGCAGCAAATTAAGGTAAATGGAGGTACCCCCCCCCCCCCCCCCACACCCCCATTGCCCTGGCCCTTTGTCCCCTGCCTTGGCGGCAAACGGCAGTGGGAATGTGTGTGGAAAGCTTTTGCCCACCTGGCGGACCGGAGTCTTTGCGGTAATAAGTTGGGAATCCTGTCTGTCTTCTGATGGGGGTGTGGCCTAAATCTACACGCTTATGATTGGCTGTGGGTACAGGACCCGGCGTGGAGTTTTATGGGTTCCTTGGGAGGGTAACGAGGTACACTGCCAGCCAGGGACCCCGCTGATTAATGACACATGTCAGGGGCTTGTGTCTCGCTCTGCAGGTGAGGATAAGTATTTAGGTCAAATGGTGTGAAACGCTTCGAGGGTCCAAATGCATTTATCTGTAAGCGATCCACGTCCCATGTAGACTTAGCTGAAGGTGTATCTCATGTATGGCGAGTTGATGGCAAGTTTAAGTAAAAGACTGTGCCAATGTTGATGCTATTTACCAATTTGTGCGTGGAAACACTTACGCTGCCAGCCCAGTTAAGGCATTGCAGTTGGACCACTGAATGGTTTCAGGTGACTTTCTATAGGAGTGAGACTCGTTCACCTCTTATGAAGAGATCAAGATAAATCTTCAGTTTCTGGGTATATTTACCAGTTCCACCTGGGGAATCCACTACTTTACCGCTGCAATGACTCGCTTTAAAGGGACCGTAACTCTTTATAGATATTCCACGGATTCGCCACAGAGACGGATAGGAGGAAACCGTTGCCGAGCAACCGCGTGGGCAATGATGGGAATAAGGAGTAAAGTGAGGCTTGAATCATTGAGCGAGCATAACTTCAAGGTTTGGGGAATTTCTTCGTAGAAGGGGTGAAAAAACGCTGTTTTGGCAGTAGTAAGTGAGAAAAAGCACCCCTACAGGCAGGTGATGCATAATCACGCCAGGCTGCATATACATATACATGTGCTCTGCTTCAGGGCCCTGGGCTTCAGGGACGGGTCGATGCAGACAGTCTGTCACATGACTCTGCCCCCATGCCTCTCCAAAAGAGGTCAGTAGTATGGTGCAGAAGATGAAGCAGCCTCATTACACAGCCAGCTATCTGACGAGAAAAATATTCAGCTGGCTGAATTATTCACGCGCGCGTTTCAGAGCCGGCGCGCTTACGAGCGCCTCTGAGCCGTTCCCCCTCCCTGGGCGTATATTCCCGCATGACCTGCGAGCACACAAGTCCCATGATGACATCACCACCTCTCTGTCGCCGTGTCACAGCCAGGTACAGACGCCTGTCCTCTCCCCTGTCAGTGTGGCCCAGTTGTCCCTCAGGCTGCTTTGTGAATGCGCACGGCCCAGAGCAACAAATAAAACTGACTCCTTTCCTCCTTCCATGCAGAAAAACACAAATAAGTAAATAATTGACTGTCCTTGTTGAATTAACTGCAACAGCTGCTTAAGACTGTAATTTGAGCCTAGTAAACATTTAGTGTGTGTTAATTAGGACTACAAGTGTACCCAACGCATGCTTTTAAAATGGTGCTTTAAGGCAGGTAGACCCATGTACATACATGTACCACCGAAACAGTTACTCATAGCTAGTAAACTAAAGGGTTTCGTGTTTTTATTTTAATTACCAATGAAGCTAATTAAGTCATGCAAAATTTCTTAAGGCTGCACAATTCCTTGCCCCTGTGACATATCCCTCAGCTCTTAGGCGTATTTTATTGACGCGAATTCAAAAAATTTCAGGGGTACCCCGAAACATGCGGGGTGCCTCAAAACCGCATCTTCTAACAGCTGAGCGATACGTCACAGGGGGAAGGAATTTTGCATGACAGCTGTCACATTTTAATGGAAGCATCACCACAAGGTCTGTTTTTCACTATTTGCTAGTTTTCAGTAGAGTATCTCCACAGGGTATGGTAGGAGTGGTGCGGTTCTGTGGGCGTTCCTCTGGAGCCTGGGGTTCCAGTCCTCGCCCCCGGTGTGTGTGGACTTTGCATGTCCTCTCCTCCTGCTTCCTCTGAGTGCTCTGGTTTCCTCTCTCAGTCCAAAGTCATGCATTTAGGCCAAACGGCATCTCTAACTTGCCCATAGTGGTAGTTCACATGTATGGATGTGTACATGTATGTGCCCAGTGGTGGGCTGACATCCCATCCAGCCCCCCACCCACGAGCAGAGACCCCCCTACTGACCAGAATAAGCGGTTGTCTGACAGTTGTTAGATATGGGAAATTGTGGCGACACATACTACCAGATGGGTAATTTCCTTATTTCCCTGCTCCGCGCCGCCGCGGCCAGAGCCGGCGGTCTGCCCTTATTTCCCTGCTCCGCGCCGCCGCGGCCAGAGCCGGCGGTCTGCCCTTATTTCCCTGCTCCGCGCCGCCGCGGCCAGAGCCGGCGGTCTGGTTTCCCGCCAGGGTGTCAAGCCGCGCCTTTTTAAGACTTACCGTGTCGCCTGCGGTCACGTTTCTGGGCCGGATGCCGGTAACAATGGTCTTTCTTGTGCTGGGCGTAGCTTCCCGAAGGCACTATTATTTCTGAATTTATGATCTCCTCTTTGGCAAACTTTCTGTTCATTAAGGACCTACGGAATTAATTTTCTTCATGCGCAGACCTTAAAATATGCAAGTTAACTGCACAGTGCTGCCGTAGACTCTGTAAAGATGACTTATGCGGGTCCGTGTCAGAGGCTAACCTGCTAATCTGTCTCGCTGAGGAGTGCAACCCCCATGACTACCCCCGGCTCTTGTCTTCCCAAGCAGGGGCACTCTGGGAGTCTAGGCATGTCAACTGAACCTACCGTGCTCAATCAAATTACTGGTCCAAGGATCGGTGGGTGAATCACGCCGTTGCGGTACCGCAGTGGGGAATCGAGGAGTGAAGTGGCAGGGGTGCAATAAGCCAGTGTGCAGTGCGGCCAGTTGTGAAGGAGAGGAGGCACTGTGGGGCAGCCCCACGCAATAAGCCAGTGTGCAGTGCTGGCCAGCTGTGAAGGAGAGGAGGCACTGTGGGGCAGCCCCACGCAATAAGCCAGTGTGCAGTGCTGGCCGGCTGTGAAGGAGAGGAGGCACTGTGGGGCAGCCGCACGCAATAAGCCAGTGTGCAGTGCTGGCCGGCTGTGAAGGAGAGGAGGCACTGTGGGTCAGCCCCACCAAGCTCAGCTGCCTGGTATTCTCCAGCTAAGGCTGAATCCAGGTCATGATCATCCTCCTGTTGCTGGCCTTTTTTTGATGAATGGAGCTGACAGCAGCTCTCCTCCTCCACCCCCAACCTGTTCTCTCAATCCCCCTTTTACAGAAAGGCTCTGGAGATCAGGCTGTAACAGGCACAACCCAACCCAGTCTAATCAAGGGCAACTCTGAGAGCATTTCAAAGCCAGCAGGAAGTGAGGGGCTTAAGAACACAAAATTATTTACTAGTGCCGGCTAATGAGGCCTTGCAGAAGTGCAAAGGCAGGTGTCTCCCCAGATAAAGGGCTTAATTACCCAGGTTGTGGCCTCTGACAGTTCAGCCCACTCTGGCTAGGCGGTTGCTTGTCTCTTGAAGTTGTTGACATGCTACCTGCTCCGCACACTGGGGAAGTCAATCTAACTCCCCGGCCAAACGTACTCTGAGATTGCCTTCGGTTTCCTCCTTCCTTCCATCTTGTATTTTGTCAGAATTGCTCGGTCATTAGCAGAAATTGCCTCCGATGATGAACCATAAACCCCCGTTGGACTGGCTAGGAGCGGAAACAGAATGTGCTTCTGGCGACCTGAAGAACGGACTGTCAGAACCTCGGAAGTCAGAACTGCGGATGACGGATTCCAGCAATTACAGAAGATAGGCCCAACAGCCAATCAGGAAGCTCCGGAGATTTTCCCTCCAGTTTCAGAAGTTTGTTACTCTCCTCACCGACAGCTGTGCTCCATCACCTCGTTTAGACAGATGGGGGATTAATTTAGGAGCATTTCTTTTGTTAATGGATCATTTCCAAATTATATACATTAGCATATTTTATTATGTATAATGTATAATTCTGCATAAATATAAAAAAAAACAGTTTTTCTGAAGGTTACGTTGTTTAATAAATAGCTGAACGCACCGATGTTTTGTCTGTCTTAAAGGCGACGTGTCTGAACTGTTCAGATAACACAAGGCGAGACGATAGTACACTTTGTATGTCTGTCCACCATTAATTGTCAGTGTTTCTTTTTTTCCTAAATCAGGACTATCATTCATTCCTGGGGGGGGGCAGAAAGAAACGGCCACACTCCATTAGCTTCCCCTGTGTGTATTTGTCTTGTCGGCTAACCGTGGCGCGTAGCATTTACGCTTGCGGAGAGGCTCGGTTCGTAATTTTCCACACTTATCAGTAATTTCCATTATCGGTATCAAGCACGCAAGGCAGGGCACGATGGAATAAAGCAAATTCGATATGGGCGGCGGGTAATCCATCTCTGCTTCATTTCTTTGTCATTAATTTCATTGTTTTTGTTTGCGAGGAAATGAAACCAGTTGTCGTCGTGGCGACACGTTGTCGTAGAAGCCAGCGATATAATCCGGTGGGTGTCCGTTTCGATAAAGGGCCATCGGCTGAGGTTTAATCTGCCTCAGTGCAAAGTCCGGATGCTATAGTCTCTGTGAAAGTCCTCACCTCACAGTGCCATTACCACGATGGCTTATTATACTGTATATTATAAAGGACGGAGTAATGTGAGAAAATACGGAAAAATATCGCCAACATAACTCCAGCAGGTTAGGATACGTGTGAGAGATAACACTTTCTCCCCAGAAACTGTGACTTTACTAAAAATATCTTGCCTATGTATTTATTACTATGCACTGTTTGTGAGGGCGGGAGATCACCGATCGTACTGGCATTTAAAGAAATCGATCATATTGTCTTTGTTACAGTGCAACTAGATTATCGTGAAGTGCAGAACCTTTGACCCTTTTTAAAGAAAGCTGAAGAAAATCTTTAAAGTAATATTGTCAGTAAACTATGCTCCGTTATTCTGCATGAAGTCAGCAGGAAATTGCTAATCTTGATGGGCATGTGAACACCGACAGAAGGGGTCTGTGATTTGTGTAATTTTGGTCAGAATGCCAGGAGTCTCGTTTATCAGTCGTGTGAACGGTTTCCATTTCTCCAACTTGTTCTCCTCTTGTGCTATTCGATGTGTGTTAATGCAGAAGTTAAAAGCCCATAACTGGTTCATTATTTAAATTGCCGTGCACGCACAGTCACATTTAGAATGCGTGCAATTTCAGCATTCACTGCATACGGCTGTGCGTATGCACGAGACGTCATTTTGTCTGCGTGTACCGGTGGTTTGTACACACACAGACCTTGTCCACACAAAACATAGCTTTTTCTATGTGTTTTGGCCTTTCGTCCAACCTCAAATGGCATTTTAGGTCACTGAAAACTGAGCTTTCCGTCCAGGGTGAAGATTTTCAAACGCTCCGTTTTCAGTCTCAAAGTGTAGACGAGTTTTCGAAATGCCAGACGTATGTGCTGCTATCTACTTTGTTTGACGTCAGATTGCGCGCCATTGACTGTTGACATTACTTGTTTCAGCCTAGCAGAACTGGTAATAAGGCTTCTGATTGGCTAAAATGGCTTCATGGTTAGAATTATATTACGACCTGTTGGTTTGGCTCTTGATGCGTTTTAGTGTTTTCTTCTGGATGGAGGATCTTTTTTAATAACGGAGGAGGAAATCACCGTTTTTAAAAACACCCATGTATGTGTGGACAAAGCTTTAGGATTTATTCTGCGCACACTTTCCCAGGATAACTGTGTCTTAACTAACAAGCAGGAAAGTTTAATTAAATTTCCAAACTGACAAAATCACAAATACTCAGGATATACAGCATGGGTCTCAAACTCCAGTCCTGGAGGGCCGGTGTCCAGAAATCCTAGACTGTCAAAGAAAATGTTGAACTCAACTAATTCACTCAACTAATCAACTTAATTACTTATTAATAAATCAATGACATATTGATTAGTCATAGGAGGTGTGCTAGTGGTCAAGTCAACAAATACATTGGTGTTTCAGATGCTTTGTATAAATGCTGGGTTGATTTTAGCAGAGGTTTTGAAACATCTGATGAACGCATTATGACAGCCATAAAAAATACTTTTAATCGACATAAAGATGGCTTAAATATAATCTTCTTTGAGAGGTGAAGATTTTTGCATGTTTCCTTACATCAGTGTAATTTTTTTTTTATTTAAACGCTTTCGAATGTAAAGTCTCACTCAGTTAAAAGCTGGAGGACGTTAATGAACAGGTTCAGAGGCAGGGGGAAGTCTGGATGGTGCAGAGGTTTTGCTGGAATTGCTAAAGTTCAGGTTGGCCCATACCCTCGAGCATTTATGGCTCATCACGGCGGCATCCATCTTCTAATATGCTATTAACATGATGGTTAACCCCATTCCACAATTAAGGGAACTATTCTGATGTTTAAACGAGCAATTATGGCAGATTAAAGTCCTGCAGAATCAGCCACATGCTAATCGGGGGGAGAGTTATGGCTGACGCGCTGTTTCGATGGCAATCTCTATAGAGTAAAATGAAATTATAAATACATCCCTGCCTTGATAAAACATCTGTTTGAGCCGTGCAAGTCAGTCGCTTTGGATTCACTGTGGGTAAAATGGGCTTAAACCCTGTTTGATACGTTCTATACCCAAAAAGAGATGAAAGCGCATTGTTCGCTTTTATGGCGGTTTGGCAAACAGAAAGTAATGAAATATGAAATGCCTTTAATTGCAATTTAAAGATTAATTTGCCGTTTAATCAACATTAATGGCATTCTCTCTCTAAATGTATTTGTTTGATTTATCTTGTTCATAATGCCATGACACAGGGACCTAAATGCTGAGAAATAATAATAATAATAATAATAACTACAGAAATATTGATTCTGATTTTCCATTTTTAACTGTCCCTCATTATTACAGTAGAGTGTAGTGTCTTGATGGCTTGAATCAACAGAATATTAGTGGCAAGGTTTGTCCTTAGTTTTGTAATTGCTTGATGTGTTTTCGTTTATTAAATCAGGATTCTCCATCCATCCATCCATTTGCCAACCCGCTTATCCGGTCAGGGTCGCGGGGGGTCCGGAGCCTATCCCGGAAGCTACGGGCACGAGGCGGGGAACAA
>JAODKL010000034.1:6471310-6487958 GCA_026780765.1 Petrocephalus schoutedeni
CGAGGTGACAGGGGACTTGGTGAGCGGTGGGACACGGAGGTGACAGGGGACTTGGTGAGCGGTGGGACACGGAGGTGACAGGGGGCTTGGTGAGTGGTGGGACACGGAGGTGACAGGGGGCTTGGTGAGCGGTGGGACACGGAGGTGACAGGGGGCTTGGTGAGCAGTGGGACACGGAGGTGACACAGGGCTTGGTGAGCAGTGGGACACAGAGGTGACACGGGATTCTGTGCGGGGTGAGATACAGGCCTCCATGGGAATAATGAGAAGCATTATTCCCTGATGTTACCTGATTACGTGATTCACAGCAGCCCAGGATCTGTTCTGTTTCCACACTTACCAGTCCTCCATAATTTATGGACCGAATGCAGCTCAGCCAATGGAGAGTGCGGCTTGTTTCACGACCCATGAAGCTTCTGTATTATATAAACTGCCTGTGTAAAGTTTCACTTTGCTAAATAAAAGCAGACAGGAGAACTTTCAGATCATTTCTCGCGGTCTTCCGGCCATAAATCATTTGCTGTGTCCGGCAGCCTTCCTACAGCATTCCTCCTCCCTGTAAACTTCCCCGGCGCCTTGCGGCTGTGCCCGACATACTAATTCGCCGCGTGGTACAAGCGGACGCGGCGTGCGAGGCCGCGCTGGGAACGTCACCTGTCCCCCGGCAGAATCTCTCGCCGTCTCGCACTGAAGAGTCTATTTGGCGTCGCAGGAGGAAGCGGGGTCTGCGCAGCTGTTGCAGGTAGCGCCCAAAGTGCTTTCAATGGGCAAATAAGGGAAGGGTTAGAGGCAGAGTGCATGCAGGGGATGGAATATTAATAGGGCCGCCAGGTGGCCGACCGGGGCTTGTGCTAATTGGATGTTTGCGAGTTTGCATCCGCTGTTTTGTGGTGTTCCTCGCTGTCCTTTTTGTGCTTACCCAAACTTCTATCATAATTAGCCACGCCCCCGTCCCCCTATCATATGTGCATATGAGCCACGCCCCCGTGCTTAACTCCGCCCTTTCTCAGCTATCTGCGGGATACGGCCTAAGAATTCTGGAAAGCATGTCCCTCAAGCTGTGGCTTACACTAATGCCTAGCATGGTGCGCTTGTAAGGGACGGGGGGAACAGAGGGAGACAGCCATCTGTATTTACTCACTACTGCGTGCCACTAGATAATATACTCACCACGTTCAAATTCCATCCTGCATATCCATATACTATGGATCCTCATTGGGTATAGGCTCTCCGTGCTGGCCGTCCTGGGGCATTGTGCTCATAAGCATCGTCACATGACCCTGTCACATGGTGGGTTCCTTCCCAGATTGGGCTTATTCTCATAAACTCCATCAGCCTGACGCAAAGCCCAGTTTGCCCCCCCCCCCATGAGCTTTGGTGCTGAGCTGCAACCGAAGAAGGGTATGGAGCCCGCTTCTCATCCTGCGTGGGTCTGAAGCACTTCTCTGAGCCTCTTATAGGAACGGTACTGCATGTGAGTCATGTGGCTTATTGGCTAGCATAGTGGCTAAGGGCGCTCATCTCTATACAGATGGTCACTGGTTCTAATTCCAGAAGGGATGCTTCCGTTCTGCTTCAAGCTGGATGGAACTTTCTGCAGTGGAATTGCAAGCCGTCCCGAACGGGGTACGTAAAAGCGTGATGAACCTGCCCCCATAAGCAAACACACTGTCTTTGTTGGTGTTACCATGCTGTTGGCTAATTCTGGCTACATCTGAAGCTTCTCACGCTGGGGGAGAAGTAGAGAACCAGAAAGGAATGCTTGAAGTGAAAGGTGCACAAATATTGTTCAGAAGCCTCAAAAGTCTCCGGTTAAATCCCTAAATTTTGTGGTGGCTGTTGGCCTGAACAGGGAAACAACACCAATGGGACTACTCCAATTTCACTCCCGGCCGATGCACAGAGGTTGTACAAGGACCAGGGACAAGTCGATGGAATACCTAAGACATTTAAAGAGATAGACTTTGCATCAAAGGATCCCCTAATGTCAGCCATAAAACCCAAACATGCTTTTGTTGCTTACAAAGGCTTCGACTCTTTCAAAAAATCCATTACCCTCCACTCTCTCAGAACACGGGAATATTTCGTGTGGTTAAAAATATGTCAAAAAATCGATGCATCAGCAGTAACTCCTGGATCATTTAAAATATTTTCTTTATGATACACATGTGATATAACGTTTTAAAGAAATTACCCTGTAACCTATATAATAAAGATTGATAACAACCCTCACATAGCACATGCATAAAAGCTTTACATGTTAATCCTGTAATAGTAATAGTATTAGGTCTGACCTTAAACATATAAAATATATAAATGATATAAATTATATATATATGTACAATTGTTTAGCGTATATGCAAAGATAAGAGCAGAAACTCTGCCCAGCAGCGGCCGTGAGGTTTGGCGTTATTACGCATTGAGATGTGGTGTTTTACGGAACGAAGGGCGCGTAGCTGAATGCAGAGTCGTGTCACGGACTCTCACCGCACCTGCCGTTGGGAGATGAGCGCCGCTGGATTCGGACGCGTGAATTCTGGAGCGATATTACACCAATTAATATGCAAATAAGAGGGATGTGATAATAACCTCGGAATTAAGGAGCACAAATTTAGCAGATTTGCTAAATTAGCTTGTTATCGCCGTCTCCATTCAGCACTGGGAAAATAAAGAAATACCCGTTTTAATGGTTAAAATGTATTAATTACAAAATTATCTCGATGGTGGAACTTGTCGCACTTATGTAAGTTTTTTTTTGGGATAAAGTTGAAGCTCTGTAGTTGCCTTGAGCCTAACCCCCCATCCCCCCTGGGGAATGCGCAGGTGCGGCTCTATAGCTAGCTGGGCGGGCCAGTGGTCAGGACCCGCCCACCCGTGATGGCTACTCAGCGGCGCCCTCTGCTGCCAGTGGGTCACAGCCTCTTCTCCCCTTCCTGGCCCCACTGCTACATAGATTCTGATGCGTATTGTTACTCAAAATCTGCATGGTTTTTGCTCTGGATTGACTGAAGTACTTCAACGATTCCACTGCGTGTTATTGGTCAGAATCTTCGCAGTCTTTCCTCTGGATTGGCTGAAGTAACTGATTCCGTGGCATATAATTGGTCAGAATCGGCACAGTCTGTCCTTTACATTGGCTGAAGTTCTTCAAGGATTCCTGCGCATGCATCTTATTCGGCAGAATCTGCATGGTCTTCCCTCTAGATTAGCGGAAGTAACGCAAGGATTCCGATGTATATAATTGGTCAGAATCTGCTTGCTCTCTTCAGTTGATTGGTTGAAGGTGGAAGGTACTATACAAACCATCAAAGATGCTACAGGCTTGGCAGAATCTACAATTTTTTTTATCCCGCTGGAATATTAGTGGCAGGGGCCATGTCTGTTGGGAGAGTGAGCCGTCATTGCAGTTACACGGTCCCATATGTGTGAAGACAGCATATTTATTTGGCAGCCAGTCCATCACGCTGAGGGCGAGATGGCAGCAGCGCCCCCTGGATGTTGGGGCTGGGATGAACAGCAGTGGGGTCACTACGGCTTAGCCTCAAACATCTGGGCTGGGGCCAGAGAGCTGAAAACAGAAACACAATGATATCGAGCAGCAGATGACTCCCGGAATATGCACGTGTTGGAGGAGGTTGGGGCAGGTCTCGTGTGGGTAGGACAGGTGATCACAGGTTTTTACCGTCACACATTTATCGATACTTTAATTCAAAGCAAAAGTAGAGGAGCAGTAGAGGAAATGGTCGCAGTTTAACCCTTTTCCCGTGATAATTTCCCCATGTGAAATTTGCCTACAATTTAATGATGCTCTGGGGTCAGATTGACCCCAAACACGGGATAGGGGTTAATTACTGCCTTTGCCGACCTTTGCATTGTCAGCACAGTGCTGCAGACGTACCTGTTGAGCTAGAGGAGCTCGTGCCCAGTTTGACGTCTTGCTTTGTGTGCCTGATTCTCATTCTCAGTGTGTGTGTGTAAAACCGAGGCTTTCAGGAGAGACACTTGTTCCGAGACCTGTGACGTCAGTATGGCCCCTCTTGGCTTCTGTCGCGTTTTTACGTGTCTTACGTTCTCCCTCTGCAAGTTAGCATGTGACCTTCAGTCTCTGCTGTAATCGGACCGTTCCCAAATGCTCAGGGCCCCTTCAGAAGTCACGCATAGCTAACCTGCACGTCATATACGATATTTAAGGCGTCTTTAAAAAAAAAAAAAAAAAAACCTAATAACCAGAGTGGAGCACAGCCTGCCTGCATGAATGAGTGGCTCACCCACGCGCATTGATTACATTCCTCGCGGTACGGAGCAGTCCTGCATGACAAACACATCGTTCTTATGCGCAGGTAATTAAATAAAAATGGGCTTTATGGGGGCCATTATTACTCATGTTCCTGCTGCCATATGGGGCCGGGCAGGTGATGTCATAGCACGACGCACCTCCTTACACGCCAGCGGTGAATCAGGCATAAAGCGGGCTGCTTGGGGGGGGGGGAGGGGGAGCATCAGGTGCTGTCAGTGCATGTCTGGCATGATTTATGACCCCCACGTTCCCCAGGTGACGCCGCATGCTAGCCGTCCTCGTTCGACTAAATAACAGCGACCGAGGGTGACCCGAGATCCCCCGAGGGCAGGGTGGGCAGAAAACTCTGCCGACTGGAAGGCAGGGATGTTTAAGGGAGCCTTGGCAGAAATCAGCAGTTCTCTGCCTAGTCTTTGTTCACTTTGTTCCCAGAAAATGTGTCTTAGTTAATTAATTTGCATATGTGATGGACCTTGTCCAATCCAGGGTGTCCCCTCACCGTGCCAGATTAATAGGGACGGAAGAAGGATGGCCACACCGAGGCTTTGCTCGTATCCCGTTGGTGGGCACTTCCTGTGTCCCGCGCTAGCCGGCATTGTTAAGGCGGGTGCTTCCTTCACACCTGGACGGTCCGCTCTCCTGGAATCACAAGGCAGAACTGAGCCGGATCAGACGGCAAACTGGGAAAACCCTGCTATCCTGCCGTAATTGTGTGCAGAAACTGGTGGGGATTTGGCTGAGTTTGGCCATGTTACCAGTCACACCACATTTGGGCTCATGTGAAAAGATGATCAAATAACATCTGTGTTTCAGGTCCTGCTGTGGCTTACGGTTGAGCTGGACACTGCCCACATCTGTATTATTTGTGGACCAGGTGTCCTGTGGTGGTGGAACAAATGTATGTTATCCGGGCCTGAATAATTAGCTGAGGATCTGGCTCTGTTGGTTTGTCAGGCACCTGCAGGTCACTGGTTGACAACAGTTGGCATCTTGCACAGACAGCACAGAAGTGAGTGGCTTGAACCAGCACTTTCCAGCAGACCTCCCATAATGCACTGCAAACGAGTGAATATACAAACACGAAAAGGAAATTCATTACTTTAAAATGTCACGCTTTTATTAAGGTTTAATTATGCATGATCTGCATGATTTCTGCACGTTTTTGCATTTTTTTTTGTAAAGTAGCAAAAAAGCGCTCTGCACTAGTTATCCATTTACTAATTCTCCATGTTGGATGTATTAAAGCAATTAGTTAAGGTTTACAGGAAATATGGCAGTTCACATGTAACATATGGAAATGGACATGACTGCTTTTGTTGGGATCTGATCATTTAGTAATTTGGGAGTGAAAGCCAGTCAGCACAGAAGCTGAAATACATGTCGTTAATTTGGTTTCCTTTATGTGAGACTGTTCAGCGGTTTCTGTGACATGACGTCTGCTCCGGTAAATACTAAAATCTGGAATACCAGGGAGACACCCAGTACTCCTTAAAGGGACGGGCAGCGTTTGTTACCAGAGGTCCAGTGGTCTTTTGGGTTTGATTTTGTCCACCAGAGTTCTTCCTGAAATTTAAAGGGGTGTACATTGTCAGTGAGGCCTCACCAGAACCATGCTTCAGCTTTTAGTTAAATTTTTAAATACTGTATAGCAGTTATATAGTCAACCTAATCATAGGTGGAAGAATTTGGAGCTGAGGAATTTAGATTTTCGCGGTGCGCGTCCCGCACCCTCTCTCCACGTGCGTAACGCGGTGCGCGTCACGCACCCTCTCACCACGTGCGTTACGCGGTGCGCGTCCCGCACCCTCTCCCCACGTGCGTTACGCGGTGCGCGTCCCGCACCCTCTCTCCACGGCGTGCTGCCAGCAGAGGTATTTATGTGCCCGCGCTGCCAGGTCCCGTCGATCCATCCCGTGCGGCGAAGCCTTCGATAATTAAATCACCATTTCGCTGTCTTGCATCAGGGGCCCCGTACGCCGGCCGGGCTGCCCCCCCTCTGACTGACGTCCTGAGTGCCCCACACCTCCGTGTTGAGAGTGTCGGGTTCGAATTAGGCCCATTGACGCATGATAAGCCCGGAGTAATCGATAAGCATAAGGTCATCTCTGTCTCCTCTGCTGCTAGGAAAGCAATTAAAATGACCCATGAGCAGACAGCTTTACAGTCGGGCTCATGGTGTATCGGCAGGTTTGCGTGTAAATAAAGGTCGCTGTGCATCAGCAGGGCTGGACTGGCCATATGGCAAACTGGGCATTATCCTCGGAAGCCCCCCCCCCCCACCAGTCAGGAACATCTATTGCTGGGAACTCCCATCACGTTCGTTAAAAGTTATGGTAGGGAATCCCCTCCCCATCAGTAAAGTTTCCTGTTGGGGACCCCAAAGTCCGGGGCCGATTTATATCCCATTTTAGTCCTGGGTATCGAAGTGGACATTGATCACGATAATGGGCTTCCCTATCTTAACGCATCCGGGCTCCGAGCCCCGCCCTCTCTTTTAGAAGTCCCTCTGCCAGGCGCCATGGACTGCTGGAGGACTGCGGCGGTAAAATGGGCCGCCTGGGGCATAGGGCAACCGCCCAAGGGAAGCTGTGTCCCACATTGTCACCGCAGATGCGTCACGGGCCGGCCGGCGGTGACTGACAGCGGTGCATCCTGTTCCGCAGTGCGGAGAGCCTCCCGTGAAATCGAGCTTTACCCTAACGACACCAGAACTACAAATTATTAATGAATGAATTTAATAAAGCCGCTCTTACCCGTTGGTGCATGTGGCCTCCCTGCAGGTAGCTCAGAAATATGCGCTTAATTCCTTAACATTTATAAGCATTACTACTAAGGTAGCTATAACATAACGATGCATTAATGATGTAATTATACTTAGCAAAATGTAACTCCAGTTTTGAATGCCGCGTGTTTAATGATGCCGGTATTAGCGGCCAGGATAAGGTAAGATAAGATAAAGTTCTGTTCCGTTGGTCCCTGAGGTTGGGGAGGGGACCAGCTCCACTCGAGCCCTATCTGATATTCTTGAGTATAGTATAAGTATAGTATGAGTATAGTATAAGTATAGTATGAGTATAGTACGAGTATAGTATAAGTACAGTATGAGTATAGTATAAGTATAGTATGAGTATAGTATAAGTATAGTATGAGTATAGTATAAGTGCAGTATGAGTATAGAATAAGTATAGTATGAGTATAGTATGAGTACAGCATTGCACCTGGCATTTGAGGGAATTTTCTCTATCCATTTAGCCAGTAGACAGAAGCAGCCACTTCCAGACAGGGGCCTCTGCTTTCTCGCAGCCGGGCTTGTTCATGCACGCCGTGTTCTTGCCGGATAGCAGCCTCATTCCCGACTCCATTCCGCCTGCCGTTCCGAGGCTGTTTTCACCGCGGAAAGGAAAACCTCACGGTACATTTGGCTAATTCCGTCTGCAGACGCGTCTCGTGTTCAGACCGGTTGGCTCGCGAAGCTTAGCCTTCGGGCTATGATGCTCACGTTCACACCCAGGAGATGGAAAGAGCTGACGGAATGGTTGTCTTCTGTTTTTCCCTAATCGAGAACAAGAAAATGGATTCAGTGGTGTGAGGTTCTTAAACACTAAGGGGTGAAATGGCAGAACTTCGCACATGACTGTTTAATGTAATTATGGTAAATTTAATGATTAGGTATGGTTTAATACTGACCTTCTGCAGGTTTGGGCATGGATGGATGGATTGACAGATGACTGGATTATGGCTTAATGGACAGATGAATGGATGAATTTACAGACGGATGGACGGATGGATGGATGGATGAATTGACTGGATGGATGGGTTGGCAGGAGGCTGAGTGATGGATTTTTTGCCTGGTTTTCTGTGTTTCTGTTGAGGTCAGGCAGTGGACTGCAGTACAATGAAACGTTGACTTGTTGCCATGATCAGATTTGGTACTCGGCCTGCATTCTCATGCAGTCCCATGTGCCATGTCGTCATATGTGTCCTCATATGTGTCCCCGCGTGTGTACATACGGAAGCTATGGACGTCATCGGCCCTGTCGCTCTGGCTGCGAAAAGCCCATCAGCCTCGCTGCGAAGCCCGGCTAATTTCCAACACAAACCCCAACAATGGAAACAATTACATATCTCATTGTGCGTAATGCGCTTAATGAGCCTCGCTGATGAAGACAGATGTATAAGCGTGCGTTAATCCCGCGTATCCGCGCCCGATCGCGCTTGACGATGACGCGCGTGAGGGGACTGCGGCCCGCTCGCCTGGCGTGATCCTCTCGGTGGCCGTCAGTCACACCTCCGCGCCGTTCCGCAGCAGAGCGGGGGCTTCGACACCCCGCCTCCCTGCTCTCGCCAGCCCTGTTAATGCCTGTTACAGCCCTCGCTGGCGG
The DNA here is from genome assembly GCA_026780765.1 of Petrocephalus schoutedeni. Classification (NCBI taxonomy): domain Eukaryota; kingdom Metazoa; phylum Chordata; class Actinopteri; order Osteoglossiformes; family Mormyridae; genus Petrocephalus; species Petrocephalus schoutedeni. The sequence goes on from JAODKL010000034.1 coordinate 6,479,990, forward strand.
AAGAGCGCCACCATTCCACCCTCGAGTTGAGAATGAAGATGGAGAGTCAGATGTCACCCTAAAAAAACCATCTGCTTTTTCCCCCCTTGATATCAATAAGTGTCCATTACAGCATTAGCTGGTGGGGGTGACATTTTTGGGTTGGTATTACAGTTACGATGTTTTATATGTTGGTGTGCTCTTACGTTATGCTGTTTGATACTCTAAAACAGACTCATTGGCGGGAAGCATAGAACTATTATGAACTTTCAGATTTCTTTTTATTTAAATCCGGTAGATTTTGATATAGTCATAGGCCTGTCTCTCCTATGCCCCCCCCCAACTGACAGCCTCTGGATGGGCGCCTACTCACCCCCCCCTCCCCCTTCCCCCACGATGAACTGTGGAGGCCTTTACAAACTCAGCACACCCTGTGCCGGATTGAACACTAGAGGGGGTGGCGGCTAGGGGGCCCCCACTGTGCCAGCAAGTCAAGTTCCAGATGAATTTGTTACGCCTCTCTGCCTCTGCCTCGCGGATAAACCTCCCCTCCTCCCTAAAATGCAGTCGGACGTTGGCGACGCGCCCCCCCGCTTTGAGCCGGGCCCGTCGTCGTTAATGTCTCTGCTTGTAGCCTTCGCATGGCTCCCGGGAAATTGCGCCCGTAGGAGGCGTGGGGGTGGAACAGCGGCCAGGCTGTGAGGAAGGCAGCCTCAGCGCAGAGGGCTGGGCCTTCTGCTGTGACCGCTGTGTCTGTGTCTGCTGTGGCCTTCACAGCCATGGCCCAGAAGCACTTGGGACCTAACAGACACGATGGGCGTAACGGCGGGCCACGTCTGCTTGGTATTAAGAGTGCGAACAGGAAGCCGGAGTATTTATAGCGGAGGGCCTGCTGGAAGTCCGGGGCCGGCCGGCCGACCAGACACCCCCTCTGGAAGGCAGGGAGAAGCGGAAGTGTCAGCTGAAGGTAGCAGGGAGACGGCAGCTCCATCCAGCCCCCAGCAGGTCCAGCCTGAGGCGGCCCGACAGCTCTGCCCTGGGCCCGCGTCCCAAGACCGCGGACGTCCTAAATGGGCCCAGTTCTGGTAACCGAGAGCCACTACTCGCCTGGTGATGTGTAACCTGATGTGGCTGGGTGTTCAGCGCCCCCCGTGGCCGGTCGGGGTGTGTGTGCGGGCAGGCAGGAGTGGCCAGCCTGTGTCAGGGGGATGTGTTTACCAGCCCCCCGTGGTGTCTGTGCGAGGAGCTTCTCCAGGGCGGGTCACTGCACTGAAGGTTCATTAAAAATGCAAACACAAGCCTATTGCTTCCAAAATAGACTCTGACCTGGATAAAGACAGCGCCCTGCTAAATGGGGGGGGAGCGGCTGGCCTTGGGGAGCCCCCTGGCCAGAACCCCCCCCCACTGCCGGCTCTGGCTGGGCGTCCCACCACCCGCTGGGGTGTAGATCTGCATTTAACTGGCTGCATTTTATGTTTTTTAATGGATTTTAAGATCCTTAGTATAAAGAAGTTTTTTTTTAAACTGAGCATTTTACTGATATAACTAACACCCCCCCCCACACACACACACACACACACACCCCTCAATAGTCTCCGCACTTTGCTTAAGCGGGTGTGTGGTATGACCTACAGCGACAGACAGGGGGCATCAGGCGGTCAGCCCGAGTCACACTGACATCTTCACCGGGGACCTCAGCCATCAAGGACAGTTTGCTCAGGCAGCAGGAAGAATCCATCCCCAAGGGGCCGGGTGAGGGTGTGTCCTCGATTTCTAATCGCGAGACTCACGTAACATACCAGCAAATCGGCTCAGTTAAACCAGTAAACCGAAGAGCAACAGTAACAGTGAATTATGGGGTTGGACAGATTCTTAGGTGTATACATGAGTTCATCCTGGAGTTTTGGCACCATTATAGGAGCCGTTGGTGTGAGCTTCCTTAGGTAATGACGTCCCAGTTCTTGCTGAAGAACTTTCCGGAGTCCCACAAGTGACCCTGTTATGCTCCTTGGTACCGTTCCATGAATCCGTCACCTGTCTCCCTACCACTTAGGGGGCTTTTCCACTCTCATCCATTGGCATCCACCTCTCCAGTTCTCTGTTTTTGTAATGATCTCGTTCTGTTGGTTTTCTTTTTTTCTAAGAATAATAAAAGCCATTAGATGTTGCCCTTGGAATTTAACAAAGCTTTCGAGTTACATTTCCTATCTTTGCCCGGTTGTTGTTCCTGCTAAACGTCTCCCTAACCCTTATCATTCGAAGGTAAAACGCTATCGATTTCTTAGCAGCCGTACAGGTTGCTGACGCCATACCTATCGCCTCCAGTCGTCTTTCCCACCCCCCTTGGCTGCTCCCCATCTCCGTTGTTCCGGGGGGCCGTCTGCTGCCCCCCCCCCCCCCCCGCTGTTTGGTCAGTTTTTCTCTCACCCTCTCTCCCTTCTCCTGCAGTCAGGTCCCGCTGACTCTTTTAGACAACGACTGGAGATGAAATAAAGGATAATTGTGTTTTCCTGCTCGGCTGACCACAGGAACTCCACTCTTCCCCCCTAGGGGCCTCGCTCTGGGATGTCTCTCTTTTTTTACCCACAATGCAGAGCTACGGTGCTTTGGTGTATCCTAGGGCTTCTTCCGCTACTCTCTAATGTATGGCTGCATCGCCGACTCCCGTGCCGGGGAGTCCCTCTTTGCCCGGTCGGTCGGCTGACAGGAAAGGCCCTCACTGCCCTTACCTCGTGATTTATGAGGGAGCGGCCTGTCCGGCAAGGAAGCCGCTTTGCCCTGGTGCTTAATTGGGGAGCGACCATGTTGTCCAACATTCCGGCAGCCCTGCCGTGCAGGTGGCTGGAGCTCATCTGGGCCGGGAGACCGGGATTGACACTCGCCCCGGATGTGTGCCAGGCCGTTGCGCTGTCATCCCTACGACCATCATGGCTGACGAATCCCGGCCTGACGGAACCCAGTTCCTCGCTGGCCTGCTTGGGTGTAATAGCACCTGTTTGCCTGGCAGGGGCAGCACAATGAGAAAAAATGTAATTAAAAAAGTTCTGTGAAAAACTTAATTGGAACCTGAAATGAGACTGGTTAAGAATATCAGCCTTTTTCTACGTGCTTTTTTATAGAAAGTGATTAGCAGAGGTGGATAGTCCAGGTCCACAAAGTAAAATTCCCGACCAAGGTTTTGTTTCAACCAGCTAGTTGAGCACTCTGTGACTATGACTCTTTATGCTCAACTGGTTGGTTGAAACTAAGGGACTGAGGAAACTTGAAACTGAGGAAGAGATGGCTGCCATGAGGGAGAGACGGCTGCCAGATGAGGCAAACAGAACATCCGTAAGCAACACAAGCTAGTCAGTCTGAAGTAAAACCCATTACTTTAATGCTGCTCACTGCAGAATTAGCAGCTCACGCGTTCTGCGTGCTAACCAAGCTACAGCCTTAACAACTCATGTGGCAAAGTATGTAACTTTTCTCCAGTCTCAGGATTTGATCATTGTAATTGCAGTAGAAGGTGTATTGTTTTCGTGAAATGCCACCCAAAGCGTTGTGACGTGTCGTGCCTCCCCGTGACCCAGTCGGCTAATCCGCTGTGTTAACGTCAATATCGCCTGGCGCTGAAAACAAAGCAGGAATCGCGGCGGCCTGGTTTTCCGAAGGACTTTTCCACCAAGGGGCTTTAATGCTTCTGTGTGTTTTGTGTGAGATGTTCACGCTACAAGGGGAGCGTTTTGGACCCGGATTCGTCCAAGAAGGGTACAAATGAGGAGCAGTCCCACAGTCACTGGGCACTTTAACGAGGACTTTGGGATCTTTGCTTTTTCGTGAGCCGTGACTGGGTGGGGACCATCTTAATTAAGTCGTGGGGAGTGAAGAGAGCCGTCGTGGGAGGGTTTGAAACGAGCTGTCTCTGCGCATTGAGCTCACTGGTGACATGTGGGACAGCAGAGCTGGCTGTGTGTCCTCCCTGAGCTGCTGGGGAGTAGGAATCGCTGTGTGTCGCTGGGGTGTGTCTCTGACGGCCGCGCAAAGCCTCACAGCCCTGCTCTGTGAATGCAGTGCGTCCTCCCTGCAAAAGCAAGGAGTAAAGAGACTGGGGTGTTTCATTTGACTGCACTGTGCCCTACCCCCATAAATAGACCTTTGCCTTTATAATATTAAATTGTGCCCCACCATTATCATACCGTCTCCTGCGCCATTGGTTCTGCCTTTTTCATCTGAAACATGATGCTAGCAAAACTACCCAGTAGGCATTCAGGTGAGTCATTTTGCTCTGAAGCACAATCATATTTTTATCTGACTAAGTACTGATGTGCATATATTTAACATCGTTATAGATGTAGCATCTTGATTTGACAAACATACCAGTTCATCAATTACTGTTATTTACTTACTTAATTACCATACAACCTTAAATATAAATGCAGTCCTAACTGAATGAGACATTTTTCTGAATTGCGATCGGCCATTTTCCAGAGTGTCATTGACCTATAAGCAGTTAGGGTCTGACCAGAGACACCACAGAAGCCTGCTATTTGAGTGATTATAGGAGCCTATCAGTACAGCCTGATCTGTGATTCCCTCGCTGTGAAATATAACAAATACAGTTAAGGAACTTGAGCGACATTCAGCCTTGGCTGTGTGTGTGTGTGTTACTGTCTCAGTTGGTCTGCTCTGCTGACTCAAATGTCAGATGAGTTTATATAACGCAGCAGGATCCTAGACGTGGGATGACAGTGTTTCAAGGTGACCTGAATTCCACGGTCGTCGTGACAGCACTGGAAGAGGACAGTCATTAACATTCTATGGAAAGAAGCCGGTAAACTTACCATTCGAGATTAACCTCACATTAGGTAAACATCTACAGTAGCATGGATATGGCTTCAGCTTGCAGCCTAGAATCGATCTTTTATATTTTCATGTTGTGACGGGGAGGAACGACCCAAAATGCAGGCTGTCGGGGTGAAACCCCTCAAGGGGGTGTTTATTAAGGTAATAAGGGAAGCACAGGAACCAAAAACAATGGAGAGTATTCACAATGATCGGGCAGGGATCACAAGACTGAGACATACTTATATAGGGAGCTAATTAAGGAGCAACCACTAGGCAATGGTGATCAGTTAACAAGGGGGCTGGAACACGAGGCAAGACTTAACAGGGCTCAGGTGTGGCTAATTAGGAGTCACACCTGAGGGAAACGCAGGGAATAGACACGCAGGGCGAGGCTGGTCGTGACATATATTACTGTAGGTGAAGCCTGCAGGGAGCTGGTTTTGGCTGGGGGGGGGGTGAATCCCACTCAGAGCTGTGCAGTCCGTCACTGCCTGTTAGCACACACTGCACACGCTTTAAGAACCAATGGAAACATTAGCTGGATCTAAATAGGAAAAAAAACAGATATCTAAGTTTCGGATCACCTCCTCTTAACCGTAAGATACCGTCTCAGGACGTCTTGAAATTAAATGACTGTAAAACTGCAAACTATAAGGTCTCATTTAGCTGCTACTGCCACCCTCATGCCCTCTCAGACCACAGACCCTGCTGCACGGAATCACTAGCGATCGCCCTCGCCTAAATGCCAACGCAGTCCCTGATTGGAGGCATCTGCTCCAAATTACAATAAGAGTTCTTGTATCTGGCAATGTCGAGACTGAGGCACTGCAGTATAGTTAAATCTTCCAGTTAAATGTTACTCTTGGAAAACATTGAATTGTAGCACAGATTGTAAATACAGATCAATAATTATTGTACAATTAAGTCGGTCATTCAATACATTATGCAAATATTCTCACACATCACGATTGGTCTAGAATCTCTTAGACTCTAAGCTGAAGATGTCTTCATTGAAACACAACATTCATCTTTGAATACATTTTGAATTACTGAATAGCTGCACTTGTGCAACAGAAAGAAACACATATAAGCACATCCTTGTATATTTTCGAAGTCTGTACCCTATAAAAATCTGCACCCCGGGGTTTGCCTCGCCGCTTAATTCATTCCACGGCACTTTGTAGCCGTGATGCGGAAATGGTTTCACGCTGGCAGTTTCGGTGCGTTTGATTGAGACTCCTCTCTAACCATGCTTTCGCCCTGGGCTCTTTTGCATCCTGGCAGCACTTTTTAATTATAGCCAGGCTGATTTCACACGTTAAGAAGAAGGAGCCGTGCGATGCGATCGCTCAGGCTGCTTGGGAGCATACCAAATGCTCACACTTCTGGACGGTGTCCAGGAAATCTGGAGTGCGGCTCTTTTTATAGCACCCAAGGACAAACGGCATGGCGGCTTGACGGATCTGGTTATTCGCCGTTGCACCTGTTTTTCAGTAAAGTCGGAATCTTATCTGTTTATTGGCCATCTGTGCCCGGTTTATCTACCGGAATAATAGGTAGTCGGTTCTCGCACCGTCGCTTAGACCTGGAGGTTACAGGCTGCTGGAGGGTTCAGGGGCATCACACAGGATCAGAGACATGACCATCAGCCATGAGCAGCGATGGCCCCACTCATCCCCGCCTCCAGCCAGAAACCGACCTATCCCGAAAAAGACTCCGCAAGCTGCCCAATCAACAATGGCGGATGATTTGCATAACTTCTACATTGTTCCCAGAAGCACAAAATCTGACTTGACTGATTTGACTGACACGGTGGTGTCATAATGATGACGTGCTGTCATCCGTGAATAGAACCGCTGATGTCACCTATCATTTGGTGACTGCCACGAATAATAGAGAGGAAAAAAAAATTGCCAATCAATATACACTTGATTTTTTTGTATATAATTTTCTGCTAGTCACTGCCACTGTCACCGCGTTCACAAGAAAAGAAACTGCTTGAATTTTTAAAATGCTGAAAATGGTTACAACAGCTCAAATCACACGCCAGCCACAGCAAGGCATTGTTCTCAGTGAGACTTAACGTGTATTTACATGTGTGTATGTGTGTGTGGGTACGCAGGGATTGCTTTACTTGTGAGGACCACTAGTATACAAACCGTCAAAAAACATGACTAGTGAGGTAATTTTCTGGTCCTCACTACTTCATTTTATAAAAATCTGTGAATGCAATCAGAAGAAAAAAAAAAACATTAAAAAGTCTCGTATTTTCTTCAATTACTTATGGTTAAGGTTCGGGCTGGGTAGGGGTTAAGGGTGTTATGATTGGGATTAGGGTATTTCCTATAGAAATGAATGGACGGACCCCATTTAGATGTTTGCGGAGGTCTGTGCGTGTGTGTGTGTGTGTGTGTGTGTGCCTGCCCTGAAATAGAATGCACAGGAGCCTGTCCTGGATCAGTGGCTGCAAGCTGGATGGAGATTTGGACCTACTGAAAGTGCACAGCAGCTTCTGTGTTAGCATTTGCGAAGTTGGAAGTTCCCCTGGAGAGGACTTTCTTACTTAGGAATGTTTAACGGCCAGGAAAGCTGCAGATGGATGCATGAGAGAAATCACGCCGTGGAGTGTGATTGTAAAGTGCAGCGTGGCGGTGCGAGATAGGCCACGGGGCAGCACTAATGCAGCTAATTAATGGTCACTGAGTCAGGCCTGCTCCTAGCTAACATAATTTAACGTGCAGCTTCACAGTCTCTAATGCTTGGTCACGAGGTTCTGTGCCTGGCCTTCTTGATATATTCATGGAACATCTGTCTTTTTATTTATTCATCTTCCATAACCGCTTATCCAGTACTGCAGTGTTTCCTGATCCGGTCCTCGGGGACTGACAGCCGGTCCACATTTTTCTCCCTCCCAGCTTCCTGCCAGACAGTCCACATTTCGCTCCCTGCATGCTCCCTGCCAGAAAGTCCACATTTCGCTCCCTCCCAGCTTCCTGCCAGACAGTCCACATCTCGCTCCCTGCATGCTCCCTGCCAGAAAGTCCACATTTCGCTCCCTCCCAGCTTCCTGCCAGACAGTCCACATCTCGCTCCCTGCATGCTCCCTGCCAGAAAGTCCACATTTCGCTCCCTCCCAGCTTCCTGCCAGACAGTCCACATCTCG
>JAODKL010000034.1:6547020-6559199 GCA_026780765.1 Petrocephalus schoutedeni
AACAGAAGATGTGTGAGCCAACATGCATTATTTAGAAACCAGTCAATAAAAAAGAATAACTTTAATGCACTGAGCCAACTATACATGCCATTGTCATGATCCCTGTCTATGCCACAGAATAAACGGGGGCCTCGCTCAAGTCACCTACACTAAATGTGTTTTTACTGTTTACCCAAACAGAGTGAGTAAAGCTGCAAGTCTAGCATCCTGGGAATACCTGACTATTTCCATTTAATTGGGACGCCATCACGGAGCTGCTCCATGGTGGGGAATTATCGGATGCCATCACGTAGCTGTTCCATGGTGGGGAATTATGCGCCAGCGTTATTTTCAGCATCACTGGCTCTCAATTTGCTCTTGATACAGGGAAGTATAAAAATTGGCCAAAATAGCAGATTTACAGGGCTTTGATATGCTTATTTATATGCTTTTTTGGGGGCTCGGCAAGGTGTACATTTGGTATGGAATGGGAGGATGATGTCAGTAATAAAGCTTCCCTCAGGCCCTGACTCTGCATCTAATCTCATTGTACGGATTAATTTTTTTAATATGCACCTAAGGCCAGAAGAGAGGAGCCAAAGTGGCGGACATTCATCGGGACGCACGCGTGATCCACGTGCTTCCCGGTATGCCGGGTATCCCTCAAGCTCACAAGTTTTGCAGTTCTTCCGCCTGTTTTGCTTGGCGCTCAGATGTGAAGGCGTTTTTTTTTTTTCCGTTTGTTGGTTAGCGTTGCGTCCAACTTCCACGCTGCCCTTTCATTGGACGTTATTTCGATCCTTCATTGTGCGAAATAAACCCCTGTAATATCCGCCATGACCTTATCTCGGTGTTATTTCCTGCTCGGAATGATGCTTCATCAGGTAATCTGCTTGGGTGATATTGTGAAATGCCAGCCCTCTTTAAACGGTCGTCATTAGACAGCGGCATGATATCTTCGGCCGTAATATTTTCTCTCCTACATCCTTCAAATTATTACCTGCCTTTATTTAAAATCAATGGAAAACAAGCCGAGTGCTTCTTGACAGTGTTTTGTACTCCTTAGATTTTATTTAGCTAGTGTTTTCCCACACATTACAGACCGTATCTGATGAAAACACATAGCCGGCTTCCAAAGAGGCTTTTACAATTGCTGATTTTAATTACTGACACGCTTTAAGATATCAAAATGTCATCGCTTAGAAAATATGCAGTAACAGTGGTGTTGCTTCCTGCGTCGTACACTACTTATGATAGGAATAAATAATTAATTCACAGCAGAGTAACGTGGCCTTCAGCACGGAGAGTAGCTGTATGGCTTTGGTTCGGCTATTTACTGTCTGTTTTCAGTCGCACCAGTGAGCAGCACTTCCTCCCATCCCGAAATCAGTATCCAATTAACATGCAAGGAACAGGGCAAGCTGATTAATTAAAGCACTGATGAGGAATCCACTCCAGTGGTGTGGCAGTGCGGCCCATGATTAGAATAAGAAAGTGCCCCCATGCCAGTAGGTTAATCCAGTCTATTCCGATTTCGCCTCCATTTTCAGCCTTACACTGAGAAGTACACAGCTTGCTGCATTCGGAAGGACAGAAGGTTCAAGTACTGGTAGCGTTGCACAATATATGTACATGCTGAAGCGTGTGCATGAGAGGGGGGAGGGGGGTCGTCAGCAGGGCTAGGTCAGGTGACTGTCCCATTAATTGACTTCACCTGTGCCTAATTACCCATAATGCTGTTCTGTTTTGTCTTCTGGCCCCAGAACAAATATATATTTGTTCTAATATATATTTGTGGTTTTGATTGTGCATAATTGGTGTGCATAATTAACACAGATATGTTACATTTATATTTTTTATTATTTGGCAAATGTCATTGTTTATAACCATGATTAATGCTCCTGGTTGGGAATTTCACCTTCTTCATGGAAATGATCATGTCTCCTAATTCCTGGGTGTTGGCAGAGTTTGGGAAAAGGCACTTCTTCCCATCCCCGTATGCTCATTCGTCGTTACCTTTGCTCGGCTAATTACGCTACGGTAGCTCATGCAGACCTTGGCTGCTCGCGCTGTAGACGGGCCCGGCCCACCCTGTCCATCCTTCCTCTCTGTGCCTCACCTCCCGCCAGAGCGGATTCTGCGTAAGCGGCATCCCTGCGAGGGTGACTTTTGCCATCGGCTTTAAGGCCCCGTGGGAGCGAAGACGGCAGCAAAGCCCCCTCTCGCCCTCATTTGCTGATCTATTCCCTGGCCTTACCCGAAGGCTTTGCCCACTTCTCGCCGGCTTCCTTTAAAACCTCCTCCTTTGCCCTTAACCCCTAAGTCTCTCCTGGATTTTTTTTAAAGAGATTCCTGCTCACCATCCAGCTGAATAATCTGGTCTGTGCGTGGTCCCCGTTTTCAGGGCGACTGGCCAGCAGGCGCATTTGGGGGGCGGGGGATGCACCTGAACACCTGCCCCTTTTGACCAAAGCATTAAAAGTGCCTCAAATAAAAGGTACTGAGTGCCCTTTAATTCTTTGTTTTTAACCCATCGCCACCCGGCCCCCCGTCAACAATTCTTTCCAGCATCATTCACAACTAACCCCCTCCCCCAACTGACAACTTTTACCATTTCCACGGTCCGGGGATGTTTCTCAGTATGCAGGCTGGAGACCCTTTGGGCGACATCCCACGCAGATCACATGCACAGGCAACAGTCTATCCAAGCCTTGAATCTCAATATGTCTACTTGACCGTACTTCTGTTCTAGTGTGCCCACTTCACATCGTCTTCTATTGCCAAAGACCAGTTCCAATACTCAAGAACAGAAGTGTGGAGGACGGTAAAAATCCCCGGATGTTGTTCTTGCCCTGCCCCAAATATCAAGGATGCATCGGTTGTTGAACAAGAACAATCCCATGATTCATTGCATCCCAGGTTCGTTCTTCTGAGGCGAGTTAGCAAGAGCGGTCTTGCCAAGACCACAAGTATGATCTTTGAATTCCTGGTATTGAGGAACAGCCTTGGTCTCCATCAGTGGTGACCAAGGCTGTGGAAGAATGCTGTGTGTGCGTGGGAAGCCGTCTCTGAGGCTGCGCTGTGTGCCTTCCTGTCCTCCTCTCTCATCTTCCTTTTTGCAGTTGTTATTATCATTTTATTTACTCAAAGGAACTTTTCTTCCAAAGTCATCCGTAGGACCTTGAACCTGTCAGATCTTCCCTTGGTCCTCGTTGCGTCTGTCTGCCACAGCAGAGCAGACTGTGCCCAGCACTGCTCCCTGAGGGTGAATGTCGGTGACAGAGAGTCACGCTATTTGGAGGATTACTGATTCAGCCCGAATAATATCAGGGGATTCCTTATCACATATCAAACATGATCTGATACATTTCTTATAACTGTGATTAAGCTTGTGTTTTTGGTTTGTAATTAAAAATGCTGCAGTGTAGGTTACTGTAAACCCTTCCAGATTCCCGGGGATCGGGCCTGTTTTATCGAAATAAACCCACAGCCTGTTTTCCAATTCTGTTATTAGAAATATAGTTTAAGAAAAGTATTCAATTCTCCTGTGTGGGTTTTTCTGACAGCTATTGACACACAGTCACGGTGTGTTATAAGGGTGTTTTAGCATATGGTCTTTGCTGATGTACGATAAGCAGCAGACAAATCCAGCCTGTATAGGGAAAGGATCTGTATAACGGGACTGCTGTGTAGTCTTGGCAATCCCAGAATGCATCTCTCCCCCTCTCTCTCTCTCTCCCCACCACGGATGGCATGCCACTTTAAAAATACAGTTCAATTTAGTTCTGGAGACTAGAGAGATAATTTTAGGTATTATTTTACAGGGTTTTATTAGCTATGAAAAAAAGTAATTATAGAGGGACCATCTTTTAGAATCCTTCCCGTATCAGCCCTGACCTTTTTATTTTTTAATTTTTTTTGAGCTCAATACCTTTTCAAGAGAGTATAAATCCTCCTGCTGCTCCAGCAAGGCCCTCCAAGGCCTGAGTCACGTCCTTCAGTTTGCCGGAAGGCTGTGGAGCAGTGTCCTGTAAAGGCAAGGATAATGCGTCTGTCCATTCCTATATCCCTATGTAACAGGACTGAAAGTGTGACCAGCAATGGCGTCTCTAGAGAATGTCCCCCTCTCCACCAGCAGAGGGAGCAAGATGGCCCCCGCAGTCATTTTGCATGGTGCCCTGAAATGTAGACCCCGGTGGGAGCTGGGGCGGGGGGTCACAATGGCAGCCATCAGTCACCAGTGTGTGGCTAAAAAGGTGCTAGGGTTCAAGGCCGGGTGGAAGTTAACCAGCTCCAGGAGCTCGTGCCCCATGGGGCCGACACGGCCTGCGGGGTACTGGCTCCCGTGTGCTTTTTCATTTCATAGTTTGATTTCTGTGTGGTGAATGAACAGGTGACATACGACGTAAAATCTGCCATTCACTCAGTCTCTGATTTCTATTTATTTATTTTTTTCAGACGTAGTGACTAATTTTAACCTTTAGCTTTACCTTTCAGACTCTACTAGGAGGCAGGAGTTACGGGCCCTTAATTGTCCAAGGCAGTCATTTGTAAATGTCTGAATCTTGTGTAGGAGGTCCATAGTACAAGAATCCCGCCGTGTGAACACTGTCCCAGATCTATCATGTCTCCGATATCCAGTGACTCTCCGCGATGACTTGTGTTTATATTATTGATGTTTATTCTGAAAGCTTTTCTTTATTATTTAACAAAGTCTACAGTTGTCAGCTAATCATTAGATTGTCTCAGTTCCTTGGGGGAGTCTGTCATCAGTGGCGTTTTGATACTTTCGCTATCGCCCCACTTGCCCTCATTTCACCTCAAAGCACAGACATAGAATAGACATCTCTTCATCTTTTAGTCTACAGAATTCACGATCCTCTCTGTTTAATCTTTGAATACTTGTTTCTTTGAATTTCTAATTACTTGAGTAGCCTAAAAAATTACTCCTAATTTTTTTTTTTTTCATTTAAGCAGTGCGGGTCTTTAATTACACCGTCCTGCTCCACACAGCCAAGCAAATTATCATGCTATAGCTAAACACACGTCTGCTTGTCTTTGCTAGACGTCAACGCAATCGCAAAGTTAATGATCACAGAACAACCAGCTCATTCAAATGTTGAAAGAGTGTAATTCAACAACTGACGCATTCACAGCTGAATGAGAGTTACCGTGGAAACACTCGTGCCTTTCTCCGATTCATCCTCACGCACTTAGCGGTGACTTCAGAGCATTCAGTAAACCTTGCCCCCAGGGACGGCATTTCATACACGTCGGAGCCAGACATTGGAGGCGGCACATCGTGTGGGATCCAATTGACGCCTCTGAAATTCTTCAGCGCAAAATCAATTTTTAACAGAAAACTCAATTTTAAAAGTCGTCTCCCGGGGTCTTGAGAGTTTACAGGCATTAGCCTGGAAAGCATGGACCTGAAGGGAGCTTGGATACATTATGATACAAGAAAAATTACTCATGAATACAGAAAACGTTTGACCAATCTCTTCTTTCGAAATTCATCCTGACCAACATTTTCAGCAGATTCTGGCCATTTTATATGCGGAATGAAGCAATTTACTTTATTTAAAGCTACTTCAGTTTCGCCTACTGGCTGCATTACAATAGCATGAGTAATGGTTTCGTTTTTGCCTTTAATGGTGGGGGAGTTTCCACCCGCCACTGTGACCTTCCTCTTTCTGTGCAGAGAGTTTGGCTGGAGGGACCCCGAATTGCCAGAGGTCATTCAGATGCTGCAGCACCAATTCCCATCAGTGCAGTCCAACGCGGCGGCCTACCTGCAGCACCTGTGCTTTGGCGACAATAAGATCAAGTCTGAGGTAACCAGCGCCAGCGTCCTGCTCCAGATCTCGGTCCAAGTTCCCCCCCCCCTCCCCGGTGGGATCCGAACCTGCAGCCGGGTGCTTGTGTGTCTGCAGTGATGAGCAAAATGACCTCAATTTTGAGTGCTCTCTGTTCAAAAAATGCACAAAGCATGCCCCAAAGCAAACCAAGAGCACCATCTAGTGGGGTGAAAAAGATATAGCAGATGGTTCATGAAGCATCATTTTGTCCATCACTACTGCTGACCATACCTTGGCCGCCGGTCTTTTGTCCTACGCTGTGTGTTCATTTTTTGTACGGTATATGATTATAATTATATGTACAGCTTTAGCTATCATTAATACACACTGCAATCCCGCTGGGTCTTTTTGGGGCTGTACTTGCCCTGGTTCTGTGCAAAGTTTTATGTGTTTCTCTTGCTTGTTCCGGAACTGGATGAGCATGTGTCTTGCGACTGGGCTCTGCATTGATTGGATGGACTGTTGGTTGCTAGGGGGACGGCTCTAAAACGGGGCTAATTCCTGGCATGCAAAGACGGCAGCAGGATTGGCTGCATTGCAAACTCATGCGAAATACATGGATTACAGTTAGCTGTTGCATGTAGGACATGTCAAGCTCACACCTGTTGCTCTTGGGATGTACCGCTCGGGATTATACACAAAGATATACTGCAGTAGTAGCCATAGTGCCAAGCTCGATGTAACACTACATGAGTCTTCCATAATTGCTTCTACAGTGCAGGACCTTGGCGAGCTAATGGCTGGAGACCCCTTGGATGACATCTCTCACAGATCACATGCACAGGCAGCAGGCCACCCAAGCCTTGGGTGAATCTCAGTACGTCTACTTGACTGTACTCGTGTTCTCATGTTCCAATACTCAAGAACAGATAAAATCCTCGGATGTTGTTCTTGCTCCGCCCCAAAAATCACGGATGCGGTTGCGTCCTCGCCAAACGAGAACAATGCCATCATTCACTGAGCCCCAATTTCGTTCTTGGAAGGCAAGGTAACAAGATCAGTCTTGCCAGGAGCATAAGTATGATCTTTGCGGTCTTGGTGTTGAAATTCACCACTTATGTCTTTGGACTTGGGGGAGGGACCGAGACTTAACTCGTACGGGCTTCACACACGCGTAGCCAAGGGGAGGAGTCATGCCCCGAATCGAGGCCAACATCACAATCCATAAAAACGACAACATCAAGATGGGCATCACCAATACGGCGGCCCGTAAGAGCGTTGGCCGTAACACGCTGACACCACGCTACTCGGCAGGATGATTCACGCGCCTCGTTCCCAGCGGTGATGAAAAAGCCGGACAAACGCCACCAAGTTTAGTCCGTCTCCCAATTGCTATCGTTTACCTGACAGCTTAATCCGTCATCATTTTCAGGTTAGTGCGAGCGCCGCTATCAGTCTGTCATTCTTCACGTTTATCGGGGACGTCGCCAGGGAGGCGCTTTTTCATCCTCATTTTCAGTTAAGGGGAAGTGTAACTTCCGATGCACTAGCTAGCATTCCTGAGGCACACAGTTTCAGCTTTAAGTAGCATTACAGCATGTGGTTCTTCCCATCTACATGGCTGGAGAATTCTACCAGAGAAATTCAGGCTAACTACCTTGCTGATGGGTACCATGACCCGGTTCCTCTAGGGACATGAGCTGGCAGCCTCCAGCTTATGGGGCCACGTCCCTGCCTACACAAATCCACCACCCTGCACTGAAGGAAAAAAACGGAATTGCTCACTGAGACAGGTGGGAATTGTGCACGCCGCGAGAAGCTTGTTTTCGGCACAGGCGAGGCGTCTGGCCGGCTCTGCTCGCTCAGAATGCACTGTTTTGGGTTGCAGGCTTGGTTCCGAGAAAGCAAGATGGCAAGTGCATGACGGCTGCACTCCTGCAGACGGGGCACCCTGTCGTCGTGGAGACCGTTGCCACCGATTTAATAAGGGCCACTTATGCTTTTGCGATTTTAATATCTCAAACAGTGTCACGTTATGAGATGTGTAAGCAACAAATAAGACGTATAGAAGCCGCGGACCGTAGTTTCTCTAAATGTCACCCACGTGGGAAACGTGGATTTGTATCACTGCGAGTCCGCCAACACAACATGCATAAATCTGCAGTGGACTTCCGGAATGAGTTCCACTGGATTTACGCTTCGGTGTCTGGCAGAGACAGTGGAGCAGTGCTTACATAATGCATTTAGGGCAATGTGAGTGCTGAGGTCAGCAGGATATACTGTGTTTATTATTATAATAAATGATTAAACCTACAAAGGTGCCTGTTTGAACTTATGTACACCCACAACCCTGTACTGGATAAGTGGTCGGAAGATGGATGGATGGATATATAGATATAGTGCTCTGAAGTGGCATCCCACATAGCTTGTATCGCTGCCAGGAGCACAATCAAGTGTCTGCAGTGTGAGGAACAGCCCTGGATGGCTGTCCCATTAGCCGCCTCCCCTCCGGCTCGGCCTCCCATTGCTTTGACATAAAGGGGAGATGTTGGAGCCACACAGCAGCATGGGATTCTGGGATATCTGACCACTGAGGATGGAGGAGCAACCGGCCTCCATTTATTTTGAGGATGGAATGATGTTGATGTCCTCTACCTCTCACGGGGGCAGCCGGCAGAAGTGCACGAATCAGCAAGTGGATGTGAGCGAGCTGAGCCCTCCGATGCTTCATTTCAAGCAGAAGAAAGAGAGAAAGAAAGAGAGAAAGGCAAATGCCAGGAAGTGGCACCACTAGGCCGAGCATATCAGAAAGATTCAGTACAAAAATTGAAAATCCCCTTATGTAAAACACTAAAACCTTCAGAGATTATTTTGTGATCGATGCTTTCTGGAAGGATGCACGGCCTCACTGGGCCGGGCCCAAACTGGGCTGCACAGCCACGACCCATGGCGCGTGGATGCTCCAGGCGTATGTCGCATCTTTGTGGCTGACCTGACTTCCTGTTTGATGGATTCCCAGCTTTAACGGCTTGCTGTGCAGTAAAGGATCATTACCAGTCAAGAGCCGTGTGTTGGTACCGCCACGCTGCAATCAAGAAACTGTGCCTCCGTTTATAGTGTCTTCTAATTAGTGTACCTGTTTCAGTCTCAAATTTGAACAAAAAGACACCCTCACCTTCCTCAGATGCGCCGAATTCACAGCGCACTCACGCACTCATGTGACACGCCTGGGTATGCTGGGCTCCCTCCCTCCCTGAGGCCTCTTCTTGGCTTCCTTGGATCTCAGCAAAAGCCCTTTATTTCGCCTGTTGTCTCGAGCCTCCGAACATCTGTCTCCTCTTAAGGATCACAGTAATTAACGGTGCTGCAGCCGTCGTGATAAGGGTCCTGTAGGGGGCAACGAGGCCTGAAGCGGGAGGCATTGTGTGGCTCACAAAAGGAGACGACTTGCCAAAATGAGAGCGGGATGAAGTACTGGGCGCGGTTTGGGATTTCCGCGGTGGAGGCTTTCCGCTGCTCAACCGTACCCACGCACAAAAACGCATTGGTTCAGTGGGGATCATCTGAATATCTCTTGTGTTTCATTATGTGTTGAATTTAACAAGTTCATCGTGCTGTTTTATTATTGTTAACAAATGGCTGCGTGTGAATCATCGGAGGACAATGGAACGGGACGACATGGGAACTTCCGGGAAACATCGGGCCCGCCCTCCTGAGACGGACTGCAGCCCTGCCCTCACATTACGCAGTAGCGCATTAGCTAGCAGGTTTCCGTTATATTTATGTTGTCACGTGACTTTACTAAAACCCCCTTTGTCTTTAGCAAGCTGTTGACGTGGTACAGTGCTCACAGGAAGTCTTTGTATGCTCACTTAATTCCGTAAAAATGTTGCAGAATCCTTGGTTTTATAAAAAAAAAGTCAAATGCCAAGTAGTGTTTAACGTATCTGCACATAGGCATTTTATTTTTATTGTCATCGTTTGTTTTGACTGACTCATTCAGTTTTGTTCTTGCCATTTTGCTTTAAATTGCAATTGTAGTCATTGGCTCCCTAAGGGATACTTAACACCAATGTCTGATGCTCTATTATATTGCAAAAGTGTTACTAATTAAAAAGCACCCAATGAGACAGCTTGCCGGTGAACTTTTTAACTCGGAACAGCTCTTTTAGAACTATAATTTGGGTTTCAATTCATTACTACTTGAAATGAATGTTTTACTTAACATAGTTGGCTATTTCTAATGTGATATATATTTTTGTGAACAAATAAATGAAGTAATGATTTTTTTTTATAAAACCAATAAATTTGGAATATTTTTAAAGAATTAAGCAGGGAGTTGTTCCACGAAGAAGGATTTCTTGCTTAGCCAGATAACTTGTCGGACTTAAGGTAGTCTGAGATAAAAGTAAGTGAACGAAGATAAAGTCAATTTAGCCCAGACGACCTTAAATGCAACAAGTTTTCCAGCTAAGTAAGAAACCCTGCGTGGTGGAAACACCCTCCAGGTATCCCAAGGTTTTCTGTGAGCACTGTATGTATGTACATGTACCTCCTATACATTTCATTTTGTTGTCATTCTGTTTGCTTAGCAAAGTCATTTACGAATGATCCCATATACAATTATGCTTTTCTCTGGTCATCAGTATATCTTGCTAATTAATTAAGTCAGCATTTTTTTTTTTTTTGCTTTGCTTGCTATCTGGCAAGCAAAATGAGTTTTTAAGAGAGTGCAATCGTTTTCGAAATAGTAGCTTTTTTTCCCCATTTCGGAAGGCTTCAGAAGTGAACAAAAACAAACAATGCTCTCAATTTTATTTATTCCTCTTTACTTTTGGTAAATTGCAACCCCGTTTTTTTTTAAGTGAAGAAATTCTTTAAAGAAGAAAACTTTATTCTCTACAAATAATACCCTGCTGCAAAATACTCTGGGGCTGTTATATAACGGCGGAATAATTGTACATATTAAAAGTATTATAAATGCTGATATTTGTAAAATTGTGTATATTATAGACAAATTCACTGAACTTTTCAAAGGTGATCTCTGTGACTGTTTACCATAAAACTAAATTGGCAACTAAGAAATCGCTAGTAGCAGTGGTTAACATTAAATCGTTACCCTGGATACAGCAGACAGAGGACCTCGACAAGATGTCTGTTACGATGAAAAATTCACGAGAAGCTGAACTGCTGCAGTAGCATTGCATCAATAAAAAAATACCCATTATCAGGACCGAGATGGTTCTTACTGGGATGCGAGAGAGAGTTCTCAGAGAAGCTGAGTTAAGGGGTAAATTCAAACCCAAGGACAATAAAAGGAGAAAGTTTATCTTTGGCCAAGTAAGACATCCTTAGGATACCGGATCTCTGACTCTGTCAGAACACCAGGAGCTTGGGCACGGCCCTGGGCAACCGGAAAGCAGGAAGTGGAAACTCCTTGTCAGCTACTCAAAGATCTGTTCTTTAGGTCCCTGTATGCTCAGCATCTGACCTGGGCTGTTACTGGTATCCCCCGCCACCACCCTGCTGCTACACATGCTGACCAAGCCCTTCAAACACAGCTACCTGTCACTATAATAACACGCCCCCCTGCCCCCTCGCCCTGTCTCCCTTCTGTTGGTCGCCTTGCCGGAAAAACAAATGTCTCGATGGCACATTTTCAAAATGTGATCAGCCCTTACACCTGAGCCACGCTGTACCACTTCTGAGAATTCTGTAGCTCAAATGCAGCACGGAGCCATTTCAGTGGAAATGTATCTTGCAGAGTGGAGAATCCGTTGTACTGAGATTATTTTATTGAAATAACAGTGTGTAAGCCTATTGAAGTGGGGCAGTATCCGCAAATGCATATGTCAGTCTATCTGTCTTAGCCTGTACTGGGTTGCTGGAAACCTGGAGTCTATTACAGGACATATTTGATGGTGATATATACTCTGTATGTGTGTGCGTGTGCTATTTATCTGTGTACGAAGTGTATACTCGGGGAAAAAAATACTTTTGCATACATGCAAATGAACCGAAGAACAATAAAAAATTAATAGAATTTGCCCTGATATCCACTGCTGCAGATCCCACCTGACTCATACAATAATTAACGCAATTAGACAAATAATTTGTTGAGGTACTTGACGTGAAAAGGCATGCCGGCGTATCTTTAGGACTGTGCGTATTTGCTGTATGGGTACAAATGTACCGCACTTACGGGGTGGTCTGTGTGTTGGGCGTTCAGATCCGGCGCCAAGGAGGCATCCAGCTGCTGGTAGACCTGCTGGACCACCGGATGAGCGAGGTGCACCGGAGCGCCTGCGGGGCGCTGCGCAACCTGGTCTACGGCAAGGCCAACGACGACAACAAGATCGCCCTGAAGAACTGCGGCGGCATCCCCGCGCTGGTGCGGCTGCT
>JAODKL010000034.1:6566736-6577626 GCA_026780765.1 Petrocephalus schoutedeni
ACTGCAATAGGTAGCACAGGCTGTAACTGCAGTAGCTAGCACGGGCTGTAACTGCAGAAATAGCAGTGCACACACCCTAAGCGCCAAGAACAACATCTCGACAGGCCTTTTGCCAGTGGCTGCCTGAAGGGGGTAGCGGTTTGGTTTCGTTCAGCTCCATCGCCATGTCTGATTCACGCCTGCTTACTCATTCCCCACAAAGCGCGGATTTCTCACAGTCAGGCTCCGGCATAGGTGGTTTTACCGGGAGGTGCCGGGGAGTAATTGCACACCCTACTGGTCAGATGAAAATTCAATTTGAACATACTGTATTATATGCAATAAAATTATATTATGAAGTTCTATTTGAAAATATGGCTTATTGTAAATATCTTTAACATTCTTTTACAACGCTTATTTGTCTGGATGGTCTTTCGCACCTTGCGCCCCCTGGGAAAGCATCCTGGAGTTGCCTGTGGGCCCGTGTAGTGTGTTATGACTTTGGTGATTTGTAATGTAATCAGCCCCAAAAACAAATCAGCCAACGCCACCATAGGTGGAAATAGATTATTTGAATGAATGGAAAGGCCTAAAGATGGGCCTGCAAGGGAAATAGGTTGTACGTTCATAGTTGGGGGGGATTAACATATAAATTAAAGCCGATGCAAAACAGGGAATTTAGAATGACTCCTGCCACAAATGAATAAGCCACCCTAAGCTCAAAAAAGCCTCTTTGCCCAACGGTAATTCGGCGCGTAATTTTGTAAGAACTGTGCAAACCAGAGCCACTGTCTGCCCCTCCTTGTGCATGAGAGGAGGTGACTGAAATGCCAGGCGGCAGAGAGCGACCCGCTGGAAGGTGAGGCGTCTGGGTCCCCAAAAAGCGGCTCATCCTGGATAGAGACACCAATAGTGGAATCTGGGTTCCTGCAGTCGGAACGAGTTTTATTTGAGAGGCTTTTCCATGAAGGGGTGCACAAATGAGCCTGAACGAGTCCTGATCCTGGTGGCATTTTGGGTAAAAATGCATGTTTCTGCATTTTTGGAAGAACTGGCAGGATCTGAGCAGAGTGAATTTTTCACATTCAGGTGGAAGGAATGGCAGTTTATTTAAAAAATGTCGTGTAGTAAATAGGGGTGGTTTGTGGCTCAGCTAGTTAGAATGCTGTCTCTGTAACCAGATGGTTGCTGGTTGGTAGAGTGAGTTCCCCATTGGACTCTAGAGCAACACCTTTAACACTTGCTGCTCCAAGTACTGTCTGCTTCCTCAAGCAGGGCCAGACAGTCCTTGGAGCTTTGGATAAAATTAGCTGCTTGTTGCATATAATGTAAAATGTGTCAGTGCTGTATAGAAATGTCTCCCAAGAATAAGATGTCAATTGTCCACCCATTATCCATATTACTGATCCAGTGAAACATGAAAATTCAAACTCCAGTGGGAGTCAAACCCACAACCTTGGAGGTTTGAGGTCAAAGTGCCTCCCACTGAATCACTACTCCACTCGGGAGTGGAGTAGTCGGGATTTAGTTGAGATCTCTCCCAAGAATCCTGGAATTTCATTAAGGGTGGATCAGCTGGAATACAATCCAGACCCCTTCTCTGAATTCCGGATGAGCTGACTGTCACTGTCCCCGACAATATGTAGGTTGGCTCTCGTCAGGGATGCTCCTGCTTGATGCTAAACAACAGCTTTTCAGGGGAAATAGAGACAAATCCCACCTCCGCCACTGTGTAGCACCCATTACTCACATTTGTCGTTCTGCGATACCGTCGTAGGAGCAAGTTCAATAAAACAGTCATGGCCGCCATACTAAGGTCTCTGGGGTTCTATAATGCCAGCCGTTCCTGTGTTTGCTGAGAGCTGAGATAAATATTCTTGTGTTGCGGATATTACAGCGCTTTGTATTTTGGGCCTGGGTTGCAGATTTGGTGATAATGTCAGATAAAATATGAAATTGTGAGTTTGCTTGTTCTAGAATGGTAACAGTGGCTAAGCCTGTTACCGCCTCACAGCTCGAGGGTTGCGGGTTTGAGTTCTCCAGTGTGTGCTTTGCTGTCTTCTCTCATTGGACAAGCTGTCCGGGTTGTTGGAGCCAAGACTGGTTCTCAGCTAGCCTTTATTGTATTCCTTGAACGGGTAGTGATAGAAAAGAAAATGGCAGTTTTGACACTTTTTCTGGGGAACAATCCCCCTTCCTCGACCTCGAGCTTTTGAAGATTAGGGGTTAGGGGGTGTGGGAGGACTTGGCATCAGGTGGGGGGGCAGGGGGCCACCCAGATTATACATTGTTGTAGTTATGACAGAATCTAGCTTACCCAGGAAAGGTTAGAAGAAAGCACATTGAAAGTGGCCAAATTGCATAAGTGGCAACAATGCATGGGTGAGAGGCTGCTTGAACCTGATGGTTCTGAAGACCTCTGTCCCGTTCCCCTGTTCCCACTCTGCCGCAGATCACTGCCATTAATCCATTTCTGAAAAACAGCCTCTTTAGAGATGGCACAGTTGCCTGATTTGATGATTCCTTGATGGAATCTTGGGCAAAAATATCAACCTCTTCGCTTTCTGTAAGAAAAGCAGTGTTTTGTGGGAGATTGTAAGGTGGGGGGGGGGGGGGGGGGCTGGTGTTCCATTAGTGAGTGTAAGTACACCCCCGGCCCGTCCCAAGCCCAAGGCCACTAAAATAAAGTTCCTTCTTTGGCCGCTGGTCCTCCTTCAGTGAGCAAATGCACAAAGGAATTAAATGACGGCAACACTTTTCGTTATGCCTTCCGGGACTCCTGGAAATAGTGAAAACTTCTCTATCCTTCCTGATGTTTGATATAAGTTAGTCACCAGGCTGTTCTCTAACGCAGTGCGGCCTCACACCTCCAAGGTTGTACGTATCCCTCAGGGCACGAGGGGCACAGGTGGAAATTTCAGTTCCAGAAAGTACAAAGTTTTTGTTTCAACCAACTAGTTGAGTAGAAAGAGTCAAAACCTTGGTCTGGATTTGTATTTCCTGGACTTGAAATTTCCACCTCTGACATGTGGGTTATGTGAACTTGGCATGTTCACCATGTGTTTTAGGTGATTTTCCTCCAGGTACTCTTGTAGTCCTAAGACTTGCAGATCAGGTGAGTTATTGGAATGAATGAGCAGCTCAGATCATCGTAGTGAGAATGTCAGAAGTCTGCTGTGAGAAAGATACATGCCCGTGCTTGGCTCAGGCTGGCTCAAACGGATTTCTGCCTTATCCTAATAAATGACGGCCTATTCGCATTGCAATAACTTCATAACATGAAATGGGCATGCAGTCATCTGCGGAGTGATGCATTTGCCGTTTCCCGTTTCCCTATTTTTCGTTCTGGAAACTTGATGTTACCATGAGTGTGAAATTGAAAAAGAATAATGGAACCCTGACGCCAAGGACCGTATAAAACCGACGTGGTGGATGTAACTGCGTGCATCACCACGAGTGGCTCTAACGGTGATTGTAATCAGGACTGGATCGCGTCTGGGGCGGCTCGGAGCTCTCCGGGTGCTGATGTGAGAGGGGCTGCCTGCAAAGGTCATCATTATTAACGCTGAAGAATGAAGTGTTGCTGGTGTTAGAGTCTGTGATGTGGTCACTACTGTATATGTACAACAGACGCCTCCCCATTACAGCAGATACCTGATAACTATGGGAAGGTCGACTCTTTTACTCTCCACATCGTCCGTCAGGCTTAGAAGAGATGGTCCTAGGTCTGATTGGACATGGTGTCACCCAATCCAGGCAGCTGCCCAGCTGCTTCTTGGCTTGTTCAACAAACAAGCTAATCTTAGAGTTAATAACCACATTTTCTTTACTTTTTTATGACTTTCAGTTTGATAGGAATAGGGGGTTTGAAGCTGATCATAAAATCCTGAATTATTCTTTTACATGAAAGCTTTTTCAAGCCACTACATCTATATTGTGTATTATTTAGATAATCGGCATACATGTATTAGATATTATTGACTATTAATCAGATGACTTTTGTGACCAGAGGAATGGCTTAATAAACCTTCTTAGATTCAATGTTAAGTCTACAGCAAGGATTGAGGCATTTAATTGATGTCAAGGGTCTTCCGTTGGTAATCCCATTTTTCTTTTCAGTATTTGCAACAATTACGCTGCCGCAGATGGGTCTAATGCAGGTTTCCGAGGCCTTTTCAGTTCGGATGATTGTTGATTGCGAGTGCTTTCAGACTGAGCACACCGCTAATCAGCACCTTGGATGACTGAGCCATTTCCAGTGATGGGAGCCTGTCAATGTTCTGGATTAAGCCAGTAATGGTGCAGTAGTATTATTTATCACAATCCTACTGCTAAAATCTCATTAAACTAAAATGGTGTGACGGTGCTTTCTGTTCGACAGTTCAGAGTGATTATTATCATTAAAATTTTCTGTCTTCCATTTAGCAAGAAATATCCCTTCACCATAAATATCTTGAACGATCATGTAACTAATAAACATATCATCAGCTTGTATGAATAAAAACGGCAAATGTATAGATATATGATCATAAAGATGTTGGTGTTCAATGGCCTGGGAAGATTAACTGTAAAATGCTTTTGCATGTTAATATTTGCTCAGAGTGTAGTTTATATTCTCCAGTGATAAATCCTAAAAGCGTTTAGCAAAACCCAATTCCCAGATTTACATTTCCTTAGTGGTATTTTTAATGTCTTGCATGTTTATTGTAGAAGGGTGTGTAGCCATAAACACAACGGTAATGACAACCTCAGAAAATATGAAATATTATGTAACACTCATTAGAATTTCATTTATGTCTAATGCGGGACGACTCACATCCAATGAGCTGTGGTTTCCTGTTTTGGGATTTCCCGTGTTTCATAGCTTGTATTTTACATTGCATATCCCCGGTTCCCCGGCCTGATCATAGCATATAGACCCCCGTGAAAATTCAGCTGTTGTTGTTTTTTTTAGGGCCATGGAGTGTAACGGAAATCATGTTACATTTTAATTGATTCCAAAACATTTAAAGCCTATAGTTGTATCATTTTTGGGGTGTTGTCTGGCTCATAGGGTGAGGTCTATCTGCCTGTGCTCGGAAAGCGGCTTGCTACATCTCCGGAGAGTCCTTAAACCCCCGGAATACTCCAGGGGCGCTGGTTAGACATTCCGATGTGTTTGTGTAAATAATGGCGCATGTCAATTTGGAGGCCTCTTATTTCATCGTACATTATTTTTATGATGTATATATGATTCTTATCCTTCTTTGATGAGTAAACAGCTGTTTAATGTTGCTCGATGCTGTCTGAGTAGATGTTTGTATATTTGGCTGTGTGATTTGTTTATGTTTTGGTCATTATTATTTCAATATTATGATTTCACACTTTGAAAAATGTTGATTGACATCCGTTGTCTAGGCACAGGTTGGCAAGCTTTTGGTGGGAATTCTTATTTTATATTTCAAATTCTGGAGCAATTTCTGAGGCTGTGAGGAACACTACTGTATATACTGTTTTGCAGTGAAAATATTGGATACACTATACTGGTATAGAACAGCCCCAACTTTATTTTTAGTTTATTTTTGATCTTATGAATGTCTCCTGGGATCAGTAATGTCTGTATATATATTGCCGCTTATACCAATATTTTGTGACCGAGCATTACTAAACCAGATTTCCGACACAGATTTCCAGTTTGCCGTACTTCCCATACGTAAGTTTTATTTCGGGTTTGTGGCACTGCAGTTCAGCCACTTCTGTTTCTCAGCGAAAATGCTGCCTGTCGTATGGTGACTTACGGTCAAGTTGAAACGCTCACTGTGCAATATTGTGCTGGGTTTTCGGTGGATTATTACTGTAATACGTACACATTTCCCTTTTTTGTTTGGCACTACAGCATGTGAGCTTTCGTTTTTTTTTTTTTTATGGTTCATGGTGCAGCTACCATAACAGCGAGACGATGAAATACTCTACACCACTATTCATATGCACTGTCTGACTGCATCACTCATGCAACAATTATAAGTGTGAGGGCAAGTTCAGTAGCCCAGTTACATCTTTCAGCCAGGAAACGTGGCGAGATGCTGGATGAGGGGTTAGGGGAGGCAGTCGTAGCCTGAATGACCTCTGAAACTGATAAACACACCAGTGGTCATCAGTAGGAACTGGTGACATAGTAGGGTGAAATTATATAGGTGGAGGATCACAGGGCCCCACTTCCGGCCTGGCGGGAGCGGGGAGCGAGTCTGACGGTGACAATAACATGGCAACAAATCTGTTCGGTGATGCTATATATATATACGTCTGTGTATGTAACATATAAATAATATACACACAGAGAATGTATATATGTGCATGTGTGTGTATATATGTATATATATATCAGGTTATAGTGTATGCCATAATACTTTATTAGGCATGGAGTGGCCATAAATGTAGAGGTTCAAATGAATAGACATACAGACAGTGGTATTAGATTTATACTGTCATGCTGGGTGCTGCTTTCTGTTGGCCCTATGCCCCCCATCACTGCGGATCCTCCATGTGTCCCCCGTGTCGCCTCCCCGTGCAGGCGTACTGTGGAATCTGTCCTCCTGCGACGCCCTGAAGATGCCCATCATCCAGGACGCGCTGGCCGTGCTCACCAACACCGTGATCATCCCGCAGTCGGCCTGGGACAGCTCGCCGCACCAAGAGGACCGCAAGCTGCAGCTGCACTCCTCGCAGGTGCTGCGCAACGCCACGGGCTGCCTGAGGTCAGTCTGCACGCCGCAGCCCCCCTGCACCACCCCCTGCTGGCCGTCAGTGTGTACTGCGTGGCCGTACCTGTTACCTTCAGATTGAATTCAGCCAATGAAATTTCCTCAGCGTTGATGCAGTTGAAGAGCAAATTTCCAGACCTCCAAAATCCTTTGGACACGTTGTCGAGAAAGTTCCTGTGCCTTTCGTAAATTTAACAAAAGTTCTTCGTTAGATTACGTGAGGCCTGAGTGAGCTTCGCTTCCCAAGGAAGCCTGCTTAGATGATTGCCGGCCCCATTTCAAACACAACCAAAAATAGACTGATTTTTGGAAATTTGCTCCTCAGATAGCTGCCTGTGTCATCTTAGGGCAAGTCGTTGCAGTGGTTGTGGTGAAAACTGAAAGGACGCGATCCACCTCAGCAACGTGAGGTCGTTAGTGTAGGCCGTAACAGTTTATGAGGAATGGAGTAGCCATAAATGTAGAGGTTAAAAACCCACTTGCAGGGCTCCGGCTCTTGCAAAAGCTTTTAATGGACTTCATACATACGGTCATGGTCATTTTGTGGGACACTCCATAATTTAAGGGGGTAAAAACCCATCAGACACGTGGCTGTATATGGAGAAATTCCATCTATATGAAAATGTCAATGCTGTTAGCTCTGCTGAGCTCCCGCTGTGTTCATTAGCAGCATTGCCTCTATGTCGCCCTCCAGAGGCAGAATAAAGCAGGGCCCCCGTCTCTGATTATGCCAAGAGGACACAGTCTCTCTACAGCACTGCCGCTAAGCCTTGATGATGACTGAGCATCTAGAATACAGGCAGTTTAAACCAAAGTGTACAGATAACACAAATTGTTAACCTGCACACTTAGCTACTGTAAAAGAATGTGTTGATTCATTGGTTGAGTTTGTGATGCTTGGCAGTGTCTTTATAAGTCTTGGTCTAAATATTAGCCATGCATTAGAACAGGGCTGGCCAACCCTGCTCCTGGAGAGCCACCACCGTACAGAGCTGAGGTGCAGCCCTAATTTAACTCACCTGATACTGATACTGAACGTAGCCGACTCTAATTGAGATGCTTCTGAAGGGCCCGGTTATCAGTATCAGGTGTGTTAAATTAGGGCTGCACCTAAGCTCTGCAGGGGGGTGGCTCTCCAAGGGCAGGGCTGGCCAGCCCTGCATTAGAACATTCCGCCTTGTTTCTATAGCATGACCTGTAAGGGCTACAGCTTATCCACTTGCTGCAAAGGTTTAATCTCTTGCTGTTCCTTAACTCAGTCGTACAAGGTTAGATGTGGCTGGAAACATTTTCTTATTGTCATCTCTGATATAGGGCTGCCGTGTTTTATTTCATCTTCCGCGTTTCAGTGTTTGTTACCCCGGTAAATTGTCGAATTTACTTTCTGCTGGGGTAAAACTGCGAGCGAAAGCGTCTCGCTCCTTTGCGCTGATTGCCTCCAAATTGGGAAACGCACATCGATTTTTTGCCTGTGAACTTTCCTCGGAGCCGGATGCCTCTGTCTCGCTGCTGCGTGCCGATTATGACCCAGCTGCGGGGCCATGTTCAGGGCCGCGTGGGTTAGACCAGGAACATGTACGCGGCATCGCTTTCAGACTCTACCCCAGCATGCCGGGGAATCCACTATTCAAATATATGTATATCTCTCCTTCAGGAGAAATTGCCTGACGTCCAGAATCATTCTACAAGCGAAATGCTGACAGACCTCTATACCCTGTCTGCCGTTATGCTGATTAATGCCACAAGTTGTACAACATACCGGGGGAACGTTCGGCTTAAAAATCAGCAGGCCTGTCCGCGGTCAGCCGTGATTGATGTGTTTACCGTTTCGTCTTTCGGGAAGCCCCTGTGGTAGCTTGCAGGCTGAAGGCTACTGCAAGCTATTTACGTCTTCATCTGTATGGATGTGCTGGCTGACAGATGCTAGGCATGGACCTCTAAGCACAACATATGCCTGTATGTGTCTCCATTTCTCCCCGTTCGAAATTAGGTTAGAAGCACAGGAAGTGGACAGATTGATAATTAGCATTAGCATTAGCTTTAGCATTCATGCAACTAGTTCTATATATGGCCCAGAAATAGCCCTTGTAAATCTGAGTTATGCTCTGATATCTGGGCCTTCGGTGCTGGTATCCGGTGGACGTAAAGCTTACTGGTGACATTAATATGATTTGTATTAAATTTGCCAGGTGATTCATCATACATTTTTTTTTGTCTATTTTAAATTTAATTTCGTGGTCCTCCCAGGTCTCCTGGGGAGTCAGGGAGGGGAAATGAAGGTGTGTTTAAGTTTGCAGAAAGCTAGTAACACTTTACTTTGTGGTGTCTCCGTTTAGGTGCGGGCCATTTGTCAGACAGCTCGTTCAGTGCCAGCGCTGGCCCCGCGAAGCGGCGTTGCTGAGAGCAGACTGCGAACTTCACTTCCAAAAGCAGAATTTGGAATTTGAAATGCACGACCGTTGAAGGGAAAACAAATAGGCATTTTAGCTCCAAATAGCATGAAGCTCCGATCCAAGAAGGTTCAAAAGCTTTCACTGCTAATCAAGTACAACAGCCCCTGTATGCATACATAACATGCATGCAGTTCCTTTGAATGTTTAATACTAACTGCAGCTTAAAACCATACTCATTTTCATTATCCTAATAATCTCTTTATCTCTGATTGCTTAGGAATTTTACACTTACTCAGAGGTTTAATAATTTTAAATCCCCTGTCAATAAAGGGATGGGTCATTGCCCCTATATACAGTACATCTGAAAAATGACATCACATAAATGTCACTGTCAAAGAAATAAAAGATCTAACTGCAGTTTGTAAAGATCATGGGTCTTCCCAGTTCAGCATGTCGTGCTGCTACATTAGCCGTTAGCCTGTCATTTAGTGACTCCTTTACCGGGTCTATCCTAGCGTATGGGGTCACCTGCTTCTCTACTCAGTGGGGTCAGGCTGCAGGAAAGTTCCGGGCTGGAGTACAACACAAAAGGTTACAAAACCATTGAAACTGCTTTCCATATATTGCTTTCGATATCATATCCATAGCCAGGGTTTGAAAAGTAGTGAGGTGGGGGGGGGGGGTCTTGTCAATCACGCTATTGATACCATCCCCGTCATTAGTTGTTTGTCTAATTTTTTAAATTAATTAGTTATTTGAAATGTTAGTCTAATCTACCCAATTTAGGTTAATAAATAGCTTCAAATTTTATTTTTAGCTCTTAAAAATGACCGTGGCCTGTACCTTGACGACCTCATAGCTGGCTACAGCCCTGAATGTAGTCCCAAACAGTAACAAGTAACCCAGAAGAGAATATCTGTCTTTGTGTTAATTGCTCTTGAAGTCGCAGTGTTAGAGTAGGGGTCTGTGTCAGAGATTTGGACTGAGATTCCAAACAGAACCAGTTGACAGAATGAATACATTTACTTTTTTTAGCAGCCAAAGATCAGACAGCCCAATGCAAATATAATCCCCTAAAAGTAAATCATGCAAGCTCAAACTCAAGATTGGTGCTTCAAGGACAGTGGGGAGGCAAGTGGGTCTTGGACATGCTTTCAGCACTACAGTCTTTGCCAGCAGTGAAGAAAAAAAAAATTGGAAGTTTATTCCATTGACTTTTTAGCAAAGTTGTGCTCAGAACACTCTGCTTATTGGACAGCACTGAAGCCATGACAATATATTTTTAATCAGGAGGTTACTAGCTCTGGTTAAAGGAAGGGCTCTACTTTGTCCTGTTGGGCTGGGAGTTCTGCTTCAATAATGTACAGGTTCCAGCAAAAGGTCTGGCAAGTCTGTTTCCGTGAGCAACTTTGATCAAACGAAGATTGTGTCAAGTGCAACATTCTGGTGTCTGATTTGGGTGGAAATATCATCTGCAGAATTTTATAATATATTAATGTGTGAGAGATTGGCTTCACGCTTAATTATTGCTGAAAGGGGGTATGGTGTCCCAGACTTACCTGCGCATTCAGTTTGTAGTCTGGCGTACCTTAATTAAACCTCTTGATGACTGGAATTGAACATAGTCAACAAAAACAGTGAAGCGCGCTATTGTGGAAGAGGACCTTGAAATACTAAAAATATTTTTCTGTGTCGGTCTATCTATCTATCTATCTATCTATCTATCATGACAGGTATATACATTACTGTGCAAAAGTCTTAGGCAGTCAAAGAAAACT
>JAODKL010000034.1:6589306-6606426 GCA_026780765.1 Petrocephalus schoutedeni
CGGGGCGAGCCTCGGGACGAGATGGGCCAGACGGGGCTAGGGAGGGACAGGGGAACGGGGCGAGCCTCGGGGTGAGATGAGCTAGACTGGGCCAGGGAGGGACAGGGGAACGGGGCGAGCCTCGGGCGAGGTGGGCCAGGGAGGGACAGGGGAACAGGGCGAGCCTCGGGCGAGATGGGCCAGACGGGGCCAGGGAGGGACAGGGGAACGGGCAGAGCCTCGGGACGAGATGGGCTAGGGAGGGACAGGGAGGGACAGGGGAACAGGGCGAGCCTCGGGCGAGATGTACTAGGGAGGGGCAGGGAGGGACAGGGGAATGGGCAGAGCCTCGGGACGAGATGGGCCAGACGGGGCCAGGGAGGGACAGGGAGGGACAGGGGATCGGGGCGAGCCTCGGGCGAGATGGGCCAGGGAGGGACTGGGGAACGGGGCGAGCCTCGGGACGAGATGGGCCAGGGAGGGACAAGGAGGGACTGGGGAACGGGGCGAGCCTCGGGACGAGATGGGCCAGACTGGGCTAGGGAGGGACAGGGGAACGGGGCGAGCCTCGGGCGAGATGGGCCAGACGGGGCCAGGGAGGGACTGGGGAACGGGGCGAGCCTCGGGACGAGATGGGCCAGACTGGGCCGGGGTGAAGGACAGGAGAGGGGTGAAGGGTTTCATTCAGGAAACTCAGTAAAAAATCTTTTGGGTCCTTTTAATTCATTACATTCCTGCCTCTGGGAGGTATAGTGACTCAGGGTGGCACACTATGGCCCCCAGGGCTGGGGGTTTGAATATCATCCCCACTATGAGTTTTACATTTTCTGCTCTGTTGGTTTCCTCCTTGGTTTGAACTGGTGTCTCTAAAGTTAATTACATTCCCTGTGTTAGCGTGACATCCAGGGTGTGCCCTGTGTTGCCCGAAACAGGTTCTGTGTCCCAACCCCCTGCAATCAGATGGATGTATGAATAGATCTTTAAAACTTATGAGCAGTCGGTCGCAAGGACAGTGACACATATGTGACTGAAAGACGCGTGTGGGCCCGGTGCCTCGCTGTGTGTCCTGCTTCTGGTAGTTTCCACAACACAAAAGAAAAGTTAAGCCAGCAGATCTGAAGGAAGTCCTGTGCAGTGGGAGCCAAAGGGGGAGCTGATATCCGTCCGCTACTCGTCCTCGCTCCATGATGGGAAACGAAATCGATTAAAGAGCTGCGTGGGCTGCTGCTTAGGAAGCCTTAATGCCCGTCCGTGCACAGTGCCCCGGCACTTTGGTCTGTCAGCATTTGCTGTCCCGTTGCACCAGGAATGAGTGGCAAAAGTGAGTATTAGAAGCGATTAAGGAGCAGATTCTGGATTAAAATGATAGACCGTGCAGGGAGCAGAAATGCCGTCAGACCATATTGTCTCTATTACAGATGTCCTGGGATTTATTAGCTGAATCCCACATCGTACTATGTATTTCTCAGTCGAAGGGTCTCTCACTGCCATATCCCAAGACTTTTTTTAATATGTAGTTCACTCATTTTTTTTTTTTAATAAAACAAAAATATAGATTTGCCAATTAATTGCATAAATGAACAACAAATAAACAGCACAGCACTTTGGTCACCATGCAAAAGACTGATGATATAGGCAATACAACATAGCGAGCTTTGCTAAATACTGACTGTAGGGGAGAGTGGGAACAATTGTCATTTGACACAATGCAGAAAACATTTGTTCCTTTCACAGTAAAGTTGTACTACTGATGCAGGAAGGTATCTCTGAGAACAACTGACCCTGTCCAACAGTTATCTTCAGTGTCCTCCTTTCTATTTTGATATATCCTAAAGCAATCAAAGACTGTAGTCCATTCCGGTGTCCGGACCAGTGGGTTCCTGTAACTACTGCTCTAAGACTGGGCACAGGAAAGAGGCCCAGACTCTGAAGGTCCCATGACATTCCCAGCTGGATGATATCCGCCAGCCCCACCCAGATGTCCAGGAAGGGCTCACCTGTGCCTCAAGGCAGGAGAGGAAACTAATCTCCCCCTACAAGTCATTTATCAGCAATTTGCCCCCCCCCCACAACAAGCCTGACATTTTGCTTAAGAGCGCAGCCTCTCGGAGCGACTCGCAGTCCAGAAGGCATCGCACTGTAGCCCTAAGGACCGCCGCCCCCCCAAGTCTTCAGGTGCTGAAGAGTAACTTATGGAAACGCCCTCCAGAAACGCCGTCACGATGCGGCACCCCTTCAGGACAGGTCTAATAAAGGCC
This sequence comes from Petrocephalus schoutedeni, assembly GCA_026780765.1. Taxonomy (NCBI): domain Eukaryota; kingdom Metazoa; phylum Chordata; class Actinopteri; order Osteoglossiformes; family Mormyridae; genus Petrocephalus; species Petrocephalus schoutedeni. The sequence continues at coordinate 6,591,544 of JAODKL010000034.1, forward strand.
GGCGGCTGCCCTACCCGTCATTCTGCTGCCCGATTCAGCAGTGGCCCGTGCCCGGCAGACGCATGACAGTGCCGCTGGATGGTGACTTCAGATCTCACTGCTGAAGCAGACAATTTTTGGGGAGGTTGCATCCGTCTGCTTTCCTTTTGCCACTAAGAAACATAAATCCATTTATTATCATTTAGTTGCCTGTCCTGCCAGCATCTAGGCATTTTGAAAATCCCACTAAGCTATTTTAAGCCATTTTAAAATTGTAAATTTGTTTTTTTTTTTTTATTTTGGTTCTTTTTTTCAAGTTCTTAAGACTCTCGGTGTGCTCGTTACCCAGAGACTGGAGCGTACGCCTCAGCAATGCATCAGCCTCGATCGTTATCGGGAAGAAACTCAATGGTGGCAGAGCAGACAAAAGTGGCCTCGCCCTCACAAAATAAGGAATAAAGGATTAAGAATTCAGACCAGAACTGGGAGATTGTTTCCATAACAACGCACCCACTCCAGGTTGCCACCATATCGCCGATGGTATACTCCCAAATTATACTTGTGCTGCCGTGATCATTTGTGAATAGAGAGATAGTCAGATTAAGATAGATAATCGGAGTTTAAACAATAAGCTAGTTAGCATCCTGGCTAGATATAGAGATACATGCATATAGCCAGGACGGTAGTAAGGAAATGAATGTTATGTATAGCATATGTTAATTCATAGTATGCAGAGTGTACAATACTGCGGTCAGAGTGTTGGCAGCATATTATGGGGTGAATGCATCAGTCTCTATGATGCTCTGATAGCCCATTTTTTTGGGCGATGAGTAGGGTGTTTAAGGAATATGAAAAAGTGTGCCAAATTTGGTTTGAGAGGGACATTCGTTATTGGATAGAGAAGAGCTTGCTTTGTTGTTGAGTGGTGACATAAACAATGGTGACAGAGGTGTGAACAAAGCCTGGGCTCAGAGCTTAAGGTTAACCCTTTGTTTTCCAGTCCCAGGAGAAGTTTTTATGGTTAAGGGTCTTGCTCAACGGTCAGACAGGGTTATGCTTACCTGCTGTGGGTAACTATACTGAACTCACAACCTCGCAGATCCTAACCTGCAGGGCCGCACACTGCCCCATCATTTCACACGTGGGCTACAGCCTGCTGGAGTCAGCTGACAATTTTCCAGTCACTTTGGTTAGACAGTCTTTCTTTTATTCAAGCAACCCCTCGGAAATGTTTTTTCTTTTTACTTTCAGATATACAGAATCCCTCCTCATCCGTACCATTATGAGTAACGTGTCATTTAACTGACATGCACTTAAGAAAAAATAACAAACAAAAGCAACCACTTAGTATAAATTGTCAATAAACATAAGGATTCTGAAGCTATTCTTCAGTCAAATCCAATTTAGGTGCAGGTCATTCCGAGTTCTTTAATCTCAAGCTTGAATCATATGGCCATATTTGATTATGTTTATGGCATTGATGCTACAAAAGTTCAGCAATCATTTCTGAGGCTGCAGACGTTACAGTTTTTGAGAAATTAACAGCCCACAGGTGAGGTTATAAAACAACCATGAAATCCAGCTCAGAATCGCAGAAAACCTTCCAGTGTGGACTAATGCTGATGTGCAGTTGTTGTTTTGCTTTGCTGTTTTTCTAACAGTATTAAATGGCTGTTGGGAGCCACTGTTTCCACGATTTACTATGTTTGTTTACCTGGATTTGAATCACTGTGACCCAGTCAGTACTGAAAATGGATCAAGTAATGGATAGTTGGATACAGCCAATTTAAATCCATTTAAATATCCGTGTATTCGTTTACTGATACGTAGAGTCATTTTTTATCTTAAATTGCCCAGATTCACAGGGAAACTAGGACCCAAGATGGGGCAGTAGTTTGATAATGAGGGAGCATTTTTCTTTAAAATAGCCAAGAATGTTTGTCACCTCGGTGAAGCCAGTCTTCCTTTTTCGAAACTGCTCTTCCGCCAGCCTCGGGAACAGGCCCGTGGGCGTTGCGGTCCCCTCGGGCCATTAATTGAACAGCACAGGCTGTCCTCCAAGCAGAGCCAATAAATGTACAGGCTTATTAATTATCGGAGAGGTGCGGGGAAAGGACACAAGGCTCAGGCGTCCAGGAATCTGCCTGACTAAAACAGGTCGGCTTGAGAGCGTATGTCTGAAGCAACGTGCGTCTATGCAAGACGGTGCGTTACACGTTCTTTAAAGATGCCGTTAGCATAAACTAGTCTGGCTCCGTTCTAAAAAAGGATGTCTTTGTGATGGTAAGAGGCATAATTGGGGTTCTGGGCCCCCGCATATAGTGACCGCACACTCATCCTGTGTCGTCATGCAGCGCCGTGTGTCTTATCCAAAAGATTAGCGCGTCATTGCTGTAGCCAGTTGCCCGTCGCCTCGGTGCCGTCGTGGCACCGGCAAAAGCCGCCTGCTGCCGCGAGGCCCCCGTTCTCGCTGTGCCCCGATTGACCTGAGGCAATGAACTGGAAAGCACCGTGTTGGGAGCAGAGCAGATGGCGCCGCGATCCGAAAACAGAACCGTCACCAGAAAAGGACCGTGCCAGACGAGGAAACGCGCTGTACCCTTGAGCGGGGCGCTTAGCTCGGAATGCCGTGCTCGGCCGAATGGATCGAGAAATGTGTGAAAATCACTGACGACGAAAGAGTGCTTCGAAACTGAATAAATAAATATAAGTCTTTTACATTGTATCATATTGCTGTTCGCCCGTTTGGCAGAGAAACCTCTCTGCTTGCTGCCAATGCCGACTTGGCAGGACAGGTACATCCCAAAACGGCTGTATGTGCAGGGTGTCTGGCCTGTTGACGGCTCCGGTGAGTCCACCATCATCCTCTTGTCTCTGTTAATAGTGGGACGGTCTGGGCCCCCTCCCCGAGTCCGCCGACCCCCCCAAAGGGATCCAGATGCTGTGGCACCCCTCCATTGTCAAACCCTACCTCACGCTGCTCTCGGAGTGCTCGAACCCGGACACGCTGGAGGGCGCTGCAGGGGCGCTGCAGAACCTGGCTGCTGGAAGCTGGAAGGTAGGACCTCAGGTCTGTCCATCGAGGGGGGGAACCACACCCTACTACACCTCAACAAGATACTTGCTTACGCGTCTTCCTGCAGACTTCCTGCAAACAGCATATAATGTTGACGATGAATTAATAACAATAAACGAGTAGTGAACAATGACAAACAGTGCAATTCACACCATATATACCAGTGGTGACAGACCCTGGTCCGCAATCGGACTGAAATACAATTGAATCTGGACCAGGCAATCAATCCCCAAATTTTAGAGAGAAATAGTTGGGGACCCCTGATATATGCAATATACAAGCAATATACAATACGCTTACAATAACAATAACATACAAGCAGGAAATCTAGGCGCTGTGTCTTAAAGTGACAGTAATTAATAAAAAGCAGCGCTGACTGGGATTATACAGTAAGATATCAGTGTGTATTTAATGTGTATTTTAGTGTTGACCACACAAAGCAAGAAGCTGTTGACTGTTGCCCACGCTCAGTCCGATACAATTAAATTGTATCATTACACAGAAATAGCCACTACTGATCCATAACCCACTGCAAGCACCATGCCAGAGAGTCTACAAGGAACAATGGCATCTACCCTGGCTACACACGGCTTGTTTTTAGTGCCAGGTTTCCTCGCGTCTAATTAAAAATCTTTGCAACTGAACAGCTTCCTGGTTCTGCCTCTCTCAGACTGGAGGGCTGTTTTTGCATTAGTCATTACCCGGTAATCCATGATCGATGAGGCCCTTGTTTGCTCAGCTTCTAGTGCTGGGATCAGATGTTTCTCAGGTTCCTTAATGGGTCCGTCTGTGGAGGTCAGTTTCAAGGCCCCCTAAATAAAAAAAAAAAAAAAAAAACCCTTCCTAAAACTCAGTGTATTGCACTGTACTTTTGCTAATCTCCTCTGGCCACTTAACCAGTCATATTTGTAGTTCCCTTCTTGTATTGTGATGTATAATCATTAACCTGGGTACTGAGACTCTACTCTATATATACTAAATGGGTTTATGAGCCTGTGTGTCTCAGTGTATCGAAACAGAACCGGAGACATACCGACCGTCACTTGTGGTAACTGCTATCACAAGGCACTTTCTGGGTTCACCCATCTTCAAATCATTTGAATACACTTTCAAGAAACATGTGCTTGGCTCTGTGTTTGTGTGCTGAGCACTGAGAGCCTTTTGAGTCTTTCTATCAAAATGCAATTGGTCTGAAACATGCTCAGTTTTCAGTGTTCAGCCCAAATGGTACTACATGCTGCCTGACACATTCAGATTCTACCGAAATTAACTTCAGTTTGGGCCTGAAGATACTCACCAATGGAAAATGGATAATGGAAATTGTGAATGACCCCTGTGTTCACCTCCATTTTAAAACCCTGCATTAATTTTTCCTAAATTGAATGTGTTTTCAGTGCACGGTGTACCGTACAGATTTGATGTCGTTTCGTTGTTATTCCAGATAAGTGACGATGGTCACCATTTGTAAGCTGTGAGGGTTTTCACACACGATGAAGGTTGTCATGAGGTCAATTTCTGTGGACTCACGCGCCCAAACCGGAGCAAGAGCAGATTAGGGAACTTAGGAAATGCATCACATTGCCAGGAAGCTAACGTCCAGACATCGTTTAACCAGAGCTGGCAAGAGGGACGATGAAAGAGGCGGAAATTCCACTAATCCTAAAAAAGCTTCTTATGCCTGTGGTTGGGGAGACTTTGGATTTTTGACAAATCCGGCACAGAGCATATGCGGCCGCGACGTCTTCCCCGGAGGGGTGTTAGGGAAGGTGAGGAAGCGCTTTAGCCTGGCCTCCCTCCAGTGGCCCGCGCGCCGCCATAGGAGATTCTGAGCACACTTCTCTCTTCCCGCCAGTGGTCGGTGTACATCCGCGTGGCGGTCCGGAAGGAGAAGGGCCTGCCCATTCTGGTGGAGCTGCTGCGAATAGACAACGATCGGGTGGTGTGCGCCGTGGCCACCGCCCTGAGGAATATGGCGCTGGACGTGAGGAACAAAGAGTTAATCGGTGAGTGTTTCTGGACGCCGTCCGCACTTTTTATAGCCCTGCCGGAACAAATCCGCTTTGTTCCCCCGACGGACGGAAGGAAATCGCCGGAGGTCACTTAGCTTCTCGTGGCAGAGGTCTTCATCGAGAGTGTTCCGCATCAGCGAGTATCCCGTCGCCCGGGAGAGAGGGTTCCGGCGCTCCTCCAATCAGCTCGTAGCACTTTGACGTGCTTCCGGCTGATTGGTGGTTTGGAAAGGATAGGGTAGGGCGGGCAGAAACGCGTTTCAGAGACATAGGAGTCAGCAGCCCTTTGTGGGGTGCGGTGGATGGTACCTCTACCACTAGCCAAATGATTTGCAGTGACTCATTGGGGATGAAAGCTACGGATAGTTACAAGACAGTAACGTTTTAATCGCAGGGTGGCACACAAGAACGAGTTTCAGGAGTAGGAGGAGCTTTTGATGGGAACAGGTCCAACACAACATAGTGACAAAAAAACAGAGGCCATTCTGCCCTGTAATGTGTTCTCCTTCTCCTGGTGTCCAGCCACCAGGTGGTGGTGAGGCATCTGATCCCTGCTGCCTTTCTGCTGCCCAGAACTGCATGATTTATTTGCCTGTAGACAATTTCCAATTTACAGTTTCTCTGCTAAAAACACTGAATTACTCCCCCCCCCCCCCCCCCCCCCCAAAAAAAAAAGAAGAAGAAATGGCCATTAGTCACCTGTCGGTAGGAGTTAATCAGTCACATGACAAATGATATCAGCAAAACTGTTCATCACTGCGCAATGGGAATGTTTTCTAGGGAACCCGTGAATCAGTCACCTGGATCTTGTGCAAAGTGATCAATTGCACAATCACTAATCTGGCGTCAGTTGGAAATAAATAGGGGTCCCAACAGATATGCTCTTTTCCAAATGGGTATCCTGTCCCCAGCTATGCAGGAGAAGCACACACACAGCACTTCAACTGTACACTCTAGTATACTTATTCGTATCTTTGTTTTGCCAGAAAATCATCCTGCATCTTCCCTGTTCTTTGAAAGTGTCCCAGAGCATCAGACCATCTGCACTTATACCCCCAGACCAACAAGTGGCGCTGTGTATAGCTCAGGATCAGGGAATAAAAGCAATAGAGCTTTCAAAGGGGGGGCACAGGACAATAACTGGGGGTACAAGGGATAGAGGGAGTTTCCTGAGTGTTGGGGTGCAGCCAGAGGTAAGGGATGGTGGCACAGGAGCCAGCTGGAGGTCACCTGAACGATACCATCTGCTCTACAGTATCCTCAGGGGAGTGTGGCCTCCACACTCTTCCAGCAGCAGGAATCCATGACCTTCTCCTACATCCGCCCCCAGTGGATAACGCCAAGGACGTTTTCTGGCATACCGCTACTCCTCGGGACAGCAGTTTCTTCCACGTCGTCATCAGCCTTTTTTTGGGACCTGGATCTGCACAGTAAATAATGCAGTGTATGTAGAAAGAGCAAGCAGATTCCGGGCAGCAGATCCATCCTCAGCTGGAGCAGCAGCCAGTAACGAATGAACACATCACAAAAGAGAAGAAGGCTGACTCTTTGAGGGTTAGGAGGGAGAACGTAAGGCTTGGTGTGTGCATCGGGGAACCATATAAACTGAAAGGGCCGTCTGGTAGGATCTAGTGGCTTGTCTGGGCTCACTGTGGTCAATGAAGAACAAACACAACAACCGCACAGACTCTCACTCGAGGTTTTAGACGTTCCCCTGACATTTTTACCCGAAACGCTTGAATGTGACTTTCCCGGGTCTTTATCTTATCACCTCTCGGTTTTAGTCTGGAGAATCTCCGTGGTGTTGCTTGAAGAGGGGAAAGTAACACTCTCTCTCTCTTTCACCATTAGCTCGAATGAATGTGGCCGCTTTTAGGATCTCCGTACCCATTCTGATACTTTTCCCCGCTTTGACAACCATGGCTCCTTTGACTCCCTCTCCCTTTGATCCCCCGCGTTTGATTCGCTCTCCGCCGTCACCCAGAACCACGTCTCTCTGCCCCTGTGCGTCATCTGGGTGGGCCGGTTGGAATCAGCTCAAGTCGTCGGGCCTCGTCCGTGATTTTAAGAGAATTACGAAATGACTCCGAAACGTGTTCGCAGTGCTCGGAAAAGCTCTAAAGATGCCTCGATGCGTCCTGACAGGCAGAATCCACGCTCCATTTGCCAAGGACCCTGGCCGTCTCAGGTTAGGAAACTTTCCTTTTCTCCTCAACTAAGAGTTATTACTCACATGCTGTTCCAAGCTTGCATTGAAAAATGTGGGTTGGCTTTTACCACTGCAGAAGGTCACGAATTGTAGATCTACACCATTGAACCTTAAAACCTCAAACAGACTTAAGAAGATTTGGTTGTCCTACTTCACCAGTTGAATCCATATTGTTAATGGAGTGAAGGCTGGTGCCAGGCTCAGCCTACAGAGAATATCGTCCCCACATCTGTTCCTGTCATGAGCCTCAGCAAAGTTGGCATCTGCTAACGTTGTAGCAGGAGTCTGTAGGGTGATCGAACAAAACACTGCGGTTTGGGAGCTGGGGGTACATCGTCTTTTTTCCTCTTTTAGGACGTGGGGGGTAAGAATGTCGGGAAATGATGAGGGTAGCAAAAGAGCATAAGCAGTGTGGCAGTGCCCATGCTGAGGGTATTCCACTGTGCCAGTCGTGGCTCAGTAATGAACACGCCGTAATAAATACAGTAAATATGGCAATAAATCCCAGATTTCATACCATACTCTTTATTATTGCACTGCTTCTGAGAATAATTCACAATGAAAAAAAAATGTGACATATATGCACTTATAATTTTGACTTTGGAATAATGTATGTTTGCAGCGGTACTAAATAATGTATTTTTATGCATCTGTCTATAAGATCTGCAGATTTTCATTACAGTTAGAAGGTAGGTGGCCTCAGATGTCACCCTGGCACTTTGGCCAGCTGAAGGCCTCCTAATGACATTTCCCCAGGATATATATTTGTCTGTTCCACCTTAGATTTGAGATCACTGCTTGCTCTGCAGATTTGCCGTCATCTGTTTCTGGCAAAGTCCAGGACTGCAAAGTTGGGTTTTTCTGCTAATCTTTTCCGTCAGCACATCCTCTTGGGCTGATGATGGGAGCTTTTGATATTGAGATTTACAGTCTTGAGAGTTTTATTTTAATTCCTAGGCCCTCACCTTGAGTACATGGCCCTGGCACGCATTTGTACTGATTGTATGTTGGTTTAAAATAATGCATCAGATGAAATATAATTATAGCGCCAATATGTGGAAGCCGTTAGATATTTTTGCATGCCTCTTTTTCCAGTTCACAGTTGTTAAAGGTTTTTTTTAGATGCTTTTCCTCACTATTTAAAATTCTCTCTGTGACACTTCTAACAGACTATTGATCCTTCCTTAATAAACTTGGTTTCCTGGTGGGTTTGTGAACCCTTGCTTCTAGTTAGAAAACCAAGAATCAAGAATCAAGGGTTGCATCTCCATGGCAACAGCCTTTCCTTTTTCATGCGACTGGTCTGGGTGTCCTTAGGACAATTGCATTGTGGTTTGTAACCATTTTATGTGGTTTACAATCATTTATTATCATACCGTGATCGTACTGAATGTCAGGGGAAGTTGTCCTTTCCTTGAAATAGACATTCCGGGTGAATCCATGTGAAAGAGGAGAGCCTCAGCTGATTTGCTGTTAAATCCACTTCAGCCGGTGTGGATGGAGGGAAGGAAATAGGTTAAAAAGGATTTCTGGGGATTGAGATCGGCGAGAGATGGATTTTCTGTGTGAGGGAGGAAAAAAGGACTTAAGTGCCTTGGAATGGGGTATGAGTAGATGCCAGATGTGCTGGTTTGAGTGTGTCAACCAATTCAACAGAACTGCAGGAAGCAATGGCGTCAGAGGGGCCCACATGCCTGTGGGGCACTTAGCACACCTCGCTGGGTCCATCGCCACTGTGAGGGCAGAATGGAGTGCAATATGATTGCAGGAAGGTATCCCTAATTTTGTGTATACATGAATATAGGTGTATAATAATGGTTTGCTGTAGTGCTGGGCGGTGTGGCCAAAATCAGCATCTTGGTATTTTGTAAGATTCTGGTAGTTTCGCTGTGTATCACGTTTTTTTATTTATTTATTTTTTCACCCTTACCGCAACAGTAAAGTAAGTGATGACGTCAATGAAATACATTTACAAATGTTTTTAAAAAGGTATGTAGCTTGATAGTATAACCAACAAGTTTTATTAGACTTTTATAGTATATTCAGCTCGATAGTGACATGTTTTATTGATTATAACTGTGTACTTAGCTCGATAAGAATTGTTTCACCGTTCAATTAGTAATGGATATTTAGCTTGATAGCAATATGTTTTATTGATTACTGTATATTTAACTCCATAGAGAAGTGTTGATTATTAGCATATATTTAGCTTGGTAACAACATGTTTGTTTAACCTGCATGATTTCAATAATTAATTTGATAATTATAAATCGATAATAATATTGCTTTACCTGTATTCATTTAATTGCAGACCTAATTATACTACGCATTACATTTTCAGGAGCAGACTGAAGCAGCAGCTATATTTACTATAATGCTGTACAGTTATTTATGGAGAATCGTTGCGTTGTAACTTTTAGCAAGAAGTGTACGCACAGTCAACAGGGGTCCCCTTTCAATGCACTCTGCACAGCGATCTATAGCACTTCTATTACGTAACTTGCTGCATGTCGAATCGCTACAGCTGTGGTTTCAGCTATGCTACGGCATGAAATACTCTTGAAATATTCATACCGTATGGGAAATTAAAACCGGCATACCAGGTGAACCAGTGTACCACGCAGCAATAGGTTGCAGGTATCCATCCATTTTCCAAAACCGCTTGGCCTATGCAGGGTCACTGGGGTCTGTAGCCTAGCCTGGAACCTAGGGGAGCACGGCAGGGAGAAACCCAGTATATTACCTGGAGTCAACTCGTCGCAAACCATATGCACCATCCAGACACACACTCAGTCCTACAGACAACTGGTAACCACAGTGTTTTTGGACTGTTGGGGGAAACACAAGAACCTGGTGTTAAGCAACCAGCTAACCACTGTGCCACCCCGGTGTGCTGTTACCACATGCAGAAATAGTTAAGGGTGGCTGATTATGTGTTACTGCCAAGTTTGGAAATCACAGAATAAGCGGAATGCTGGAACTAACAACTATCAGTGGATGGATCATTGAGGGCTTTAATTTGAAAAGTCGGTGTAATTATGGAGAGATTATCTTACCATTCCCATCCCAGGATATAAACGCCTATGCGGGCGAGGAAATGTTTAATTGCTTTGATTTATTAGATTTTTATTTGATATGTAGAAATATTCGAAAGTGGAAGGGACACAATATACAATCATTTATGTAGCATGAAATCTAGAATAATCAAATATTTGTGCTTTGTTTTCTCTTATGTGTAGATGTGTATTGCTTTTGCAAACTTACTGATAGTGAATTTAATGCATGGCCTATGATCCAGAATATAAGTATCACCAGGATTCCCATGAATGGTTGGTGACAGAAACTGGCCACACGATCGAGGATTATCATTTCACTTTTTCATTAACATTTACGTGAGCCTTATATAGGTAGCAGGTAACCATATATACTCAACTCTGCATGATGGAGAGAGGCAGATGGAATGTTTATGAAGAAATGAGTCATTCTGATATTCTGGAAGCCGGCGAGAAGCGACGTGAGATGAGTATTTTATAGGATTCCTGAAGCTAACAGAATGTTGCCGTATCAAAGATTCAAAGATTACAGCTAGGAGTGGAGAAGAAGGTATGCGGAGCAGTACAAGGATGAGCTTTATTTATCCATGCATTGGAGTGTTTGCGAGAACATCAGATGGTGTGAAGCACGGCTAATTTCATATTTGCCTCAGTCGTGCTTTGTTTTGATCCCTTTCTGGTTTGCTCTGCTTTTTCAAAGTTCCACCCATGGCCTGCCTGATCGTGGCACCTCCCCTCCCTGAAATGTCCCTCTCCTGCCCATTGGACACGTGGTCACATGACTGCTCTGCTCACATGCACGCCAGAGAGTGCCCGGCAGTATTTTTCACTATGTGCGCTGCGTCCCGCCCTGCTGATTGACAGTGACAACACTTCCCACCGTGAACAGCTGCTCTTGCTAAGGGCGGCATCCAGCTGCCTCCCTGGGCGGCCGTTGCATGATCGTGTTTAATGCCACCACTGAGATTTGTCTATTTGCATTCTCAAAGAGGCGCACTGACAGCTGCCTCTCTTTCCCTCTCTCTCTCTCTCTCTCTCTCTCTCTCTCTCTCTCGCCAGTTTGGCCCGGGCCCCAAACCTCGTTGTTTCCTTCCCAATTCGCCTCCCTGCTCTTTTCCGTCTCACATCTCCCAAAGGCCTCTCTGACACATTTCTCACTCATATCATGTTGAGGTTAGGCCTCATCAGAAACCTCACTCATTTGGAGATGCCATCCAACAGGACCTGCCAGTTGTCGAGTTGAAGACAGTGGAAAATATGAGAAGAAAGAGAATATTTGAGTGGAGATGTTACAGTGTGACCTGCCAGAGGAGAAGCTTTGGCGATAAGTGGAGTTGTGTGTTCATGGACAGCCTAAGCCCCTAAAGCTTGCTGAGCTGTTGGGAAACTGAACAGAAGACGTTCTTCTGCTGGAACGGTTCTACTTGTGGAGATTTTGGGGATGCCTAAATCACTCTCGAAGTAGGTTCTCTCGTCTGCCCAAATTCTCTTATTAACCTGCTTTCGGGCATGAGCCAAAACCCAGGTGAACGTGCTGAAGTGATGGCCTGGTTGCCTGGAATCAGAGAGACCCATAAGAGCCATCACAAAGCGGGGGCGTCTCTTCACTCTAATTTCTAGGTTCTCTAAATACCTGTAGAATCAAGGGTTCAAGGATTTTTTATTTGTCGAATGCAAAGTAATATATATATATTAGTGTAAATAACATTATAATAAATATATACTGATGAGCCAAAATTTCATGACCACCCCCACATGGAACGAATTATGTTGACTATTTAACTATAAAAACAGTGGTGACTATAAAAATGGTGCGTATCAAGGTTGTTAGACGGTAAGGTAATATTTAGATGGCAAGCTAATATTTGATACTTTGACAAGGACCAGATTTATTATGGCCTGATGACTGGATCAGAACATCTACGAAACTGCAAGGCTCGTGGGGTGCTCACAGTCAGCCCTAGACTCGTCGATGGGAGACGTGAAGGAAGCCTTTCCCATGTGGTAGAAACCAACAGAATGTTTACTGTAGCACAAATGGCGGACGGTCTTGATGATGGTCACGCACGGTGCATCAAACCCTGCTGTGTATCTGGCCCTTATCAAAGTCATACAAATCTTTACCGTTTTCTCATTTATTCTGCATTCAACACATCAACAACAACTGCCGAATGTTGGCTTACTGTCTAGCATGTCCCTGACCTTGATTATTTTTATGAGATAGTCAAGGTTATTTGCGTTACATGGCGATAGTCATAATGATTTGGCTTATTGGTATATAAAAAATGAGGAACACAAGTGTTCTTGTTGAGGTGTTTAGTAATTCGATGGCCTGAAGCTATGTTGAAGCTATGGTAGAAGCTATGTTGGTTGTTCTGTTCATTTTAACTGATTCTTCATACATAGTCATCTCGAATCTTGAATCTTGAAGTCACAGTCATAGGTTTTATGCAAATTGTTAAGGATTAGGAATGTCTCTCGATGTGAATACTACTTAATGCCACCCACCTGGCCGCTGGCCTCACTCAGGAGGGCTTACAGGTTTTATCTGAGATCAGAAGCGTTAGATTCAAACCTTTTCCCTACCTGTAACCCAGGCTTCTCCACGGCAATGAAATACAGGGTTTTACCTGGCTGGGAATGAAACTTAAATCAAATGAAATTTATCCGACGCACAACAGTACTTAAAACAACAGTAGATGCAGGCAATTAACTGAATTTCTCCGAGAGCTTCCTTTAATAAGTGATAATAACATGTAACAAAAATAAATGAATAAATTGGAATAGTAAAACAGTAAAAATATTTAACCAAATTAATAAATAAATATATAAATAAGGTGGAAATGTGCAAGTTATCCATATTAGTAGTTCGGTTCTCTGTTTGTCTGTCCGCAGTCTCACTGCTCCGATAGCGTTTCCCTGATGGCAGGGGTGAAAACAGTAAGTGACTGGGGTGGCTAGCTTCCCCAAGGGAGGACCGGCTGTCTTCTTTCCAGTATTGCTGCTTTACATTGTTGTATTACATTATAAGGACACACAGCGTCGCCCTCCCTTTTCCTGCCCGCAAGGTGGGTGCAGTGAAGATCTTTTTATTATACAGCAATTAGGACTAAATTCATCGTCCGAGAATCTGACATGCAGAGGGCCCCTGCAGCTCATTTCTGCGAAGACCGGTTCCCTGACTAGTAAAATGCCAGCGGCCTTTGGACTTTGCGAAGAGCTCCGTCTGGCAGGGGAGTTCTCTCGCTAGCAGGTGAACCTCTTCTTTCTCGTACAGCCTGACGACGTCGCCTTCCCGGCAACAAACGAGTTCCCTCGCTTCTCCGTAACGCGCTCGCAGATGGCGGGTGACGTTTTTGCACTCTTTCGACCGGATCGCCAAATCCTGCGCTGTGGGCGGACGTGCTTCTGACTCGCGAGTCACTCGGTAAAAGACGTGCATTCCTTCCTTTTAGATTTCTTAATTAACGCCAGCCTGTGTCCTTCATACGGGCCATGTTAGTCACTGGCGTCATGTTTAACCGGTGTGACGTGCATTAAAAAAAAAAAAAAAAAAAACGATTGTGATGTTTTTTACAGAACCCGTGAAAAATATAAAGCCACAGATGTCACTGAAAGCGGAACTCTCCACATGTACTGTTCTCGTGTGGCGGTGACACGATCCGTTGTGCCACCTTGGTTGCTTGGGGTTTGCAGTTAACTTCTTGAGGCCGGCTGTTATATCATATCCATATAAATGTTAATGCTCCCGGTTTTGCGAGTCCCAAGGGCGGCCCGGATTAGCACTTCCAAGTGAGTGGCAGAGGACTGGACAAGGCCTCTTTGGCTTCTTTGAAACCACAGTGGCATTATGAAAGACCCAGCCAGCTCAAATTGACCATAAGAAACATTTTTCCATCGTTAAACTTGTGATGTTATATACTTGTTTTGTGTTGTTAACAGGGCCGGCCCAAGCCTTTCTGGGGCCCTAAACAGAATTTGATTTGCCCCCCCCCCCCCACCCACCACCAATTAAGATATCTTGACATTTTAAGTGCTCTTGGGGGGCCCTTGGTGGTGTGGGGGCCCCAAGTGGCCGCTTAGTTCAGTTACTGTATGCCTTAGACCGGCTCCGGTTGTCAGCTAAAAAACCCTCTGGTTCTCTCTCTATATCACATACTAGGATTTTCCCCATCCCACTCCTAATCGAAGCATTGTGGGACAGCTACAGGGGGAGATTAACATATGCTAACAAAATGGCCAGACAAATGAAACACAAACCAAAGAGCAATGTCACAATAGTAAGGCTAATGAGCAAAGCTTCCGAAGAACAGTAACCACCTCTAAAGCTGTTGTTTATGTAAAAGTAATTGCAGTGACACATTGTTTGGTTTAGCATGGGGCCAAGAGAATTCTGATTTGATGGTGACAGCTCCCCTACTGGCCAGTGGGTTTCACTGCAGTTTGTCCAAGAGGTTGCAGCTATGACGCTCAGTATGGACTATAAAATCAGGGGCGTCGTAGTTGGGTGAAAAGTGGGACTAAATTACCAGGGCCCCAAGTGGGGGGGGGCCCAAG
>JAODKL010000034.1:6628269-6639791 GCA_026780765.1 Petrocephalus schoutedeni
ATTCACAGTATCATTTTGTGGGCTCCTCCTCAACAATAGAAAGAGACAGACAAAGACCCTATTCTAACTCTCGCACTCCCTCCGTCTCACCAGTCCGGACTTCCCCCAACAATCGATCAGGTCAGTCAAAGCGCCATTGTGCCCTTATCTTTGAGGTAAATTAGTCTTATTCAAGGTAATTACTTTCATCGAGCTTTTAAATGTCTGTTGCCCGGCAATGGCTGCTCTTCAGAGCCCTTCGTTATGAGGTAGGTAGCCTTGGTAAAAATCACTTTATTTGAGATGGAAATGAATAAACAAAATAGGCTTGGTAAACACGAGAGTCGGTTCAAGGGCTTTTGTATGGGTGACTACCTTCCACACTGAAAAACAAGCGAAAAATATCCTTATTTATTTATTTGTTTTTTGTTTTATGTCCAAAGTAAGAAACGCAAACCTCAAGAAACTTTTTTTTTTTTTTTTAATGTTTCGTTTCTGTGTAACTTCTCAGCCTCCTGTGGAGTGATGGGGCAAGACGCGAAGCCGTCACGCGAGTGCCCACGGCCCGCAATTACCGCTATCTCGGGAAGCTCTGGCTCAAGCCCAGGGGCAAACAAGGCCACCACTACTGCAGCCGCCATTCGCTTTTAAATAGTACATGGCGGGGGTGTAATTATCGAGCTGCACCTTGACACCGATGGCCCCAGGTCTGAGGGAACCGGACCAGCTCCCGCTTGAACGCAGATATCCGTGGCGTCCATAATACCCAGCGCTGTCGTAACTGTTGTTCTTCTGCAGTTACCGCCCTTTGTAAGCCGCTGTTCCACAGGCGCTCGTTAATTACAAAGGGAAAGCTAGCGGCGTGCTGCCAGTAATTCCCGAAATCCGCCAAGCACTTGCCGCTTTGCACTCCACCGATGCGCAGTTGGTACAGTCCCGTCGGCACAAGTCGTGCTTAGATCTCCGCACGCGTGGGCCCGTCCCGTTCATTAGCTAGCGACTAAGTGCCCGTCAGATAACTGATTAGCTCACGTCCAGGGTTTAGCTGCCGTCTAAGTGGAAACGGCCGCTCGCTGCATGGCCGAATCCCTTCTGTCATTTTCAACAAAATGACTCATCCCTTTTTTTGGAAGCCGCTGTGGAAATTGTATCCCGGCTTTGATGGAGTGTTAACCTCTCTGAACAAGCAGCTTAATTAGGTGCACTGAATGTGTCCCCCTGACATCGAAGATGTGCTATTTCCAGGAAAAAGCGAACAGCAGAGTGGAGCTTAGGTAATGGGCGGAAGAAATCTCGTGCTGTCACATTGGTCCAATATTGGTCAGCAGAAATTGAATGGAGCCAGGGGATAAATGCCAAGATTGATTTCTCATGCTCGCCCTGAAACACACAACCTCCTGGGCAGTCTGGGGGGGCCTCTGAAGGCCTCATGAGAGCCATGAGGGGTCCTTGCACTGAACAAAGCCCTGCAGAGATCCCTGCAGCGTGGTGGTGGAGGTTCAAGAATCCTGGTGGGTGAGCAGTGATTCCAAAGCTGCCCTTGAGTTTTAGCGGCCTCATGGTGAAAGCCACCCAAGTCACCCTCGAGGAGTCGTGCTCCTAAAGCGAGCATGGTAAAACTGGCCATACTTACTCTAGCTGCAATCAAGAAAACTTCTTTTGTCAGCTGAATTTGGGAACCACTAAGCTCAGCTAATAAAGCCCACCTCTAAACAGAGGGCTCTTTTAAAGCTGTGTTGAGGCCGTCAGCCGGACAGCAATCTGACAGTTATGAAGCTAGTAAACATAAACACATTCTCCTGAAGCTGTCAGATCCTGCCTGTGGAGGATTTGAAGGCCCCATGGTGATCATCATCGCTGATGCCGGATCTTCTGATTGCAGTTAATTACGTTTTACAGTACCTCTTATGCCCAGTCTTTGGACATATAATATCTTCTTGATTATTAATTTCACTATGAATAAATGGCATACATTTTTTGCTGTTTTATTACCCAGATGACCGCAGCTTACATGGGTGGATATAGACATTTGAAAAGAAAATATTTACAGTGAACTTCCTCAAGCAAGATATTTTGCTTCATTCTGGGGTTCATAGGGATCAATCAGGATGCAACCAAACAGAGTCAGCTCTCCCCATCCAACCTAATCAGCAAACCCTGATGCATTCATAAAATATCACATGGTTTGATAATTGATTATTTTTTTTGGGTGAATTGCATGTACTTGGTTTTCAAATATGTTTGATTATACTCTTAGTGCCTTATACTAACCATATACTAGAAGACTTTGAAAAGATGTTTTAAAGACTAAATCTAACACCCTAATATCATTAGTCACAGAGTTGCGTGTCACAATTATTATTTTGCTATTATTATTATTATTACTGTTAATGATGGTCAAAACTGCTTCATGAACCACTTGCTGTATTTTCTAACCCCACTAGATGGTGCTGTTGGTTTACTTAGGGGTCCGTTTGAGTCATTTTTGGCCATTGTCATATTGGCCATCATTACTTTTACAGTTGGAGGTTTTTCCCCCTTACTGCAAATTAAAGTATACAATGCATGGTAAATTATACTTGCATGGTAAATTCACCCAGTACTCGCTCTCAGCTCTGGCCGGTACACCGTGCACAGAGTTCCACATACTCCTTGCGTCAGGTAGGGGTTTTGGCAGTGTTCATTTCTGCTGTTAGTCTAAGAAAAAAGGGTAAGAGTGGGGGCAGATAGCCACTGGGCTCAGGGGGATTCCCCCAACATCACTGTTTCTCTACCTCTTTCTCTTCAGTCTGGTGCTCAGGTCCCCTATGGCTGTAAAAACTAATGTAAGAGTCATCAGTTTATGAAGTGTAAACTTTTCTCTTGCTCTTTTGAAACATGAATCTGCTGTCTGTGGTCCTTGAATAAATTCAGCAGGGGGATTGGTTGGTATTCATGTCCAGTTAATGTCTTTGTGTCGAGGACTACAGTGGATGTACTGCACAAGGAATTGTCCTGTGATGTTAATTTTATCTCTATTCCATTACTCTTCTGTAAGTATCAGCTGGACTGTAAGTTTGGCAGATGCAAAGAGTTATTTAACAAGTTTGGTGGCAGAGATTATTTTAGAAAACATACAGTTTTATGAACAGAATGCATTTTTATTTCTTGAGACATACAGAGAATGACAGATGCTGTGGTTATCTGGGGTGTTTTATGATGGTACTTCGGCTGTGTTGTGTAGAAAATAAATGTTTTAAGCCTTGCAGCTTGTCGGTTAAATATATCCAGCAGTAGCGACAGAGGGTGACACGTGGCGGGGCGGGGTCTTTTCCGTGAGGGCTGATCTGCTCACGTATCACCCCAGCGAGTGCTCCGGCTTCTCCCCGGGAGGTGATCAGCCTCAAGGAACGGAAGGCGGACCCCGAGCCGACCGCAGCCAACGCAGGTTTCCATGGAAATAAAGCCGACCACGCTTCCAGGAAGGACGCCGTAGCAGGTAATCGGACGGACAGTGTTTGCGTCGCTAATCAAAATCGCCGTCCGGTACTTTTTCTCCTACGCTTATGGAAAGGTGTAGCTAGCGAGTTGTATAGGTATGTATATATAGTCCAGTCATTGTTATTAGAAGCAACGTGCAATGCTTCCCAGGTTCAAGGAGCAGCCCCGAATGGTCTTGTTGATGAAGAAGAGTGCTGAACTGCAGTTAGAATATTTAAAGATATTGTTTTTTTAATGTTAAATATACAAACAGCCTTTGGAAAAGAGGACAAAGGGGAGTCTTTATGGGGCAGGGAATTTCATAAATATTTGGAGTATGGAGTTGAGGGAGGAGTACAGATTGGCAATGAGGCCCCCTACTACAGCAAATATTATTGCTAGTCTCCTACCTTAAACAGAAAATGACCTGTTTAATACTAATGTGCTGGTGTCTTGCCTTGCGCTGGGGTTATGCTGATACTACAGGAATGCAGGACTTATTCACAAAACAGTCTGGTTCCTGTCTGGCTGGGCTGGTTTGAAAGCTGAATAAACATCACGTTAGTTACCAGACAGTTCTGAACCCACTGCCCCGTATGGTCCACAGCCAGCTCAGATTCAAAATGCATCCCATCTCAGTTGAATTTCTTGAAGTCTGCCCATAGTATATGAGTCGGCAGACACATCATTAATCCATTTCCTGTGGCAAAATATCTGTATCAGAATAGACCACTTTTCTGGTTATGACTATCCATCCATTCATCCACCCCTAATTCAGTGCAGGGCCACTGTGTGCATGGAGTCTATCCCATGTGGCATAGGGAACATGCCAAGGGCACACCCTGGATAGGATGCCAGTCCATCAAAGAGTATATATGCATGACCCTGCATATATGCATGCTGAGTCCCCAGCCCTGGGGATCTGAGCCACCTCGCCACCCATTGGTTATGACTAATGCTACCAAACTCTTAAAGGTCTGCTTAACATTCAGTAGTAGAAATTAATTCTTAACTAATTGTCCTCGTTACTTTGAAGAAGTTGAATGAACCTGCAGTGAGACAGAAAATGTCAGCGCGTGTGGACATTGTCATACGGTTCTTCCCCTCTCCTGTGCCACCACATAACAGCTCCGTCACCAAGTTCACAGATCACCGTTCTCCATGTGGAGGTCCCTTCGATCAGTTGACATCTGCCTCTGATCCTGTTACATACAACGAGTAGCTTTGATGTAGGCGGTGGCAGGGATTCTAGGAAGTAAACAGGCAGGCGCACACATCCTAGGTGCTTTTCCCATTGGCCTTCTTACAGCCACAGGTGTGCCTTCTGCCTGCCTCGCCAACACCCCAGAATGAATCGTAAAGAGCAGGAACACCTCACCACGCTCTTGTCTGGTGTACGGCTCCCCAGGTACCAGATTGTAGGTGCATACTCACCCACTTCTCCTTGTTTCATCCTCCAGTTCAAATCTCAAGTGGGACCTCGACACTCTTCCGGAATTCATTCGCAACTCCCAACGAAGACTTGAAAAGCAGCACGGTGAGGATCTCCAAGGGATCAAATCATGGGAACCATATATTCTGAGCAAAGTTCCCCTCTTCGTATTGAATGACATCAATGTATTCATAGTATAGTATGAAAAAGCAAATATGGGCAATAAAAAAATGATTCGGATGTTAAAAACTTTGGATGGAACTGTAATATTAACTCAGTGTGAAAATGAATATAAAATTACTGTAGTATAAAGTCATTTTAGATAGCACAATATTCTCTGGGATAATAAGAAATTATTCCATGACTTATATCTCCAAAAAATTCTACATTTATGGGTTCTTTTGTAACCTAATTCTAACTAGTTTAAACCTCACGTCTCACATGTAGTGTCGAAATGTTATCAGCCAGAACTTGGTAACAGTTTTTGCTTAGGCAGATGACCTGTGCTTTAAAGGAGCAACGTAATCATTTCAGCCATGATGGCCTACTTTAATATAAGGTAAAACAAGTGATGGATTTAAAAATGAAATGCTTCTAGGGTCACGTTTGTTTCTGGGACAGTAATGTAACATGATGGTGAAATGACAGAGCTTAAGCTTACCTATTGCACATCGCACACCGTGCCTTTTGCCGGCATCCTCTAGCGCGTCCGTTCTTACTCGTGCTTCGCAAGAGTCTTGCGGCAATGTTGTTGTGTTGCTTCTGAAAATGGAAAAGATCATTTTGTGACACGTAGGCAGATAGCTAAGGTAGAAATATTTTTAACGTTAAAAAAATGTTCTTGAAAACAGATAACAAAACGAGCTGCTTCTGCGGGATGAAAGAGCCGGCGGATGCACCCCAGGAGTTCCACCCCCGGGTTCTTTCTGTTCTGTCAAAGTGCTCGGAGTTACATAAACCTCGCAGATAACTTTCACACACTGTCAAAACTCAGTCTGGGACTTATAAATCCCAGGTGTTCTTTGTCTTTATTTCTGTCAGAGATCTCGCCGATTTAAGAATAAAGTATCTATCCGGAATGTGCAAGTGTTGCACATTGTTAAAAGACATCACTGGCAGAGAAAAATAACAACTTCAGTTATTCAGACACTATGTCATATTTAGACCTTATGTGTTATCTCTTCATTAGGCTTCGATACACACATATTAATATTATATTTCTTAAAAATGAGGGAATATGGTTGAGGCATGTAACCATTCCATCGATATACAACCCTGATAGTGACTGCATATGTCCCGCTTGTGCAGGGCTAGCTACAAGGTCCATCGTGCGTTGTTTATGGGGGTCGTTAAACATTTGATGTGCTTCGAGCTCCTATTAATCAACCACAGCCACGTGTCCACGCTCACCAGTCACATTTAATTGCTTGCTTCATGGATACAGAACATCTGCTGTACTGGCTGCCGATTTTTTTTAACTTAAATTAACTTAAATTTTACAGTCGCTTGTTTAATTTGGGGTTTGGGGGAATGGGCGTCTGCCCAGATTGTTTTATGGTGCATCTCTCAACACGACACTACTAAGGGGAAAGACTCTGTGTTTAAAGGAGGAGGGTAGCAGACAGTCTCAAGCATCTGGCATGGCACTTTTTGTCTAAACCGAGGTTGCTTGTTTTTGCCTGCAGTTAAAGTTAATTACACCAGCGCACAAGGAGGTGTAAATTTAAGCTCTTTCACGGCTTTGTCAAAGTGGCTGCGTTCTTTGATTTCAAAATTGGCACGAGTTACCGAGAGATCAACTGAGCAGATCAACTGAGTTACCGATGTGATGAAACCGGCTCCGTCGGACACTGGTGGGACTTGGGTCCTGCGGAAAATAACTCTGAGTCTTGGGCTTTGCTGTTGGGACCTTGAGGTCTGATTGATTTTGCCCGGCTTCACATGACCGTTCATCTCTCGCAGGTCCCTGTCCAGCCCGTTCCTCAGGAGAGCGTTCGGAAGGACTATGAGACGTTCCCTCCATTTCAAAACCCCACGAGAAACTTTGAGGAGTCGTTCTTTGAAGACCAAGTGCACCACCGCCCCCCGCCCACCACCACGGATTTAAATATGCACCTGGGACTGAAGTCAACGGGCAATTACGTGGACTTCTACTCAGCGGCCCGTCCTTACAGCGAACTCAATTACGAAACCAGTCACTACCCTGCCTCTCCAGACTCCTGGGTCTAGGGGCCAGCGTCCAATCATGGCAGAGCACAAAATGGGGGGCGGGGTCGACCGTGCATGTGCATGCATACCACGAGACATTTTTACGTCAAGTTTAGTTTGTCGAAGCTCGTTCTGTGGAGAGATCTCACCGAAGCGTCCGAGTAAGTTTCGAAGGGGAAGGGGATGCTAGAGCAAGAGAGAGAGATGGAAAGAAAGGGAGAGAGAGAAAACGAAAGGTTGCATGAAAGATAGAAGGCCGACAGAGAGTCGTATAGGAAGTGGGACCCTGTCCTTCAGCGACAGGAAAGCGTGATGCTGCTGGAAGGAAAGGCAGAGTGAATCGGTGGGACATTCGAGGGATAAAGTGGTCAAGAAAGCACAAGTACAAGGGACTGTTGTTTACGAGAGTGAAAGGAGCAGCTTGTCACGTTTTATCACTCGCTGTGAATCAGAGCTTCAGTCTGCGTATTACGGAGTATTTCCACGGAATCAGAGGGTCCACCTAACCACTTACTTTTTTCCCATTCTTTTTTTTTTAATTCTTACTTTTTTATTCTTTGTTGTAAAGTATTCGATGTACATTAGAGATACAGGTGCATTGTGTATATTACACGGACGCCACTCGCATCTTTGGTGGCTCTTAACATCGTTCGGCCGTCAGATAAAACAAAAAGAGAGGAAAAGCATTGGAAAGATTGCCAACTTGTCCTGTTCCAGACAGTGTTTTACCTCCAGGAAAGACATAGCTAACACTACGGCTTTTTCTGATCATATGAATTTGTTTGTGGCTGATACACTGACTTCGGAAACCACTTGAGAGTTAAATCGGGACACCTTTCCATACTCGTCAAGAAAATGCCTTTTCACTGCCTAAAAGGGGGAAAAATAGATGTAGATATTTGATTAAATTTTTTTTTCTTTTATGATCGAATGTCAAAAATAAATACAACTTTCACCCACATTTGCATAAATCCTGTCTATTCATAGCTGTGCTTATATAAAAAAAAAATAACTGAAACTGTGCCAAATTGTAATATCCAGTTTGAACTTGGAGGTGATTTGGAACTTTAGGTGAAGTTTACATTCTGACTAGTTATACATTATCTCCTGATGCCAGTTAGTTAATGTTTTTGTTTCTAAAATGTGTTTTAATGGAATTAAGCTATAGCTAGAGTATATTGGAATTGAACCAGGAGGGCAAAATCTTTGAGAGCTTAATTCCCTCCAAAGATGTACAAATCCATCCGCTGTGTGTGTATTCACTGTCCAATGTTAGTCATTGTCTGAGGACGGCATCTTTTTACAGACTGACAGTATTTACTTTGAATTTCCATTATTAAATAAAATACATCTTAGGCTAAAGTGTTAATAGAGAATGATAAATATATATATATAAATATGTATAATTTTTATGTGCAAAAGTCAGTGTCACTAACATGAAGCAAGAAGATAAAAAAAAAACAACAATATGATCTTGTTCACTTTTAATGTTCTGATCCCAAAAAAAAAAAAAAACACTTGAAGATATTGACCTCCTGGTCTGAGTTATGTTGTTTCCAAGTTATATATAGAGTATCATAAAAGCTTGGTGATGTTTGGATGCCAGGAAAAATGAATTAAAATAAATTTCTGTTTGTGAGACTGCTATCACCATTGACATGAGTTCACCACCAAGAGCCAGCAGACAGTCAGTTGACATGGACTTCATACCTGATCGCCTGTATTGCCAATGTATGTTAATTTTATTTTATTTTTTTGTTTCATTGTTGCTTCAGACCAGGTGTTTTGAGAAAGTGTTTTTATTGCCTCAGCAATTTGCAACTGCTATAAACTGACCATCTAGAACACAGTGTTTTGGATGGTTTCTTCAGTGACCTGAGTCAGTTATTTGTTTGTTCTTTTCCTAATTTAATTTTACCCTGCATTGCTGTTTGAAGAAGCTCCAGTTCTATCTCTGTGCTCATTTCATGGTGCAAATACCCATCAACCGCACTCTTACCCCCCTGAAATGTTCAGTTTTTCTTACACTTGTTTCAGCCTTTATTCTTTCTGGGATTGAATCACACGCCGAATCAGGCTGTGGTCCATGCCGTCACTGAATGGAAGGGGATGAACACAAGTAATGGGCCTTGTGAGAGGTCATATTTCTGGCACACAGACGTGAATGGAGTGTGGAGACGGGGTTCCTGAGGAAGGCAGTCCCGCCCTTCTGCAATTTCACATCCGCTCCACCTGTTGCAGACACGCACATATATTTTAGTTAAATATTTTTGTGAAATAGATCTTGTTCGCTTCCATGGTTATTGATAGAAACAGAGGGTAGTGGTTCAGTTGTAACAACGTGAAACAGTCCTGAAGTCAGAGCATTCGTCGCGACAATGGAATTAAATGCCTGGCATTTCAGTGGAAATTTGAAATAGCAGGAACTATTAAAAGAAAATGCCAAACACATTGGAATAGCCAGTTACACTTATTTTAATATAGATACGATGATCATGAACTTGCAATAATGACTCATTATGCAAGTCTGCTTTGCTGTAAGCGGGCCATTTTGTGTTGGCTAGGGAATGCTGTGCGTCATGTAAGTGGATTGTGCTTCTCTTGCCAAATCCAAAGCTAATATCCTGAACAAGAACAAAACATTGTTAAAAATATCTGACCTCTCCAAATGCTTTTTTCCCCCAAGATATACCAAGAAAGAATTGCTTTAGTGATATTAAAAATTTCACATCACTTAAACCCAAATTGTTTCTCACTCATTGGATGACACCAGATGACTTGTTGCTGCAGTCAAAAAAGTGAAGCTTACAGGTATCAGTTAACTAACTATTATTAACTAATAACTAGTATTATTACGACAGTTCTGTTTTGTTTGCCAGATTTCACACAGTCAAAGGTTTTCAAAACGGTGAAGAAATTTATTAACGCTCGATAGCTGAGCCGAAATTAGCTGTTAGCTATATGCAAAGGGCAGTAGATGGAGTCTTGCATGAACTGGTTTGGGTTCAAAGTGCTATTTGTAAAATGCCAAAGTCAAAGGAAGCGAGGAGACATTCGTTCTTTACCAGCAAAGACGGTGAGGTCACTCAAGTGAGTAGGGAGGCATTGGTTGCAGCCAAACCCCAGCAAGCTTGACGGGATTAGTATTCAGCAGTGCAGCATCTCCTCACAGCCTCCAGCTTTTCAGTCACCCACTGGCAAGGTAAATCCAAGTCAGGCAGCCAGTTCCACTTGACTCCCGACACAAGAATCCATTTACTATGACCTGGGAGGCCAAAAAATAGCCCCGGGAACAAAATCTTTAACACAACACGTAATCTGTGGGTTCTTCATGGTCTTACTTTGGACCATTAAATACTTTTCTCCGCTGAGCCTTGGTGATATACAGTAGGGTTTGGGTATGCTGTGCGAATCCGTCTACAAAACACACAATGCCCCGTGGATATGGTGTGACTCGTTTTTCTCTAAGCCTAATTCTCTATACAACACAGTCTGTTCCCAGAAGACAGAAACTTCTTTATTTTAGACTCATTGCACCGATCGGATTTATGTGTCACGAGGAGGAATACTCCAGAAGGTTTTCTTCGCGACGGTTCTCACTGAGCGGACTCTCCATGCCATCTAATAAATCATGGCTTCTGAAAAAACTCTGCCATCTCTACCTCTCATTTTCTCTGAGCCCTTACATCACCTTGTTGCCCTAGGGTGCCGCACAAAAGCTACGAATCGCCATTGAGAGGGAGTGCTCGATTTCGTCACGTGAGCGCGTTCGATGCCTGAGCGCCAGAGAGGACAAATTAGGCAGGTAAAGCAGGGATCTGAGGGCGTGTAACAGCACATTCCTGAAACCCACTGAAAAACAGTTTGTGAAATAATGCCGCAGTATTCGTGGAAGTATATTGATCCACACTCATCAGGAGTGAAATTCAAATTCACCTGTGTTTCTAGATACAGACCAGCAAATCACTGCTGGTGCCAAGCGCATGAAGTCGCGCTATTTTGTCACTGCCTGGTGACGATGGCTGGAGATTCAGGACTGTAACGGGGCAGTTTGCTCCGGCGTGTTTCGGCTCCAGTGCAGCCTTCGCAATCTAATTTATCCAAGTGGCCTGAAGTGATGAAATCCATATGGCTGGATTTTTCATCTAATCTTAAAAGCAATACTAGCAATATTGTGGGTAATCTCATTAGATTTTCTTACCGCCACACATTCTTCCAGATGGGCTCTCAGATAGTAGCAACAAGCCACATCATGAAACAATTAAAATACCTTCATCCTCATCAAAACCAAAATTGATTCTCTCGTGATAGATGGGGGTGAGTCATCATTAGCCTCCATTTTATCACTTTGAAGTATTTGAAGCCCAGCTCATACTCCAGTAGGCACTTCAGATTAAGGAAATAATTGTCTGATAATTCTCCATTAAAGAACTATATATTATGA
>JAODKL010000034.1:6665303-6681349 GCA_026780765.1 Petrocephalus schoutedeni
TCTTGAACATTATGAAATCATGTTTTGGAGGCAAAAAAGTCAATATGTTCAGATCTGTCAGGTGTTCTAATAATTTTAGCCACATTATAATATAAATATAAAATAAATAATACAGGTTTTTCCATGCTTGTGAGCAAAGTATAGCAAATCCACAAGAAACATGACTAGTAAGATCTTTTTTCCGTCCTCGCCACTTCAGACAATTTTATAAAAAATTTTATGCAATCAAAACGTAAAAATGCCATAAGTCATGTATTTTGTTTGGTTACTTATGGCTAAGGTTAGGGCTGGGTAGGGGTTTTTCCTATTTCCTATAGCTGACTTGCTCACTAAGACAGGAATACAAGTTTGTGTGAGCGTGTGTGTGTTTGTGTGTGCATACATGCACAATTGGATATTGAGTTCCACGGCTGCGCGGGCTTTGATCTCATATTTCAGGGGGTTACAGCCATGTATTTAGAAAGGCTTCTTACAAACCTGTAAAAAGGCACATTTTCGGCTTGGAAAATAAGAGGAATCTCACTTTGGCTGGGTTTGGAGCTGAACGCCCAGCTTCTCAGAGCAGACACACTTTCATCTGGGGGTTAACAAAAGCAGCAGATTTCTTACACTTTTACTATAAGTGCCTCTCTGTCGTTGGATACATGGCATCAAAGCTGTCGGCCAACACAAAAAAACGACACAAAGTCCACGCCGGTGATGGCAGAGTGCTACCTTCACAGTGTCACCTGAAATTTATTGCAGTTACATTTTCCCCACGTGTGGCTAGAATTTAGTCTCATCGTCTTAACAGTGTAAACAAGTTCCCACGCTGCTATATCAGTGATCTGCATAGAGATTTAAAAAAACGAGAAGTGCCCACTAGCCGCCGGACCTCAGGCTACAGCCCAGCCAGTGAGAGGCCAGCGGAGGGGTGGGGGGAAGATGTGGCATGCTGGAAACCCACAAATGTTCACGCAAGCCCGATGCTTCGCAGAGCTTTTCAGAGAGCCTGATTCCTCACGTCCTGACGCACTCCTCTGACAAACACGGCGAGGTGTGAGGAATCTTCCTGAGATGGTTCTTTCTGTGACGCCGTGACTGAACGGCAGCCCTTGGAGCAGATGTTGGCCATTGATGAAGGATGGTTTCGTGATATACGGCTCCCGTGAGGACCGTGAGAGTGGTGAGGGATTTCTCTGGTCCTCTAGGAGCGCGTCATCCACAGACCTTAGGCGCGATGAGCTCATGGGTGAAACATATGGGGACAGGCAGATCTATACCACACAGACTGCTGCATCGTCACCCTTCAGACACTAAGGCTGGGAGATGATTAGTTCTACTGAGCTTATCTACCCAATCTGTCTAGAAAGAGCCTGGAGTGAGATTTGTTGCCCAGCAGCCTTTGGTTAAAGCCCAGAAATCACCCCTCTGCTACAGGGGGGGGTTTTCCAGAACTGTGCAGGGTTACTTTAGTGTAGGGCCTCTCACGTAAAACTGCACGGTGATGTCAAGCAGAGTAGAGATATAAGTCTGCGAGGAACACGCTGTTAATAAGAGCCGCAGCCCATCTCGGCCTAACGGGCGGAGTTCCTGGCACGACCAGCTAATGTCCAGACGGGTTAAATCGTCTTCTGTTGACTATTAATAAACTTGGCTCATTGTGGTTCAGGGTGGCAGACCTGTCAGTACCGCCGAGTATTTATTTTGTTACTTGTGGACAGAAACTGAGATGATGTTAAAGATGAGAAATGTTTTGCTACTGCGATTTGCTTCATTGTAAGGGTGGGGAACTTGGGCATTGAGACATTAAGATGGTTCTGCCTTTATAGTGGGTCTTCATTCTGCTGTAGGGTTTTGCTTTTTGTCTGCCAGTGAACAAAAGTGTTTGGGCAAAAGTTGGCATTTGTAGTGAACCAAATAGATTTTAGAGCTATTGGCTTGGAAAAACCTGGCCTTATCACACAGAAATTATTCATAAAAATGCTAATTCAGTTCATTTGTCTTCTATGGCTCTCAAAATAATTTCATTTTTGGGCCTTTGGTCACCAGCAGTGGATTTTCCTCTCTGACTCAGTCTATAAAAAGTTTTATAAAAATCAATTATTCCTCTCCAAGCAATAAATAGGAAAATAAATATGAATTCTTGTTCAAGTATGAAATTCCCGCATAGTGTGTGGCTCAGCTCGGCAGCGAGGGGTGACGCCCATACAGGAAGTGGGGGCGGGGGGGTCAGGGGGCGTCACGGGGGGCGTCACGCCCTTCTCCCCGCGGATGTGCGTTTCTTCACAGGCAGTGCCTCCCTTTTCCTCCTCTCCGCCTCCTCCGCTGCCTTCCTCTCCTGCCTCAGCTCCTTGTACCGCCACTTGGGGACCTGCAGGAGCGTCTCGTTGACGGCGCCGCCCTTCTTCTGATCCTTCTCCGGCGCGTAGGACGACGCCGGGGCCTTGGTCACCCGCACCTTGGGCAGCGCCACGCCGGGCCGCACGCTCCGACGGCGCGCCAGGTGCAGGGGCAGCAGGCTGCCGCGCCTCGGGCCCGCCGGCTCGCCGCCCGCCGCCTCCCGGGCCTGGGGGGACTGCAGGCTAGCCCTGCGCTCCGCCTTCCTGGGCACCAGAGTGACGTGGGAGTTCTGGAACAGCTTTTTGTAGCTGTCCAGTCGCTCGGGCCCCAGGCTCTTGAGCTGCTCGGCCCGCTGCTTCTTAAGGATCTCCTGCACGGAGTAGCGCCGCTTGCCGACGCGCGGGGGGCTGCCCAGGCACACCGTCTGGCAGGCCGTGGCCACGAAGGGGCTGCCTATCCCCGTGGTCATGCGCACCATGTGGTCCATCACGCCGTCCGCCAGCGGGTCCCCGCGCCTCCCGAAGGCCAGGGCGCCGCGGAAGGCCTCCGTCACCTTCCTGAGGCAGCCCTTGCGCTTTCCGGCCTTGGCCACCAGGTCCGGCAGCAGGGGCCATTCCGGCCTGTAGGACTCGGAGAACTGCTCCGGGCAGGGCCTGGCCAGCAGGCGCTCCATCAGCCGAGCCGTCTCGTGGCGGCCCGTGAACACGGCCCACTCCAGAGACGTCAGCTTTCGCCCAGGGTCGCGGGCGCCCAGGTCTGCCCCTGATGGAGCAGACGAAAGTCATTTATCTTACGGCTGTGTGCTCCCTAGGCCACGCCCTTTACGCTGTTAGCACAATGATATGCATGTTGTTGTACAGCTCAGACGAAAAATGAAAAACGAAAGCTGGAACGAGGCCATCTAATATAGTGCCCCTCCTGGGACCCTGGCACTCCAATTTCAGTTTCAAGCCTTAATACACTAATACACTCCTATACATTATTCTGAACCATTTACACAATTACATAGACTAAATTCTTAATATTTTTTATGAAAAACACCATTTGAAAGTGTCACTTCTTATAAAAATAATATCGACATTAATAAACAAGCAAATAAACACTCCGGCTTTATCTGATCCAGAGAATGCCATATTAATTTTTGTATTTGTCATCAAGCAACAGTTAACGGCACGCTTGGAGTGATATAACACAAAATGCAAATGTCAGGCACATGGGTTTCTGCCATTAATCTGAATAGGTCATAAGTTAATGAATATTTTCACAGTTAAAAGCACCTGCTTCCACTTGCTCTCGATCCTTTCTTACAGCTGCAATCAGAACCTGCTAGACAGTTCACAGAACTATCAGCACAGGCAGATGTGTTACAGACGTTTATCTGCATCTAAATGAGGCAGGTTTTCGTGTAACAGAATCTAGGACAGAATGGCACAGTACTTATCAGTGGCAAAGGCCCTCTGAACAGACCAGGTCACTGAAATGATAATGCAACCCATGTTCTGCACCTCAGATGTCTGCCCGCCTGCTTGCTCACCAGACATACAGTACATCAGGCTTTTCTGGGGCCCTCTGTAAGCCTGAGTCAGAGTCTGAGTCGTCTGAGTCGTCTGCTGCGGGCCGACAAGCCAAATGATGTCATGGACCAGGCCGCTGTCCATTTGCAGCCTTTCAAAAAACCCTCTGCTGTCCACCCACGTGTGTCCTCAGAACCTGTACCAGACCTGCGTCCCCTTCTCTGGCTGTAGGTGAGGCCTGTGATCACAGCCATTGTTTGGGTACATGTCTACTGGTCCAGTGGACTAAATGTGATATAACAGTCACATGACGAGAACTGGTAGGCGTGACTAGATAGTAATCTGTGGCCTGTCAGAAGACTAGCTAGGCAGTCTAGATGTGACAGTCTATCCTTCATGTTTTGTGTATGTTTTGTGTTCTTTGTGTCTTTTTACAATTTTATATTATATATATTTATAAATGAATGTAAATAAATGTAATTGTACCACATTTTATTTTCAACTGATAACATTTGGATTCGCCTTTGCCTTTACGGAATGAAAATAGTAAGCCTGTTTGTGAAAATATTTTGGCAGCATGGTGATGTAGTAATTATGGGTTTACTGATCTCCAGTATCATTACAGGGAAGAGAAAATGTGGTACAAGGTAGCTGCCTGTCTGATGCTCCATTTTCTGCGGCCTTGTTTAAATACTAATTCCATATTACAACACACTGCTTGTACAGTTTCAATTTCACTGGGAGACCACAGCTCATGCACGCCCATGCACACCAGAGAATCTACAGCTTTGAGGAAGACAAAGTGACAGAGTCCTGGATCTACTTTGTGTCTGAAGGTAGCAAGACCTTGGGCGTCGCGCGTTTACAGGTTGCTTTAGTTGTGAGCAGACACATTACACATCTACACGATTATTTGTGAGCAAACACCCTTTTTGGATTTAAGGCCTTTGATTTAGCTTTGGATTCCAGTTTGGATCTGGAGCCATCTTGTGTTGGACCAAGGACCTTCTGAACTGTACCTGCAAGCATTAGAGTCCGGACACATTCTGTTCTGCCCTGCATGGCCGCCTTCATGAGGGCCGTGAAGCCGTGGCAGTTCTTAAGCTCCAGGTCGAGTCCAGGGTAATAGTTGAGCAGATAGTTGCAGATGGTTATATGTCCTGAAAGCATATGGAAATGGTCATTAATCCACTAGCTGGATTAAAACACAGAGTTCATAAAACACTGCTCTTCTGGCATGGCTAGCCAGTCACTCCATGTGTTTATCATCACACAGTTTCACGAGGGGTTCATCCCAATGGGGAAACAAAGCACTTTTATAGGTGAAAAATGTTTATTTTCCCCAAATCCCAGGAAAGCCAGTCACGTAAACCTGAAGAATAATGCTGCAAAAATAAGCAACTAACAGCAGCTGTAATAGTTTCCCTGCGGCCTGAGCGATGCTCCATGAGGTCGGCGCCCAGGGGGAGTGGCCGCCCAAGGTGGGGGGATTGGATTACAATATTTAATGGAAGGCCATTAGATTTTAAATAGGAGTTAATTATAGTCTGGCTGAAAATTTTAACCCATTTCCTCCCCACACATATTTGGTCTGCCGCAGAAGACCAAATATTTGAACAAATGACTGAATGTTAACCAGGTACTTTAACAGCAGTAGGTATATATAGGGGCCAAGAGCCGTGAATCCAGAAAGGCCTAATCGAGGACACAGCTAGAAATTCTGGCCCCCCTGAAAAAATGTCAACAAGCCTTTGCGGAATACTTAAGCTGTGTTCTGCTTATAATACTCGATTTGTTTTTTTCTAGTAAATACTCATAAGTAATTGCAAAGCAGGAGGAGTGTGGATGATGGCGGCACCTCGCAGAAGGGCTGGTGGCGAGCGCTTACCCGCCTGACAGGCCGTGATCAGAGCCGTGTTTCCCTCGTTGTCCTGCCAGTTAACGTCGACGAAGGGGCACTGTGCGAGCGCAATGACGATGTCAACGTAGCCTTGGTAGCAAGCGACCATCAGCCCCGTCTGCAAGGTCATCGCGGGGTTAGAACAGCGCGCCGAGCTCCAGGCGCCTTTCCAGACACATGGGGAACAGCCCATACCCGGCGTGTAAATTCTTATACTGCACATTATTCAAAACTATAACACTGCGCCTTGATAATCCTGCCCAGCTAGACAGCATCATTATTTAAATTCTTTAATTTCACATCATTCAAAGAGAATTCACTGACCCATATATATAATGGTGTTTTTTCCACTTCATCCTTCATTCTTCAGCTGACCTGCAGCCCCCCCATCTCCCCCCACAAGCATTGCAGCCAAAAATATATGAACATGAAGTTGTGCTCCACAGTCTCTTGGAAATCTAATGTTTGTTTTATGGGCATAGTGTTTGATGTGACATTTCTGGAAGGCACAATTTCATTCTAGACTTTGACGGTGGCTCCCAAATGCTGTATTTCAGAAAATGCTTAGCAAAAATATGACTCTGATATGCAAGACTTTGAACAGGCCCGTAAAAGAAGGCTTGGAACACCTCCGTAAAAAGGACACGTTTGCAGACCCACGCTAAGTATTTCATCAGCACTCACTTCTGTTTTGCAAACTGCTCATTTGTCAGCACATTAGCCAATAGGGAAATGGAAAACCATAATGCATTTATGTATCTGTCTCTATGTACTACACTGTACACATCATACTATATTGTACTGAGCAATATATGGTTAGTGGACTTTATATCCAAGGAAGATGTATTTAACAATAATGGGGCTCTGCCTGATGTCCCATATCTAAGAAACACCATTCAGGGGCTATGCTTTTATGCTAATTTGCAGTTTTATGTTACTTTTAATTTGACACACAGTTCTTACTCTGAGCGGTCGATCATTCCGTTACCAGTCATAAATCCTGTAAAGTACCTTGTGAAATACTTACTGCTTAATATGCTGGGACTGAGATTCGACATTTATCAAAATGCAGGAATTACTCCTGTGAGATAGTAGAACCACATTCCCGAAATCCATTAAAACCTGCCGGTGATGAATATGGGAACGGCCGCTGTCACAGTCATCAATGTTCCTACAGTGTTTTAATGGAGGATTAGCACAAAAAACATCCCTAGAAGAAACATCATGAATGTCTACGAACTTTTACTGCCCCAGGCAGCTACGATGGTACAAGAATAAAATAATCAATTGTGTTTGTGAGAGAAAGCAAAACAAAAAAGCTCTGTAATAATTGTAAAGATTAGTGAGTTACATTACATATGTTTACAAATTCTAAATATACCAATGAAATATGATCCATATTAGTGAAGCCAAATCCAACCATCTTAAAACCAATTATCCTGGTCAGGGTCACATGGGGGGCTTAGAACCAATCACAGGCGGCTTAGGGAGTGGAATGCCAGTCCATCATAGGGCACACGCAATCACACACTATGAGCAATTCCGAGACACTAGTCTGTTAAGGAAATGCTCCACATTGACCAGAGGGGGGATATCCAAGCGCCCAGTGGCAGAGGTGTGAGGCCACAGCATTACCCACTGATCCCCCATGTCCAACGCCAACTCAATCATTGAAATTCAGCTGTGGCAATGCAGTCTTCAGAGGAAAACCAATCTAGTTACAGGCTTCTTCCATTTAGCCGAAGCCACACTGAGACAATCATGATCGTCCTACTTAACGAATCAGCAGCGTGTCCATTACCGGCGCTGCCTGGCTCCAGGAGCTGTTTGCTCCGCGCGTAATTCCTAAATAGATGTTACAGCCGGAAACTGGAAATGGAAACTCCGCCACGTGGGAGGTCCTGATTAAATTAACATGGAGCTCCGGACAGCTGTCTCCCCGGCAGAGCAGCCCAAACAGGAGGCCCTCAGCTCGCATGTGGAGTCGCAATGCTTTGCAGTTTAACACACGGATTAATCCACGCTCTGCAAATCTGAATAAAGTGATGGATGTTCTAATAAAATAAAATCTAATAAAATATGAAAACCCCCATCTAATTTGATGTATTTTTTATTGTTGTGAACAGCTGATATCAAAACATTTTAAAAGCCAATCATCTTCTGGCTAACAGACGATGAAAAATTAAGAGAAACAGTGTAAATATTATGCATAAGTGTTTAGCCTGCTTTAGAAAAATTGAGATCCTTTTGGAATAATTTGTGTACAGAATTACTTTCACTGCTTTTCATGATGCAAGGCAAACTTTCAATGTGACTGCGTAGGTGACTGAGTGTTAAGCAGCCAGTACTAGTTTGTTAAAATCACTCAGTATTTCAATGTCAATGGTCAGGTGACGGTGTTACTCTGTCAATGCCGAATTGTTTTATATCACTCGGTTTGACTTTAAGATGTCATTGCTGATTCGTTTAAGATCACTCATCTTTCAGTGTCAGCGGTCAGGTGATTGAGGGTTAAAGCTGTCAGTGGTGATTCGTTAAAACCACTTGTTATAATGTCCATAAGCCCTGAGAGATTCCTAACTCCTTGCATGCGGCAGCCTGGTTTTACAGCCTATTACTCACTCTCTCTCTTCTTACAGATGTAGAGGCATGAGGAGGTGAGAAGATCTGTTAACATTTTAGCCAATTTCATGCTTTAATCTCATATCCATGCCACCTTAACTATTCAGTGCTCTCCCTGCACAATTAGTCAAAATACACATCTCAAAATGCTTCAGCAGAAAAACTAACAGTTTGAAAAATTATTTAAAAAATCCTGCTAAAGAGAAAGCAGCTGATTTTCCAAGGTTTAGTTTGATACCAACATACTACTCACTAAGCATTTTTTTACTTGGCCTGCACTAGGGCTGAACAATTTATGGATTTCACATCAAAATCGCGATATGAAACAATGCAATTAGCAAATCCCATAGGCTGCGATTTAGGATATACATTGTACAGCACGTCTGACCCAGGGTTTAAAACTGCCGTGAGAATAATTTTGCAAATTCATTCCATCCTCCTTTTGTGACAGTCAGTCTCACCAATCAGAAGTGGCCCAAAGTGACTGCGTATACGCCCACAAACACCGACACGTGAAACCCAAGGAAAGCGTTACATTTGCAGTGCAGAGATATTGGTTCCGTTGTTGAGCCGTAAGTGAATTACCTACCTATGTAATGGTCAGAGATTGTTCACAGAAAGGTCCTATTATCAGGGGTATATGCAGTGTTAGCTGCAAGATCCATAATGTTTTTATTACTGGAATAGTTTTATTTTCGTTACTTTATTTAACTTAAAATGTGCATGGAAAAATGCAATCACTTTACCATGTTCGGGTTGCTAGAGAATTCTTCTATGGTTTGTTAGGTGTATGTTCTATATCATTTTTGTTAGAATAAATACATTTTGGATTCAATTAATATATTCCCAGTCTTATCTATGGATTAATGTAAAGTACAGTTCAGATTTCAGTGTACGGTTGTGCTCAATTATACACATACAGTTTTTTACACACATACAGTGAATACTGAACTGAGTTTAAAAAAAAAATCGCTAATGAAATCGCAATATCCATCAGATAAATCGCAATTAGATTTTTTCTTAAAATCGTTCAGCCCGAGCCTGCACCCTTCAGAGTCTGAGGTCTGGAAACCACATAATGGTGAGGAGAGGTTAAAGTAAATATTACATCTTTGTTATGGCATAGTAGGGGCCGATTCTCATTATGGGCTGCCCTAAATATAGTGACCCCCCATTTACAGGTGGTGCAGATAACAAGCATAGACGCAGCTACAGTGATATAATACTGTCACCGTCCAAAAAGTGAAAAATACCATGATGGTGATTTTAGGTCAGATCACCCACTCTAACACCTCATTCGTATGAATCCTCCCCAACTAAATATGCGAAGAATCCAGTTTCATTTACCATTTAAAGTCGTATATCCCACAAAGAAAATGCACTGAATCTCCTAGGAAACACAGATATACACAGATATATTTAAATCCCCTTGGATTATCAGTGTACCAGTTCAAGGGCTGTTATCATTTTTCATTTTTAAATTGGCCCAAAATTTAAGCCAAACTGCAAACGTTCACCATCCCTCAATGGCAGGTTACCCGGGACACGAATTTCTGCAGTAAACAAATGTTCTGAATAAAGCAATCAAAGAAATCAAACCTGTCACAACAATAGAATAAATGTGTATCATTTTCTCTATTCTGCAACATGCTGTTTGTCAAACAACATAACGGGACATTTATATCCCCCACTGAATTAAATTTCATTTTTTATTCTGTCAAATGCAGCCTCAGTAACAAGTAACAAGAAAAAAATCTACCTAGATTTTCCCCATGAAAACAGCTTGTGAAAACAGCTAAATGAAAATGTTAGTAACACTTAACTTGAGGGGACACAAATGTTATGCCATTACTTCTGTATTAATTAACCACAAATTAAGTGTTAGTTACAAACTGATCTCACGTTTGCTCATTAATGAATTGTGATAGATCAGTTGTCATAAGCGGTTTCACTCTCTGGAAAGAGAGCACAAGTTCGTACCTTTGCTTGTCACTGAGGCTGTACCCTCAAGGGTAGGCCAGTTGTCTTAAATGTTTCATGAACATCCCTAAGGCACAAGCAACATTAATGTACCCCCAACGGTATAAAAATGTTCCTCATAATCCATCTCTGTATCTTGAAAGGTGACTAATTGTCATTGTTGACACGCCACAGCACACAACAACAAAATGTGCCCTTTGCATTTAACCTATATGTGACATTTTTGTGACACAGCAGTGGGCAGCTATTTCAGCGCGTGGGCAGCTATTTCAGCGCCTGGGCAGCGGTGCCCTGCTCAGAGTTCCTCTGTGGCACTTGCCGGTCGTGGACTCAAGCCAGCAACCTTTCGATCACACAGTCTTGTCCCTAACCATTATGCCACCACTGCCCCTGAAATGGTACACTTACCTGCAGCTAGGGTTACAAATGGCAGACCATTGAGGGTACAGCCTCAGTGACAAGCAAAGGGACCAGGGCTATGGAAAAAAGCCAGAGTCAGAACCAATAAAACCGATCCAAAACAAGGAGATGTTGGCCAGGATAACAGTAATCATAGATTACTATAATCTGAATGTGGGCGTGGCTACTGGGGAACAGGGGCAAGAGGACATCCTTCTGGAACGCTCGCAGATGCCTGTCATTGTTTATTAGAAGGGATAGTCATGTTGGAATATCATCATAAATCATCTTCTGTCTTGATGCAGGGTAACAACTAATAAATCTATAACCAAACCTTAGAGATAAAAATGTGTTGTACATTGATAACAGATATTATCACTGTGTCTCCTGTTTTAGACTTCTGCTACACACAATTCAGAAGATGGTAATGATTAAGTCTCCTTAAAACATCAGCAAAATCGCCTTAAAATGACTTAGGACTTCTGGGACTGAGTGGCAAAACTCCATCTCTCTGAGGGTAGGGACACAGCGGTAAGAAGCTGCAGCAACTGAGACTAACATATTTTATGCAAACCCTCGGAAACAGAGCTATAAACACTACAGTGCTGTTACTAATTCATCCAATTGAAATAAAAGATAAAACCGTAAATATTGCTATAATTTATTTTTTTAAATGTCAGATGGTGTTCATTTACGTAACTCCAACTATTCTCCTATTGCTTGCACAGTTTGGTTAATTGCTAGATTAGATAAATTAGCAGGTTTATCAAAAGCAGGAAGATTAACGAAACAGCGTGAAATATACGACCGGAGAATTACAACGATAGTCACGCCTGTTGAAAAGTCAAAAGCAGATACAGATAAAATTAATGTGTTATGTTGGGAAGACACAAAAAACTATACTGTCATTTGAGGAACAATAAGAGACACGATCTCCGTATCTGTAACTTTAAATAAGTGCACATTCTCCATAGAGGTATCCAAAGGACTATTCTCCGTGTATATATGAGTAACAGTCGGCTGTCTTTTCCCCATCGGCTGCCCGAAACTATTATCCCAGCCTGTCTGTCAGCTTTCGCGCCCCGCGGAGCGCAGGGCCACCGGCCGCCCGACCCTCCGACACGGCGCCGCCAGCCGCTACCTAAATATAACTCCCGAGGCGGCCTCCTTCGCAGGAACAATTAGGTTCCTCTCTAATTTGGTGATTGCTTGTGCTGAGGAAAGCAATTCATCAGCAAATGCTGGCTACATAAATATACAGCGATGTGGCAATGACTGCTTGCCTCGGGTTTAAGCTAATTGCCATTTCAAAGAAAAATAAAAATCTGCCCGATAGTGAGGCAGAGACACGAATGCGCTGCATTTTTTCGAGGGTTATATATTATATTAGTATTATAATTACTTTCGGGGGACCATTGCACAAAGTTTCAGCAGATTTAAACCACTTTAATGTCTCTACAGTCCTAACACAGGGTTTGAGTCTGAAAGGATGAAAATCAAAAAGCCTTTGTTTGGTGTGTTGAACAATCCTCCTCAAGCTTCAAGAAAATGATACAAAGTCACTACCACAGACTGCTCTTCGATGGGACTCTTAAAAAGCTGTTTCTTCATTTCTGAAATGACCACCACTCCATGAACGGTAGCCAGGCAAAAATGACATTAGATCAGAGCAGTGCGTATAGTTTTACATCCTGAGTACAAAGACCAACATAGCACCTCTGTAAATAGCATCCTACAGTACATCTCTGCTGTTACACTATGGTCTATATAGTGTTCGTGACGTCTATCTAACAAGGTAATGTCTTACTATCGCACACAGATATGCGACGGTGCCAAGCCAAACTGCATTTGCCAGTAACGCGTTTGTGTCTGTGCTCGTTGTCTGTTACTGAACCTACTTGCACTGACCTATATGTCACCTTAGTGCAAAGTATATGTCAGATTCAAGTCAACTGACAAACATTTTCCCAAATTGGTCATGTACTTGCAACATCCTAATGCCAGCAGAAAGCATTCGAAAGGCATGTCTGCTAATCAGAACCATGAAATGTGTGGCGTTCAAAGGAAATGGGTAGCAGGAATGTGAATCACATGACAGCATAGGTTTCTGGATGACTAATAGACCTTGATATTTTTTTCAACCTATTACTGGTATGGGAACAAGACAATTTTTAGTGAGTCAGAGGACGCTTTTCCACCGCACAAAGTTCGGTACTTTCGGCACTTTCGCTTTTGCATTGACTTCTGGTCAAGTACCGCTACCAAAAACTCAAGGACCAAAACGCCAAACCAGTCGGGGTACGTCTTTGGTACTCCGGGGCGTAACTTGAAACGCTCGCTTTCGATTGGTTATGCAGATAGCCCGATTTCAGACAAAACAATAAACAAAGAAAAAGAAAAATTATTGCGATCTGGTCAGAAGAACAGACACAATAAAATCTAGACGAAAATGACAAAGTTAACCTGAGAATCCGAGGGGTGTCCATTGGCCCCCAGTGGCCACTGCCCAAAGCACGCTTTACTAGATGTGCCTGTCTTGTTTAGTTCTTGAGCTATTAACCCATAATGCATTGCCCCAGTGCATAAAATAAGGATATAATGTAATAAGTAATACCTATTACAGACAACGCTGTCCATCTATTCAGCCCCGGTACCAGGTTTTGCTGCCATGGTCGTCCTCAGACAGTTTTTACGTACATGTATATGCAGGAAGAGCATCTTTCCAACAAACTATCTTAGGAGACCTTGCATTCAGCCAAATGAAAATGCAGACAGCAGAGAATTCCTATACAGAGGCAAGAAAAAGTATGTGAACCTAATATGCTAGTATGTGAATTTTATTGTCTGCATTACTTTGTCATAAAATGTGATCTGATCATCTAAGTCAAGGATACTGACAAATATAATGTGGGTATAATAATAACACAAAAAATTTGAGAACAACCATAAAACCTCATAGTGCTAGTGGAAAAAGTAAGTGAGCCCTTCGAATGAATAACTGGTTGACTTGGCAGCAATAACCTCTACCAGGCACTTCCTGTAGCTGTGGGTCAGACCTGCACATTGCTCAGGAGGAATTTTGGGCCATTCTTCCGGGCAGAACCGCTTTAGCTCTGTCATACTCTTTGGACATCTCATGCGTATGGCTCTCTTCAAGTCAGTCCATAGCAGGTCTATTGGGTTCAGGTCTGGGCTCTGACTTGGCCACTCCAAAAGGTGGATTTCTATAGCCATTCTGTTGTGGACTTGGTCCCGTGTTTTGGGTCATTATCCTGTTGCATCACCCAACTTCTACATAGGTTCAGCTGACATACAGACATTCTCACATTATCCTGAAGAATTTTTTGATACACTTGGGAATTAATTTTCCCCTCTGTGACTGCAAGCTGGCCAGGCCCTGATGCAGCAAAGCAGGCCCAAATCATGATGTTTCCTCCACCATACTTAATGGTTAGGATGATGTTTTTATGATGAAATGCAGTGCCCGTTTTACGCCAGATGTACAGCTGTGTGTCCTTTCCAAATGGTTCAGTCGATTTTTTTTTTAATCATTACAAAGTAATTGTATAGTTCATCGTAAACACTGCCTCAAAGTTTTAGGTAAACGCAATACTAAAAGTCACTAAGGAGAAAAATTCAGAAAATATTTTCTTAACATCTAGCGAGAATTTTTCTAAACCATCTACAGTTTTTTGTTTACACCTACATGTTGGCATGAACTGTAAAAAACATCTGTCATTATAAACCATGAATTCTTCATCCTGTATGCATGCAGATCTAGCAAAATTACAATCTACCTTCCTACCATGTAGGATATGCCATTATAAATTGGATTTCTTCTTTAAAGTGACCTAATTCCAGCTGGCTTTTCCCTCTATGCAAATTAAGTGGCTCTGTGAGCATTCCAAAGACAGACACGGAAAAACAGGTTGTGCAGGTCTGAAGGATGGTACCATCAATGGCTTTATTACTATTACCACTGTACTGGAAGCAAGTATAACAAAATCCAATCTTCACATATCCCAGCATGGTAAGAACAAAGGGTCAATGGACAGGGCGAGGCATTTATCCAGTGGCCCTGGAGCAGGGGCCTTGCTCAAGGGATCAGAATCGATGACCTTCCGGACATGAGCACAAATTCCCGACCCTGTGTCCTGACACAGACACAGTTTTACAGTCTAAACACAATCATTTTGCCGTCCGTTTTCAGCTGTACTTATCGCTGTGAGAATCGGGAAGAGCAGGTCTAGACTGTTGGGCAGGTCTTTCCCCCAGGAAGAGACTGGAGCCCC
This sequence comes from Petrocephalus schoutedeni, assembly GCA_026780765.1. Classification (NCBI taxonomy): domain Eukaryota; kingdom Metazoa; phylum Chordata; class Actinopteri; order Osteoglossiformes; family Mormyridae; genus Petrocephalus; species Petrocephalus schoutedeni. The sequence goes on from JAODKL010000034.1 coordinate 6,680,333, forward strand.
TCCTGGGTGACTGCGAAGGTGCTATCAGATTAGCCGAAAGATGTAATAACCCCAGTAGTGGATTCTAGTCTGCTCTCCGCCTACTGAGTAACCAGCTCCCCATAAACACTGATAACCTAAATGCAGATAAAGTGTTTAGTACCACCACATAGTGAGGTACTCACAGCCAAAAAGATATCCCTGCTTCTAGTACAAAAGGGAACAAGATAATTGAATTAATTTATTCATTCATTTATTTCACTGGCAGAATATCTGTAATTATTCACTTCCCCATGGCCCCTTTTGGATATCGAATAACAGAGAGAATATAAACGTGCAAGGCGTGCATTTGGGGGATGGATCCCCTTAAGACTAGTTCATTCAGATCATTTCATACTCCCCTAGCTTAAAAACGATTTTGTGGATTCTGTTATCCGAAGTGACTTACTCATATATACATATATACTTGGTAGTAAGTGTATATAACTAAAGCATCTATAATATCACTCCCCAGATTCCAGGGCCATCATATCTGCAGGAGAAGGAAATGGGCCAAAGACTGACACCTGGAATGCAGCTTTTAAAGGCAGCTGGAAGCCGGAAATCAGGGGAGGAAAATCCATAACACTGTACTGTACAGTGTATCCCTCAGCCTATCGTAATTTATACATTCGACTAATTTGTTTGAAAAGGCTGAAGGTTCATCCGCTGAATGCGATAAATTCTGAATTACATGCTACCATCCAACCGAAAACATCCTTTTCAGCTACACTTTAGGTTTTTCTGTATTTCCGTCTCAAGATAGTAGCAAACATTCTACTACCACTAAAACTCTCATCTCCAGTTCCACTTATACTCTGTGTGCAGTGTGTATATGTTCTGTGTGTGCAGTGTTTGCATGTTCCCCGTATGTGGAGTTTGCAGGTTCCCCGTGTGCGGAGTTCTCATGTCCGCTGTGTTTGGAGTTCTCATGTCCGCTGTGTTTGGAGTTCTCATGTCCGCTGTGTTTGGAGTTCTCATGTCCGCTGTGTTTGGAGT
>JAODKL010000034.1:6752501-6762746 GCA_026780765.1 Petrocephalus schoutedeni
TGTTTTGGGCTAGGGGCCCCACGGGCCCCCTGCACCCCAAGGGCCCCTGGGCAGCGGCCCCGCTGGCCCGGTCCGTAGTCCGTCCCTGCATCCAACAAGGCATCAGTAAGAAGATTGGAGTACAGAAGAAACTCCTGTAGTTTGTATTGCGTTATTCTTCATTTGCGTATGTTATAATGTTAAACTCTGGTTTTGTTTTGAGCGAATATACAGTTACTACCCAGAAAAATAGCTTTAAACATTTCCTTTGGCTGCCTAAGACTTTTGCACAGTACTGTAACTCTAACTGTAAAGCTATGTTGGCCAATCAGAAGCCTTATTACTAGCTCTGCTAGGCAAAAAACACCTAATGTGAACAGCAAACGGTGCACACTCTGACGTGAAACAAAATAGGGATCAGCACACACTCTGATGTTACAAGCGCATACACATTGACATTGAAAACGGAGTTTCTGAACACCATCACCCTGGAATACCAAAAAATAGCAGTGAATGTGTGGACAAGGCCCAAATCTTAAAGACTCCTGCACTTTGTTAAATATTTCATTTCCTCTTGTGCTTTCAATGATTTGTTTCTTTGACTGAAAGACTCATCCATTTGTTTTACATTAACATTAGTAACACGTGCATGATTATAGGAAACTGACCAATCAGCACACAGCAAGTACTCCGTGCTTCCTTTTAACTGAAATGGTAGATTACTGATCCTGTCCTAGCTCAAAGTATCCTCCCTGACATGGATTATCTAATCACCCAAGTATTGATAAGTACGCTGGTCTTGCAAAGAATTTGATATTTAGGAAAGTCCTTAGTTTAAAGCCAGATTAACTGTACTGCACTTAGTAAAGCAATAATTTGGTTTGCGGTGCCATGTTACTGTCATTACTACGTCTGCAAATGATGGTTGGAGTTTCTCACAATCGATCCATCCACAGGTGATGGGTAAGGTGTGAGGACGGGGCTGCTGTGGTTAATGTTCATTTCAGCCACATGCCAAGTGTATGCTGGTAGACGTCTGATGAGGAGATGAGCAAAAGCGGTAATATGACACCTCCTTTTCGGAAACGTTTAACGGAGCTCAGCTCAGAACGTACCTGGCTCTCTGCCTCCTGCGTCGCTCAAACGAGGCATTAACGGCAAGTGCGGCCGTGCCGTTAATGAACTCCGTCTCGCCCTCCTTCACAATGAAATGCACGCTTCGCTATTGATTCTCCAGGCCCTGAGGGTACTGTGTTTAAACTCCGATTAACGGGGTGTGAGCGGAACGGGACCGGTAGCGCTGGGAGGGGCTTCTGCAGTCGCATGGGCCTGCCGTGGTGCTTACTCGCCAGCTGAGGCTACATGCTGGCTTCCTGAAGGTCACCAGTGAGTTTGGCGATACAGCAAAAGCACAACGTGTACAAAAGAAAGATCACCTGCACAGAGACTGAAAGGGGCTTCCTCTCAGTCTGTATTTAATACTTGTTTTTTCTCGTATTTTGTGGCACAGAGTTTAGTCGTGAATGTAGATACCTGAACGAAGGGTAATGTTTTAACGCACTGCCGGGTTTCATCTTGTCAATTGTCGTACAATCACTACGTTACAGGTAATTGTATTTTTATCAGTATTTAAAGTTTCTTTTTTCAGGTCTCCAAAGGACCAGGACCAGTGGCTGTTCCTAGTTAGTTTCAAAAGGGAGAATTAAGCATTGTGTTTCATGGTAAGTTTCAAAGAAACCCCAGGTGTTCCTCTGGGAAGGTTTTCGTGGGTAATGTTTCTGCTGAATATGGCGGATAATCAGGGAGGAATCCATATCTTTATCTGTCTGGTCCTCATATATAACCCGTGACAGAATCAGATTTATAGCAGAAGTTGTAAAAAGGTCTACAAAGTACAAATGGAACAGCACACATTTGCTGCCAGTCAGTGCTTTCACCCATGAAAAATTCTCTACTTTAAAGTGTTTGGGGGGGAACAAGAAGGCATCAGACGCTTTGCAAATTAAAATCTCCCCCGTAACTCTCTGCAGCTTACGATGAATGCCCCCACCTCTTGTCCCTTGTGCTGCTGTCCCCACGTGATTCGCTAGCGTCCGTATCTTTTTGTCGATTGCAGCCTGGTGCCCCGGTGACAGTTTCCTCTCACTTTCTTAATGGTTTTTCGACACTCCGGCCCGTTCCATCCTCATTAGGCGAAAGACAATATCATAAATTCTTATAGTGTCTGTTTTTCTTGGTGATGGATGCGGGAATCCTCGGAGTTATGGTCATCCTGACAGCTGTAATGGTATTTGCAAATGAATGATTAATTAGGCTTGGGCATGGATGGTATTCTGAAAGAGCTCTAAGGAGGTGGCCGTGGTTAGACTCAATGTGCCAATGCCACATATACAATATGAGCATTTTGTGGTACCCTGGTAGTCGGGGTGGGGGTGGGGGGGGGGGGGGGTTCTGTTATCTCACGGCAACACGGGGCAGGGGTGGAATCCCACCTGCTTTCAGTTTACATGCTCTCACTGTGTTATGTGGATTAGGACCTACCTGAACAACTTGGCTTAGTTTATAAAATAATACAATTATCGGTAGCCTAACTATTGTACAACGTGACATAGTGGGAGGCGACGCTTGGACACGAGTACACCAGTTAGCTTCCGTTTGCTAAAAAATAATCTAAATTGCCGTTACTGCATGATCGTCTGCGTGCCCTGTGATATCAAACCATTCTGATCACAGCCTCTGAATTGTGGGCACCAAACTGTCTTCGTTCTGGGCATCGTCTTGATCGCTACAGTGAGACATCCAGGTTTCGCTATAATATGATGTGAACAACATGGGATGCTGGAGAATGCGTTTTGGGTCACACGAGCACGGTGCAGAAGCACTGGTTGCTAGGTCAGACCGTGGGGGATCCTTGTTTGCTGATAGGAGTGGAATGAGATTGTTTGTTTGGAGTGACCGTGTCGGGTCGTGTCAGGTTGTACTACATTAATGAAAAGTCCTGCAATGAATGTTGGTGGACAGCTCGGAAAATCAAAATGAACCCGGAATACAAAGTACTGCGGTGGATTTGCATGTTTTGTGTGAGGTCAGTCGTGCATAGAGAAAAGGGATTAAGGTAGCAAATGTGGGATGGTTGGTAATATTTTGCCATTTGGCTACATGACACAGATGGGGGTGGGGGGGGACTGTGGAATAATATTTGTTCGCCATCAGGCAGGTTTGCATCTGTGTGGCTTCTTTTAGTGCAGAGTAATAACACCCAACACCTGGCCGCTCTCCGCCATCGCTTCTGTACTCAAACCTCCACTCGGACAGACCCCGCAACGCACATGTGGGCTGTGCCGAGTGAGTACAGAATTTCCTTTTACTCTGTCCTTTGTTGTTTTTCTTTAGGCTGTGTCCCCCCCCAGCCCCATCTATCCTGCCCAACATCTGTTTCAGAAGAGCATGGGACTGAAGTCAGCAAGATCTCATTTCTGTGAGAGGAGGACCTGTCAGGATAGCACCTATCGTACATAATGTATGAATCGCATTTTGGTCTTTCGTGCAGATGGTAAGACCCCTGCCCATTCTTAAAGATGATTTATACATGTAGTAAAGGGCAATAAAGGGGGTGCTGATAGCTTCCCAAAGCCCCCCTCGCAGGCTCTGCTCAGCCCTTCTCCTCATGGGGGGGGGGAGACTGATTGCAGATGCTGACACCTAGTCTTGGCACTGCAAAGGCACCTTCCCTGAACGCTACAGTGCGAGATTCTCTGCAAGCCGCTCTGAACAACGGCTGCATAGATCACTGATTACATGAGAATGGCAGTGGCTGGGGTGGGCCGGGGGGGCTTTTAGGCCCAGACATGACAAACCGTGATCAGCAAAACCAGAGAGGCTGTGAGGGTTTTTACCGTTTCCTTGATTCTCACAGTTGTCTTTCAGGAACATTGAGCCAATCACAATATACTACAAGATAATACATCACCACCATAATATACAAGGACCTTCATATAGAACTGTGGGAAGTGTAGTTGTTTAAAAAATCCATTTCTAACCTGGTTCAAAGCCCTGGTGGGCCCCTGAGCTGCTACCCATGAGCAGGGTATCTGACTTCAGTGTCATGTGGTCTATGCATGAACTTCTTGCATAAAGGACTGTTTATCCTTAAAGTATCTTCTAATAAATGCATGAAATATATACATGGAATGAAATAAAACTGGTTCCTTTAAAAATATTTGCCGAGCAGATAAATGTTTAAGAGCAAAAATTGGCTTAAGACTTGCTTCTTCTGGGAAAAACCTCAACATCTGTGGGCCAGACTAACCTCATCCCTAGCACTGACCTCCATCAGCCCTCTGTCTAACGTTGGCTTGTCTTGTGAGATGGCCTGCTTGCCACAACTGGGTGCTCTGTGTTTTTGTGTAAATGCAAATAGGCGTAGCGGCGACATGCTGGCGTGTCTCGACTGGCTCAGCTCACATAACAGCTTCAGTCTCGCCTTTCGTCTTTATTCTCAGTGTCTGCCTTATTTATCTAAAAGTTAAATGAAATGATTGGAAATGTAACACAGTAACACAGTGCCTGTCACTGGAATGCATTTATGCACCAGCCAGTGGTACAGCATGATAGCTACTAGAGTTCACCTGCTTAGCTTCTCAGTAGATTCTCTTTTGGCTAATATCGTCTACATAGCATTTCTGACACTGGGGTTTAAGCACTGATTTTTTCCCCCTACAGTTAGGAGTTGTTTTTGGTCAACCATTGGGAGTTCTGCCTAGCTGCACTGGTCCCTAATTTTGGTTTCTTGAAAACTATATGCTAGTTATGAACTATCAGCCCTAACTGTGTATCGCTTGGGACAAAAGCATCTGCCAAATAAATGTGTTGAAATTACTTGTTAAATGTTTGACTTTAAGTGTCCTTAAGTATGCACTCCTAATATTTGTACATTAAGCTTTGGCCAATTTTCTTTTTTTCCCAGAAATGTAATTAATGGCGTTAATTAGAACATCACTGGTCATGGGAAATGCACTTTAAGAGACAAAGTTTAATGTAATTTCGCAAAATGTTCCTGGTTTATAAAAACCATCAGGATCCCATCAGACTCAAATACCAGCTTGTGAAATATAATGGGACTCGACTGTTATGGCAACATGCTTTTACTATAATAAATGGATCTGGGCACCACACTGTTTTGAAGGTACGTTCATCATGTGGGACCTTGATAGAGTTCCAAGACATTAAATGGTACCTATGGTCATGAGAGAAATGGTATGGAAAAAATAAAACTGTCATTCGTCATGGGTACCATTTTCGTAAAAATCCTGATGAGAGTAGTAGAGTAATAGATTTGTGTGAGAAATTTCATAAAGGGTTTGACTGGTTATATCTCTTAGTGACTCTTTAATCAGTAAAGCCACTACACAAAATGACCATTACTAAAGAACTGAGCACCATTATACACTGTATCTTGAATATCTCACCTTGGCATAATACTGTATCTCTTAAATGCTTTATTCTAATTGATCACTCTGCCTATATTTAGCTTGTTTTGGTGAATCTGATAAATTAATAATGATAGATAATAATGACAAGACATTAGGCCTATGTGATGATTATTCATGCTAATGCCTTAATAAGCTGTATAATGCAATCTGGTGATGTAATTCAGAGTAATGACTCGATGTTATTAAGGCTTGCGAGTTAAACTAGAACCACAGGAAATGAAAACTGGGATATCAGTTAGTTCTCTGTATTATGTATAGTGCTTGTCATGTTACAGGAGTCCTTATTGCTACTTATTAGTGCTTCATTGATGCTTCTAATATGTTCCATTTCTCTTAAGACTCTTTGAGAAGTCTTTTTTAAATTGAAAATTATTTGTAATTTAGCAAAAAACTTCTCTCTGTCCATCTAAGCATGCTTCTTGGAAGAGGTGAATGGTAATTTCCGGCTAATTCCATCCCACTTGCAAGCCTAACTTTTGTCAGAGTATACACAAATACAGCACATAGATTCAGTCTCAGTTTGCTGCATATTTCAGTCTTTTAAATATCCCCAGATATACCATTTAATTTGTAGCACTGTGTAATTTTAGCCACTATGTTTCGTAATTAACAACGGAAGCTAATAAAGTCTGTTTCTCGATGTGAAACCATTTCCACGTTAGAAAATGGTTGACAAAATTCAGAGAAAAATCCCCAGGACAGGAAATTCACCACTCTATTTTTTCATTCAATTACTGACGGAGTCATTATGCCAAGGTTAAATGTCTGACGAAGAGGCCCAAGGTGAATGTAGGGGAGATAGCCTTAGGTGTGATATCCACCAGTGGTGTCGGACCGATTACTGCAATAAGTCTTATCTTCTCCGGGTGGCTGACGATAACACAGTAATTGCTGGAGCTCATAGAGCTCGGCCGATACATTTGTACCAATATCAGCCAGGCCATCAGTCAGTGATGACCACTCAGTCAAAGCAAGATGAATGGAATGATACTTGGGCCTGGTTTCTTCGGAGCTACTGTGGAGTTTGACTTTGCTCTGCCAATGACGTCACATCGAGCCCCAAGACAAAGTCTTTCTGGCACGGAACAGTCATGTGAATAAACTCATTCCTGGCTGGAAGTGTTATTCCTACAATAGGTTAATTTCCCATCGCTAAAAATGGGTTATTTGTAAACACGACTGTAGACATAATTTTTCTCCTGTGAGTAATGAGTTGTATTTTTGGCTCGAAAAAAAGCGTAAAGGACTTTTCGGTAGGAAGGAAATGAGGATGATTTACATTGCAAAATAGCTTTATGTTCTATTTAATTATTCAGAATTTGTTTGCGATTTAAGAGCCTTGAACAAAGCCTTGACTTTGAACTGCCTCCGAGAACCTCCACCATGAACACTGGAGCATTAGCTTACCCGGAGTGTCTGCCAGGTGATCAGTTAAGAATACTGATGACTCGGCAGTAACTGAATTTGTGTTTTTTTTCCCCAGGATTTTGACCACTTGGGGACACAAACGCATGGATAAAAAAATGCATTAATATCTTTTTCTGCCTTTCTGCTGAACTGTCCTTAAGCTGGAGTTTGTTAATTCCATTACATCAGTGTCTCTCAACCCAGCCCCTCGGGGACCCCCCAGACAGTCCGCACTTTCACTCCCTCCTCCAGCTCCCACCCAATCAGGACTGCTGAATACCTGGTACAGGCATGCTAGGAGCTGGAAAGAAGCAAAAATCTGGACTGCCTGGGGGGGGGCCCGAGGGCTGGGTTACGTGACTGCATTAGAACTGCATTCGATCAACCGACCTTCTTTTCGTGTTCAGTATTGAGCCATAATCTAAGGCAACCAAAGGAAATATATAAAGCCATTTATCTGGGTAGTGAATGTATACTTGCTTAGAGCAAAAAACACAATTTACATTAGAACATATGCAAATTAAGAGTAACAATAAAAATAAAGAAGAATTTCTTTTGTTCTCCAAAAAGTGACTGATATCTTGTCTGATGGTTAGAGCGCCGCTTTGATTTAGATTTCACAACCAGCTCTCCTAAGTAATTAATTAAAAAGTCAATGAGGTACTGATTAGTCAAATGAGGTGTGTTATTAGTTGAGTCCAAAATTAGACTGCTTATTGGATGGTTGCTGCGTTACTGGGGTGACTTTATGAGAGGTTTTTATACGGGTAAGCTAACAAATTTTGACAGACAGCACAGTTTTGCACCAACAGGATAATTTAAACGACAGTACTTCCTTTTGCACAGTTACTGTATATTGGCCCCCTTGAAACATACCGCACAGTATTTGTGAGGGAGTCGAGTGAGCCTGCCCTGCCTCATTTCCCTCCTCACTATGCCCCTGTGCTATTTATGGTATTGCTTAGCATTCATTTAGACCTCTGGGCACCACCACTACTGGGCTTTAATGGCTACAAACGCACGCTGAAACCGCCATAGATCATGTCCAATTTAGCACAGGGTTTCGCCCATCGATATTCATGCTAGAAATAGCTATAATCATGTCTTGTCCTTTGTACTAGTGTGACTGTTCCCCCGCACATTGGCAGTGTTTGACAGTAGAGACCTTGCTGTTTCATTATTAACACACTGTCCAGCCTGCTAAGATTGATACAACCAATCGAATCACAAGATTCTGCAGCGCTGAAACTGATTGGTCACTGTCTGGAACAAATACAAACTAAGAGAACCAAGCCATAGAAAGCTGTAGGACGCAAGTGTTCTCCATTTTTAATTCTTCATAAATCTTTTGGTGCATAATTTAATATTATTTATATACGATTTGTATATTAAATCTACAGCGGGCTGCAATGCTTAAGGAAACAGAATAATGAATTGGTGTGGTACATTAAGCAGGCTGTTTCATTACGATCCATTACTCGCTGGAGTGTTAGGGTAAGTCTCTGACTCACAGTGCGGACTGTAATCTGTATTCCAAAAGGGTTTGAGACATGGTTATGAGAAACTTTATGTCAGTCTCATGAAATAGAATCATATTCCCAGTTGGAATAAACAATATTATAACTTTTTAATATTGAACGAGCAATAAATCAATGTAAACGCCTTAGTCACAATTTGACCCATATAATAAGATTTTGAATATAAAAAACACACCCATGCCTTCTATCATTTTGGAATTACATTATGAAAAAGTAACAAGACCAAACAACGTCACAATAAAGTGTCTCATATAAATATATTTATGCTGATATACATATTCACAGTCTGTGTTTTCAAAAATCCCATTCCATTACTATCAGCTAAGGCTTTCAAATGCCAAAGTATAGTATTTTAGAAAAACGCATTCCTATGGAATAATCAAATTCCATTTTGAGTTTGTTAAAAGGGTCAGTAATTATTACTTGTGAGCTTTATGCTTCTACTCATTAGCTGCTCCTGCTAACCTGTTTACTAACCTGTTGTCTTCACATCTTTGGGTTCGGACCGTCGGCAGACAAATTCTGTGGCATTGTACGTTTCTGGACTGGGCCTCTATTAGTTGGGAAAGTGTACTTATCTTGAGTGTCTTATTTGTGCATAGTGTTCCCCTGAATGATGTACTTTTCAGTACTTTGGTCAGATAACGAAAAGTAATTCAGTTACCGAAGTCTAAGAGAGTAGCCTAGTGTTTATGGACGTGCCAATGGAGGTGCGGTTATAATGCCATTAACCCAAGGTACTTAAGCGATTATGTGCCCTGGGAGGGGAGGTATTCAGTTTTGTAAAGAACAATAATAAAGGCTGTTTTGGATGATGGCGTTAGCTAATCACGTACACTCGGAAATCTCTGTCAAAATACAGCTAAGCAGGGTTTTACATTTGTTTCCTTCCTTTCGGTATAACAAATTAAAAATAGCCTGCTGAGATTTGCATCACAAAATCTGTTAATTACACTGCCGTCACAATGGGGGAGAGTCTTGCTTGATGAAGTTATCCCTGCCAACATTTTAATTGTGCATTAATTACGGTGTGCTCTATTTAAAAGTGGAATTTGGTTAGCTACTTGCAAATCGGTACAGTACCATCCACCCCTAAGTGGAAGCCCTCTGTCTGAAAACAAAAGTCCTAATTTCTAGGTGATTTGTGCACCTCCCTGAAGTTGCATTTTTCATTATTTCATTTCGACTCTTAAAACTTGTTCAGTCCAATTTTTAATCAGTCTTACCACATGCACATCTGGATTTTCTCTTTAAATTATTATAAAGTCCTTGATTACCTGGCTCAGAAACATAAATGCGATTGCGAACTTGTAGGGTGCCTGTGGTCTGGATTTAGAAGATGTTGTAGTTGATGTGGGGAGTGTGGCTAATGGTTAGTGGGTTCAGCTATGTCCTTAGCCTTTTCTAAAATAGAATGGTGACACTTTATTCATCCCCACAGGGGATTTAGTGTTCACATATTCCAGCTTGCTGTCCATGAGACATGTAGACATATTTGTGAGAGCTTTGGAGTTCTGGGGTCAGAGCTCAGACTCAGCCATCCTTGGAGCAGTTGGTGTTAAGGGCCTTGCTCAAGAATCCAACTGTGATATGATGCAAATTACTGATCAGCCAATCACATGGTGGCAACTCAATGCATTTAGGCATGTTGACATTGTCAAGACCAACCGCTGCAGTTCAAACCGAGCTTCAAAATGGGGAAGAAAGGTGATTTAATTGAGCAAAGAACAGGAAACTGAGGCTACAATTCGTACAGGCTCACCGAAATTGGACAATAGAAGATTGGAAAAATGTTGCCTGGTCTGATGAGTCTCGATTTCTGCTGCGAC